>JARQOC010000006.1:226670921-227393421 GCA_033576535.1 Allobates femoralis | reverse complement strand
GTGTCGTCGATTTTATGGCCGGGCCCCTAGTTCTATTTTCGGGCAGGGGACTCGGCTCTGATCCATCGTTCCACGGGGCCGGAAACTCGCAATCAGCGCTTCGCGGACATTGCTCGCGCCTTACCAACGACTCGCATTCATTGCGAGTCGTTGCTGATACGCTAGCTATCGCCGCGAAGCGCTCATTGCGAGTTTCCGGCCCCGTCGAACTACCGACCAGAGCCGAGTCCCCTGGCCGAAAATAGAGCCAGGGGCACGGCCATAAAATCCGCGACAAACCGCTATGTATGTCTATGGGAAGTGAGGCGCTCTTCTGATTGGTCGCTGTGTGCTTATGGCGACCAATCAGAATAGCGCCTCACTTCCCGTAGAGATACATTAGCGGTGTATCGCGAAAAATATGGCCGCCCTTCTGGTTCTATTTTCGGGGACGGGGCTCAGCTATTTCTGGTCCAAAAAAAAGATGTTCTGTATTTATGTATCTTTATTTGTATCTATGTTTCTGTCTATATTCTTACATAGATAGATAGAAAGATAGATAGATAAGAATATAGATAGCAAAATAGATAAAAAGAAAGTTAGAAAACTAGAGAAAATGTTTTTTTCGGACCGGAAATAGCCGAGCCCCGTGGCCGAAAATAGAACCAGAAGGGCGGCCATATATTTCGCGAGACACCGCTAATGTATGTCTATGGGAAGTGAGGCGCTATTCTGATTGGTCGGCGTCAGCACACAGCGACCAATCAGAAGAGCGCCTCACTTGCCATAGACATACATTAGCGGTGTGTGGCGAAATATATGGCCGGCCTTCTGGTTCTATTTTCCGGCCATAAAATCGGCGACACACCACTATGTATGTGTATGGGAAATGAGGCGCGATTGTGATTGGCCGCTGTGGATTTTCAAAAATGGCGCCGCGATTGTGATTGGAGGGCGCATTCCCATAGAGATGCATTGAGAAATGAGGCGCTATTCTGATTGGTCGGCGTCAGCACACAGTGACCAATCAGAAGAGCGCCTCACTTCCTATAGACATACATAGCGGTGTGTCGCCGATTTTATGGTCGGAAAATAGAACCAGAAGGCCGGGCATATATTTCACGAGACACCGCTAATGTATGTCTATGGGAAGTGAGGCGCTCTTCTGATTGGTCGCTGTGTGCTGACGCCGACCAATCAGAATAGCGCCTCACTTCCCATAGACATACATTAGCGGTGTCTCGCGATAAATATGGCCGCCCTTCTGGTTCTATTTTCGAGGCCGGGGCTCGGCTAGTTCCGGTCCAAAAAAAAATGTTCTGTATTTATGTATCTTTATTTGTATGTATGTTTCTGTCTATATTCTTACATAGATAGAAAGATAGATAGATAAGAATATAGATAGCAAAATAGATAAAAAGAAAGTTAGAAAATAGAGAAAATGTTTTTTTCGGACCGGAAATAGCCGAGCCCCGTGGCCGAAAATAGAACCAGAAGGGCGGCCATATATTTCGCGAGACACCGCTAATGTATGTCTATGGGAAGTGAGGCGCTATTCTGATTGGTCGGCGTCAGCACACAGCGACCAATCAGAAGAGCGCCTCACTTCCCATAGACATACATTAGCGGTGTGTGGCGAAATATATGGCCGGCCTTCTGGTTCTATTTTCCGGCCATAAAATCGGCGGCACACTGCTATGTATGTGTATGGGAAGTGAGGCGCTCTTCTGATTGGTCGCTGTGTGCTAACGGCGACCAATCAGAATTGCGGCGCACTTCCCATAGACATAGAATGAAAAAATTTTTTCCATTCTATGTCTATGGGAAGTGAGGCGCTATTCTGATTGGTCGGCGTCAGCACACAGCGACCAATCAGAAGAGCGCCTCACTTCCCATAGACATACATAGCGGTGTGTCGGCGATTTTATGGCCGTGCCCCTGGTTCTATTTTCGGGCAGGCGACTCGGCTCTGATCCGTCGTTCCACGGGCCGTAAACTCGCAATGAGTGCTTCGCGGACATAGCTCGCGCCTTACCAAGAACTCGCAATCATTGCGAGTCGTTGCTGATACGCTACCTATCGCCGCGAAGCGCTCATTGCGAGTTTCCGGCCCCGTCGAACTACCGACCAGAGCCGAGTCCCCTGCCCGAAAATAGAACCAGGGGCACGGCCATAAAATCGCCGACACACCGCTATGTATGTCTATGGGAAGTGGGGCGCTCTTCTGATTGGTCGCCGTTAGCACACAGCGACCAATCAGAATTGCGGCGCACTTCCTATAGACAAAGAATGGAGAAAAATCGTCCATTCTATCTCTATGGGAAGTGCGCCGCAATTCTGATTGGTCGCCGTTAGCACACAGCGACCAATCAGAAGAGCGCCTCACTTCCTATAGACATAGCGGTGTGTCGCCGATTTTATGGCCGGAAAACAGAACCAGAAGGCCGGGCATATATTTAGCGAGACACCGCTAATGTATGTCTATGGGAAGTGAGGCGCTCACTTCCCATAGACATAGAATGGAAGAATTTTCATCCATTCTATGTCTATGGGAAGTGAAGAGGACGTCGGAGCTGGAGATGGCGGAAAGAAGAGAGAAGATCCCCGGAACCAGACGAAGAGGACGCCTGGCCGGACGGAGGACTTGTGGATCGGACGGACGATGAGATGAAGAAGAAGACATGTAAGTGATCGATGTCGGCGGTGGGTTAGTGGACGGCGGGGGCTTAGGGTGTAGCGCCTTAGGGGGTAGCGACAGCGGCGGGGGACAGCGGCGAGAGCTTAGGAGGCGGCGGGGCTTAGGGCTTAGGATGCGGCGGGCCTTAGGGGGTAGCGACAGCGGCGGGAGCTTAGGAGGCGGCGGGGGTTTAGGATGCGGCGGGGCTTAGGGGGTAGGGGCTTAGGGGCGGCGGGGGCTTAGGAGGCGGCGGGGTTTAGGGGATAGCGCCAGCGGCGGGGGACAGCGACGGAGGCTTAGGAGGCGGCGGGGCTTAGGGAGTATCGGCGGGGGCTTAGGATGCGGCGGGGCTTAGAGGGTAGGGGCTTAGGGGCGGCGGGGGCTTAGGGGGCTTAGGGGGTAGGGGCTTAGGGGCGGCGGGGGCTTAGAGGATAGCGCCAGCGGCGGGGGGATAGCACCAGCGGCGGGGGACAGCGAGGGGGGCTTAGGAGGCAGCGGGGCTTAGGGGGTAGGGGCTTAGGGGCGGTGGGGCTTAGGGGGTAGGGGCTTAGGGGCGGCGGGGGCTTAGGGGGCTTAGGGGGTAGGGGCTTAGGGGCGGCGGGGCTTAGAGGATAGCGCCAGCGGCGGGGGGATAGCACCAGCGGGGGGGAGTAGGGGCTTAGGGGCGGCGGAGCGGCAGCGGCGGGGGACAGCGAGGGGGGCTTAGGAGGCGGCGGGGCTTAGGGGGTAGGGGCTTAGGGGTGGCGGGGGCTTAGGAGGCGGCGGGGCTTAGGGGGTAGGGGCTTAGGGGCGACGGGGCTTAGGGGGTAGGGGCTTAGGGGCGGCGGGGGCTTAGGGGGCTTAAGGGGTAGTGGCTTAGGGGTGGCGGGGCTTAGAGGATAGCGCCAGCGGCGGGGGGATAGCGCCAGCGGCGGGGGCTAGGGGCTTAGGGGCGGCGGGGGGGTAGGGGCTTAGGGGGCGGCTGGGCTTAGGGGCGGCGGGGCTTAGGGGGTAGGGGCTTAGGGGCGGCGGGGGCTTAGGAGGCGGCGGGGCTTAGGGGGTAGGGGCTTTAGGGGCGGCGGGGCTTAGGGGGTAGGGGCTTAGGGGTGGCGGGGCTTAGAGGATAGAGCTTAGGGGGTATCGGCGGGGGACAGCGAGGGGGGACAGCGAGGGGGGGCAGGGGACAGCGAGGGGGGCTTAGGAGGCGGCAGGGCTTAGGGGGTATCGGCGGGGGTTTAGGATGCGGCGGGGCTTAGGGGGTAGGGGCTTAGGGGCAGCGGGGGCTTAGGAGGTGGAGGGGCTTAGGGGGTAGGGGCTTAGGGGCGGCGGGGCTTAGGGGGTAGGGGCTTAGGGGTGGCGGGGCTTAGGAGGCGGCGGGGCTTAGAGGATAGGGCTTAGGGGGTATCGGCGGGGGCTTAGGATGCGGCGGGGCTTAGGGGGTAGGGGACAGCGACGGGGGCTTAGGAGGCGGCGGGGCTTAGGGGGTAGGGGCTTACAGGCGAGGGGGGGTTAGGGGGTGGGGGGTAGCGACAGCAGTGGGAGCTTTCAGGCATGGGGCTGTAGTATACCATAGCGGTGTACACTACAGCCCCATGGTGTGGCTTTGTTCGCATGGGGCTGTAGTATACCATAGCGGTGTACACTACAGCCCCATGCTGTGGCTTTGTTCGCGGGGCAACGACTCGCAATGCCGCTACGCGGCCACGGACAGAGTCCTAGAGAAAGTTCCGAGCTACGCAAACACGGCCACAGGAAGTAGCGCCGGTCGCGACGGAAGTCGCTACGGCAATTATATAATAGATTATACTAAGTCCCTTAAGGTTTATAATTTTTAAAGGATGTTTAAACTTAGTTTTGACCCCCCCACCCTTTTTTTCCCCTTCTTTTTGCTCTTTATCCCCAACACACTTACTGTTGCTTTTGAGCACCAACATGTCTGCCATTCTATTTTTCCTGAGCGGACATTCTTAAAGGAACCTCGTGAGTTCATTAGCTGCCTTGTGTGTATATACTCACAAGACTGCAATACGTCTATTATAGCAACTCCGGAATAAAGGTCAATATATTACCCTTTTTGTCTCTTTTCCTCTTTTATTATATACTAGCTGTGAGCCCGATGCGATTGCATCGCGATTCTAGAATCTGTGTATAGTTTACTCAGTATATTTCAAATATGGCGGCATAGCAGCCGCCGCAATTCCGATTATTCGGCGCGCTGAAGGCAGCAGCCAATCAGAAGAGCGCCGCGCTGTATGGCGCCATACTTCAAATACATGGAATATTTTGAGTTTCACATTTACCGCTGTAAGTGAGGCGCTATTCTCATTGGTCGCTGTGTGCTGCCGGCGACCAATGAGAATAGCGCCTCACTTTCATCGGTAAATGTGAAACTCAAAGTCGTCCATTATATGTGTATGGGAAGTGAGGCGCTATTCTCATTGGTCACTGTGTGCTGACGGCGAGCAATCAGAATAGCGCCTCACTTTCAGCGGTAATTTTGAAACTCAAAGTTGTCCATTATATCTCTATGGGAAGTGAGGCGCTATTCTGATTGGTCGCCGGCAGCACACAGCGACCAATGAGAATAGCGCCTCACTTCCCATAGAGATATAATGGACAACTTTGAGTTTCAAATTTACCGCTGAAAGTGAGGCGCTATGCTGATTGGTCGCTGTGTGGTGTGCTGATCAATCAGCATAGCGCCTCACTTCCCATAGGGATGCATAGCGGTGTTTAGAGGAATTTATGGCCCGGCCCTTGGTTCTATTTTCGGGCACGGCGCTCGGCGCTTGTCGGTCGTTGCCGGGGCGGGAGCCCCTGCAACAGCTTGCAATGGCCGCTTCGCCATAGATAGATATAGATAGATATAGATTGATATAGATTGAGATAGATAGATAGATATAGATAGATAGATATAGATATAGATAGATAGAGATAGATAGATAAATAAATATGGATAGATATAGATAGATAGATAGACATAGATAGATATAGAGATAGATAAATAAATATGGATAGATATAGATAGATAGAGTTAGAGATAGATACATAGATAGAGATAGATATAGATAGATAGAAAGATAGATAGAAATAGATACATAAATTGATAGATAGATAGAAAGAAAGAAATAGATACATAGATAGAAATAGATAGATAGATAGAAAGAAATAGATACAATAGATAGATAGATAGATAAGATAGATACATAGATAGATAGATAGAAAGAAATAGATACATAGATAGATACATAGATAGATACATAGATAGACAGATAGATAGATAGATATACATAGATACATAGATAGATAGATACATAGATACATAGATACATGGATAGATAGATATACATAGATACATAGATAGATAGATACATAGATAGATAGATAAATATACATAGATACATAGATAGATAGATACATAGATAGATAGATAGATATACATAGATAGATACATAGATAGATAGAAATAGATTCATAGATAGATAAATAGTAATAAATTGTTGAACCCACTGGCAGTATCAGCGAAGTCCTACATACGTGACACGGGACATTTTTTGGAGAGTTTAAGAACTTTGGAAGTGGGAAAGGACGATGTCTTGGTATCCTTTGATGTAGTCTCCCTATACACGTCCATTGAGCATGATAGGGGTATTAGAGCAGTTAATATGTTGTTGGGAACTACGCAGTATGGAAAAGAGAGTAAGAAATTCATCATTGATTTACTGGAAATCTGTTTGCGATGTAATTACTTCCTGTTTGGGGACACATATTATAAACAGTTGAAAGGCACCGCCATGGGGGCGCACATGGCATGTGCTTACGCCGGCGTCACCATGGCGGTGCTTGAAGAGGAACATGTCTATGGATCCCACCACTTCCGGAGGGTTCAGAAGTGGTGGAGATACATCGATGATGTGTTTGTCCTGTGGAGTGGTGATATTGGTGAGCTGAACGAGTTTCATAGGTATTTGAACACAGTGGACACTAGCATTAAATTTACGATGGTTCACTCAAGGACAGACATACAATTCCTGGATGTGAACGTCAAGCTAGTGGAAGGACAGATAAAAACCACGTTACATGTAAAACCAACGGATAGAAATAAATTACTACATTTCAACAGTAGCCATCCCATAGGATTGAAAAAGGCCATCCCGTGTGGGCAAGTGGAAAGAGTCAGGCGGATAGTCAGTGATGTAGAGGAGAAGGAGGAAGCAGTTTACGGACTGCTGGAGAAGTTCAAGAGAAGGGGCTACCCGACGAAAGTCTTAGATATGAGTAAGAATAAGCGACAAAGGGGTAGGACCACTAGGAAGAAACCGAGTAGAATACCAGTGGTGACCACGTATGGTGAGGAGTCCAGGGAAGTGGTACAAGCAATTAAGAGGAACTGGCAGATTCTGAGTAACGGATTGCCGGAAGTCAGGGAGTTCAAAGAACCACCACTCTTTTCTTTTAGGAGGGGGAGGAATCTAAAGGACCGCTTAGTCAAGTCAGATATTGGTTCTTTCAAACGACAGACCACGCTGACAGGAAGTGTGAGGACAGGGAATTATCCATGTATTGGCTGTGTGAATTGCCCATTGATGAAAATAGGTAATGAATATGAAGTTAAAGGAAGGAGATACAAAATCCAACAGTTTTTCACATGTGCATCAGATCACGTTGTTTATTTATTAGAGTGCCCCTGTAGGGAATTTTACGTGGGGGAAACAACGTTGGAATTGAGAATCAGGATGAGTCAGCATAGGTACAGTATCCGAAAAAAGATCATGAACTTGCCAGTGTCCAAGCATTTCACTGAAGCAGGGCATGATGAATGGGATCTGAGGGTCAGAGCAATAGATGGAATTCCGGTGATAAGGAGAGGGGGGAACCGTGAAAAGCAGTTAAGGATTCAGGAGTTGAAATGGATAAAGAGGTTGGGTACATTAAAGCCGGGAGGCATGAATGTAGACTACAAGCTCGGAGTTGCCCTTTGACCGATAGGATGGGAATCTCTGTCGTTGAAAATTGTATGCATTTTAACCACGATTGTAATTTTTTAAGCACTAGCACTTGAAGACGTAGTTCTATTAACTCCGTGCCTGTTATTAATAACTTAAATTTTTTTAAATTGTTTTAAATTGTCTTATAGAACCCTGGAAGGAACCAAAGATCTGAAGGAGGTCCAGCTAGTGATGATAGATTCCATGCAGTACTGAGAGAATGGGAGCGGCAATACAGGGAGCACTGTATGGTAAACACGCACAACATAACGCGCTGAATTTGTCCTGAATATTCCGTTTTGTCCTTTTTACGGTCACTCGTTTTATAGGTTTTTATAAAAGAAATATTAAAATAGTCACAATTTTCTTTTGAACACAAGAGTGTATATATATATACAGTTAGGGCCAGAAATATTTGGACAGTGACACAATTTTCGCGAGTTGGGCTCTGCATGCCACTACATTGGATTTGAAATGAAACCTCTACAACAGAATTCAAGTGCAGATTGTAACGTTTAATTTGAAGGGTTGAACAAAAATATCTGATAGAAAATGTAGGAATTGTACACATTTCTTTACAAACACTCCACATTTTAGGAGGTCAAAAGTAATTGGACAAATAAACATAACCCAAACAAAATATTTTTATTTTCAATATTTTGTTGCGAATCCTTTGGAGACAATCACTGCCTTAAGTCTGGAACCCATGGACATCACCAAACGCTGGGTTTCCTCCTTTTTAATGCTTTGCCAGGCCTTTACAGTCGCAGCCTTCAGGTCTTGCTTGTTTGTGGGTCTTTCCGTCTTAAGTCTGGATTTGAGCAAGTGAAATGCATGCTCAATTGGGTTAAGATCTGGTTATTGACTTGGCCATTGCAGAATGTTCCACTTTTTTGCACTCATGAACTCCTGGGTAGCTTTGGCTGAATGCTTGGGGTCATTGTCCATCTGTACTATGAAGCGCCGTCCAATCAACTTTGCAGCATTTGGCTGAATCTGGGCTGAAAGTATATCCCGGTACACTTCAGAATTCATCCGGCTACTCTTGTCTGCTGTTATGTCATCAATAAACACAAGTGACCCAGTGCCATTGAAAGCCATGCATGCCCATGCCATCATGTTTTACAGAGGATGTGGTGTGCCTTGGATCATGTGCCGTTCCCTTTCTTCTCCAAACTTTTTTCTTCCCATCATTCTGGTACAGGTTGATCTTTGTCTCATCTGTCCATAGAATACCTTTCCAGAACTGAGCTGGCTTCTTGAGGTGTTTTTCAGCAAATTTAACTCTGGCCTGTCTATTTTTGTAATTGATGAATGGTTTGCATCTAGATGTGAACCCTTTGTATTTACTGTCATGGAGTCTTCTCTTTACTGTTGACTTAGAGACAGGTACACCTACTTCACTGAGAGTGTTCTGGACTTCAGTTGATGTTGTGAACGGGTTCTTCTTCACCAAATAAAGTATGCGGCGATCATCCACCACTGTTGTCATCCGTGGACGCCCAGGCCTTTTAGAGTTCCCAAGCTCACCAGTCAATTCCTTTTTTCTCAGAATGTACCCAACTGTTAATTTTGCTACTCCAAGCATGTCTGCTATCTCTCTGATGGATTTTTTATTTTTTTTCAGCCTCAGGATGTTCTGCTTCACCTCAATTGAGAGTTCCTTTGACCGCATGTTGTCTGGTCACAGCAACAGCTTCCAAATGCAAAACCACACACCTGGAATCCACCCCTGACCTTTTAACTACTTCATTGATTACAGGTTAACAAGGGAGACGCCTTCAGAGTTTATTGCAGCCCTTAGAGTCCATTGTCCAATTACTTTTGGTCCCTTGAAAAAGAGGAGGCTGTGCATTACAGAGCTATGATTCCTAAACCCTTTCTCCGATTTGGATGTGGAAACTCTCATATTGCAGCTGGGAGTGTGCACTTTCAGCCCATATTATATATATAATTGTATTTCTGAACATGTTTTTGTAAACAGCTAAAATAACAAAACTTGTGTCACTGTCCAAATATTTGTGGCCCTAACTGTATATATATAGACACATAGAGACCCACATGGTAGTATACCATACCCCACAAAAAAAACCTTGATCTATTAATGGTACAAGCTGAAAAACTGTAATAAGTTTGATGAGAGGCTAAGAATCCGAGTAAGTGTACAAGGTTATTGGGAAGTAGGGAATGATCTGCATGAGAGAAGGTCATATTAAGTCGATAAATATACAGTTAGGGCCAGAAATATTTGGACAGTGACACAAGTTTTGTTATTTTAGCTGTTTACAAAAACATGTTCAGAAATACAATTATATATATAATATGGGCTGAAAGTGCACACTCCCAGCTGCAATATGAGAGTTTCCACATCCAAATCGGAGAAAGGGTTTAGGAATTATAGCTCTGTAATGCATAGCCTCCTCTTTTTCAAGGGACCAAAAGTAATTGGACAATGGACTCTAAGGGCTGCAATTAACTCTGAAGGCGTCTCCCTCGTTAACCTGTAATCAATGAAGTAGTTAAAAGGTCAGGGGTGGATTCCAGGTGTGTGATTTTGCATTTGGAAGCTGTTGCTGTGACCAGACAACATGCGGTCAAAGGAAATCTCAATTGAGGTGAAGCAGAAGATCCTGAGGCTGAAAAAAAAGAAAAAATCCATCAGAGAGATAGCAGACATGCTTGGAGTAGCAAAATCAACAGTTGGGTACATTCTGAGAAAAAAGGAATTGACTGTTGAGCTTGGGAACTCTAAAAGGCCTGGGCGTCCAAGGATGACAACAGTGGTGGATGATCGCCGCATACTTTATTTGGTGAAGAAGAACCCGTTCACAACATCAACTGAAGTCCAGAACACTCTCAGTGAAGTAGGTGTATCTGTCTCTAAGTCAACAGTAAAGAGAAGACTCCATGACAGTAAATACAAAGGGTTCACATCTAGATGCAAACCATTCATCAATTCCAAAAATAGACAGGCCAGAGTTAAATTTGCTGAAAAACACCTCAAGAAGCCAGCTCAGTTCTGGAAAAGTATTCTATGGACAGATGAGACAAAGATCAACCTGTACCAGAATGATGGGAAGAAAAAAGTTTGGAGAAGAAAGGGAACGGCACATGATCCAAGGCACACCACATCCTCTGTAAAACATGGTGGAGGCAACGTGATGGCATGGGCATGCATGGCTTTCAATGGCACTGGGTCACTTGTGTTTATTGATGACATAACAGCAGACAAGAGTAGCCGGATGAATTCTGAAGTGTACCGGGATATACTTTCAGCCCAGATTCAGCCAAATGCTGCAAAGTTGATTGGACGGCGCTTCATAGTACAGATGGACAATGACCCCAAGCATACAGCCAAAGCTACCCAGGAGTTCATGAGTGCAAAAAAGTGGAACATTCTGCAATGGCCAAGTCAATCACCAGATCTTAACCCAATTGAGCATGCATTTCACCTGCTCAAATCCAGACTTAAGACGGAAAGACCCACAAACAAGCAAGACCTGAAGGCTGCGACTGTAAAGGCCTGGCAAAGCATTAAGAAGGAGGAAACCCAGCGTTTGGTGATGTCCATGGGTTCCAGACTTAAGGCAGTGATTGCCTCCAAAGGATTCGCAACAAAATATTGAAAATAAAAATATTTTGTTTGGGTTATGTTTATTTGTCCAATTACTTTTGACCTCCTAAAATGTGGAGTGTTTGTAAAGAAATGTGTACAATTCCTACATTTTCTATCAGATATTTTTGTTCAACCATTCAAATTAAACGTTACAATCTGCACTTGAATTCTGTTGTAGAGGTTTCATTTCAAATCCAATGTGGTGGCATGCAGAGCCCAACTCGCGAAAATTGTGTCACTGTCCAAATATTTCTGGCCCTAACTGTATAGTGTGACACTCACATTAATAGATACCAGAATCAAGCATTAAAAGCACATTATCATCAGGTACACTATTATGGGCACCTTATAAGCACTTGGCACCTTAGAATATTGCTCCATATAGAGCGATATGTAAGCAGAAAAGGAAAAGCACTATGTCACTTAATACCACGCTATTAGGACAACACATATGCACTTGTCACTTTAGCAAAGAACGGGACACGGCACTTGTTTTGCTGTAGGAAGCCCCAACCAAGATGGGGAATGACGAGAATTGAAGAATGGGCATGCGCGGACGTGATGACGTCACGGCGCATGCCGACGCGGTTTCCATACCGACGGGGGCGGGGACACGGCACTGACTGTACAGCAGAGGCTTCCGGGACGCCGTGAACACATGTCTACATACAGGAACCCGGTAAGCCGCTCCCACACTGCCTCATATCGTCTTTTATGAATTGAGATAGGATTAATGTATGGAATGGACAGTGATATACAGTTAGGGCCACAAATATTTGGACAGTGACACAAGTTTTGTTATTTTAGCTGTTTACAAAAACATGTTCAGAAATACAATTATATATATAATATGGGCTGAAAGTGCACACTCCCAGCTGCAATATGAGAGTTTCCACATCCAAATCGGAGAAAGGGTTTAGGAATCATAGCTCTGTAATGCACAGCCTCCTCTTTTTCAAGGGACCAAAAGTAATTGGACAATGGACTCTAAGGGCTGCAATAAACTCTGAAGGCGTCTCCCTTGTTAACCTGTAATCAATGAAGTAGTTAAAAGGTCAGGGGTGGATTCCAGGTGTGTGGTTTTGCATTTGGAAGCTGTTGCTGTGACCAGACAACATGCGGTCAAAGGAACTCTCAATTGAGGTGAAGCAGAACATCCTGAGGCTGAAAAAAAATAAAAAATCCATCAGAGAGATAGCAGACATGCTTGGAGTAGCAAAATTAACAGTTGGGTACATTCTGAGAAAAAAGGAATTGACTGGTGAGCTTGGGAACTCTAAAAGGCCTGGGCGTCCACGGATGACAACAGTGGTGGATGATCGCCGCATACTTTATTTGGTGAAGAAGAACCCGTTCACAACATCAACTGAAGTCCAGAACACTCTCAGTGAAGTAGGTGTACCTGTCTCTAAGTCAACAGTAAAGAGAAGACTCCATGACAGTAAATACAAAGGGTTCACATCTAGATGCAAACCATTCATCAATTACAAAAATAGACAGGCCAGAGTTAAATTTGCTGAAAAACACCTCAAGAAGCCAGCTCAGTTCTGGAAAGGTATTCTATGGACAGATGAGACAAAGATCAACCTGTACCAGAATGATGGAAGAAAAAAGTTTGGAGAAGAAAGGGAACGGCACATGATCCAAGGCACACCACATCCTCTGTAAAACATGATGGCATGGGCATGCATGGCTTTCAATGGCACTGGGTCACTTTTGTTTATTGATGACATAACAGCAGACAAGAGTAGCCGGATGAATTCTGAAGTGTACCGGGATATACTTTCAGCCCAGATTCAGCCAAATGCTGCAAAGTTGATTGGACGGCGCTTCATAGTACAGATGGACAATGACCCCAAGCATTCAGCCAAAGCTACCCAGGAGTTCATGAGTGCAAAAAAGTGGAACATTCTGCAATGGCCAAGTCAATAACCAGATCTTAACCCAATTGAGCATGCATTTCACTTGCTCAAATCCAGACTTAAGACGGAAAGACCCACAAACAAGCAAGACCTGAAGGCTGCGGCTGTAAAGGCCTGGCAAAGCATTAAAAAGGAGGAAACCCAGCGTTTGGTGATGTCCATGGGTTCCAGACTTAAGGCAGTGATTGTCTCCAAAGGATTCGCAACAAAATATTGAAAATAAAAATATTTTGTTTGGGTTATGTTTATTTGTCCAATTACTTTTGACCTCCTAAAATGTGGAGTGTTTGTAAAGAAATGTGTACAATTCCTACATTTTCTATCAGATATTTTTGTTCAACCCTTCAAATTAAACGTTACAATCTGCACTTGAATTCTGTTGTAGAGGTTTCATTTCAAATCCAATGTAGTGGCATGCAGAGCCCAACTCGCGAAAATTGTGTCACTGTCCAAATATTTCTGGCCCTAACTGTATGTATAAAACACTAGATGGACCCCAGGGGGATCAACAATATGGAGAGCATGGATCATAAATGTTCACACAAGGGTATATTAGGTTGTGGGTTTATGTTGTAATATTGAATTATGCAAATCACCTGTAAGGAAGTGAGGCAAGAGGCTAGAGGTGTATAATGTGCTGTTTCAGATGTAATGTGGTTGCTGGATAAAGAGCTAGCATAGCTCGAAACGTCGCCATATGCCTGAGCTGGAATAAACATCCCTTGCTAAAGAAAGAAGTGCTGTGACCCTCCTTTGAACTGTATGTTCATAGATAGATAGATAGATAGATAGATAGAAATAGATAGATAGATAGAAAGAAATAGATAGAAAGAAATAGATAGATAGATAGATAGATAGATAGAAATAGATAGATAGATAGAAAGAAATAGATACATAGATAGATAGATAGATAGAAATAGATACATAGATAGATAGAAATAGATACATAGATAGATAGAAAGAAATAGATACATAGATAGATAGATAGATAGATAGATAGAAATAGATAGATAGAGATAGATAGATAGGTGAGTCGTTGCAGCCGCGGTAGGTCCATTGCGATTTTCTTGGGCCGGCGACAGCCGAGCGCCGTGGCCGAAAATCGAACCAAGGGGCCGGCCATGCATTGTTCGAAACACCGCTATGTATCTCTATGGGAAGTGAGGCGGTATTCTGATTGGTCGCTGTGTGCTGCCGCCGACCAATCAGAATAGCGCCTCACTTCCCATAGAGATATAATGGACAAAAATTCATCCATTATATCTCTATGGGAAGTGAGACGGTATTCTGATTTGGTCGCCGGCAGCACACAGCGACCAATCAGAATAGCGCCTCACTTCCCATAGAGATATAATGGACGAAAATTCGTCCATTATATCTCTATGGGAAGTGAGGCGCTATTCTGATTGGTCGCCGGCAGCACACAGCGACCAATCAGAATAGCGCCTCACTTCCCATAGAGATATAATGGACAAAAAGTTGTCCATTATATCTCTATGGGAAGTGAGGCGCTATTCTGATTGGTCGTCGGCAGCACACAGCGACCAATCAGAATAGCGCCTCACTTCCCATAGAGATATAATGGACTAAAATTCGTCCATTATATCTCTATGGGAAGTGAGGCGCTATTCTGATTGGTTGCCGGCAGCACACAGCGACCAATCAGAATAGCGCCTCACTTCCCATAGAGATATAATGGACGAATTCACTTCCCATAGAGATATAATGGACGAAAATTCGTCCATTATATCTCTATGGGAAGTGAATGCAAAAGAAAAAACAAAGGTTGCGCCACGCTGCATTGGGGAATCTAGATTAAGCGATATTCAGGATTTTCACTCATCTTTACTAGTTGTGCCTTATCCACACAACTAGATTGTGGATATGTGGTGAGTGAAGGTTTGTATTCACTGATCTTCTGATCTTTGGTGTTCCCCTTCAACGTTTTTAATATAAGATTCCTGCCTTCTCCTTAGCTGGCTCGCGTGAAGGATCATGTGCCGATTTTAAGGATGGATAAATGTAGCCAGGTCCTGCTCCGGAGCAGCTCACAACACCACGCTCCCCGAAGGGAGATTGTAGATAAGCCGATGAATAAATGTGGTATAATAAAAGTAAGCGCTGAGAGCTAAAACAGGATACACAATGCTCTTAAATATATTACCTTTGAGTTTTATTCATTCAACAAATAAAAGCCCTCCTGCCACAACGCGTTTCGACGCTGACTGCGTCTTCCTCAAGTGGAAGACCACTTGAGGAAGACGCAGTCAGCGTCGAAACGCGTTGTGGCAGGAGGGCTTTTATTTGTTGAATGAATAAAACTCAAAGGTAATATATTTAAGAGCATTGTGTATCCTGTTTTAGCTCTCAGCGCTTACTTTTATTATACCACATTTATTCATCGGCTTATCTATGGGAAGTGAGGCGCTATTCTGATTGGTCGCTGTGTGCTGGCGGCGACCAATCAGAATAGCGCCTCACTTTCAGCGGTAATTTTGAAACTCAAAGTCGTCCATTATATGTCTATGGGAAGTGAGGCGCTATTCTGATTGGTCGCCGGCAGGACACAGCGACCAATCAGAATAGCGCCTCACTTCCCATAGAGATACATAGCGGTGTTTCGGCGAATTTATGGCCGGGCCCCTGGCTCTATTTTCGGCCACGGGGCTCGGCTCTGGTCGGTCGTTCCACGGGGCCGGAGACTCGCAATGGCCGCTTCGCGGCCATTGCTCACGCCTCAGCAACGGCTCGCAATGATTGCGAGCTGTTGCTGAGGCGCGAGCAATGGGCGCGATGCGAGTCTCCGGCCCCGTGGAACGACCGACCAGAGCCGAGCCCCGTGGCCGAAAATAGAACCAGGGGCCCGGCCATAAATTCGCCGAAACACCGCTATGTATCTCTATGGGAAGTGAGGCGCTATTCTGATTGGTCGCCGGCAGGACACAGCGACCAATCAGAATAGCGCCTCACCTCCCATAGAGAATAATAGCGGTGTTTGAAGCGAAGTATAGCCGGGCCCTTGGTTCTATTTTCGGCCAGGGGTCTTTCGTCGGTCGTCGCCGGGGCGGGAGACTCGCAATGGCCGCTTCGCGTGCGCGAACAAAGCCACGAACATAGCCACGGAAGTAGCGCCGTATGCGACGGAAGTCGCTACGGCAATTATATAATAGATTATGAGGAATATGAGCTTATAAAGTACTAAATTACCTTCTATGTAAAATAATGTTTTATTTAGTTCAATACCTGATGTAATGTGCCTGCAAGCCGATCAAAGTGGATATTCGCTCTGGAGCAATACAACTTATATTTAGGATAAGGCTAATTTTTTTCCAGCATTAGATCTAATGGTACATAAATCTTTTCAAATAGATTTTCAAAAACGTTGGAGGGATATCTCTGACCTTTAACACTGGTTATTTACGTCTTTCCTGATTTGATCATTCACTGAAAACATCAGTGCTTTGGTTATATGATATATAAAGTAGGCCATTGGTATAAATATACATATGAAAATCTTGTTTATTTCTATTATTTATAAAAAGATACATAAAAACTCTTTGGGAGCACATATGTTTCACCAGCTAGACTATTTATGTTGTACTATTATCTATATAGATTAGTCTATACTTAATTTATTAATATACCATTGAGCTTTGATCTAGAATATAATGCTCTGACCTTTTGTTTCTAGACAGAGCGATAAACATAATCTCCAAAACTTCTGATGAGCCCTATTACATAAGAAAGGACAAAACGCGTCAAGCGTGGAGGATTTGTCTTTTAACCCCTTCCCGCCCGGGCGCGCAGCGTATGCGCCATGGAAACATCACCGTTCCCGCCCGATGGCGCATACGCTGCGTCATCGCGGTTTCCCCCTTGCTGCGGCTCTATTAACCGGGTTCACGAAAGGGTTAATAGAGCCGCAGATAGGGGACAACCTCTAGATGACTCCACGGGAGGGGATTTCCCCCCCCCGTGGCTAGGAGCCCTCCGATTGGCTAGTTAATTCACAACTAGCCAAAAGTGATGATTGAAACATTACACCAATAGAAATTGGTGTAATGTTTTCAATCTGGCCATAGCCTGATGCTCAAAGCATCAGGCATTGGCTGGGGCACTGTGAGGTGTGTGTGCCCCCCCCCCCGATCTGATTGGGGGCTAGCATCCATGTGATGCAAGCCCTCCAATCAGATGTGCAGGGGGATGTTCACAATATGGCCACCGAGCTCATCAGCTCCACTCTGTCGGTGGACGCTGATGAGCGTGCACCCCTGCAGCCCTCCGCTGCCACCGACCGTGCCCACGTGGTGTGAGCCCCCCGCCGCCGCCGATCGCCGCCGATCGCCGCCGCTGCTGCCACCGCCGCTGCTGCTGCTGATCGTAAGTACCCCGCTGCTGTGATCCGCTCCCTCTCCTCCTCCCCTGGTGTCCTCCCACCCTCCCCCATTGTCCTCTCCCCCTCCCCCTTCCCCATTGTCCTCTCTCCCCCCCCCTCCCCTTTTGTCTTCTCCCCCCCCCCCCCTTCCCTGAGTTTGCTCTCTCCCCCTCCCCTGGGTTTGCTCTCTCCCCCCCTCCCCTGAGTTTGCTCTCTCCCCCCTCCCCAGAGCTCGTTCTCACCGGTCCGGTCTGCTCGGTCCGTCGTCGTACGCCGCCCCTGACTGACCGTCGTCGTCCGCTGCCCCTGACTGACCGTCGTCGTCCGCCGCCCCTGACTGTCGTCGTCCGCCGCCCCTGACTGACCGTCGTCGTCCGCCGCCCCTGACTGTCGTCGTCGTCCGCCGCCCCTGACTGACCGTCGTCGTCCGCCGCCCCTGACTGACCGTCGTCGTCCGCCGCCCCTGACTGACCGTCGTCGTCCGCCGCCCCTGACTGACCGTCGTCGTCCGCCGCCCCTGACTGACCGTCGTCGTCCGCCGCCCCTGACTGACCGTCGTCGTCCGCCGCCCCTGACTGACCGTCGTCGTCCGCCGCCCCTGACTGACCGTCGTCGTCCGCCGCCCCTGACTGACCGTCGTCGTCCGCCGCCCCTGACTGACCGTCGTCGTCCGCCGCCCCTGACTGACCGTCGTCGTCCGCCGCCCCTGACTGACCGTCGTCGTCCGCCGCCCCTGACTGACCGTCGTCGTCCGCCGCCCCTGACCGACCGTCGTCCCGAAAGTTACACCAGTTAACGTTCACATACACGCACACTAAATACACGTACGCGCACACTAATAAAAAGTTTACTTTTTTTTTTTTTACACACGCACACAGCACATACAACATGTCACGCCCGTCCCGCCCGTCCCGCTCATCAACGTCACAAAGGGTGTACTCGGCTGAGGAGGCATATGCTATACTTGCCTCCGATGCTGACAGTGAGGAAGTGGACCCCACGTTCCACTATTCCTCACATTCTTCCTCCGACAGTGAAATCTGCAGCAGTGACACCAACTCGCCACCACCACGAAGACGGCGGAGGACAAGAGATCGTCCGGAGCCAGAGGAAGAGGAGTCGGAGTCCGAGGAAGAGGAGTCTGAGCCTGGAGAAGAGGAGTCGGAGGAAGACCCACAGCCGTCAGTGAGTAACCCTCCACCTGGTGCTAGGCATGCCCAACCTAGCACCAGGGCCCCAGTGTGGATCCCCGTCCCTGATCGGTACACTCCACAGATTCCTGATTTTATTCCCCAATCAGGAATCCTGTTTGAGGCCACAAACTTCAGGGAAATTGACTTTTTCAAAGTCTTTTTCTCTGAGGACTTTGTGAGGCTCATGGTGGAGCAGACGAACCTGTACGCCCAACAGTTTCTGGTCCAAAACCCAGATTCCATCTTTTCTTCTTGGACTCCTGTGGACTCTGGAGAAATTATGAAATACTGGGGTTTGATACTTCATATGGGGATTGTGACGAGACCAGAAATGCGCCAATGCTGGAGTACAGATAAGTTTTTTCTAACTCCAGTGTACGGCGAGGTGATGGCCCGAAACAGATTCGACGCCATCCATAAATTTCTCCACTTCAGGGACAACACTGACAGCCTTCCCCGTAATGACCCGAATTTTGACAGATTGTTCAAAATTCGACCGGTCATCGACCACTTCAGCAGCAAGTTTGCTGAAGTGTACGTTCCCAAACGGGAAATTTGTGTGGACGAATCCCTCGTCCTTTACAAAGGTAGGCTTAGTTTCCGCCAATACATTCCCAGCAAGAGGGCCAGGTATGGGATAAAGCTCTACAAGCTTTGTGAGAGTACCTCAGGGTACACTCACAACTTTAGAGTGTATGAGGGGAAGGATTCGAGGATCGAGCCCCCAGAGTGTCCCCCTGCTCTGGGGGTATGCGGGAAAATAGTGTGGGATTTGATCCACCCACTACTTGATAAAGGTTATCATCTATACGTTGATAACTTTTATACAAGTGTCCCGCTCTTCAGATCCCTCTCTGCCAGAACTACTGCCGCTTGCGGTACTGTGCGCAGAAACAAGAGGGATCTCCCTATGCCGCTAATTGAGCAGCCTCTCCCAAGAGGTGAGAGCCGAGCTCAATGTAGCGGCAACATGGTACTGGTCAAGTTCAAAGACCGAAGGGATGTCTTTATCTTGACCACGATCCATGGTCCCGGCACCAGGGCCACCACCACCAGAGGTACCCCAGGACAGGTCCACAAACCGGAATGTGTCCTGGGGTACAATAAGAACATGGGAGGAGTTGATCGTTCTGATCAAGTCCTCAAGCCCTACAGGGCCACGCGGAAAACGAGGAAGTGGTACAAAAAACTGGCCGTGTACATTGTCCAAATGGCAATGTATAATGCATACTTGCTGTCACGATGTGCAGGTCACACCACTAACACCTTTCTTGAGTTCCAGGTGAAGGTGATCAAGGCCCTGTTGAATGGAGGAGAACGAAGACCAAGAGAAGAAGGAGGACGAGAACGAAGACCAAGAGAAGAAAGAGGAAGACGAAGAGGAGAAGATGAAGGGGGCCCCAGCACTCCTGGAACTCGATATTCCCGCGTGGTACCAGGGCAACATTTTGCAGAGAAGGGGCCAAGAAAAAGGTGCCGGGTCTGCCATCAAAGGGGGAACAGAACGACCGTCCAAACCCAATGTAAAACGTGCCCTGACAAACCAGGTTTGTGTATCTTTGGATGTTTCGAAATCTATCACACGACCCCAGACTGACATGCACCCACAACATCATACACAAACACACACACACCCTGATGTACACTACAACACACCAACCTGACACACACCCTGATGTACACTACAACACACCAACCTGACATGCACTACGATAAGTGCCCCCTTAGTCTTTACCATGGCTTTGGGGGTCTTATTCCGGTGCTAGAACAAATCCCTTCCTGCAGAAAGGCCAGGCCTCGCCTCACGGTGACCTGTCCTTCTGAAAGGCTGGGTACAGTTGTGTAATTATATGTGTAATTATATTATATGTGTGATTATATATGATTATATGTGTATGGGGTCACTTGTGGGGGAACTCCAATGTGTAGGCACACAGGGGCTCTCCATACGCAACCTGGTGTTTGCTAACAATTGGAATTGTTAGCGGACACCATGTCGCGTTTGGAGAGCCCCTGTGTGCCTTAACATTGGAGCTCCTCCACAAGTGACCCCATTTTGGAAACTAGACACCCCAGGGAACTTATCCTGATGGGTAGTGGGCATATTGAACCCCCAGGTGCTTCACAAATAAATGGGAAAAAAAAAAAAAAAGTGGAAAAAAAGTACTTTTTCGTTTTTACGGATTAATTTGTGAAGCACCTGGGGGTTCAATATGCTCACAACCCATCAGGATATGTTCCCTGGGGTGTCTAGTTTCCAAAATGGGGTCACTTGTGGGGGAGCTCTAATGTGTAGGCACACAGGGGCTCTCCAAACGTGACATGTGTCCGCTAACAAGTTGACCTGATTTTCCATTCAAATTGTTAGCGGACACCATGTTGCGTTTGGAGAGCCCCTGTGTGCCTACACATTGGAGTTCCCCCACAAGTGACCCCATTTTGGAAACTAGACACCCCAGGGAACTTATCTAGATGGGTAGTGGGCATATTGTTTTAGCCTAATTTTTTAAATTTTCAAATGGCCAACAGCATAAAGTTCATCCTAAAATTTGTTGGGCAATTTCTCCTGAGTACATCGATACCTCATATGTGGTCATAAACAACTGTTTGGGCGCACGACAGGGCTCAGAAGGGAAGGAGCGCAATTTCCCTTTTTGAATGGAAAATTAGCTCCAAAAGTCAAATTGCGCTCCTTCCCTTCTGAGCCCTGCCGTGCGCCCAAACAGTTGTTTATGACCACATATGAGGTATCAATTACTCAGGAGAAATTGCCCAACAAACTTTAGGATCCATTTTATGCTGTTGCCCATGTGAAAATGAAAGATTTGAGGCTAAAAGAACATTTTTGTTGGAAAAATTTAAATATCCATTTTTTGTTTCCACTTTGCTTTAGTTCCTGTGAAGCACCTGAAGGGTTAATATTCTTCTTGAATGTAGTTTTGAGTAGCATGAGGGGTGCAGTTTTTAGAATGGTGTCACTTTTGGGTGTTTTCTGTTGTGTACACCCCTCAAACGGACTTCAAATGTGATGTGGTCACTAAAAAAAATGATTTTGTAAATTTTGGTGGAAAAATGAAAAATTGCTGATGAACTTTGAACCCTTATAACTTCCTACCCCCAAAAATTTTTTTTTCCAAAATTGTGCTGATATAAAGTAGACATGTGTGAAATATTATTTATCAACAATTTTGTGTCACATAACTCTCTGGTTTAGCAGAAAAAAAATTCAAAATTTGAAAATTTCGAAATTTTCAAAATTTTTGCCATATTTTTGATTTTTTCACAAATAAACGCAAAAATTATTGACCTAAATTTAATACTAACATGAAGCTCAATATGTCACGAAAAAACAATCTCAGAATCGATAGGATCGGTTGAAGCGTTCCAGAGTTATAACCTCATAAAGGGACACTGGTCAGAATTGCAAAAAATGGCTCGGGCATTAAGGCTAAAATAAGCAAAAATGGGCTCGGGGGTGAAGGGGTTAAAACTTGGGAACCATTGGAAACCTACTGAAAGGAGCCCGTTAAAAGAATCCTTGACAAAAGCTACTTGGTAGCTGAAACGTCGCAGGTTGCCCTGTATGCCCGATTAAAGGCGGTTGAAGACCTATTTTGGAGTGCTGCTGTCGTTTTTACGCATATAATCGACAAGGAGTGGTTTGTTGGACAGATTTGCACCCACATTTGGTGCTGCTCAGAAGGTTTTTCATTGAAAATTTGTTGTAACATAAGCTAAGTTTCAAAAACGGGACTTCTTTATTCCAATAACCCTTGTCTCCTATCCCTTAGTGAAAGGAATCTTTCAGGGTAAGCCATCGGTGAGTGGGGGCATCATATGTCTAAGATGCTATAATCTCCACTGCTAGGCCGGAGTAAGAAGAAGGGTCATTTAGGATTTCCATTTCAGCAACATAAAAGTGTGTTCCCTACAGTATATATATGTTGTCCTATTGTCTGTTAATCTGTGGGTCAATGACTTTTTAACTTTTGTATTACTAAAAGTAAAGATTTTAATTGAACTAAGTTGGTAATCTTGATTGATCTGATAAAACATAGAATATATTACCTCCTATATATTTCTAAAAACAAACTATAACATTTTTGCAGGGGGACATTGGGGGATGATGGGGGCTGCAGATAGAGGATGGGGGCTGCAGGGGGACATTGAGGGATGATTGAGGCTGCAGAAGGATGATGGGGACATTGAGGGATGATGGGGGCTGCAGAAGGATGATGTGGGCTGCAGGGGGATATTAGGGGATGATGGGGGCTGCAGATGGATGAACGGGTCTGCAGGTGGACATTGGGGGATGATGGGGCTGCAGATGGATGATGGGGTCTGCAGGGGGATATTGGGGGCTGCAGGGGGACATTGAGGGATGATAGAGGCTGCAGAAGGATGATGGGGGCTGCAGAAGGATGATGTGGGCTGCAGGGGGATATTAGGGGATGACGGGGGCTGCAGAAGGATGACGGGGGCTGCAGCTGGATGAACGGGGCTGCAGGGGGACATTGGGGGATGATGGGGCTGCAGATGGATGATGGGGATATTGGGAGATGTTGAGGGCTGCAGATGGATGATGGAGGCTACAAAAGGATAATGGAGGCTGCAGGGGAACATTGGGGGATGATGGGGTCTGCAGGGGGACATTGGGGACTGCAGGGGGACATTGAGGGATGATAGAGGCTGCAGAAGGATGATGGGGGCTGCAGAAGGATGATGTGGGCTGCAGGGGGATATTAGGGGATGACGGGGGCTGCAGAAGGATGACGGGGGCTGCAGCTGGATGAACGGGGCTGCAGGGGGACATTGGGGGATGATGGGGCTGCAGATGGATGATGGGGATATTGGGAGATGTTGAGGGCTGCAGATGGATGATGGAGGCTACAAAAGGATAATGGAGGCTGCAGGGGAATATTGGGGGATGATGGGGGCTGCAGGGGGACATTGGGGGATGATGGTGACTGCAGAAGGTTGGTTGGGGCTACAGGGGGATATTGGGGAATGATGGGGGCTGCAGATGGATGATTGGGTTATTGGGAGATTATGGAGGCTGCAGATGGATGATGTGGGCTGCAGAGGGACATTGGGGGTTGATGGAGCTGCAGATGGATGATGGGGATATTGGGAGATGTTGAGAGCTGCAGATGGATGATGGGGGCTGCAGGGAAACTTTGAGGGATGATGGGGGCTGCAGGGGGACATTATGAGATGATGGTGACTGCAGAAGGTTTATTGGGGCTACAGAGGGACATTGGGGGTTGATGGAGATTGCAGATGGATGTTGGGGATATTGGGAGATGATTGGGCTGCAGAAGGATGATGGAGGCTGCAGAGGGATGATGGGAGGCTTCAGATGGATTATGGAGGCTGCAGATGGATGATGTGGGCTGCGGGGGGATATTGGGAGATGATGGGGGCTGCAGAAGGATGATGGGGCCTATAGATGGATGACTGGGATATTGGGAGATGATGTGGGCTGCAGGGGGATGATGGAGGCTGCAGATGGATGACAGAGTTATTGGGAGATGATGGGGGGGGCATTGGAGGATGATAGAGGCTGCAGGGGGACATTGGGTGATGATGGAGGCTGCAAATGTATGATGGGGGCTGCAGAAGGATGTGGGCTGCAGGGGGATATTGGGGAGGATGGGGGCTGCAGATGGATGACAGTTTGGTTATGCTGGTCTGTGATAACAATTACTGTACAGTATGTAATAAATGTTTTTTTTGTTGTTGTTTTTTTTGTGTGTGATTTCTTCATGGAGATAAGACGTCCCCTGAAAATAAGACATCGTGCTTCTTTGGGGGCAAAAATTAATATAGTACAGTGTCTTATTTTCAGGGAAACAGGGTATTAACTAAGGACAGCCCCGTGAGCGGCGCTTGGGATTGTCTAAGCGTTTCGGAAGTAGGTGTGGTCTGTTGGGGAAGACGTGCCCTTTTTACCAGCTCAGTGCAATGGCGGCTTGTTGATGCGCAGACTGCAGGTCATTGTATGTGTGGACGGTGCCGCATGGTGACATGTCTGACTAGTCAGTGCCAGGCAGTGATCACAGTGGAGCTGCCCAGAGTTTTGTAGGTGTGTGCCATACATAATAGGTGGCAATCAGAGCTGCCTCCTGTGCTATAAGGCTGAAACCACCATTGTGTGACTGTAGCTTGTGCCAAGCTGCCATTGCCATTAATGATCCTCATTCTGCATTCTTCTATGTGATTTTTGCATGTGCGTGTGATGGTGCTGACGTCTTTGTGTTTGGGAAGGGGGGGTTGGGGCGCCATTTTAAAGTTCGCCTCAGGCAGCAGAGAGGCTAGGTTCACCCCTGCTAGTAGCAGTGTGTGCGAGGCACTGGTGGAGCACTGTTGTGAAAAAAGCTACACCTCCTGTGTTAGCCCTTTTTTACTGCATGTAGCCAAGCATATCCTTTTTGGCTTGTAGCAGTATGTGCCAGGCACTGGTGGAGCACTGCTGTGAATAAAGCTACACCTCCTGTGTTTACTAGCCTTTTTTTCTGCATATAGCCAAGCAAATACGTTTTGACTAGTAGCAGTGTATGCCAGGTACTGGTTTAGCACTGTTGTGAATAAAGCTGCACCCTCCTGTGTTTACTAGCTTTATTTTACTGCATCTAGCCAAGCAAATCCTTTTTGGCAAGTAGCAGTCTGTGCCAGGCACTGGTGGAGCACTGTTGTGAGGAAACATACACCTCCTGTGTTTACTAGCCTTTTTTTCTGCATACAGTAAATAAAATCAATTTTGGCTAGTAGCAGTGCATGCCAGGCAGTGGTGTAGCACTGTTGTGAAGAAAACTACACCTTCTGTGTTTACTAGCCTTTTTTACTGCATCTAGCCAAGCAAATCCTTTTTGGCAAGTAGCGGTATGTGCCAGGCACTGGTGTAGCACTCCACCTCATATATTTACTAGCCTTTTTTTACTACATCTAACCAAGCAAATCCTTTTTGGCAAATAGCAGTCTGTGCCAGGCACTGGTGGAGCACTGTTGTGAGGAAACATACACCTCATGTGTTTACTAGCCTTTTTTCCTGCATACAGTAAATAAAATCATTTTTGGCTAATAGCAGTGTGTGTCAGGCATTGGTGTAGCACTGTTGAGAAGGAAGGTACACCTCCTGTGTTTACTAGCCTTTTTTACTGCATCTAGCCAAACAAATCCTTTTTGGCAAGTAGCAGTGTGCACCAGGCAGGGGCTGGCTGGCACATTTCAGCCTGGAGGGCAATTACACGGCAGTGGCCCACCTTTGACTTGTTTATCTCTGACCACTAAATTAAACCAGCAGAGGTAACAGACTTTAAATACAGGTCCATACATTTAGTAGATATGGAAACAGAACCGAGCTTACTACAGAGATAAGGGAGCAGAACCGAGCTTACTACTCAAGACGGCACTTGCTACCGCCAAGCAAGTGTTCTTCTCATCCCTTATAACCTCTCTGTCCCGCAACCCCAAACAGCTCTTCAAAACTTTCAACTCCTTACTTCGCCCGCCTGCTCCTCCCTCTTCTCCCCTCATCTCTGCTGAAGACTTTGCGACCTTCTTCAAGGAGAAGATCGACAAGATCAGAAACAGCTTCGGTCCACTATCCCCACAACTCCCCTTCCCACCTACACTGCCCTCCTCCTCCATCAGCCACTTCCCCCCCATAACTGAAGACCAACTCTCCTCCCTCCTGTCAAAATCACACCTCACCACCAGCGCCCACAACCCGCTCCCATCCCACCTCATTCCGAACCACACCTCCATTTTCATCCCAGCCCTCACCCACCTCTTTAACCTTTCACTTAGCACTGGTGCCTTCCCCTCGGCCTTCCAACACGCCCTAATCACACCCATCCTAAAAAAACCTCACTTGACCCTACCTCTGTCTCTAACTATCGCCCCATATCTCTTCTCCCATTCACCTCTAAGCTACTTGAACAGCACGTCCACTCCAAACAGTCCTCTCACCTCTCCTCGTGCTCCCACTTCGACCCCCTACAGTCCGGCTTCCGAACCCTCCATTCCACTGAAACAGCCCTGACCAAAGTCACCAACGACCTACTGACCGCCAAGAACAAACACCACTACTCCATCCTCCTCCTCCTTGACCTGTCTGCCGCCTTCGACACGGTTGACCACTCCCTTCTTCTCCGGATCCTGGAATCCCTCTGCATCACCCACCTTGCCCTCTCCTGGATCTTCTCATACCTAGCGGACCGGACCTTTAGCGTCTCCCACTCCCACACCTCCTCCTCACCCTACCCCCTTTCTGTTGGAGTCCCCCAAGGTTCGGTCCTGGGACCCCTACTTTTCTTCATATACACTCTTGGCCTAGGGCAACTCATTGAGTCCCACGGCCTCCAGCACCACCTCTACGCCGACGACACCCAAATCTACCTGTCCGGCCCTGACATCACCTCCCTACTCTCCAAAATCCCACAATGCCTTTCCGCCATCTCATCCTTCTTCTCTGCTCGCTTCCTTAAACTCAACATGGACAAAACTGAATTCATAGTCTTCCCCCCAAGAAATTCCACCCCACCTCCCAACCTATCCATCTGTATCAACGACTGCACCCTCTCCCAGTCCCCCAAGCCAAGTGCCTCGGGGTAATCCTTGACTCCTCCCTATCCTTCAAGCCCCACATTGAGGCCCTCACCACATCCCTCTGGCTCCAGCTCCTTCCTCGCCCACGGCACCGCTAAAACACTCATTCATGCTCTTATCATCTCCCGCCTTCACTACTGCAACCTCCTTCTCAATGGCCTCCCGGCTAACTCCCTCACACCTCTCCAGTCTATCCTCAACTCCGCTGCTCGACTAATCTACCTGTCCTCCCGCTACTCCCCTGTCTCCCCCCTCTGCCAAGCCCTTCACTGGCTCCCCATCTCCAAGAGATCCCAATTCAAAACACTAACCATGGCGTACAAAGCCATACACAACCTGGCCCCACCATACATCTCCGACCTGGTCTCCCGATACCTACCCTCACGCAACCTCCGCTCCTCCCAAGAACTCCTCCTCTGCTCCTCCCTCATCACCTCTTCACACAACCGAGTCCAGGACTTCTCCCGGGCATTATGCCTTACTCTGGAACGCCCTGCCCAAACACGTCAGACACTCTCCTACCGTGAGTAGCTTCAAGTGTCACCTGAAGACTCACCTATTCCGTCAAACCTACAACCTGCCATGAGACCCAGGCGACCGCCCCATACCTGACATTCCCCCATCCTACTGTATCCTAACCTGCCCCTCATAGACTGTGAGCCCTCGTGGACAGGGTCCCTGCCCCTCCTGTACCTGTACGTCCTGATTGCCTAGATTTAGTGTACTTGTTCTTGTCTCCCTTATCCTCATGTAAAGCGCCATGGCACCTAATGGCGCTATATAAATAAATAATAATAATAATAATACTACAGGGATAACGGAGCAGAACCGAGCTTACTACATGGATAAGGGAGCAGAACCGAGCTTACTACAGGGATAAGGGAGCAGAACTGAGCTTACTACAGGGATAATGGAGCAGAACCAAGCTTACTACAGGGATAATGGAGCAGAACCGAGCTTACGACAGGGATAAGGGAGCAGAACCGAGCTTACGACAGGGATAAGGGAGCAGAACCGAGCTTACGACAGGGATAAGGGAGCAGAACCGAGCTTACTACAGGGATGCAGTAGATACCAGGTGCAGTATACTCAAGTACCATATACAGGGTGCAGTATATACTAGGTGCAGTGTACACAAGTGCTATATGCAGGGTCCAGTATATATCAGTGCAGTATATACAAGTACTATATACAGGGTGAAGGGTATACAGGGTGCAGTATACACAAGTACTATCTACAGGGTGAAGGATATACAGGGTGCAGTTTATATTGGGTGCAATATACACAGGTACTATACACTGCGTATACTACACCATGTATATACTGCACCCTGTATAGTACCTGTGTATAATACACAGGCACTATATACAGGATGGCGTAGAAACAGGGTGCAGTATACCCAGGTACTATATACAGGGTGCAGTATATTTAAAGGGTGCAGTATATACAGGTACTATATACAGGGCGCAGTATTTACAGAGGGTTCAATATTATACAATGTGTATTACAGATTACAGAGATGTGTGGTCTGGGCACTACGGCTTGCATTCGAGCTCAGTTGCTTCCCATTTAGGGCAATCCCCCGATGCTTAGGTGTTGCACGCCACATAGACAGTATTCAACATATGAAAAATAGAAAAAATGTATAGGTGGCACTCACCGATAGCAGGGTTTCAGTATTCTTTAATTCTTCCTTTTCAATACATTAAAAGTTCCAGTGCGGCGGGGAGAGGGAGTGAGGAGCCGGCGGAACGATGGCACCGTTTCGTGGTGAGTCAATGTGTATACTGGATGATGTATATAATGCCTGCACCCTGTATATAGTACGTATGTATAGCACACAGGTACTAGATACAGGGTGCATTATACACAGGTACTATATACAGGGTGCAGTATGTACAGTGTGTGCAATATTATACAATGTATATACTGCACCATGTATATAATTTCTTGTGTATACTGCACCCTGTATATAGTACGTATGTATAATACACAGGTAATAGATACAGAGTACAGTATATACAGGGTGCAGTATGTTCAGAGGGTGCAATATTGTACAATGTAATATAATATTAGACCATGTATGTATATAATGCTTGTGTATACAGTACTGTACCCTGTATATATTCTCTATGCATAATACACGGTGGTGCAGTATTTACGGGGGGGTGGGTGCACTAAGCACTATACACATTTCTCATCATGATATATTGATCTATTGTCAATAGATCAAAATATCATGAGAGGGGGGCGTGTCCAGCTGCTTATGGCGCCGGTCGCAGATTAGGTGAGCTCCGCCAGCCTTTCCACAAAAACGGCACTTTAACGGCTATCCCCAGCTCAAACAACGACCACCGGCCTCCGTATACCTCTGAGACGGATCCGAGATGCCCAAACCATCACAAGCAAAGCGCCGGACCGAGCACAGGCTGACCGAATATTTTGGGTCTGAGCGGCAGTGTGTCTACCCAGACAAAATGGCGCCGGATCGAGCTCCACAGGAACGGCCCCCTCATGACCTGCACTCTCACCGGTCCTCAGAGAGAAGGGACCCGGCCCCGAGCGGTGACTCTCCGGTTACCCAAACAGTCCTGCAGGACTGCCTTGCAGCTTTTAGAGCCTCCCTCATGGCGGATATGGCGGCATTGATCGGCACTATGAGAGAGGACCTGGGGGCCCTTGCGGCTAAGACCTCGCAACTAGAGGGCAAGATAGGAGAAGTCACTAAGGCCCATAACGCTTTGGCGGATAACTATATAGACTTGGACCGCGAGATGGGATCATTCTCGGGGGCCCTGAACCACATTGAAGACCGGCTCCGATGTAATAATTTCAAGATACGGGGGATGGCGGAGGAGAATAATAATGCACCGGACGCGCGGGTAGCAGCCGCCGCTTTTCTATCGGCGGTTTTCCCTGACTTGCCTTCAGCGGAGCTCGCTATGGAAAAGGCTTTCCGCATCCCCAAGCCTCGGAGCCTCCCCCTCTCGGTCCCAAGAGACGTGCTGGTGCACATGAGATTCCCGGGTATCACCGATGCGCTGTTCAGGCGGATGAGACGGGGCCCGCCGCTCCCTAGCCCATATGAGCACATCACCATCTATCAAGATCTATCACCGGGGACACTGGCAAGGCGCTGGGATTTTGCATCCAGCTGTAAAGTGTTGAGGGACAGGGAGATCCCATATGCCTGGGGCTCTCCTGTGTCTCTTAACTTCAGGTTCGATGGTAGGAGACACTCCTTTGAGTCGCCGACCCTGCTGAGGAAGACGCTCCGTGCATGGACACTGACCTCTGCCCCTTCACCGCAGCGCTCGGACACGGCAAGAGAGGTCCCTGCGGGGGGCGATCAGCCGGTGGAAGCTGCTCCCGAGTAGTAGCACTGCATAATAACTTGGGATATATGGGAATTCTGCGGTTTTCTTTGTGGATTGCTGGCGGAGGACTCTGATGGGTTTTATCCCACAAGGTATTGTACTTTTGCAGAGTTCCCGGTAGTTCCCGGCCTCCCCCTGAGGTGTAGTTTGTGGAGGGGGTTGGGATGCTGTGGGGAACCCCCCTCAAGAACTTGACTCCGATTTTAGGAGTCCCTTTGCAAGTTTACGATTTATGTTTGTTTTTTGTGTATACCTCTTCTCTTCTCTTCACTTTATTGTTGTTCCTGCTCCCCTCCCCCTTTGAGGGTGCTTTCCGGTCTTTTGGGAGCAACCCCCCTCTCCGCTTTCCCAACTCATTCTCTTTTACTTGTCCCCCGACCTAATCTTTGTCTTCCCCCCGTCATCTTCTCCTCACCTCCTCTTCTCCTTCTCTCTTACTCCCTTTCTTTTATCTGGTCCTCCCTGGGTCCCGCAATGCCGCTAAAATTGCTATCACTGAATGTGAACGGCCTCAATTCCCCCTCCAAGAGGTTCTATCTTTGGAGGGAGGCCAGGTCCTCTGGGGCTGACATTTTGTGCTTCCAGGAGACCCACCTACTGGAGGCTGACAATGTGCGGCTTCGACATCCGAACTACCCACACGGTTTCTTTGCAAATGCACCTCAAAAGAAAGCGGGGGTCTGCATTTTTGTCAGTCACAAGATACAATTCTCCCTCATTTCCTCCTTCACTGATGGTTCATGTAGATTTGTGGGAGTGCGTTGTGAGATAGGGGGAATCCGTTACACAATAGTTACGGTCACACAATAGTTACGGCCCAAATGTAGGCCAGGCGAAGTTTCTGAGGTACCTGTTCAGCCGCATCCGGGGAGAGACAGAGGGGAGACTCATCATCTGCGGCGACTTCAACGCGGTCATGGAACCCTGTATTGACTCCTCATCCAGGTCAAGGGGCAGGAGTTCGTTTGGAGACCTGTGCTGGGAGTTTCACCTCCATGACGTCTGGAGATACCAGCACGCGGAGGAGAGGGACTATTCCTTCTTCTCCCCGGCGCATAAATCCTATTCCAGAATAGACTTGTTTCTGCTTAATGACATAGCCCTGGATAGGTGCCATTCATCGAGGCTTGGTGTGATCACTTGGTCGGATCATGCCCCGATCGAATTGGAAATGGATCTAGACGTCGGAGGTGGGGCTTCAAGGTCTTGGAGGCTCCACGCGGATCTCCTGACCGACTTGAAGATTGTCGATGAGCTTGGTACGGCCTTGAAGGAATACTTTGACCTGAACGACGTAGATCAAACCCCGGATGACGTGCTTTGGTACGTGCACAAGGCGGTGATGCGTGGTCTGTGCATACAAAAGGCATCGATCGCAAAACGTCGTAGAGAACGTCTTGTTAAAGACTGGACGGCGGAATTGTCTCGCTTGCAGGCACTTAATAAAGCGTCGCCATCTTGTGCGCTTATATCACAGATAGGTCGACTCTGCAATGATCTACGTGCACTGTTTCTTAAACAACATGAGACTGGTCTCAGAAAGCTTCGTACTAAATACTATGAGGCAGGAGACCGTGCTGGCAAACTGTTGGCCCGCAGACCAAAAAAGAAAACGACAAAGGGGATGGTGACGGCTATACGAGATGAGGGGGGGAACCTGGTTAGGAACCCCTCAGATATAGTGGAGGTCTTTGCCTCGTACTATGAACGACTATATAACCTCCAATCTGATCCACAGACACCCCAGCCCACCACGGAGACCATACGTTCATTTTTGGGGACCCTCGACATCCCTACTCTCTCGTCTGACTCATTGGCCTCGCTCAATGCCCCCTTTACTGAGCTTGAAATTACCGGGGTCCTAAAGGGCTTGAAAAGCAACAAAGCACCAGGCCCGGATGGGCTGATCAATGAGTACTATGGGCTCTACGGGCAGATCCTCACGCCTTATCTTCTCCGACTTTTCAACACATGGCAAGCGCGGGGTTGTATCCCCGATAGTGCGCTGGAGGCCACGATATCGACAATCCCCAAAGCGGGAAAGGCTCAGGATCGTCCGGAGAACTTTCGACCCATATCACTCTTAAACACAGACTTAAAGCTGTACGCTAAACTCCTGGCCTCACGCCTGGGCAGTGTGATTCCCCTTCTGGTACATCAAGACCAGGTTGGGTTTGTGCAGAGTAGACAAGCAAATGACGGGACAAGGAGAATGCTGGACTTGATAGAGGTGGCGGAGAGGAGGGGTGCCCCCAGTGTGTTCCTGTCGCTTGATGCCGAGAAGACGTTCGATAGGGTACACTGGGGTTACCTGCGGGAGGTTCTCTCGGCCTTCGGTATTACGGACCCTGTCCTGTCGGCGATTCTCGGTCTTTATTCAAACCCGTGTGCAAGAGTTTTATCTTGTGGATACAAGTCTAGGCTCTTCACCAATGGCACCCGTTAGGGATGTCCCCTGTCGCCTCTGGTCTTTGCTCTGGTCATGGAGCCACTGGCAATATCTCTGAGAGCGGACCCGACGATAGCTGGAATTGTGGTGGGGCGCCACAAGCATGTAGTCGGTTTGTACGCCGATGATGTCATTGTGGTTACGGAAGAGCCCCTTTCCTCCCTCCCTGGGACTGTACAGAAACTTGACTGCTTTGCACAGACATCATACTATAAGCTCAACGCAACTAAGTCTGTGCTGCTCCCTATTGGACTCTCGGAAGGGGACGCGGCTACCCTCACCGCCCTGTTCCCTTTTGAATGCTCACCGACGGGCATACCATACCTGGGGATCATTTTGTGTCCCTCCAAACATGTAGCGGCGAAAATCATGGACCGCCTTATGACTGACCTTGGGAGGGCCCTTTCCGATCCTCCCATTGGGCTCCATGTCATGGATAGCCAGGATCCAGGCGGTGAGGATGTTGTGGCTCCATAAAATCCTGTATCTCTTCAGATGCATCCCAGTCCACTTTCCCAAGAAGCTGATCTTGCGCCTCCAGCGCATGATCTCTAGATGTATCTGGGGGACTGCACCGGCTAGAGTTAGGGGATCCCTACTATATCGTCATTTGACGAGGGGTGGAATGGGAGTGCCGGATGTGGAGAAATATCGAAGGGCAGTGGTCCTGGAGGCGGCGGGGAAGTGGTGGCACGATGAGGACTCTCAGGGGTGGAAATTGATAGAGCAGGGCTCGCTGAGGGGGGGATCCATACGATCTCTCCTCGCGGCGAATTCAGTGGGTCGCCTGCTAGACACTGATTTTCTTAAAACAACTTTTGAACTACTAACGGTCCACCGCTCACTACATGGAGAGTGGACCAAAATCCCTCCTGCGGATTTCCCCTTGGAGGCGTTCTGCTGGTTGATCCCTACCTTTTCGATGACACCATGGAGACACGGGGGCCCTAAAACCCTCGCGGATCTCCTTCAGGGCACCAGAGGACTCACATTGGAGGAATTGCTGGCCAAATACCCAGATTTCAAAGCTACCTTTTCTACACTTCCATCAGATTGTGCACTTCATGCGCTCCCCCGCCTTCTCTCACGACCTGGGCCTCCCCGGGACTCCCTCTGCGTTGAGACGTTCCTTGACAGCGGTACCCAGACCATCGAAACCATTGTCGGCTTTGTACTCAGACCTGATTGACAAAGACGCCCCCCCGAGACTATCGTACACAATTATATGGGAACAAGACCTCTCATTCAGGGCGACGGAGGAGGATTGGGAGGATGCTATACATTGTGTGAGGGAGGCATCCAGGTGTTTAAACCACGTTGAATTGCTCAATAAAATACATCTACGCTGGTACACCAGCCCGACGAAACTGGCAAGCTTCGGCAAAGGGGCTTCGCCGCAATGCTGGAAGCAGTGTGGTATGCGGGGGGATTTGTCCCACATGTGGTGGGGCTGTCCTGGGGTGGCACAGTTCTGGCTGCTAGTCTCGGGGCTCTTGGACTCGGTTACGAAGATCCCATTGGAGCCGCAGATTGCTGTTCTCCATGTGGGGGTTATGACATATCCTTCGGTGATACGCCGGGTACTGACGTACATACTGACGGCGGCCAGGATCTGTGTTGCCTCTAGGTGGAAGCAACCCTCTCTCCCGACGCTGAGTGATCTCGCTGACAAGATAAACTCGATCTTTTGTCACGAGTACTACCAAGCACTGGATCGAGGTGAGCGGCGTTATGTGTCCGAGGCTTGGGACTTGTGGGGGGCACACCCGCTGGCCCAGCGACCTCCGCTGTAGGTTCTGCGGTGCTGCTCCCGGAACCCTGCTTCGGGACGAAAGCGGTGCGGGCCCAGGGGTGGACCAGTCTACTCTTACACCGACCCGGGTGCGACTGGTTAAGCTTTTGCCTTCCGCTCTCCGGGTGCTGGTTTCTTTATCTGTTCCTTCTCCACCCTAATACCCTCCTGCATCCTCTTCTCTTACTCCCTTCTCCTCTTTTCTCTCCTGCTATCCCTTTCCCTCTTTACTCTACTTTATTCCCTTGTCCTCGTTATTTCTCTTCACCCCTCTCTTTTCCCTCACTTCTCCGCGACCTGCCCAGGATTACTGTGAAAATTTACTACGTTGCCGTGCTCCCGGCCGTCCGTTTGGCTGAGAACATTTTTCCTGTGACTCTCTTCCATTGCATAAATTGATCGATCGGCATTGAGTTGATATAAATGGAGTCAGTTCTAGGACTCCCACCAGGAGCCTCTACAAGCAAAGATCTATACAAGATACGACTTGAGACTGCTCAAACATCAAACACCAAACATCAAACATCTGATTATCAAAGATCGTCTTTGTGCAGACTGCAACTGCCTTTTCCATACCGAACTCTCTGAACTCTATAACATACAGAGTTACATGTAACAACTATAATGCATTTCAGAAAACGAGTTGTCCTGGTGGATGTTGCCGAAACATCTTTGGGAATACATCCTTCCCCTACCCTGCCTCCCCCTTCCTCCCCTCCCTTTTCTCTGTTCCTATTGAGAATACTACATTTGTTATATTTCTGTCATTTTGTATGTATGAGAAACACATACTAAAAATCATTTATGAGAAAAAGATATCATGAGAGAATATATGATTATGAATAATAATACATCAGTGCAGTGCAGGATCAGATGCCCACTAACAGCCTGCACAGCAGCTAGGATATCATGCCATGATATGGAATTATGAACAGCACTTTGCAGCAGGCAGGGAGTGGGGGACTCAGACTGGCCTTCTCAGTCACTGCACAGTAGCTAGGATATCATGCTGATGCCATCATATGGAATTAAGGTATGGACACTAACTAAGCACTTACAGAACACCACTTTGCAGCAGGCACTGACAGGGAGTGGGGGACTCCGACTGGCCTTCTCAGTCACTGGGTGGTCGCCAGCCTCTCACAGACGCAAGTTCCAACAACACCAGACAGTATGGCACCGCCTGCGCCTGGCCCTGTCTTCCTGCGCTCTGCTCTGGAGGGTTCATACAGGGTTCAGTCAGAGGCGTGCTGACGTAGCACGCTATACATGACACTCCTCTGAACCCTGGCTCATCCAATCCTGGCATGCCGCTGGGTGCCATAGCAACGCCAACGCTGCTGTCTCCAGTCCCCAGTCCCTGTCAGCCGCTGACGCCCAGGGCTGTATTTAGAGTTCCTGCCACCCTAGGCACTTTCAGTGGTCGCCCCCCCAACTGATCAGTCAGACTTTGAACGCATGCATTTTCATCCAGCGCACAGGATACGTTGCTTGCACCGATTCCTGTGCGCTGGGTGAAAACGCATGCGTTCAAATGCTGCTGTGTTTTGCATTGCGTTTTGTATTGCGCTTGCATGCGTTCACCTATACAAGTCTATTGGTGCGGTACCGCATGCATTTCACTGCGTTTCTATGCGTTAATGCTGCTGAAAAAAATGCATTGCAGCAAAACGCAAACCAAGCGTTATGTGAAAAGGCCCTTAGTCTGACTGATGAGTTGGTGGGGGGGTAGAGACGACCCCTGAAAGTGCCTAGGTTTTCCGCCTGAAAAAGCAACACATAAATTAAAAAAGGAATGAACCCATGTACGGCAATGTAAAAATTACTTGCTGTTCATGTGTTCAGGTTTTTGTTTTTTTTTAACAGGTGTTCTGAAGCCATCTGAATTAGGGACCTTTCACGTCAGCGTTTTTTGGTGAATTGCGGCAGATCCAGCAGATTTTGCTGCATCTGCCGCCTAACAGCCAACTTCTGGCAAGCCCCATCCTATCTCTATGGGTCTTGTGGTCAGGTGCGGCAAATGTGGTTTGCTGGATTTGGCACTTTTGGCAAGTCAACAAAAATTATACTTTTTTTGCGCTTTCGCAAGTGCCGGATCCGGCAAACCGCACTTGCCGCACCTGACCACAAGTCCCATAGAGAATGAATAGGGCTTACCAGAAGTCGGCGGTTAGGCGGCAGATGCAGCAAAATCTGCTGGATTTGCCGCAATTTAGCAAAAAACGCTTACAGTAGTCAGGGGGTTCACAGATGTCAGAGTGCTCGTAGCCTTCAGATAGTAGTGAAGACCTCAATACACATTAAAGTTGGATAAACTCGCTGATATGAACAGGTTGCTCTGACAGTCAAATATGTGTGGGGGCTCTAAGTGATGATTGTCAGGAGATAAGGATCCAGCATGTCCGATTACCGGCTGTAGATCCTTTTGTCCTCTAAGTGATTTGCTGCAGCCAGAGATATCTAGCAGTGGTTCCAATAGAGAATACAGGAACAATTGGCAGAATGAGTGCTCCTGTATATAGGAGAATCAAGGAAGATCGCTGCCGGCCAAGCAGTTAGACAGCTAACTATAACATTTTAGGGGCTTTAGTAAATTAATTGTTTGGCTGACATTCAGCTGTATTTTTAGTCCAGGTCCCTTACCCTATAATGATTTAGGGTCAAGTCTGTTAAGTTAAAGATTACAACATCCACATGACTACATCACCAGAACCTCCGGCAATACAATAATATATCACTAGAACCTCCATCAGTACATCATCAGAACCAATATCAATACAATAACACATCACTAGAACCACTGTCAGTATATCACCAGAACCACTGTCAATACAGTAACACCTCACCAGCACCCATGTCAGTATATCATCTGATCCACTGTCAATACAGTAATACATCACCAGAACCCATGTCAGTACATCACTAGAACCACTATCAGTATATCACCAGAACCCCTGTCAATACAGTAACACCTCACCAGAACCACTGTCAATACAGTAATACACCACCAGAACCACCGTCAGTACATCATGAGAACAGTATATCCCCTATATTAAAGGGAACCTGTCACCCACTTTGGGTGTTCTAAACTGTTCCCACCAGCTGTAACAAGATGTAATTGGGGTTCCTGTAACCCCTCTATATGCCCAGACGTCCCCCTGCATAGCTCAGAAATAAACTTTTATTCTCTCCCACGCTGTATAGTAAGGAGTCCTGAAAAGGTATTGGAGGACTTGCTGTATGTGGTCCTTGCCGCCCCCTGCCTTGAATACCCGTGCCACTCTTTTGAAACTGCTGTGCAGCCTCCATTCTCCCTCTCCCCCCCATTTTCCACAGTGCAGCCCCCCCATGTCTTCCTCTGCAGCCCTCCCATGTCTTTGCTTCTTATATTCGACTGACATAGCGACTCACCTGCATCGGCATCTCCTCCTGTGCGATGTTCTGCAGAGACGGTGAGGAGACCTCGTGACGCCGGCGTGACTCCTGCAGCATCACAGCACGCCGGTACAGGAAGTCGCTGGGACTGGGAGCTCCAGTGAAACCGGAAGTGCAACGCTGTGACACTTGGAAAAGTGCCAGAACCGCCGCTGAGGGCAGATGGGTGGCCCTGAACTGTTGGTAATCCACTGGCCTGGGGGGTAAATGCCTCCCTGTCACTCGGCCCAGTCCGCCCCTGGCGCCAGGCACTGGTGTAGCACTGTTGTGAAAAAAACCTACACCCCCTGTGTTTACTAGCCTTTTCATAGTGCATCTAGCCAAGAAAATCCTTTTTGGCAAGTAGCAGTGTGTGCCAGGCACTGGTGTAGCACTGATGTAAAGAAAGCTACACCTCGTATATTTACTAGCCTTTTTTTTACTACATCTAACCAAGCAAAAACTATTTTTTGGGCTAGAAGCAGTTTTGCCAGGCACTGGTGTAGCACTGTTGAGAAGGAAGCTACACCTCCTGTGTTTACTAGCCTTTTTTTACTGCATGTAGCTACACAAATCCTTTTTGGCTTAGGAGGTATTTGAAGGAGGAGCAGGTAGCAGTGGATGGGTTACATTTACAGAATGCAAACAAGAGACAGGAATTTCAGAGAGTGTCATTTTTTGAAGATGGTGAGAAGGCGGGACGCTTGCTTTTTGTAGTGGCAGTGGCTCAGAGGGAATCATCCTATGTACATGGGCTTTATGAACAATAAAGTTTTTCGCTTTTGGTGCTGGCCTGGCCCATGATGACAGGCTGTGGCACACCCCTCTGCCAGCACATATTTTCAGTCTTTCAGGGCTGCCATCGCTGAGGCCTAAAAACTCAGTCTGTAAGGCACACAAGACTTGGTTTTACTTGGTTGGTACATCCTGTTTGTGACGCCAAAAAGCTGACTCGCCCCCAGTGGGGACCGTGGAGTACTCGGAACCGGGCCCTCTCAACATAGTCTTGGGCTGCGGAATGTCACGGTGGCGTGACCAGGTCCATGATCCCCTCGTCGGGCAAGCAATTAAAAAGGGGAATTGGAAAAATGGATAAATAAAAGCACAAATAAGAGTGTCGTGACACCACCCGTGGAATGCGGCCGGTATAGCCGCTGCTGCAGTCGGGACCTCTAAAGAAGATGGCGAGGATGGTTCAGCTCTCCACGGGAAGAGCGGGTCCCCAGGGCAACCGAATAGTCTACTGTAGTGCAGGGCTCGTCAGGGGTTGCAGGGTTCACGGCACAGTCAGGCAGTCTCCTGCTGCCGGTTCACAAAATCAGTCTATCTCCTTCAGGCGCAGTAATCAGTCTCACACAGCATCAAGCGTTAACCTGGTTTGATCACTTTCTCGGCAGATGGTTAGTTTACAGACAGTACAGCGGCGGCTCTGGTGTTGCCTAAGCAGCTGGAATGGCTCATCAAAATCACCCCATTTCGTGTTCCTTTCATGGGCCTTTCAGTCTGTCCGCATGCTAGCTACGATCCAGGGCCACGGGCTTTCAGTGGGCGACCTGCCGGGTCCCCTAGCCCTATTAAGGCGGCCTTCGTTTCACTGCGTCGGAAGTTGGGTAGCGGGACATAAAGACCCCGCACCGGTTTGTAGTTGGCGTGTAGAGCTTCCAGGCCACTTCAGCAGAGCCGTGACTCTGGTTCTGGCCCAGTCCCTCATTGTCACCGCTGATTCGAGCACACCTTGGGCTCCTTCTGTCTCTCACCACGGTCTACAGCCTGGGACAAGCCTCATGGTGGGAAAGGTCGCCAGGTCTGTGTTTTCTCAGTACTGCATGATGGTGTTCTCGCCCCTCCTTCGGACTGAACTTGACTCATTCACTTCCCTTGGCTGACTGTTCCCTGAACTTGGTGTTGTCTCCTTCTTGTTACCTCCCCTAACGGGGTCCTGTCCTTACATTTCCACCCTCCACTTGTCTCCCACGATCCCATTGCTTGGCAGAGTCCCTAATCTTGGGATCGGAGTGTGTTGGGTGTGTGTTTGGGGTGACCGACTTACCAATCCCGGCTGCTGCGTCATCTAGTGGTGACCGGTCCACAGTGGTGCCACACAGCTCTCTGCAGTGGTCGGCAGGGGGAGCTCTCCTTACACTTACGGTAGATGCAGCTCTTTGTAGTGGTCGCCAGGAGGAGCTCTTATTATTTATTACTAGCTGTGAGCCCGATGCAAATGCATCGGGATTCTAGAACGTGCATTAATTTGATTATAGTAGTTATAGCTGTTAGCCTGATGCAAATGCATCGGGTATCTAAAATATGTTTATTGTTTTTTTAAAGATTTTTAAATAATAATCGCATCATCAATAGCAATAATATAAGCCATAGCATTATTATTAGCAGTAATAGCAGTATTAATAGCATTATTTAGCAGTATTATGAGCATTAATAACATTATTAATAGCATTAATAGCATTATTATTAGCATTAATAGCATTAATAATGGCATTATTAGCATTAATAATAGCATTAATAACATTATTAATAGCATTAATAGCATTATTATTAGCATTAATAGCATTAATAATGCCATTAATAGGATAAATATTAGCATTAATAGCATTAATAGCATAATTAATAGCATTAATAGCATTATTAATAGCATTAATAGCATTATTATTAGCATTAATAGCATTAGTAGGATAAATATTAGCATTAATAGCATAATTAATAGCATTAATAGCATTATTAATAGCATTAATAACATTATTATTAGCATTAATAGCATTAATAATAGCATTATTAGCATTAATAATAGCATTCATAACATTAGTAATAGCATTAATAACATTATTATTAGCATGAATAGCATTAATAATAGCATTATTAGCATTAATAATAGCATTAATAACATTATTAATAGCATTAATAGCATTATTAATAGCATTAATAGGATAAATATTAGCATTAATAGCATTAATAGGATAAATATTAGCATTAATAGCAGAATTAATAGCATTAATAGCATTATTAATAGCATTAATAGCATTATTATTAGCATTAATAGCATTAATAATACCATTAATAGGATAAATATTAGCATTAATAGCATTAATAGCATTATTAATAGCATTAATAGCATTATTATTAGCATAATAGCATTAATAATAGCATTTATTAGCATTAATAATAGCATTAATAACATTATTAATAGCATTAATAGCATTATTATTAGCATTTAATAGCATTAATTAATAGCATTATTAGCATTAATAATAGATAGCATTAATAACATTATTAATAGCATTAATAGCATTATTATTAGCATTAATAGCATTAATAGCATTATTATTAGCATTAATAGCATTTAATAATACATTAATAGGATAAATATTAGCATTAATAGCATTAATAGCATTATTAATAGCATTAATAGCATTATTATTAGCATAATATATAGCATTAATAATAGCATTATTAGCATTAATAATAGCATTAATAACATTATTAATAGCATTAATAGCATTATTATTAGCATTAATAGCATTAATAGCATTATTATTTAGCATTAATAGCATTAATAATATCCATTAATAAGATAATATTAGCATTTAATAGCATTATTAATAGCATTAATAGCATTATTATTAGCATAAATAGCATTTAATAATAGCATTATTAAGCATTAATAATAGCATTAATAACATTATTAATAGCATTAATAGCATTATTATTAGCATTAATAGCATTAATAATGCCATTAATAGGATAAATATTAGCATTGATAGCATTAATAGCATAATTAATAGCATTAATAGCATTATTAATAGCATTAATAGCATTATTATTAGCATTAATAGCATGAATAGGATAAATATTAGCATTAATAGCATTAATAGCATTATTAATAGCATTATTATTGGCATTAATAGCATTAATAATAGCATTATTAGCATTAATAATAGCATTAATAACATTATTAATAGCATTAATAGCATTATTATTAGCATTAATAGCATTAATAATAGCATTATTAGCATTAATAATAGCATTAATAACATTATTAATAGCATTAATAGCATTATTATTAGCATTAATAGCATTAATAGCATTATTATTAGCATTAATAGCATTAATAATACCATTAATAGGATAAATATTAGCATTAATAGCATTAATAGCATTATTAATAGCATTAATAGCATTATTATTAGCATAAATAGCATTAATAATAGCATTATTAGCATTAATAATAGCATTAATAACATTATTAATAGCATTAATAGCATTATTATTAGCATTAATAGCATTAATAATAGCATTATTAGCATTAATAATAGCATTAATAACATTATTAATAGCATTAATAGCATTATTATTAGCATTAATAGCATTAATAGCATTATTATTAGCATTAATAGCATTAATAATAGCATTATTAGCATGAATAATAGCATTAATAACATTATTAATAGCATTAATAGCATTATTATTAGCATTAATAGCATTAATAGCATTATTATTAGCATTAATAGCATTAATAATACCATTAATAAGATAAATATTAGCATTAATAGAATTAATAGCATTATTAATAGCATTAATAGCATTATTATTAGCATAAATAGCATTAATAATAGCATTATTAGCATTAATAACATTATTAATAGCATTAATAGCATTATTATTAGCATTTATTTATTTTATTATTATTTTTATTTAATTATTTATTATTTTTTATTTATTTTTTTATTATTTTTTAATTATTTTTAAATTATTATTTTTATTATTAAATTTATTTATTTATTTAAGTGAGAGTGAGACACAGTTCTCATTCAGGTCCGCATTTTTTTTTTTTTTTTATTATTATTTTTATTGAATTTAATATTTTTTATTTATTTTTTTATTATTTTTTAATTATTTTTAAATTATTATTTTTATTATTTAATTTATTTATTTTTTTAAGTGAGAGTGAGACACAGTTCTCATTCAGGTCCGCATTTTTTTTTTTTTTTTTTATTATTATTTTTATTGAATTATTTAATATTTTTTATTTATTTTTTTATTATTTTTTAATTATTTTTAAATTATTATTTTTATTATTTAATTTATTTATTTTTTTTAAGTGAGAGTGAGACACAGTTCTCATTCAGGTCCGCATTTTTTTTTTTTTTTTATTATTATTTTTATTGAATTATTTAATATTTTCTATTTATTTTTTTATTATTTTTTAATTATTTTTAAATTATTATTTTTATTATTTAATTTATTTATTTTTTTTAAGTGAGAGTGAGACACAGTTCTCATTCAGGTCCGCAGTTTTTTTTTTTTTTTTTATTATTATTTTTATTTAATTATTTAATATTTTTTATTTATTTTTTTATTATTTTTTAATTATTTTTTTTATTATTTAATTTATTTATTTTTTTAAGGGAGAGTGAGACACAGTTCTCATTCAGGTCCGCATTTTTTTTTTTTTTTTTATTATTATTATTTTTATTTAATTATTTAATATTTTTTATTTATTTTTTTATTATTTTTTAATTATTTTTAAATTATTATTTTTATTATTTAATTTATTTATTTTTTTAACTCAGAGTGAGACGCAGTTCTCATTCAGGTCCGCCTTTTTTTTTCCCCATTGACATACATTAGCGGTGTGTCGGCGATTTTATGGCCGGCCACCTGGTTCTATTTGTCGGCCCTAAAATCGCGGACACACCGCTAATGCATGTCTATGGGCAGTCAGCTCGAATTCTGATTGGTCGGCGTTCAATCCGAAATCGGGCTGACTGCCCATAGAGATGCATTAGCGGTGTGTCCGCGATTTTAGGGCCGACAAATAGAACCAGGTGGGCGGCCATAAAATCGCCGACACACCGGTAATGTATGTCAATGGGTAAAAAAAAAGGCGGACCTGAATGAGAACTGCGTCTCAGTTTTGAGGGGCTCTTCTGATTGGCTGAGGGCAGTATACCTCGACCAATCAGAAGAGGGCCTGAGATCTCATTGAGGTAGAATGGGGGATTTTTCTTCCATTCTATCTTAATGAGAAGGAAGAGGACGTCGGAGGTGGAAGATCCCCGGGGCCGGACGAAGAGGCGAAGATGGCGAAAATAAGAGAGAAGACCCCCGGGGCCGGAGGAAGAGGACGCCTGGCCGGACGGAGGAGTTGAGGATCGGACGGACGGACGATCAGATGACTTGAAGGGATGTAAGTGATCGACGGGGGCGTTAGGTTAGGGGACAGCGGGGGCTTCGGGTGTAGGGCCTTAGGTGACAGCGGCGTTAGGTTAGGGGACGGCGGGGGCTTAGGGGATAGGCGGCGGGGCTTAGGGGGTATCGGCGGGGGCCTAGGATGCTACGGGGCTTAGGGGGTAGGGGCTTAGGGGCTGCTGCGGGGCTTAGGGGGTAGGGCCTTAGGGGCAGCGGTGGCTTAGGGGGTAAACGGCGGGGGCTTAGGATGCTGCGGGTCGGGGTTAGGTGGTCGCGGCTTAGGGGATAGGGGCTTAGGGGGTATCGGCGGGGGCTTAGGATGCTGCGGGGGGGGGTTAGGTGGTCGCGGCTTAGGGGATAGGGGCTTAGGGGGTATCGGCGAAGGGTTAGGATGCTGCGGGTCGGGGGTTAGGTGGTCGGGGCTTAGCGGGTGGCGACTTAGGGGTAGGGGCGGCGCAGGTGTTCGGGGCTTAGCGGGTGGCGACTTAGGGGTAGGGGCGGCGCACTGAGGGCGGCGGTGGCTTAGGGGGTAGACGGCGGGGCTTAGGGAGTATCGGCGGGGGGTTAGGATGCTGCGGGTCGGGGGTTAGGTGGTCGGGGCTTAGCGGGTGGCGACCTAGGGGTAGGGGCGGTGCACTGAGGGCGGCGGTGGCTTAGGGGGTAGACCGCTATGGTATACTACAGTCCCATGGCCATACGCCTGTGAGGTGTAAAGCGTATGGCCATGGGACTGTAGTATACCATAGCGGTGTACACTACAGCGCCGGGCGGCGGGGCTTAGGGGGTATCGGCGGGGGGTTAGGATGCTGCGGGTCGGGAGTTAGGTGGTCGGGGCTTAGCGGGTGGCGACTTAGGGGTAGGGGCGGCGCACTGAGGGGGTGGCTAAGAGCATGGGGCTGTAGTGTACACCGCTATGGTATACTACAGTCCCATGGCCATACGCCTGTCAGGTGTAAAGCGTATGGCCATGGGACTGTAGTATACCATAGCGGTGTACACTACAGCGCCATGCTCGTAGCCAGCCCTGGCTTTGTTAGCGAAGCGACTCGCAATGCCCGCTTCGTGGGCATTGCTTCGCAAGACTGCAACGACTCGCAATGTCCGCTTGGCTACGCGGCCACGGGGAGAGTCCAGGAGAAGCAGCTCGCTCGCTAACAAAGCCACCGGAAGTTGCGCCGCTCCGACGGAAGTCGCTACGGCAATTATATAATAGATTATTATATTATAAATAATAAATCTTTATATAGCGCCAACATATTCCGCAGCGCTTTACAATACAGTGGGTAATAGATGAAAATGCACAGTATAATGCAGTAAGAAAATACACAATATAATACAGTAATTCCAGTAGAGAAAGAAAACAGTAAAATAATAGGAAACAATACAATAAGCATAAAATCAATGTAAAAAAATACAATACAATAGATAAAACAAAAAATAAGTGTGACCCTGCTCAAGAGCTTACAATCTACAACGAGATAGGGGTTATGCAAAGTACATGGGCTTATAACACTGATGGTCCAGGCATCTTGAGGAAGTGGGGGATAGAAATAAAGTTACATGAATGGTCACCAGACAATCTGTGTAGACCTTTTGAGTTTGGTGGAATTTGAAGAAGAGTTATGTCGAGAGAGATAGTGAATGGGCTATGTACAGTACAAAGGAATTTTGTTAGGGAGCATGATAGGCCACCTTGAAAACATGTGTTTTTAGTGAGCGTCTGAAGCTATGCAAGTTGTGGATGCTCCTGATTTCTTGGGGTAGAGCATTCCAGAGAATTGGTGTGGCTCGGGAGAAGTCTTGGAGCCGGGAGTGGGAGGATCGGATTACTGCAGATGTTAGTCGAAGGTCATTTGTAGAACATAGAGAACGGGTGGGGTGATAGACAGAGATGAGGGAGGAGATGTAGGGGGGCGCTGCATTGTGAAGAGCTTTCTGGGTGAGAAAGTGGTGTAGCAACTGTTTGTGGCGCCTGGGGCGGTCGAAAAATTTGCCACGGCTGCCGCCCCTTTGGTTGCTGATAATCCGGAAGTATATATAGTATACACTGTCTGCCCCTATATGCAAGAATATAACTACTATACTAAAACACAAAGAGAAGGGGTGCAATTGGGGGGTAAGTATTGGGCCAAATGGCCACTCACCTATTGGGTTTGTCACTGTGCGCCGCCACCTCTGCACAACCCCAGTGTATGGCAACAAGCAGTACTCAAGGAGGGCCCGATGTCGGAGCAATTTTCGCCACCGTGCTGTGGAGTTGATAGTGTAATATAAATGCAAAAAACTTTATTCTTAACTATCTGTGAGCCCGATGCGATTGCATCGAGATTGTAGAATATATGTATAGGGCATTGCTCGGGCTGCTGCAACGACTCCCAACGCCCCCTTTGCGGGCATTGCGAGTGAGTTGCGTGGGCAATGCGCGTCCACGAACAAAGCCACAGAGGTAGTGGCGTGTGCGAGGGAAGTCGCTACAGCAATTATATAATAGATTATCAGTATGTAATATATAATTTCCATAACGCACTTCCGTAAGTTTCGGCACTGTTCCCGTCATTGTGGGCACTGATTCGCAAAGCCTCACTCGCAATGGCCGCCAAGCGGCCGTTGCGAAGTCCTTGCAGAATAGGCGCGACTCACTAATGTATACATAACCACATACATAATACTGATAATTCCTATATAATCACATATATATATATAGATGGCGGGCCGATTCGAAAGAATCGGGTAGTCTAGAATCCATATATAGTATATTTACTAATAGTTAGGGGAGTGGGGTGAAATGAATTGTGTGTATACAGGTGGCTCAGTGGTTAGCAGTGAGTGGGGTGGCTCAGTGGTTAGCAGTGAGTGCGGTGGCTCAGTGGTTAGCAGCGAGTGCGGTGGCTCAGTGGTTAGCAGCGAGTGCGGTGGCTCAGTGGTTAGCAGTGAGTGCGGTGGCTCAGTGGTTAGCAGTGAGTGTGGTGAGATTGGTGAGCACAGTGGCGTGGGCAGAGTGCTGAGTGCAGCGCTGTGGGCAGAGTGGTCAGCACACACATACATACATACACACACACACACACACAGACACTTCGCTATAGTTAGCACCGACCCTACGTCTTCCCTGCCGGCTGGATCCTGAGTTGACATGTCGGCGCCCGCGGACGACTGGATCCAATATGGGGTCCGGCAAGTTTGGCGAGACTTATTGGACGCGATATTTGATCGAGTAGTTCAGGGGCGGCGACATGTCAGTGATGCAGGGCCGGTGGTAAGTATAGCGGAGTATGTGTGTGTGTGTGTGTGTTTGTGTGTATGTGTGCGGAGAAAGTGAGTGAAGTGCGGAGAAAGTGAGGTGTGGTGATGTGGCCCCTGGGCGGGTGCATCACACGGGTTATCAATGCAGGTCTGTGTTCACATGGGCCGGTTTTCCTGATTGTGTGTGGTGTGTGAAACCTGTCCGATGTACAGGGGGTTAAGAGCTGAAGGGTTTTCATGAGCTGAGTAAAACAGCTGAGTGTGAGTGCTGAAGATCCGATACATTCATGAGCCTAATGAGCGGCTGAACCTGTGGGGATGAGTGCTTTGCTGTGCGGAGAAAGTGAGGTGTGGTGATGTGGCCCCTGGCCGGGTGTATCACACGGGTTATCAATGCAGGTCTGTGTTCACATGGGCCGGTTTTCCTGATTGTGTGTGGTGTGTGAAACCTGTCCGATGTACAGGGGGTTAACAGCTGAAGGTTTTCATGAGCTGAGTAAAATAGCTGATTGTGAGTGCTGAAGATCCGATACATTCATGAGCCTAATGAGCGGCTGAAGCTGTGGGGATGAGTGCTTTGCTGTGCGGAGAAAGTGAGGTGTGGTGATGTGGCCCCTGGCCGGGTGCATCAGACGGGTTATCAATGCAGGTCTGTGTTCACATGGGCCGGTTTTCCTGATTGTGTGTGGTGTGTGAAACCTGTCCGATGTACAGGGGGTTAAGAGCTGAAGGGTTTTCATGAGCTGAGTAAAACAGCTGAGTGTGAGTGCTGAAGATCCGAGTAGTAGTAGTAGTAGTAGTAGTAGTCTCGCGCGTATCCACATGCCCACGCCGAAAGGGGCAAAAACGCCATTCGCGATTATATAATAGACTAGCTGTGAGCCCGATGCAAATGCATCGGGTGTCTAAAATATATATTTTGTTTTAAATAATAATCGCATTATTCTTAGCAGTAATAGCAGCATTAATAATACAATTAATAGAATTAATAGTATTATTAATAGCATTAACATTAATAGCATTATTAATAGTATTAATAGCAATATTATTTGCATTAATAGAATTAATAATACAATTATTAGCATAATTATTACCATTAATAGCATAATTATTAGCATTAATATCAATATTATTTGCATTAATAGAATTAATAATACAATTATTAGCATAAATATTAGCATTAATAGCATAATTATTAGCATTAATAGCATAAATATTAGCATTAATAGCATAATTATTAGCATTAATATCAATATTATTTGCAATAATAGCATTATTATTACCATTAATAGCATTATTATTACCATTAATAGCATAATTATTAGCATTAATAGCATAATTATTAACATTAATAGCATTAATAATAGCATTAATAGCAATATTATTTGCATTAATAGCATTATTATTACCATTAATACCATAATTATTAGCATTAATAGCATAATTATTAGCATTAATAGCATTATTATTAGCATTAATAGCATTATTATTAGCAGTAATATCATTATTATTAGCATTTTTTTTTTTATGTTATTATGTATAATTTTTTATTTATTTTTTTATTATTTTGTAATTATTTTTTAATTTTTTTTTTTATTATTAAATTTATTAGTTATTTTAAGTGAGCCTGAGGCTGAGACACAGTTCTCCTTCAGGTCCGCTCAAAGGGCTCATATTATTAGCATATTTGTATTTTTTTATTATTATTTTTTATTTATTTTTTATTATTTTTTATTTATTTTTTTATTATTTTTTAATTATTTTTTAATTATTTTTTTATTATTAAATTTATTAGTTATTTTAAGTGAGCCTGAGGCTGAGACCCAGTTCTCTTTCAGGTCCGCTGAAAGGGCTGATATTATTAGCATATATTTAATTTTTTTATTATTATTTTTATTGAATTATTTATTATTTTTTATTAATTTTTTTATTATTTTTTAATTATTTTTTAATTATTTTTTTTATTATTAAATTTATTTGTACACACATTAGCGGTGTGTCGGCGATTTTATGGCCGCCCACCAGTTCTATTTGTCGGCCCTAAAATCGCGGACACACCGCTAATGCATGTCTATGGGCAGTGAGCTCGAATTCTGATTGGTCTGCGTCAGCAGAGAGCGACCAATCAGAAATCGGGCGGACTGCCCATAGACATGCATTAGCGGTGTGTCCGCGATTTTAGGGCCGACAAATAGAACCAGGTGGGCGGCCATAAAATCGCCGACACACCGCTAATGTATGTCAATGGGAAATAAGGGGCTCTTCTGATTGGCTGAGGGCAGTAGACAGCGACTAATCAGAAGAGCCCCTCACATCTCATTGAGGTAGAATGGTGGATTTGTCGTCCATTCTATCTTAATGATAAGTGAAGAGTACGTCGGAGCTGGAAGTTGGCGGAAAGAAGACAGAAGATCCCCGGGGCCGGACGAAGAGGCGGAGATGGCGGAAAGAAGAGAGAAGACCCCCGGGGCCGGAGGAAGAGGACGCCTGGCCGGACGGAGGACTTGTAGATCGGACGGACGATCAGATGACTAAGAAGGCATGTAAGTAATCGACGGGGACGTTAGGTTAGGGGACGGCGGGGGCTTCGGGTGTAGGGCTTTAGGTGTTAGCGACAGCGGCGGGGGAAAGCGGCGGGGAAAGCGGCGGGAGCTTAGGAGGCGGCGGGGCTTAGGGGGTAGGGGCTTAGGTGCGGCGGCGGACGGTAGGGGCTTAGGTGCGGCGTGGCTTAGGGGGTTAGGGGTCTTAGGGGGTAGGGGCTTAGGTGCGGCGGGTAGGGGCTTAGGTGCGGCGGTGCTTAGGGGGTAGAGGCTTAGGTGCGGCGGGTCGGGGCTTAGGATGCGGCGGGGCTTAGGGGTAGGGACTTAGGGGCGGCGGAGTTAGGGGGTAGGAGCTTAGGTACGGGGTGGCTGTGCGGACATTGCGGGGTGGGTGTGCGGACATGGGGTGGCTGTGCGGACATGGGGGGGCTGTGTGGACATGGGGGTGGCTGTGCGGAGATGGGGGGGGCTGTGCGGACTTGGGGGGGCTGTGCGGAGTGGGCAGGGGGCTGTGCGGACTGGGGGGCGGTGTGCGGACATGGGGGGGCTGTGCGGACATGGGGGGGCGGGGGGGGGCTGTGCGGACATGGGGGGGCTGTGCGGACATGGGGGGGGCTGTGCGGACATGGGGGGTGGCTGTGCGGACATGGGGGGGGCTGTGCGGACATGGGGGGTGTGCGCTGGGTGGGTGACATGGGGGTGGCTGTGTGGACATGGGGGTGGCTGTGCGGGAATGGGGGGGCTGTGCGGAATGGGGGGGGCTGTGCGGACATGGGGGGGGCTGTGCGGACATGGGGGGGCTGTGCGGACATGGGGGGGCTGTGCGGACATGGGGGGGCTGTGCGGACATGGGGGGGCTGTGCGGACATGGGGGGGGGGCCGTGCGGACATGGGGGGCTGTGCGGACATGGGGGTGGCTGTGCGGACATGGGGTGGCTGTGCGGACATGGGGTGGCTGTGCGGACGACATGAGGGTGGCTGTGCGGACATGGGGGTGGCTGTGCGGACGACATGGGGGTGGCTGTGCGGACATGGGGGTGGCTGTGCGGAGATGGGGGGGGCTGTGCGGACATGGGGTGGCTGTGCGGACATGGGGGGGGCTGTGCGGACATGGGAGGGCTGTGTGGACGACATGGGGGTGGCTGTGCGGACATGGGGGTGGCTGTGCGGACATGGGGGTGGGTGTGTGGACATGGGGGTGGCTGTGCGGAGATGGGGGGGCTGTGCGGACATGGGGGTGGCTGTGCGGACATGGGGGTGGCTGTGCGGACATGGGGGGGGCTGTGCGGACATGGGGGGAGCTGTGCGGACATGGGGTGGCTGTGCGGACATGGGGGGGGCGAATTGTGGGTAGCGGGGAGCGGAGGCGGCTGGCAGCGACTCGCAATGGCCGCTTCGCGGCCATTGCTCGCATTCAGCCAGCACCTCGCAATGGCCTCGCGGCCATTGCTCGCGCAGCATTGGGCGCTTCGCGCCCAATGTTAAATTCGTATCCACATGACCACGCCAGAAGTAGCGCGCGGAGGGGCGCTTTTCCGATTCGCGATTATATAATAGATAGTATGTCAAAATACCGGGATCTGAGGATATGCTATTGCGAGGTCAGGGGGTCTTTGATGCCATGTTGCTGTCTGCCTCACTGTTGTCCTCATTTGGCAGTGCAGTGGACAAGAGAGCATTAACTGGTTAATAACAAGAAGTATGGAGTGTGTACTAACTGAGCCATAAATCCTCCCCATACCAGTAGGATTATTATATGGATTTTAGTATTAGGGTACGAACACACTGGTGTGAAACTTCGAGTGCAATGTGTGATTTTCTCGCATTGCAATCAATCTCTGAGAGCAGATTGGCGAGTGTCGGACGCTTTTTCCTCATCCAGATTCAGGATGAGAAAAAAAGTTGCAACATGCTGCGACAGTATGCGATTCCTGCGCGAGACTCATCAATGCAATTCTACGGGTCCGACAAAATCACAGACAGCACACAAACCATCCGAGAGGCATCTGTTTTTTTCACCAATACATTATCATTCTGTAGCTGAGACAACTTTAAAATGTTCCTGTAAATGATTGTACAGTAATAGCTGCTGAGAAAAAACACGGACTGCACACGGATGTGATCTGAGAAAAATGTCAGAGACTCGCACAGCAGTTGCCAAACGGACCAAAAAATGGATGTCACTCGTCCTACTCTCCTGGATGAGAAACAGAGTGATTTTAAGGTGGTGGGAGACAGTGTACCACCAAGTCCCCAGCTCCGTGCTGTGCACAGACAGTATACGGTACACTGTCTGTGCACAGCACGAAGATGAAGACATGGTGGTACACTGTGCACAGCACGGAGCTGAGGACATGGTGGTAGACTGTGCATAGCATGGAGCTGGGGACATGGTGGCACAATGCCTGTGCACCGCACGGAGCTGAGGATATGGTGATGCATAGCACGGGTCTGGGGACATGTTGGTACACTGTCTGTACACAGCACGGAGCTCGGGACATGGTGATACACTGTGCACAGCACGGAGCTGGTGACATGGTGGTACACTGTGCACAGCACGGAACTGGGGACATGGTGGTACACTGTACACAGCACGGAGCTCGGGACATGGTGGTACACTGTTCACAGCACGGAGCTGGTGACATGGTGGTACACTGTGCACAGCACGGAACTGGGGACATGGTGGTACTGTGTGCACAGCACGGAGCTGGGGATATGGTGGTACACTGTGCTCAGCACGGAGCTGGGGACATCGTGGTACACTGTGCACAGCATGGAGCTGGGGACATGGTGGTACACTGTGCACAGCATGGAGCTGGGGACATGGTGGTACACTGTACACAGCACGGAGCTGGGGACATGGTGGTACACTGTGCACAGCACGAGCTGGGGACATGGTGGTACACTGTGCACAGCACGGAGCTGGGGACATGGTGATACACTGTGCACAGCACGGAGCTGGAAACATGGTGGTACACTGTGCACAGCACGGAGCTGGGGACATGGTGGTACACTGTGCACAGCACGGAGCTGGGGACATGGTGGCACAATGTCTGTGCACAGCACGAAGATGAAGACATGGTGGTACACTGTGCACAGCACGGAGTTGAGGACATGGTGGTACACTGTGCACAGCACAAAGCTGGGGACATGGTGGTACACTGACTGTGCACAGCACAAAGTTGGGGACATGGTGGTACACTGTCTGTGCACAGCACAGAGCTGAGCACATCCCAGAAGAGGCACAATAACCACAAACAGGCGGCGGGAGATCATTGAGCCCGCCCAGGAGAACTACAACTCCCAGCACCCAACACACTGCCCAGAAACCATACAGTAACGCCCGAACAGGCAGGAGAACTACAATTCCCAGCATGCCACACCCTGCCAACACAGGAAGCTGGAGGCTGCCGCATGGAGGCAGAGACACCTGGTACAGCTGCCATTATCACCACACACAGCCCCACTCCTCCTGCACCCCCGTCCTCCTCTCCTCTGTCCCCCTGCTGCTCCTCTGTCCTCCTGCAACACCGTCCTCCTCTCCTCTGTCCCTCCTGCTGCTCCTCTGTCCACCTGCACCACCGTCCTCCTCTCCTCTGTCCTGCTGCACACCCGTCCTCCTCTGTCCCTCCAGCTGCTCATCTTCTCCTCTGTCCCCCTGTTCCTGTCCTTCTGCCCACTGTCCTCTTCTCCTCTGCTCCCGGTTCCTGTCCTTCTGCCCCCTTGTCCTCTTCTCCCTCTCCCCCCTGTCCTCTTCTCCTCTGCCCCTTGTCCTCTTCTCCTCTGCCCCCCTGTCCTCTTCTCCTCTGTCCTCCTGTTCCTGTCCTTCTCTGCTCCTCTGTCCTCTTCTCCTCTGTCCTCCTGTCCTATCCTTCTGCTGCCCCCCTGTATCTGTCCTTCTGCCCTCTGTCCTCTTCTCCTCGGTCCCCCTGCTCCTCTGTCCCCTATCCTCTGCACAGTTTCCCTCACCTGGTGCTGGCTTAGGCCAGGCTCCCTCTGAGCAGTGAGCTCCACCGCCAGTCGCATCAGGTCCATCCTCCAGCCTCTTCAGTGCCGGCTCGCTCGGGCCAGCTGATCCTCTGTTCTCCGGGTCCATGGGGGGCCGGCTGGGTAGAGGAGCCGCCAGCACCGCAGCCACCCCCACACCCACACTTCTGGGTTCCACAGAGCTCCCAGCGGCTTCCTGTCAGCGTGATCGCTCTCAGTGCTGGAGGCACAGTACATTCGGGTGCCAGGCAGCAATGCAATGCCAGCGGCAACACCCTCCCTCCCCCACAAAGACTCCAGTTTTCATATAGAGTCTGGGGGAGGTAAAGAAAAAAACAAAAAAACGCTCCCCTGCTGTGTAAATATGGCCCTTCTGCCGCTCCCACACACGTGCCGCCTGGGGCGGACCGCCCCCCCCCGCTATGCCACTGGGGTGAGAACAAGCAATTTGAACTTAATCCTGCAGCTTATAGGCAGCCAATGCAATGACTGGCACAGAGCGGAGGCATCTGAGTAACGATTGGCCAGGTAGGTGATCCTGGCTGCTGCATTAAGGATGGACTGTAGAGGGGAAAGTTTAGAGAGGGGGAGGCCGATTAATAGAGAATTGCAATAATCAAGGTGGGAGTGGATTAGGGCCACGGTGAGGGTTTTAGTTGTTTCCCTGGTGAGAAAGGGGCGGACTCTAGAGATGTTCTTCAGGTGTAAATGACAAGAGCGGATGAGAGATTGTATGTAGAAGGTGAAGGAGAGATCGGTGTCAAACGTGACACCCAGATAGCGAGCCTGCTGCCTAGGAGTTATCGTGATGCTGCACACTGTGAGAGAGATGTCAGATTCAGGGAGGTTAGTGGAGGGCGGGAGCAAAAGAAGTTCAGTTTTGGAGAGGTTGAGTTTTAAATAGAGAGCCGACATGATGTTGGAAACAGCAGCTAGACAGTCATTGGTGTTCTTTAACACCGCAGGGATAAGGTTAGGAGCATAAGTGTATAATTGTGTCATCAGCATAGAGATGGTACTGGAAGTCAAATCTGCTGATGATGTGTCTCATTGACTGAACCCTGAGGTACCCCAATAGTGAAAGGAAGAGGGTGCGGAAGTAGAGCCAGCAAATAATACACTGAAAGAGCGGTCAGAAAGATAGGAAGAGAGCCAGGAGAGAGCGGTCTCCTTTATACCAATGGATTGCAACGTAGAGAGTAGGAAATGGTGGTCAACAGTGTCAAAAGCTGCAGACAGATCTAGAAGAATAAGCAGAGAGTGGTCGCCATTACATTTTGCTGTCAGTAGGTCATTGGTCACTTTGAGGGCAGTTTCTGTACAGTGAAGGGGGCGGAAGCCAGACTGTAATGGATCTAGAAGAGAGTGAGCAGAGAGGTAATGGGTGAGGCGGGTGTAGACCAGGCGCTCCAGGAGTTTACAGATGAAGGGGAGGTTGGAGACTGGTCTGTAGTTATTTGTGCAGGATGGGTCGAGAGAAGCCTTCTTTAATAATGGAGTAATGATCGAGTGTTTGAAGGAGGAGGGAAAGATGCCAGAAGAGAGGGAGAGGTTGAAGATTTTGGTTAGGTGAGTGGTGATGACCGGACGGAGAGACTGGAGTAGGTGTGAGGGGATGGGGTCAGTGGTGCACGTAGTGGGACGAGAAGAAGAGAGGAGCCTGCGAACCTCTTCTTCTGTAACTGGGTCAAATGTGGAGAGTGAGCTGGAGAAGATGTGGGGAAGAATGGGAGTGTCAGCGACTTGGAGGCTGGGAGCTTATTTCCTGGTGGATGTTGTCTATTTTCTCCATAAAGTAAGAGGCCAGATCATCAACACAGAGGTCGGTTGTGGGGGCCTGCACTTTAGGACTGAGGAGAGAGTGAAAGGTGTCAGAGTTTTTTTTGGATTGTTAGATAATGAGGAAATCAGGGTGGTGAAGTAGGTTTGTTTGGCAAGGTGAAGGGTGGAGTTGTAAGTTTTTAGCATGAATTTATAATGGATAAAGTCTTCTGGTGAGCGAGTTTTCCTCCATAGATGTTCAGCACTCCTAGAGCATCGCTGGAGAAATTGAGTTTGTGATGTGAGCCAGGGCTCTTTTGTTCTATGTTTGGAGGTTCTGAGGGTGAGGGGCGCTACTTGGTCCAGAGTGCTTCTGAGAGTGTTATTATAGTGATTTACTGCCAGATCTGGACAGGAGAATTAGGAGATTGGGACAGTGATGAGATGAGGGAGTCTGTGAGTGCATGAGCGTTAATGGCCTGTAGATTTCTGGATGTTTGATAGGTAGGGGTGGGCTGTGGTGAGTGAGGGTTAGTAAGTGAGAAGAAGAGAATGTTGTGGTCGGAGAGAAGAGGTGAGTTATCTAAGGAGGAGGTAGAGCAGAGCCGGGTAAAGTTCAGGTCAAGAGTGTTGCCACCCTTGTGTGTCTCAGAGGTTGAGAGCTGTGAGAGGCCGAGTGACGTGGTTAGAGATAGGAACTGGGATACAGATGGGGAGGTGGGGCTGCTTATGGGGATGTTAAAGTCTCCCAGAATGAGGGTTGGTAATTCTGAGGACATGAAGTGTATCAACCATGCGGAGAAATGGTTGAGGAACTGGGTGGGTGACCCTGGGGGGCGGTAAACCACCGCTACTCTGAGGGGAAGGGGATGGAATAGCCTAATGGTGTGAACCTCAAAAGAGGGGAATGAGAGTGATGGGGCTGGAGGGATGACCTGGAAAGTACATTGTGGGGACAGGAGTAAGCTAAGTACACCAACATGTGTATTCCCAGGTCTCGGGGAATGAGAGAAATGTAAGCCGCCATAAGAAATAGCTGCAGGGGAAGCAGTGTCTGAATCCTTTATCCAGGTTTCAGTTAGGGCCAGGAGGTTAACTATACTGTGATGCAACTCTGTGTAGTGGTCAGCAGGGGGAGTTCTTATTACACTAAGCTGTAGCTCTCTGTAGTGGTCGGCAGGGTAGATCTGTATACACTAAGATGCAGCCCTTTGTAGTGGCCAGTAGGTGAACTCTTTTTTTTTTTTTTAAACCTTCATTTTTATTAAAAATTTTAACAAGCTTTAACCAGAACATCAATATAATGTTACATAGGTCACTTTCAAAAGTAAGCTAACAAAGAACACTAGTTGTATATTGGCAATCTATGTGTACGTTCAAATTACGAGATTCAACCGCTATTTAGGTACATCAGACCAATTATAGCAATAAACTTTTCAACATCTGTGTCCCATTGCCTATAGTTTCCACACTTTCCAATTCTGTTTTTCCAACTCTGACCAACTTCCATTTAAGATATTATAGGAAAAATCATAGTAAAAGAATAAAGAAAACCTGCAAATGTCCGCCTTATCACCTAATCATTACACTTTAAGTTACCTAGAGTACCTCCCAAATCCTCCAGTGCATACCATTCTGTTTGTTTGTAGGGTATCATGAACCTTGCTATTTCAGTAATCGAGAAAGTTTTCAAAATATATGGTCTCCATTTATTAAAGAATTTTTTTGTCATCTTTGAATGGTTCCTAAGTGTCTCAATGGATTCGAGGCCTAATGTTTTTCTGAGGGTGTTATGCATCATTTCCATTGAAGGTACGAAGTCTTTAATCCAATGCTGTAATAGTAGTCTCTTTGCTATTAGGGAGATTGTATGAAACAACACATGTAACCGTTTATCACCAATCGCCCCGTTTGGGTAATGAAACAACCACATCAATGGATCCTTTTTGTTTTCCTCGGGATAAAGTCCCGATGCTAAATCTCCCACTTCCTTCCAGAAGTCCTGCGTTTTTGTACAGGACCAGATCCCATGTTCTATGTCAGTCATGGAGGTCTTACATTTAGGACAATGGGTCCAACGTTCTCTATTGGTCGGTGATGGGGGATGTTAAATCCCTTTATAGTGCCATGAAACAATCTATATTGGGAATCTCTCCATTTTTCGTTTATAATTGATTTCCTGACCGATCCCCGCCCTTCTAATAGCTTTGGGATTAGGTCTGGGTCATCTATGTGTTTTCTCCATAGGGAGAATAATTTATGGGTAATAAGTGGTCTAAGGGAATTTTGGAGTTTACTGTATATGGAAGATATAGATATATCCGTCAGAGGTAATTTTACCAGGTCATCCCATTTCTTCCCGTCTATTTCACCCGAAACATCCTGTAATCGCGACATAAGATGATGTTTAATTTGCAGATATTGCAACCAATGAGAGACAGGGAGATTAAATTTATTTAGGATTACCGTTCCAGTCAGCCATCTCCTTTCCCCGGTGTGTTTGAGATCTCCTAGAGTCCCCATCCCTCTCTCTTTCTACAGACGGAATAGTGAATTTTCCACCCCCCTGTGGAAAATTTGGGCTGGCCCAGGGATTCAAGTTTTTAGAGATTCTCCATGATAGGTTCATTTTTTTCCTTACCGCCTTCCAAGTTATTACCGTGTCTCTATAAATAAATGTATTCTTTATCTTAGGGGGTAAATCAGACATTGAGGCGTGTAACATTGCAGATAATTCCCAGGGGTACGCGTGTTCACCCTCTAATTCTAGATCCGAGAACTTAGTTGTCTTGTTGATCCAATCTAATACGTTTCTCATGACGCACGCTAGGTTATACCCTCTGATGTCTGGGACTTTCAATCCACCTTCCTCCCTTGACTGCATCAAAGTCGTTAGTTTTATTCTAGCTCTCTTGCCTCCCCATAGGAATTTGGAAAATGCTTGGTTAATTCTTTTAATATCGGTGTGTTTTAGTAGCATAGGTATTGTCTGGAGCGGGTAGAGCAGTCTCGCAAAGCTTACCATTTTAATGAGATGACAACGGCCCAGTAGTGATAGCGGTAGATTCTTCCAGTTTTCCAATTCAGTTTATTAATTTAGTTATTTTTTCTATTATTGGAAGAAAGTTTAGTTTATAAATCAGATCTGGTGATCTAGCTATATGGACTCCAAGGTATTTTAAACAATTTTTTGCTATAGGGATCCCACAAAACAGGTCTCTCGGTCTGATATGAGGACCACCCCTAAGAAAAAGAATTTCACATTTGTCTCTATTTAATTTAAATCCTGAGAGTTTACCTAGTTTTCCTATGTCATCCAGTATTGGCCTAAGATCTCCCTGAGGGTATTGCAAGTATAGAATAATATCGTCAGCAAAGAGGGATATTTTTACCTCTTTCTCGCCCATCCTGAGGCCTTCATATTTGTTCCGACCAGCCAGATATAATGCTAATGGTTCGATCGCTAAATTGAAGAGGAGAGGCGACAACGGGCATCCCTGTCTTGTCCCTTTCTCTAGTTTAAATGTGTCCGACAAAAACCCTGGAATACTTATACAGGCTTTCGGGTTATTATAAAGGGAACTCAGAAACTGGCGAAACGGGCCCTCCAACCCAATAGAATTAAGGATCCAATCCAGCCATGACCACCTCAAATTATCAAATGCTTTCTCGGCGTCTAGGGTGATCATGGCTGGGTCTCCCCCCCTCGTGTACGTTCTATGTCTCTCGACATCAATAAGGAGCATTGCTTTTCTAATGTTTGTGACCGTCGATCTACCTCTAATAAAGCCCGCCTGGTGAGGTTGGATCAATCTGGATAATATTGTCGCCAATCTGTCAGCAAGAATTTTCTAGAGAAGTTTCAAGTCTTGGTTTATTAGAGAAATTGGTCTGTAGCTAGCCGGATCAGACAATGGTTTACCAGGCTTGGGGATCAGTTTGATATGGGCCATATTCATTCTCTCAGGGATCGGTGTACCTCTCAAGATTGAATTATATAATTCCATCAGAACTGGGGATATCTGTTCTCTCAATATTTTGTGTTCAGGGATTTAATTGCCACGTCTAGTTCACCTATAGAGATGGGATTGTTTAGAAAATTTTTCTCTTCTTCAGTTAGGCCAGGTAGTTTAATATGATTCAACCACTCTTCCCCTTCTATTCTGTCTGGATCTTGTTCTTTGTACAGAGTGGAATAGTGTTTCATCAATATCTGAGCAATTTTTTTGGGGTCAGACCAAAGCTTTCCGCTTTTATCGCTAATTGTTAAGATAGGGGTGAAAAGTCTCCTACCTTTCGCTAATCTTGCCAATAAACGTCCCGCCTTGTCACCAAATCTGTTCAATTCTATCTCTAGATGGCTTCTATACATATCCTCCCTTTTAGCTGCCCAGTCATTAAAGCATTTTTTGGCTGTCAACCAGTTCACTCTATTTGATTCTGACATATTTTGTTTATATAAGAGGTATTTCTCTCGTACTGTAGCGCTGGCTAATAAATATTTTTCTTTGATTTTCTTTTTTAATTTTATGCTATAAGCCATAATATTGCCACGCAAGACTGTCTTTGCCGCTTCCCAGAACAAACCCGGCGACGAGAGGTGTTCTGCATTGTTTGTAGCATGATCCACCCACCATTCTTTTAGAAGTTTGCCAAAATTTTCCTCTCTGGTCAACATATCAGGGAACCTCCACAAGTAATCGCTTCCCTTTGGAAACACATCTTTTGTTTCCAAAATCATTGGACTATGATCAGATATGACCATGTCCCCTAACTTTGAGTCAAGTACTCTTTGAAACAGTGAAGGTGAGGTGAACATCATATCTAGTCTCGACCATGATCTATGTACATGGGAGAAATGGGTATATTCCCTTTCCAGTGGGTGTAGCGTGCGCCATGTATCAACTAAATCGCAGTCATTTAATAGGTTTTCCAAAGGGTTTGACCCAGGGGGAGTAACACGTTTTTTGTCACAGAACCCGCAAGGTCTCCATGTTTTCTATCTTCAAGTTCGTTAAGTACCCAATTAAAGTCTCCTCCCATTATTTTATTGCCTTCTTGGTCCGTCAGGAGGGTCTTTTGTGATGAGTTAGGGGCATAGATGTTATATAAACTATAGTTCATATTTTGTATTTCAATATTCATTTGAATCAATCGGCCCTCTCCATCTGAATTTGACGACCAAATCTTGTGAGCTAGTGATTTGCTGATGAGTATCACGACTCCTGCTTTTTTATCTACGGCACTTGAACCATATACTTCTCCCACCCACAATTTTTTAAGTCTGAAAAAATCGGAATGTTCAAGATGTGTCTCCTGAAGCAAGGCTACATCCGCTCCAAGTCTTTTGAGGTGCCGGAGAACCATCATTCGCTTCGCCGGGGAGCGAGAGACCCTTAACATTCCATGAAACCCATTTTACCATTAGTATTTCCGTTAGAAAGATTTGGTTGCAGACTTAGTGGTGCATAGCTAACACTACAAGCATTCATAAAATTGTAAGCAATGGTTGGTTGAGTCAGAGCATAACAATACATCTTGAAAGATACTATTGGTAAGGCAATTTTCACTTTCCCACCCTTCCCTCCCCCCACCCCCCATCTCCCTCCATCTCCTCCCTCCATCTTTCCAATTGTTGACTTCACTTTTTTCCTTCTTGGCAGAGGCATAAAAGAGTAGGTCTCCCATCCCCACTCAGCCCCTCCTCCCCAAATAGATATCTCTAATTTATCAGTAATATTCCCAGACCCCCAAAATATGTTTAAATATTTAACTATTAACTTCCTGTACTAGTATAGCCATCTTCCCAGATCATATCCCAATAAAACTTCAAATTGCATCATAAATTTAACATGAGAGTTAAGTCCCTCATAACTTGAACCTAAAACCTAAAACATGTATTAGTATATACTTGTGTTCTTGTAAGTAATACTGCAAGATTAATACCATTGATACCATCAACATCTCTTCCTTCTCCTCACCATAGGAAGATTAGGAAAAGAAGAAAAAGAGAGAAAAAAAAAAAAAGGGGTGGGGGGTTTGAGGGAGGGAAAAGGGGGGGGGAGGGAAGGGGGGAGGGGACGATTTTTTTTTTGTTTGTTTTTGGGGGGGGGGGGGGAAAGGGAGGGGGGGGAGGGAAAAAGGGACTGGGACTGGGGAAGAGGGATCTTTTGCAGCTCGGTGTATAGATATGGATGCAGTTTAAAATAGGGTAACGCACCCCTGTAACCGAACCGAACTAGAACTCTTGCCTTGATACTGGAGTAAAAATTCTATCAGTTGCGGTGTCCAGTCAAGTGGGTTGTCCTGTATTTTTCTTTTTGTTCCATCTAGGTGTTGTTGGACGTTGTTGTCTCGGGGTAAGATTTTTCTCCTGGGGGTGATGATCCATCAGGGACTCCGACCTCAGTCTGTACGATCTCAAGGGTGGCATCTGGTCTATTATAACTGTGTCAGTTCCAGTGGCTCTATCCCTTTCCTGCTGGTTGTTTGGGCTCGATCTGTTGCTTTCAGAGGAAGCGTTCTTGTTATTAATTAGTTTCATTGCTTCTGTAGGGTCAGTGAAAGCTACCAGTTCACCTGTGTGTGCCCTGAATCTTAGGGTGGCTGGATAGTTTAATTGAAAACGAATGTTTCTTTTGACCAGAAGAGTACATACTTCGCTGAATGCCCTTCTACGTTTGGTTACCTCAATAGAATAGTCTGCAAATACGAGGGCTTTATATCCTAGGATCGTAAGGGTCCGTTTCCTCGCTTTATAGCCACGCAAAATTTCCTCTTTGTCCCTGTGGTTAAGATATTTGGCAATGGCATGTCTAGGTTTGTCTGGGTCAGTATTACGTGCAGAGCCCCCCTTAGGATCACTTTTGACCGGGGTCCTGGGGGGACCTATTCTATGAGTTCGTTCGGTCCTGCATTTGTGGGTGAGACCCAATCCTTTAGGAAGTTCAACCTCAAAAATGTTGACTCACCGTGGCCGGGGACTCCGGTTTAGACAGGCTGTAGCTCCTTCCTCCTTGTCACGGGTGGGCCGCGCCTGCCGGTAGTGAGGCCCGGTTGAGTGCAGATCAAAAGTTGAAGACGTCTTGTAGGAACAGATTAAAGGGGTTAATTTATTCGTGACACCACCTATGAGTAGTTCGGTAAGTCATTCCGACGCTGCGGAACCTCCGGGGGATGGATAGCAGCAAGATGGAACGCTCCCCACAGGCTGAGCGGTGATCCCCGGAGGCTGGAGCTGCTCAAGATGTTGTGCGGCAGCTGCGGTTACCTTGTGTGCGGACGGATGCAATCATAAGGAAGCACGGACACTGAAAGTCTCTGTAACGGGTCTTTACTGTAACCAGCAGGCAGTACATGGTATACAGTTAACAGGTAGTAGACCAGGCGGACTCAGCAGTGATTGGTGTCCCTCAGAGATCCGTAGTGTTCCTCCATTCTAGCTAAGTATTTGCCATTGTCGCCCAGGAATACCAGGTTGGGTACGGGGAGGCTGCTTCAATCCCTATCCAAGATGTACGTTATGGATGTTTTGGGGAGCCTTGGATCCCTCGGTGGGTACACCGCTGGTTAGACGACTGGAATTTGGCGGGTGGTGGGGTGCTCCTGTGAAGCTGCTCCTCCACGCTTCTGGTTCACGTAGCAGAGGTGAACTGCTGCCAGCTTCGGTACCAGTGAACCGGCTGTGAATTGGGCACGGGGGTCTTTTGGAACCCGTGGTTGGTGATGCCGATCCCGGTTGTTGAGGCCTCAGGTGCTAACACCCGACCGGTGACGGCCCAGGGGCTGCACGGGGTGCAGAGCCCCTGCTCCTACTCCAAGTTCAAGTCTGTGTCTCTCTCTTGTCTAGACCTGACTCCTTCTCTTCTCCTACTCCTACTCCTAACACTGCCCTTGCACTCCGCCCACCAGGACCTTGGATTGGCCCTCTATGTTAAGTGATGCATACAGGGTTTGAATCTCTAAATTAACCATATGACTGCTGGGTCGGAGAATATTGCGGCTGCATTTATGGCTGCAATACCCTCCTGTGACGCACTCGTTGCGGGGCGCCACACTCCCCCTTGGTTAAATTCGCTTGTCCCCAAGCGTCATACTACCCACATTACAGAGGTTTTTATATTTTATAACAGGTAATAAACACTTTTATTAATGACAGGTCATGATTTTACGAAAAAGTAAGGCAAGTGAAATAAACGGGTTAACATATTGCGCGGACCCGGCGGGCGGTCGGCTGTTCTTAGATAAAAGTTCAGGCTGTAGCCGCCAAGTCGCAGTGTTATTTGCAAAACAGAAAGAAGTCTCTTAGCAAAAAGTTCAAACAACAAAGTCACTTATGGAGGGCAGTGTTCCGGACTCGTATAGCGGACCACCCGTCACAGCATACATATCGCTCATAGGTTACAATGTCCCCTCTATATAAGTCTCGGTTAGGATGCCCTCGCGGTAGGTGCGATTCCACATCACGGCGCCCCACAAACACTTCTGTACACACACCCTCCTCCCTTATGAATCTCCACCCGGTGGATAAGTTAAAGGTGCTCACCCGTCCGGTTTTACGGAACTCATCAGGCAATGGTGGTTGGCGGCGGGCTTCAGCGCGGGCCTGCATATTGGCGCGCCGCCGAGCGTGCCACTCCTCCCTTCGGATGCGACGTACCTCTTCGTCGGAGTGGTGCGGCGTGTGGATAAAGTCACTACAGCGTGATGGTTGTTGAACGGCTGTAGCCTGGTGGGCAGTCTGGAGTGAAACCTGGTTGAACGGAACCGGAGAAGATGTTGCTGCGGCACCCGACCAGCGTACCCGAGCAGATCGCCCGGCAGAAGGATCCTTGGTGTCTCCCCAGGCGAACCCGGTGTAGAGGTCCTCAGCTGGGCTGTAGGTCTCGTCGTCATCATCCTTGATCTCTCCCTCGATGACCACGTCGGGCTGCTCGGCTGACGGAGATGTTGGAATGGAATCCTCTGGGTCAATGGGTGGCTGTGCTGCAAAGTTCTCCTCGAGGTCGTCTTGCAGGGCTTCCAGGCTGCCTGCCTCTTCTTCTGTAGCAGCGGGAAGGGGTGTTTCAATCCCGGTCACCAGGTAGGCCTCGGTAATTGCAGAGGAGGCCTCCGGATCAGAGGAGAAACAGGCGACAGTCTCGGTAGTGATGAAACTAGTCGCGGGTTCCGCAAGTGGAACCAGGTAAGTATTCGGTTCTTCATTGGAGCGAGTTGCAAGCTCCGGCTCAAACACGGTCGCAGTTCCAGGCTTTGGAGCGGGATAAGCGGTGGCCTCTACCGGAATGACACAGTCTATTGGTTCTGGAGACAAGGCCGGACAAGTGGTCGGCGTGGGCAAGGCAGTGCTGAAACTTTAGATGTCGTCCGGCCCTGGAGTGGTTGCACCCGAGCGGCTCTGCTGCATCGCACGATGTAGTCTGCTGCCCAAGCTCGCACTCCAACTGCGGATTGTCCATTCTACGGTTTCTAGGAGCTGTACCCGGAGGTCTTGTAGAGCTTCCTGCCAGAAGTCGGGGCTGCCGTTGATATTAAGGACGGGACCCTGACCCGGATGGCCTATTGCTGCTCTGGCCTCGGCGTCCACTTCTTGCATCAGGTCTCTCAGTCTTGAGCTGGCCATGTTTCTTGGAGGAACCACACCCGTCTCTACCCGGTAGCTGTACTGGTGAAGAGCTGGTGAAGAACGGTCTGTGACACTCCCATTTCCTTTGGGCTTTTGTAGTCCAATCGTGGGGAAAGTCTTTGGGGTCCGCCCCCATGGTTGATTCGAGCAATCAGGGCGGACAAAGAGTTTGGCGCCTTTGCCTTTAGCCCTCCCACAATGAGGGGCGGTGGCTCACCCCTGGGCTTGCACGTGGCGGATCCTTATGGCGGGAACGCCATCTTGGGCGCCATCTTGGCCCACGGTGAAAAGGCGGGAAAGTTCTTTTAGGGACGAACAAAGTCCAAATTGTAGACAATAAAGTCATTTTAAAGCACATGATACCCGTTAGGGAACGAGCCTGTTCGTGACGCCATTTTCTGACTCACCGTGGCCGGGGACTCCGGTTTAGACAGGCTGTAGCTCCTTCCTCCTTGTCACGGGTGGGCCGCGCCTGCCGGTAGTGAGGCCCGGTTGAGTGCAGATCAAAAGTTGAAGACGTCTTGTAGGAACAGATTAAAGGGGTTAATTTATTCGTGACGCCACCTATGAGTAGTTCGGTAAGTCCTACCGACGCTGCGGAACCTCCGGGGGATGGATAGCAGCAAGATGGAACGCTCCCCACAGGCTGAGCGGTGATCCCCGGAGGCTGGAGCTGCTCAAGATGTTGTGCGGCAGCTGCGGTTACCTTGTGTGCGGACGGATGCAATCATAAGGAAGCACGAACACTGAAAGTCTCTGTAACGGGTCTTTACTGTAACCAGCAGGCAGTACATGGTATACAGTTAACGGGTAGTAGACCGGGCGGACTCAGCAGTGATAGGTGTCCCTCAGAGATCTGTAGTGTTCCTCCATTCTAGCTAAGTATTTGCCATTGTCGCCCAGGAATACCAGGTCGGATACGGGGAGGCTGCTTCAATCCCTATCCAAGATGTACGTTATGGATGTTTTGGGTAGCCTTGGATCCCTCGGTGGGTACACCGCTGGTTAGACGACTGGAATTTGGCGGGTGGTGGGGTGCTCCTGTGAAGCTGCTCCTCCACGCTTCTGGTTCGCGTAGCAGAGGTGAACTGCTGCCAGCTTCGGTACCAGTGAACCGGCTGTGAATTGGGCACGGGGGTCTTTTGGAACCCGTGGTTGGTGATGCCCGATCCCGGTTGTTGAGGCCTCAGGTGCTAACACCCGACCGGTGACGACCCAGGGGCTGCACGGGGTGCAGAGCCCCTGCTCCTACTCCAAGTTCAAGTCTGTGTCTCTCTCTTGTCTAGACCCGACTCCTTCTCTTCTCCTACTCCTACTCCTAACACTGCCCTTGCACTCCGCCCACCAGGACCTTGGATTGGCCCTCTATGTTAAGTGATGCATGCAGGGTTTGGATCTCTAAATTAACCATATGACTGCTGGGTCGGAGAATATTGTGGCTGCATTTATGGCTGCAATACCCTCCTGTGACGCACTCGTTGCGGGGCACCACAATTTCGTCCAGCTGGGCAGAAGAGACAGACTCAGGGAGACCTACAATTTTCAGATTGCTTCTTCTGGATCTATTCTCTATATCATCAAGTATGGATATAGCATAGGAGGATTGCTTTTGTAGATACTGCACCTGCTGCTCAAGCTCCAATATTCTGTCCTCTGCTTCTGCAGTTCTGGCTTCAGCCTCTTGCAGTCTGTGTGCATGCTGACCCATCTCAGAAATTATATCTTTTGTGCTGGATGCCACCAGCTCTGCAACTGTTTGTCTGAACTCCTCTGCAAGGTGGGTTGCCAGTTCTTTAGCCAGTCTCTTATAATCTATTAGCTGTGTCTCTGTATTTACTACTACATTCCTGATTTGCGGCCATGTTTCTCCCTCCTGAATCAGATTGCAGTATGTGCCATCATCCTCTCTTTCAGGCGATCATACATCTATGGGGGTATACATCTCAGCCTGTGACTCTGGTTTTTCTCCTCTCTCTATTATACTGGGAGCGGAGCGGACTTGTTTTCCTTTCGGCGCCATTACTAGTTTCGCGCTCTTTTCTGCCGGTCCCTGCGCCTCCGCTCCTTTCTCCATATCTCCCCCCCCGGTCATGTACCGGTCCATTGTGACCGCTGTCGCCGACTTTTCTCCGCTCATTTTGGGTAATTTGCTCTTCCTGGGGTCTGGGAATGAGTCTGCAGGGTGAGGAGGGACGCGGAGCCTCCCTAGCCACGTCTGCTCATGTCGGCGCCGGAACCGGAAGCCGTGAACTCTTTTTACACTGAGATGTAGCTCTCTCTAGTGGTCAGCAATGGGGAGATCTCATTAAACTGAGATGCAGCTCTCTGTATTGGTCAGCAAGGGGAGCTCTCATTATTTTGAGATGTGGTTCTCTGCAGTGGTCTGAAGGGGGAACACTCATTATACTGAAATGTAGCTCTCTATAAATGGCAGGGGGAGCTCTCATACTGAGATGTAGCTCTCTGTAGTGGTCAGCAGGGGTAGATCTTATTATACTAAGATGCAGCTCTCTTTAGTGGCCAGCAGGGGGAGCTCTCATTACACTTAGATGAAGCTCTCTGCCGTGGTCTTCAAGGGGAGCTCTCATTACACTGAGATGTAGCTCTCTGTAGTGGTCGGCAGAGGGAGCTTTTATTATTGTGAGATGTAGTTCTCTTTATTGGTTAGCTGGCTTAGCTCTTATTAGACAAATGGAGCTGTCTGTACTGGTCAGCAGGGGGAACTCTAATTACACTGAGATGTAACTCTCTATAGTAGTCGTCAGGGGAAGCTTTCTTTACACTGAGATGTAACTCTCTGTAGTAGTTGGCAGGGGGAGCTCTCTTTACACTGAGATGTAACTCTCTGTAGTGGTTAGTGATGGGTAGCTCCTGAATGAGCCGGCTCTAAGAGCCGGCTCTTTATAGTGAATCATATGAGCCAGCTCCTGGCAGGGAGCCATTTGAAATTGAAACGGCTCTTTGCCAGTTCACGTTCCACAGTCAGTCCCCTCTTGCCCCGCCCCTCCCGGCCCCTCCCTCCCGGCAGTAGTCACTCTGATCTTATCCATGCTCCTCCTGCCGCCGCACATAGCACTGACTCACAGCCCTGCCCCCCTCCAATCTGTGACAAGCAGCAGTCAGGCAGTTAGGCACTTTATTAAAGGAACATTGACATCTGGATTTAGCCCGATTATAGTTATTTACCGCCAGCTTGTAAATCCTCGCTGAGCGAGGGAGAAACAGCGGATGTAAATGTGCGTCCCTTGTTCTCTCCCATTCACTTGAATGGAAGAGAACAAATGATCCAGCGATGCATATGGGCAGGGCAGATAAGGATCTCTTCTGCAAACATACCATCGCTGGATTGAGCATCACTGGATCGCAGGCTCGGGTGCTGCATCGGCTGTGTAAATGCACCATTAGCTGCTAGTGCAACTTGGAATGGTTCTGTTGTTTCTGGTATGTGAATAACCTCCCAGCAGCCCCTGTTACATGATAGCAGTGCCAATCTGAGGGACCAACTTCATGCACAAAACTAGTACTATACAAGGCAGTACAGCACTCTCAAATCACATCCGATTTTGCATACAATTGCCAGTAGTGTTGAGCTAATTGAATTGCACTTGTTTGATTTCTGCACTTTTTTTTATCAAACATTTCTCGTTTTGTGCGGTGCTGGCAATTTCGAACACTTTGTGCGGTCCAATTTGAATGTTTAAATTAAACCGCATTGTGAATATACGCGATACTGCGGCTAAAATCACTAATATTCGCTATTTTAGCGGCCGCATTGTGTTTATTCGCAATGCGGTTCAATACTGACCTGCACAAAAATGGCTCTCGGCCGCTGTGAGTAGAACCAAAGCCAATGTACGCTCGCGATTATGAACGTTCGCAATTATGAACGCATGCTGTTGCGTTCGCAATTGCGAGCATAATATAGCAAAACTGCTATCGAACAATGTTTGAATTCAATTCGATAATGGAATCGAACAATATTATGTTCGCTCATCTCTAATTGCCAGATATGACAATCGTATCCGATATGCAAAATTCATTGCAGTCAATGGACGGGTGAATTCCGCAGCAAATTCCTTATCTAAATCCGCTTGGATGCAGAGGCCACATGTCACGCAGCAGACAGCGAACGCCAAGTGTGAAGGGAGCGTTAAAATGTGGCACTGATAAGTATCTTGTTGCTATTTTGCATGTTCATTTTGTGTTTGTTAAAGTTTTTACAGCAAATAATATAAAATCTGGTTATTCTGGAAACTATTCTGTTTTATGTCATAAATTGGCACATGAGTAGATTTTTACTAAAAGGTATACAATCATGGGTTAAAACATACCAGAATTTGGCTTCAAATTTAAAGCCAAAGGTAATAGGAAATGAAGAGCCATTTTCGGAGCCAAAAGAGCCGGCTCTTCTTGGTGAGCCGATCCAAAAGAGCCGGCTCACCAAAAAATCGCATTTTACCCATCACTAGTAGTGGTCAGCAGGGGTAGCTCTTTTTACACTGAGATGTAACTCAAGATTCAAGATTGAAAGAAGCTTTATTGGCAGGACTAAATACCCATTAGTTTTGCCAAAGCAAGTGTACAGAAGGGAATAGGGATAGGGACTGTGGGGATGTTGGGTACGTGCTGTAGGGAAGGTGGATGGGGGCAGATCCAAAGTGGGGGCTATAGAAGTCCATGGCATAGGGAAGATGGATGGGGGATGGGGGCAGATCCAGGGTGGGGCCTTAGAAGTCCATGGCATATCATAGTTCTCTTTCTCGCAGTCTATAATATTCGCTCACATACTGCTATCTCCACTGCTCTCTCTTCTTCTCCCAGCAGGATATATGTTTTCTCTTCTTCCTTCATGGTGATAAAATCTGGGAAGAAATGTGAGAGTCTCCTGAAGTGAGTGTTCCTCACTGCTGAGTATTTGGTGCAGTGTAGCAAGAAGTGGGTTTCGTCCTTCAGGACCTCCTGGTCACACTGTTGGCACAGTCTTTCCTCCCTGGGCTTGTAGCTCTGTCTGTGTTGGCCTGATTCGACAGCCAGACTGTCTATATCAGCTCAGGATCTTGCGGTCTCCAGATATGGGGCCAGTCTGTAGTCTCTCTGTAGACTCCGGTACATGGTCAGTTTCTGTGAGCTGAAGATATCATTCTTCTAGTCACTGACATACCTCTCTTGGCCCTCCTCTACCATCTTCCTGATTCCGGCTTTTGTCAGGTTGTGATAGGTGTCCTGGTTGTGTTGGGTTTGGCTGGGCTGTTCCGAGGGTCCTGGTTTTTCTTTTTCACCTACAGGTATCAGGGATTTATGGTGATGGGAGCTTGGATTGCTCCTATGTAGGTGAGCCTGGAATGACATTGCACTCTTAAGGACCATTAGGTGTGAAAGGAACCTGCCCAGCTGGGCCTGACAAGCACTGTTGGAGGTGCTTCAATGGACCTGGATAAAGTGCTTACAGAAATCTAGGTGGAATATTTCTGTTGGGCTGGAATTCCACCATGACCAGTCTGGGTAGGTGTGAGGATCCCAGACTTCACTGCCATACAGGAGGATTGGGGCGATGATAGAGTCGAAGATTTTTAACGAGATCCTCACTGGTGGCTTCAGATGATAGTTTCCTTTGGATGGCATAGAAGGTTTTGCAGGCTTTTTATTTCAGAGTCTCTATGACTTGTTTGAAACTCCCTGACCGGTGAATCTCCAGGCCCAGGTAGGTATATTTGTCCGTTCCTGTTAGAGCGCAGTTGTTGAGGACAAATAAAGGGTGCTGGTCTGATATCTTCTCTTTCTCCTCTGGAACACCATGATGTTGGTTTGCTTTAGGTTGACCGGTAGTGCCCAGGTGGAGCTGAATTTCTCTAAGATTTTCAGGTTGTCTTGGAAGACCTTTCTCGGTTGGTGACAGCAGCAGGTCATCTGCATACAACAAGAATTTCACCTGAGCGTCGTTGAGGGTGAGACCTGGTGCTGTAGAAGATTCCAGAGCGGTAGCTAGCTCGTTGATGTAAATGTTGAAGAGTGTTGGACTTAAGGCTGGTTTACATGCTACGATGTCCCAGCGACCCAACCAATGATCGGGATTGCTGGGACATCGTTATCCGATCGCTGATGAGCTGTCACACAGGCAGACTCACTAGCAACCCAGTACAACGACCTCGACATCGTGGAAAAGAATATAAAATATTCTTGTCCATGAGGTGGAGGTCCCACTATGCTGGGATAAGCGGGAGAATGCTGGTAACCAGGATAAACATCGGGTTACTAAGCGCAGCGCTCTGCCTAGTAACCCGATAAGTACCCTGGTTACCAGCGCGCTGTGCTTGGTAACCAGGATAAAAATCGGGTTACTAAGCACAGCACTCTGCTTAGTAACCTGATGTGCACATCGGGTTAGAAGGGTGTCACACACGCCGATGTGTGCTGCTCAGCGGGTGACCAATGACGGGAATACGGCTCCGGCCATTTACCAACAATCAGTGATCAGCAAGCTGATCGCTGGTCGTTGGTACATGTCACACGCAGTGACATCGCTACAAGGTCGCTGCAACGTCACAAGTTGCAGCTTTAACGATGTCGCTACGTGTAAACCGGCCTTTAGGCTGCAGCCTTGTCTGATATCACAGTTCTGCTGAAAATAAGCCGTTCTTTTACCGTTCACACTCACGCTGCAGGGGTTCTCGATGTAGGAGCTTTTGATGACATTGTGATGAAATGGGCCCCTTTAATGTATAACCTATGAGGATTTCTTATTTATCCCGACAATATTGTATTTTGTTTGCAAGCTTGTAATATGCCACTCATTGGTTACACAAGATTTATAGGAGCCTGCTAATATTTAAAGTGGGTAATGTAATTATCTTGCCTCTTTGTATTGTGCTTTAATTCCTACCTTGTGAGGGGCCACTCATTGTTTTTACCAGTCTTGTAGATGCTTGGAAATGTTGACCGTGTGTAATATAATTATCTCATCTCTTTCTCATAGAGGGACAGAGGCTCAGAAAACCTAATTATGCTAACCGCCCTTTGTATTACTAGGTATATTGCTGATTCTATATAAATTACCTCAACCACCATTGTTTGTGGTCAGGATGTTACACTAAATGTCTAAATGTCTATACTAAACCCTCCTTGACCCCTTTCTGGCAAACATCATTTAAATGAACATTATCCAGGCAGCTTGAAAGTGAACCAATGAGAGAACAGTCTTATTCCCCAATCGTGATGTCCCAATATCCTGCAAAGAGGGCTGAGGGTATATATGGAGACCTGTTGATTAACCAGTGTGATTTTGATTCTGTCCAGTGACTTCAGTCTAAGGATTTCAGTCCCGGGTATAGGTGCACTGGACTTCATACAGGCAGCTAATCTAGGATCTACGGACCCGATTAGCCAGCCATAACCCCAGGCCTAGGCATTATGGTGCCGACCAAGGGGATCAGAACCTAGATTATAAGACTAGAAGGACTTCAGCATCGAATGATCGGATTTGGCTGGGGATAACAAAGACTGCATAAGGACGCAACCCAGGTTGGGATGATCCAGTCACCTGGCTACAGAGTTTGCTGTGCTATATTCTAATCCCTGGTGAGCCAGCGGAAGGCTGAGACTCTGTTGCCTGTTACATTGTGTGTTTTGCTGCTTATGTGAATTGCTGACTGTTTTTTTTTTCCTTTTTAATTTTATTGGGCTTTGTTAACTTTCTTTTCTCTATACAAGTTTATAGTCTCTTATTTTACTACCTGTAAGTTAAAAGGTTAACCTGTGGTGTGGCTGTGGTGTAGCTATTGACTCACTGTTTTGCGGGTTCTCAGGTCTCAGGCGATGATTCCCTTGTCACGATTCCGCGCCTGAGGCTGTAGGGCCCGGTGGTCAAACAATAGGGGATTAAGGGATTGGGATAATTCTTGATTGTCGTGACGCCACCTGTGGGTGTCCAGTGATGGCACAGGCACTGCTTGGGCCTCCGGGGGATGTGCGGCAGCTGGATGGGATGCTCCCCACAGGATGAGCAGGAGTCCCCGGGGCCAGGAGCTTTCCTGGATGGAATACGGCAGCTCGGGTAGTTGGATGAGCAAGGTTAATAACAGTTCTGGAAGAAATGCACTGACACAATGCTCCTCTGTAACGGGTCTTTACTGTGGATTCGGTGCAGTACACGGTATAGAGCCTTTAGGTAACGGACAGGGTGGTCCCAGCGATGAACGGCCTCAGTCCAGAGCTCCACGGTGTTCCTACTTTATCTAACCGTCCTATTCTGGTTGCCTTGCTGCCTTAGTGCACCGGGTCGGGGTACTGGGAGAACTTCAACTTAGTCACGTTAACCGAGAAGAGTCCTGTATCCCAATGGCTGGTACCTCACTGGTAAGACTGCTGATTTGGGCTGTAGTGAGGCGCCCCTAGGAAGCTGCTCCGTCACTCCAGTTTGCAGAACAGCAGTGAACGTCTGTTTGCCTTGGAACCGGCATCCGGTGAGGTTGGGCCCGGGTGTCTTTTTACCCGTTGCTTATTTGCTTTTGTTGCCCGTTTTCCAGTCTGGGTCAACGCTTGATGGTGCCCTGCCAGTTAGTAAGGGGGAAAACGGGAGAGAAGGGCAGGCCAGACAGGTGCTGGTAGTGGGGGACTCAATGATTAGGGGAACAGATAGGGTCATCTGTCACAAAGATAGGGATCGTCGAACCTGCCTACCTGGCGCTCAAGTCCGGCACATCGCTGATCGGGTTGACAGATTACTGGGAGGGGCTGGTGAGGACTCAGCGGTCATGGTGCACATTGGCACAAATGACAAAGTTAGAGGTAGGTGGAAGGTCCTTAACCCCTTCATGACCCAGCCTATTTTGACCCTAAAGACCTTGGCATTTTTGTCAATTCTGACCAGTGTCCCTTTATGAGGTAATAACTCTGAAGCGCTTCAACGGATCCTAGTGATTCTGAGATTGTTTTTCATGACATATTGGGCTTCATGTTAGTGGTAAATTCAGGTAAAAAATGTTTGCGTTTATTTGTGAAAAAATCAAAAATTTGGCAAAAATTTTGAACATTTTCAAATTTTTGATTTTTAGTCTGCTAAACCAGAGAGTTATGTGACACAAAAGAGTTAATAAATAACATTTCCCACATGTCTACTTTACATCAGCACAATTTAAAAAAAAAAAAAAAACATTTTTTTGGGTGGGAAGTTATAAGGGTTCATCAGCAATTTCTCATTTTTCCAGCAAAATTTACAAAACCATTTTTTTAGTGACCACATCATATTTGCAGTCCCTTTGAGGGGTGTACATGACAGAAAACACCCAAAACTGACACCATTACAAAAACGTCATCCCTTAAGTTACTCAAAACTACATTCAAGAAGATTATCAACCCTTCAGGTGCTTCACAAGAACTAAAGCAACGTGGAAGGAAAAAATGGACATTTTAATTTTTCTAACAAAAATGTTCTTTTAGCCTCAATTCTTTCATTTTCACATGGGCAACAGGATAAATTGGATCATAAAATTTGTTGGGCAATTTGTCCTGAGTACACCGATACCTCATATGTGGTCATAAACCAATGTTTGGGCGCACGGCAGGGCTCAGAAGGGAAGGAGCGAAATTTGACTTTTGGAACTAATTTTCCATTCAAAAAGTGAAATGGCACTCCTTCGCTTCTGAGCCCTGCCATGCGCCCAAACAGTGGTTTATGACCATATATGAGGTATTTGTGTACTCAGGAGAAATTGCTCAACAAATTTCAGGATGCATTTTATCTTTTTGCCTATGTGAAAATGAAAAAAGTTAGGCTAAAAGAAAATTTTTGTGGAAAAAAAAGTACTTTTTCATTATTACGGATCAATTTGTGAAACATCTGAGGGTTCAAAGTGCTCACCACCGGGGCGTGGCCTAATGATGGTGCGGGACGGTTGCAACTGCTGAGAGCTCCGTCGGATCCCGGGGTTTCCTGCCTGTTCCCCGACACTACCGCACCACAGCGACAACCCACCTATGACCCTGCTCCTTACCAACTACCCAGGCATGCTTTGACCACCTCCGGCGGCCTTATCACTAGCTTCTGTGGCCGTGTCTCGCATTTTCCTGGAGGCCCCACTTTCCAAGATGGCAGCGGCTTCCTAAGACGGGCGACGTGACTGAGGTGGCTCTCTCCTCTTTCTCCGGCTGCTGCCTGTCTGCTGAGGGAAGCCTGCGAGTAGATCCTGGGACAACATCGCCAGGGGCTCATCCCTAATCATCATTAGAGGGGCACAACGACACAGGAGGATCCTTGGAGGGGACGCACTGCAGAGAGGCTGTGCCTGCAGAACATAAGCAGCTAAGCACTTTGTAATCTGCTTATACCTCAACACTGCCTGATTTAACCCTGGCTTAGCCCCAGGGAAAGTGCACCTACAGCACCAGTATTCCGCATCTGATATTTCCAAGCCTCACTGTGTGTCTATAACTACCACCCCTCTCACGCAGACGTTCGCCGATGAGTAAGGACCTTGTCCGAAACGCGTCCGGCGGGATGTAAGTGTTTTTAATATGTTCTAATAAAGTCGCTGTCAGTATGGTCCAGTGGCCCTGGAAAATACCTTTTTTCTTCTGAACTGATTGGTGGAGTCAGCCACTGTTCCAGGTGCCTGGGAATCCGATGAGTGTTGAGGTGAACAGCTTCCTATTCCCCACCCCCATCAGCTGTGCAGACCTTCTCAATGTCCACATTAGGAGACTGTTATAACCAACTAACACACAAGTGTGCCCCATCCTGCATAAGCAGACTTGATCTCAAGCATAAGCACCGACTCTTCGCTTTATAATATGAGGTCCAGAAGTAGGAGAACGTCCTCGGCTCCGGCTGGCTCGTCCACCTCTCAGGGGTACAGAGGCATCCAAAGATTTTTTAGTGATAGCACAGGGACTTCATCAGCTCCACCGCCATCACACCACCCTTCAGCCCAATCCCTAGGAGATCCACCTACAGGGATACTGGACGCACCAGTTGGAGAGGGAGCTTCGGCACCTGGGAACCCACAACACTGAGACCCTGGCCCACCATCCTGGCCTTCCCAGATGGACACAATGTTGGGCGAGCTGAAAGATCTACAAAACAGAATGGCGGCAATTCCTACCAAAGAGGACATGGAGGGATATATCTCTCGCCTCGAGTCCCTTTGCAGGGACCAGATTCAGGGTTTGCAAACTTCGATCTCTCAGGTAACGGAGCGAGTTAACACCATGGAGGCTTCCGTGTCCTCTCAGTCCGACCGTCTGTCAGACCAACAAAAAATCTTGGATCTAGATGCCGAACAAATCGCATTCATCTTTAACCACCTAGAAGACTCCGAGAACTGTGACCAGCACAACAATATCTGGGTACGGGGTCTCCCGGAGGCCACGGGCCCACTCCAACTCAGCCCCACCTTGCAAGGCATATTCAATATCATCCTTGAAAGACCAGCCGATTCTACAATCGCCTTCGATAGAGTGCATAGGGCTCTGCGTCCACGGTCGGCTGATCCAAACAACCCGAGGGATGTCATCTGTCGCCCCCACCTATACAGCCTTAAAGACAAAATTATGAGACGTGAGCGGAACAAGGGCCCCATAGACTTTGACGGTGCAGAAATTAATCTACTAGCCGACTTGTCTAGGGTCACCTTGACAAAATGAAGAGCTCTGAGACCGGTCCTAGACACTCTCCGTGACAAAGGACTAACTTACTCCTGGGGCTACCCCTTCCAGCTCCAAGTTAGACATCAGAATGGGCTGATCGTCTTCAGAGATTTCCAAGATCTGTCATAATTCACGGAGAGTCTGGGCCTACTGGAGGTCGACATTCTAAACTGGAATTAAACAGGAATGGTTTCCACGGTCCGCGCTGCTGCTCTTTATCAAAGGATTTCACAAGAGGTTGTTACCATCATAAGGTCCTTTATTCATCAAAACCTACGCGTTTCAGTGCTGTCCCAGCACCTTCCTCCAGCACTGAAACGCGTAGGTTTTGATGAATAAAGGACCTTATGATGGTAACAACCTTTTGTGAAATCCTTTGATAAAGAGCAGCAGTGCGGACCGTGGAAACCATTCCTGTTTAATTCCTGATTTTCCCGCGGTTTTGGCGTGACGGTGGAGGTTCTGCAGCAGCTGCCTAAAGCTTTCAAACTGGTTGTGGGTCTCACAACCTAAAAAGGTGAGTGGATATCTATATAATCCACACTAGAACAAACAGTGTCTTTTTGATAAGGCACAATCTGCGCCTCTTGTATCTCCTCTCTTTCTAGTTGACAATCTAAACTGGCCATCTAACCCATTGGCGAATTCCCGAGGTGGAGAGAAGAGAGGACGCCGGCCGCTGCCTCGGAGACCCAGCCGTCGTGATTCCCTTCGTCCTTATCCAGCTGAGTCATGAACAGTGATTTGATGCCCTAACCTATACGTATCTCTCACCCTTCCCCTCCTCTCTTTCCCCCTTCCTGTTTCCCTCCCCTCCCTTCACCACCTCCCCCCTTCCCACCCAGGATATCCTCCTTCAATTAAACAAAATCAAAGAGGACCTTCGGGCTCCCTGGATCGGGCCTACTTGATGTATAGAGAACAGGCACACCACTTTTTCTACGAGTTCGCGGATAAATGTTGAGGACCGTTAGCCAGATACTTAAGGCCCAAAACAACGAGCTCCTTTATTCCACTAATACTCTCTAAGGGTAAACAGGAGTATCATCCCAACAACATTGCTGAAACGTTTCAACAATATTACTACGACCTGTACAATATCTGCGATACTCAAATAACTACTTCTACGGGGGGTTCAGACATTTCACTGGAGGACTACATGGTTGACACTGCCTTGCTGAGGTTGCACGGGGAGACAGCTGAGGCACTAGATGAGCCATTTACGGAAGCAGAGATATCTTACATAATCAAATCCACTCCGTCAAACCAGAGCCCAGGCCCGGATGGCTTCACGGTTAAATTCTACCGGACGTTTTTGGCTCCTCTGATACCCTTCATGACTAAGGTCTTCAGTGCAATCTCATCTGACAGCCCGTTTCCTAGACAATCTCTAAAGGCTATAATCACCGTTATTCCGAAACCCGGCAAAAATCCGGAATTATGCGCCAGCTACTGTCCCATTTCACTTATCAACATGGACGTGAAAGTTTTTGCTAAGTTACTGGCTGTCAGAATTGGCCCCTTCCTGCCTTGGCTGATAGATGATGACCAGGTAGGCTTTCTACCGGGTAGTGAGGCAAGAAACGATACTATTAAGTCTTTGCTTCTGATCTCTCATGCCAAGAGCTCCAAGAAACCATCATGTACTCTATCAGTCGACGCAGAGAAAGCTTTTGTTAGAGTGGATTGGAAATTTCTTGAGAAGGCTTTGGAAGGTGTCGGACTTGGACCCTCATTTCGCGGTAGAGTACTGTCACTATACTCAGAGCCTTCTGCTAAAGTCAGATGTAACGGGGTCTTGTCGGAACATTTTCGCATATGAAATGGTACAACACAAGGATGCCCTCTCTCTCCCCTCCTGTATGCCTTAGTAATGGAGCACCTCGCAAATGCGTTGCGCCTCAATCCTAACATACACGGGATCGAGGTTCAAGAACATACATACAAATTCGCTCTGTATGCCGACGACCTCTTGTTGTATGTTACGGATCCAGAGATAGCGATTCCTAACATCCTTAGAGAGTTTGAGGTGTACGGCAGACTTAGTAACTTCCGAGTCAACCTTACGAAGTCCGAACTCATGAACGTCAGCCTAGCAGAGAACAAAGTACAACAATTGAAGGACAACTTTCCTTTCAGATGGTGTGCCCCTTCTCTGTCTTACCTGGGTATACATCTTACAAGAGACGCTTCTCTCTTGTTTGACTTGAATTATATGCCTTTGCTACTCAAGATCTCTACCGACTTAAACTCTTTCGATTGCCGCTCTTTATCATGGTTTGGGCGTATTAACGTCCTAAAAATGGACGTTCTCCCCAAACTTTTGTACCTATTCCAGGCGGTTCCGATGGCTCTCCCCCATACATTTTTTTTGCAATTACGACGTTTGTGCACAAAATTTATATGGAGACACACTAAACCGAGACTATCATACAAAATTCTGACCAGACCTAGGAGGGATGGAGGGATGGGGCTCCCAGATTTCCGACTCTATCACGCTGCAGCCCTCCTCACGAGAGTGGTGGATTGGTTTCACGGACATTAGGCGAAACAGTGGGTCCGTCTGGAGGGTGCCATGGTGGAATGGACCCTTACATCTTTACTGTGGATAAAATGCTCTGATCGCCCTCAATCCCTTTTGCTCCCTCTCTTGACCAGGGACTAACTCGGGACCTGGGATGCACTGAACCGCCGGCTCTCCATTTCGCCCTCATGGGGACCCATGACGCCAATTTTCGATAACCCAGCCTTTCCACCGGGGGTTCACGTTGACCATTTCTTTGTCTGGAACGCAGTAGACAGACCTCGCCTGTCTCACGCTTTAATGGGTTCTGATACAATGCCCCCACTCACTTCTTTTATCTTGGCAGACTCTGGAAGACCCGTGCACTGGTTTGAGTATTTTCAGGTCAGATCCTTTGTCTCTTCCTCCGGGGGCCCATCTGCTCTTGTGGAGGCTTGCTCCCCCTACGAATCGCTGCTTTTATCAGACTCAGCCCCCTCCCATGTAATCTCCAAGGTATATGCGTATCTTACTACGACTGAAATGACGAGATCACTGTGGTACATCTTGGAATGGGAGCGTGACTTGGGGATGGAGGCAGAGGATCTGGACTGGAACAAGTCTTTCTTTTGTACACACAAACTATCCTTGGCATGCAAGACCCAGGAGATGAACTTCAAACTGTTGACCAGATGGTACAGGTGCCCTCGATAGATTAAGAAAATATTTCCAGATAAATCTGATCTGTGCTGGAGATGTGAAAGGGAGGTGGGGTCCATTCTGCATGTCTGGTGGTGCTGTCCACCTATCTTGGCTCTGTGGCAAAAGGTATTTGACCTTTATAATCTCATCACGGGAGAGGGAGAGACATGCCTACCGCAGGTTGGGCTACTGTCTATGATTCCGGGCTCTTTCAAAAAAATAAAAACAGGACTATTGCGGCATTTCCTCACAGCTACCAGATCAATAATCCCGAGAAGGTGGCGCTCGTCTGCCTGTCCCTCCATTCTGGACTGGGTCGAGGAGATGGACTCCATTTGTACAATGGAGACACTTTCTGCACACTCTGACTCTCAGACAGATAGGTACTTTCAGACCTAGCAAATCTGGCTATTGTATCTTGAGTCCCCCGGGTTTGTGGAGATCCCAAGACCATGAGTTTAACAGGATTTGATTTAACCCTCTCTGGGTCACTGTTGATCCAGAGACGGTATGGGGGCTCCTTTCACTCTCTACCCTGCTGCTCTCCCCTCTTTTCACTTTCCTTTCTTTCTATTTTGGTCTTTTGCTTTACCCCGCTTTCACTTTACTAAATATACGTCTGATAATTTTACTTCGTATTTTCTAAGATGATATACATTACCTCACGTCACTGTTCCTTTAATCCTATATAATAATTGCCAGTTTTTGGCATCCGGCCACTGTGCCGCTATTCCGGCATGCATCGCGGCCGGATGCCAGCGGCGCGAGCGATGGCGCGCATGCGCCATCATGAGCCGCCACTTTCCGATGCCACAAACTGCCAATTATTATATAGGATGCACTGCGCCGCCCCGGAAGCGCCGCCATATTAGCACACTCAAGTGATAGGTATGCTAACATGGCTGCCAGCGGCACAGGCTACACAAGCCACCTGCAGACCCCCACCAGCCTCCCATCACACCTCTCCCGATGCCGCTCACCCCACAGACTGCCCACACACTCCCGCAGTAGACCCCCGCACCTCCCCTCCGGCACCCGCACACCCCTGCAATAGATTCCCGCACCCGCACCTCCCCTCCGCCACCCGCATGCCCCTTCAATAGACTCCTGCGCCCGCACACCCCCGCACCTCCCCTCCAGCACCCGCATGCCCCTGCAATACACTCCCGCGCCCGCACACCCCCGCACCTCCCCTCCAGCACCCGCATGCCCCTGCAATAGACCCCCACGCCCGCATACCCCCGTAGTACACCCTCGCACCCCCACCCTCCGGTGCCCGCATCCCCCCCACAGTAGACCTCCGCGCCCCCCTTCACCGGCCGCAGACCCCCAACAACTTTCCTATTCTGATAGGACCTTTGCTGATGTCACAGTCATGTGATCATTCACATGACCGTGCATCGCCATAGCTCCGCCTCTTGTACTCTACACTGCTTCCCAGCTATGACATGGAGCTGTCACAGATGGGAAGGAGAGAAGGGGAGGCAGAGAAGCAGAAGGGGAGCTGAAAGTTTAAAGAGGAAGCAGAGACACATAAGAGGGGACCAGAAAAACTGGCGACAGAGAAGAGGGGTGCAGAAAGACTAAACAGGGTGAGCTGAGAGGGAAGTGCGGCAGACAGACATAAAGGGGTCCAGAAAAACTGAAGGGGGGGCAGAGAGACAAGGGGTGACCACAATGACTGAAGGGGGGCAGGGAGACATAAGAGGGGACCAGAAACACTCAAGGGGGGCAGAGAGATGAAGGGGGTAACATAGACATGAAAGGGGGGGCCAGGGAGACATAAGGGGGGACCAGAACCACTGAAGGGGGGCAGAGAGATGGAAGGGGGGGTGCAGAAAGATGAAAGAGGGGGACAGAGAGGGAAGTGGGGCAGAGACACATAGAGGGGTCCAGAAAGACAGAAGGAGGGGCAGAGAGACAAGGGGTGACCAGAATGACTAAAGGGGGCAGGGACTCTGAAAGGGTGACCAAAAAGATTGAAGGGGTCAGAGAGCTGAAGGGGGTAACATACTCACGAAAGGAGCGGGCAGTGAGACATAAGTGAGGACCAGAAACACTGAAGGGGGGGGAGAGAGATGAAGGGGGTAACATAGACTCAAAATGGGGGGGGGGCAGAAATACATAAGGGGGACCAGAAATACTCAAGGGGGCCAGAGAGATTAAGAGGGGGGACATATAGATGAAAGGGGGGGGCATAGAGATAAAAGGGGGGAGGGGGGCAGAGAGGAAAGGGGGACAGAGAGATCAAGGGGGGGAACAGAAATACTGAAGAGCAGCAGAGACACATAAGGAGGACCAGAAACACTGACGAGGGAGGCAAAGAAGCAAAGGCGACCAGAAAGACTGAAGGGGGCAGAGAAACATAAGGGGTGACCAATAAGACTGAGGCAAAGAAGCAAGGGCGACCAGAAAGACTGAAGGGGGCAGAGAAACATAAGGGTGACCAATAAGACTGAAAGGGGGCAGGGACTCTGAAGTGGGGGCAAAGAACCATAACGGGGGACCACAAAGACTGAAGGGGGGTAGGGAGACAGGAAAGGTGGGCAGCAGAGAAGGAAGGGGAGCTCAGAGACATAAGGGAGACTAGAAACACTGAAGGGGGCAGAGAGATGAAGGGGGGGATATTGAGACAAAAGGGGGGAGGACCAGAGACGGAAGTGGGGGATGAGACACATAGGGGAGCATAAATACTGAAGGGGAGCAGAGACACATAAGGGGGACTAGAAACAATGAAGGGGGGCAGAGAGATGAAGGGGGGACATAGAGACAAAAGAGGGGAGCCAGAAATACTAAACGGGAGCAGAGAGACATACGGGGGGACCTCAAATACTAAAGGGGAGCAGAGAGACATAAGGGGGACCATAAACAATGAAGGGGGAGGCAGAGAAACAAGGGGGGACCAGAAAGACTGAAGGAAGAGTAGAGAGACTGAAGCGGGGGCAGAGAGAGGGAAGGGGGAGCAGAGACAAGGAAGGGGGAGCAGAGACACGAAAGGAGGCAGCAGAAAGACCGAAGGGGGGCAGAAAGACATAAGGGGGACCAGAAAGACTGAAGGGTTTCAGAGAGACGAAGGCTGGGGGGGAAGGAGCAGAGATGAAAAGAGGCAGAGAGACATAAGGAGTTACTAGAAAGATTGAAGGGGGGCAGAGACACCAGGGGAGACCAGAAAGACTGAAGGGGGGGGGCAGAGACACAAGGGGTGACCAGAATGACTCAAGGGGAGCCGGAACATGGGGAAGAAGAGACGAAAGAGAGGGCAGAGACATGGGGCAGCAGAGAGAGGAAAAGGGGGGCAGAGACACAGGGAAAAAGACAGAGAGAAGGGGGGGCAGAGACACAAGGCGGAGCAGAGAGGCAAAGAGAGCACAGGGTGGTCAAAGGGAGCGCAGGGGGGCCACAAAGAGCACAGCGTGGCAGTGATGCCCTCCCGATGCGATAGCATCGGGCCTATTTCTAGTACCTATATAACTTAGCCTAGCTGTATGGGAGATCAGTTTTTCTTCCAAGGTATTGTTTGATTATGTGCATTCTTTTTCTAAATACTTACAACCTAAAGAAGCGCTTGACGCTTAATATTCTGTATTGAATGGAATTTAATACTGTCACATGCTTGAAACTTGTACTACTAAATATGTATGTTGGATTTCTTTTCATGAGAAGTTAATAAAGATTTTTGAAAAAAAAGTGCTCACCACCCATCCAGATGCGTTCCCTGGGGAGTCTAGTTTTCAAAATGGGGTCACTTGTGGGGGAGCTCCAATGTTTAGCTACACAGGGGCTCTCCAAACGCGACATGGTGTCTGCTAACAATTTGAATGGAAAATTAGCTCAAATTGTTAGCAGACACCATGTTGCATATGGGGAGTCCCTATGTGCCTAAACATTGGAGCTCCCCCACAAGTGACCCCATTTTGGAAACTAGACCCTCCAAGGAACTTATCTAGATGCATAGTGAGCACTTTGAACCCCCAGGTGCTTCACAAATTGATCTGTAAGAATGAAAAAAGAAAATTTGTGTGACAAAAAAGTACTTTTTCCTTATTACGGATCAATTTGTGAAGCACCTGGAGGCTCAAAGTGCTCACTATGCATCTAGATAAGTTCCTTGGGAGTTCTAGTTTCCAAAATTGTGTCACTTGTGGGGGAGCTCCAATGTTCAGGCACACAGGGAGGGATTCTCCATACGCATTATGGTTTCGGCTAACAATTGGAGCTAATTTTCCATTGAAATTGTTAGCGGACACCATGTTGTGTATAGAGAACCCGTGTGCCACCAGCAAAAGGGCAACTGGTAGAGTTGGGGTACAGCACCAGAAAATGGCGCATCTAATGAATGTGCTATTTTCTGGGGTGGCTGTGGGTTGCAATTTGCAACGTGGAGGCCCACGTTTGTGTCTCTCCACGCTGATGATTCCAACCCCCCAGCTGCCAAGTTGTACCTGGTTGGCAACCAAAGATACAGTTGTGGTGCCCTGCCGACGCAGGTAACCACATATCTCTCTACAGCACAGTTGGGTTTCCACAGCAGGTACTACTATGAACATCACCTTCCACCCCGGCACAGTAGGGGGAGCTCAACCTGCTGCGCTTACGCAGGATCCTCTATATATACTGCTGCTGGGGAGGAGCTAGTCAGAGTGTGTGCAGACACTAGAAGAGCTGCAGGGAAGCTCTGGTGATCGGTGCCACGTGTAGGCCCGAGCCAGTAACCCAGAAGTAGCCTTTCAGCGTCCCACCAGCCTAAGTGGGACTGAAGGCAAGGAGTTTAGAAGAAGAAGCAAGGAACAGGTAGCTCCAGCCGTGAGTTCGTTCCAGAGAGAGGGAGAGAGAAGCCGGATATTGGGTATCCGCACCAGTAGAGAACTACAAGTCCCACAAGAAACCCTTGGCACGAGGAAGCTACACCTACCCGGTCTCCTGAGAGAGTCAAGAAAGGGAGCCAGGAGCAGTGGCCACAACAGAATTAGAGAAAGTTGCCCCGGAGACCGCATAGGAGGGAAGGAAACACAGACAAGAGAAGAGAGTGGAGGCAAGTCAGGATTCAATAGACTGTGCCTCAGTGAATACAAAGGGAAGGAGGCCTGATACCCACTAGCTGTGAGAGCCCACTGTGCAGCCCGGTTACCCGTAAGTGCTCTGGACAATTTACCTGCATTCCACCAGTAAAAGGTAAAGAGACTTCAAGTGTGTGCGTGCATCCTTTCCTATCCCTCTCCGTGCCCTCAATAGACCTCACCTACTCTCATCCACCACCTCAGCTCTGCTACAACCTGCCCACCTCACCATGCTGCCCCGGGGGTTCCGGTCCTGCCTGCGAGAATCATACAATCACTGCCTCAATCCCACCGACCTCCGGAGGACGGTAGCGGCGCTGGTGACCCCTCACCAGACACAGCAGGTGGCGTCACGACAAACTTTGTAAATAATCCCTGTAAATAACCCCCCTTTTCACTGACCACCAGGGCCACAGCCTTGGGCAGCCACTCGTGACATCCCAGACTGAACCAAGCCCGAGATCTGAGTACCCTGCCCTGGGGCGAATCACAGTGAAGGCCTTTTTTTTATTTCAAGAATTAAGTGTAGAAAAAAAAATGACGTTGGGCTCCGTCATATTTTTGGTCCAGCCAGGTACAACTTGGCAGCTATGGACTGCCACCAACCCCCAGCTGCCTCGTTGTACCTAGCTGGCAACCAAAAATACAGTGAAGCCCATTTTTTTTATTTCTAGAACTAATTCTAGAAAAAAAAATGACGTGGGGCTCCGCCATATTTTTGGCCCAGCCAGGTACAACTAGGTAGCTGGCGGCTGGAATCCTCAGCATGGAGAGGCCTAAGCGTTCTGGGCCCCCCATGCTGCGAATTGCAGCCCGCAGCCACCCCAGAAAATGGCGCATTCATTGAAGCGCCATTTTCTGGCGCTGTATCCAGGCTCTTCCAGTGGCCTGGTGCCGGTGGCAAACTGGGTAATAAAGGGGTTAATGCCAGCTTTTTATTGGCAGCTGGCATTAAGCCCAAGAATCATAATGTCGGGCCAATGTTAGACCCGGCCATTAGGAATCTCTAGTAAATAGTCAAAAAAAATACACCACACATAGAAAAATCTTTTTATTTGAAAAAAAAAAAACACAAACAAAATTTGGACTCCATCTTTATTATAAAGATCCAACATAGTCCACAACGAAGGTCCCACGACGCTCGATTGCCTCTGACGTAGTCCACAATGAAGGTCCCACGACGCTCGATTGCCGCTGCTCAATCCAGAGACTGCTGCAGCAAGGGATCAAGTGTCCTCTTCCTACAGTCTCTGGGGTCAGAGTTATGGTGCACTGTATGGCAATGATCTGTCATACAGTGCACCATGACTATGATCCCAGAGACTACAACAAGAGGACACTTGATCCCTTGTTGCACCCATCCATCCATCCACCCATCCACTCATTATTCACGCATGCACCCATCCACACATGCACACGCACACATCCATCCATGCACACATCCATCCAAGCACGCATCCACACATCCACGCACACATCCATGCATGCACACATCCACGCATGCACACATCCACGCATGCACACATCCACGCATGCACACATCCATCCAAGCACGCATGCACACATCCACGCATGCACACATCCACGCATGCACACATCCATCCATGCACACATCCATCCATGCAACATCCATCCATGCACACATGCATCCACACATCCACGCACACACACATCCTCGCACGCACACATCCATACATGCACCCATCCACGCATGCCCACATCCACGCATGCACACATCCATCCATCCATGCACACACACATCCATACATGCATGCATCCACACATCCATGCACACAACCACGCACGCACATATCCAAGCATGCAACATCCATCCATGCACACATGCATGCACGCACGCACACATCCACACTTCCCTCCATGCACACATCCACGCATGCACACATCCATGCATGCACATACACATCTATCCATGCACACATCCATCCATGCACGAACACGTCCACACATCCATACATGCATGTATCCACACACGCAACCACGCACATATCCATGCATGCAACATCCATGCATGCACGCACGCACACATCCACACATCCATGCACGCACATGCACACATCCATCCATGCACACATCCATCCATGCACGCACACATCCATGCACATATACATCCATCCACCCATGCATGCACCCATCCATCCATGCATGCACCCATGCATCCACCCATGCATGCATGCACCCACTCTCCCATGCATCCAGCTATGCACCCATGCACCCATTCATTCATTCTTACCTCATCCAGGTGGAGGAGCCTGGGAGAGGAGGAGGGCCAACATTGGAGCTGGGAGGTGAAAGGGGGGGGTGGGAAGGTGGCACGGGGGAAGGTGTAAGCTTCCACAGCCCCCTTCGTGATAGCACCAGGAGGAGGCTGTGGAAGCTGACAGGCAGGTGCAGCCCGCCAGCGGTAACAGTCATTTACCGCTGGCGGGCATACCGCTGTCGGATGACTGTTACCGCCGGGTGGGGGGGTAGAATGGGTTCGGGGAGGGGCCCTGGAGCAGGAGGGGGCTAGGAGGGGGAGGGCACCTGCCATCCCGCCCCTCCAGATCTGATTGGAGAGCTTCAATCAGATCTGGAGGGGGTTACTCGCCCTGATTGGCAGTCTGAATTTCAACTGCCAATCAAAGCGAATTTAGCCATGGGAGGGCTAAGCCACCCCCCCCCGGCTAACATATAGGTGCTTGCGCTCCTACAGCTCCGGTGACTTGTCACTGACACTGTCACCGGAGCTGCAGGAGCGCAAACAACCCATGACGTTATAGAGACGTCATGGGTCGGGAAAGCCCCGACTTTCATGACGTCTCTATAACGTCATAGGTCGGGAAGGGGTTAAACATGATTTCAGGGAATTAGGCTGCAAGCTTAAGGCAAGGACCTCCAAGGTAGTATTCTCTGAAATACTGCCTGTACCACATGCCACACCAGATAGGCAACAGGAGATTAGGGAAATAAATAAGTGGCTCAGGAATTGGTGTAGGAAGGAGGGGTTTGGCTTTCTGGAGAACTGGGCCGACTTCTCTGTTGGCTACAGGTTCTATGCTAGGGACGGTCTGCACCTCAATGGGAAAGGTGTAGCTGTGCTGGGGGAGAAAATGGCTAGAAGGTTGGAGGAGTGTTTAAACTAGGGATTGGGGAGCAGGATATTCATTGTACAGGAGGGGAAGATAGTGTAAATAGTAACCTGGGCACAAGTAATAAAATTGGGGGTGGCATGGGGGGTGGGGTTAGAACAGTCAATATAGTAGGAAGGAATAGAGGTAAAGAGAGATGCATAAAGTGCATGTACACTAATGCCAGAAGCCTCACCAACAAAATGGAGGAATTAGAATTAATTTTGTTGGAAAATAATTATGACATGGTGGGGATATCGGAGACATGACTGGAGGAGAGCCATGACTGGGCTGTTAATTTACAGGGCTATAGTCTGTTCAGAAATGACCGTACAAATAAGCGAGCGGAAGGTGTCTGTTTATATGTAAAATCATCCTTAAAACCCATACTGCGTGATAATATAGGTGAATCTAATGGAAATGTAGAGTCCCTGTGGGTGGAGATAAGGGCAGGGAAAAAAAAAATAAACTACTGATAGGGGTTTGTTATAAGTATCCAACAATAATGGAAGTGGAGGAGAATATCCTCATAAAGCAAATAGATGAAGCAGCGACTCAGGGAGAAGTCATTATTATGGGGGACTTCAACTACCCTGAAATACATTGGCGAGCAGAAACCTGCAGTTCCAGCAAAGGTAATAGGTTTTTGACTATGAGAGAAAATTATCTTTCACAACTGGTTCAGGACCCAACAAGAAGGGGGGCACTGCTGGACCTAATATTAACCATCAGGGCAGACCACATATCACATTTACGGGTTGGAGGTCACTTGGGTAATAGTGATCATAAAATAATAAGTTTTCATGTCTCCTTTAATAAGATGTGTAGTAGAGGGGCTACAAGGACACTAAACTTCAGGAAGGCAAATTTCCAATGGTTGAGAGATGATCTTACTGCAATAAACTGGGACGATGTCCTGAGACATAAAAGTACACAAAGCAAATGGGAGACGTTTATTAGCATACTGAGTAGGACCTGTGCCCAATATATACCCTTTGGGAATAAACATGCTAGACATAGGAGGAAACTACTATGGCTAAATAAAGCGGTAAGAGGCGCAATAAGTGACAAAAAGAAAGCATTTAGGGAATTAAAGCAAGTAGGTAGTGATGAAGCATTAAATAAATACAGAAAATTAAATAAGATTTGTAAAAAGCAAATCAAGGTAGCAAAGATTGAGACAGAGAGACTCATTGCCAGACAAAGTAAAAATAATTCCAAAATATTTTTTTAACTACATAAATAGTAAGAAACTAAAAAATGATTGTGTTGGCCCCTTTTAAAAATAGTCTGGGTGGGGGGGCGTGGCTTGGACATGGAGCTGTGAGGAAGCACTTCACAGGAGCTCCAGCTTTCTCCGGTCCTTGCAGCCGATAATTAGCGAATTAAGCCTACTTATCCAGACCTGAATGAAGGGGAAGACCGGCCTCCGCTCCCAGGCACCTCATGAGCCCGCTGCGGGCCCTGGGGGAGCGAGTATTACCAAGTACCTGGCGGCGTGGGAAGACAATCAGTGCCTGCTAAAATGGCGACCGTGGGACTCGCTCCCTCCCTGCTTCCGCTCCAGTGGAAGCGATCTTCACCGTCTGCTACAGACCAGCACCGCAGCGTGGATAGTGCAATACAGTCGGTGACTGCTGCAAAGACCCAGGACTTCCCAGCAGCGGGGGTTGGGGCTGAGACGATGCCGAGGGACAGAGGCACAAGGGAAGCTGCTGCAGTGAGCAGTGACCCTCCTCTCCCCTCCCCTCCCTCCTGCCTTGACCGTCCTGCACAAGGAGTGAGATCCCAGGACACTGCTGCTTCTCCTGTTGCCCTAACCTGTCAGCGTATGGAGGTTGGTGGATCCCTGCAATTGGAGGGAGCGGAGCACACTGGAGGAGATCCATCTAACAGTAAGTCTGTGGCCAGTATGTCCCCCATCAGTGTAGACCCACAGGGCAGCCAGCAGGTCTCCCCCATGTATGCAAGAAGCGAGAGTTATACGCATCTCCCTATGAATGCTATAGATCTAAGGGCTTGACTGAACGCAATACCCACCAAAATGGACATGGAGGGCTACATTCAGAGGCTGGAGGCAGTGTGTAGAGGGGAGCTGGGGACTCTCAAAGAAGATGTGACTACCCTCCACACTAATGTTACTACATTAGAGGCCACAGTGGAGAGGCTCTCCTCACAGGTACAATCCCAGCAACAACTTCTTGATCTCCACTCTGGTAACCTTCACTTGTTATTAGGGTACCGTCACACGTGGCGATCTTCCGGGCGATCCCATAGGCGACGCTGAGGCGTGGCCTGTCACCGGCGACATCGCCAATGCGTCGCCTAATGTAAATGGGCAACGGCGACACGTCTGAGTGGTCGCCTGGTTTCACATCAGTGCTGTGAAACCAGGCGACCATTCTTGGGCGATGTGTGCTGATCGCCCTGTGTAACATCTCATGAGCGATGTCAAAGGCGACAGCACACATCGCCTATACCATTCCTGTAGGCGTTTCAGGGCGTATTTACTACCTCTGCCGGTCTGCGTGGATTGGTGGCAGCTCGAGAGTTACGATTGGTTGTCTTGTTCCTCGGCGCCATATTTGATGATGTGTGCGTCCAAAGGTGTATTACCCAGGAGCGTACATACTGTACAGTAGCGCATTGATGTCGCCTCTGTGTTTGCGGCTGTGTTCAAAAGTGCAGAGAGATGTGCCACAAATGTGTGCTTTAACAGAAACGCAAATGTCATTACATCCCAAATTAAGGCTACGTTCACACATTGCGTATTTTGCTGCTTCTCTGCGTTTTTTGCTGCGTTTTCTGTATTTACCTGCGTTTTTTGCTGCGTTTTTTTACGCGTGCTTTTTGCAGTGAAAACGCAATTCTGGATAAGCAGCCCAGCCAATCCTATGGGTTTTGACACAATCCATTCACACACTGCGTATTTGTGCTTTTTTTTACGTGCGCGTTTTCACTGCAAAAACGCGCGCGTAAAAAGAATCATCATGTCAATTCTTTCTGCAGTTTTTCTCTGCGTTCTTCCATTGCCCACATGATAAATGGGCTCTGAAAAAGCGCAGAGAAAAATGCTGAAAAAAACGCAGTATGTGAAAGGAGCTGCGTATTTCACAAAATACGCGCGTAAAAATACGCAGTGTGTGAATGTAGTCTGCATGGAGAAGGAAATGATAGGTGATCTATACATCCCATAACTGCAAACACACAAATATCTGTGCACACACATACTTTCAAGGCTGCAATATTATCCAGACCAAGAAAGCAAGAGTGATTTTTATTAGACAACGCAATAGCACAACACACTTAACAAAAGCGCTGTACAATAAAACGTCACACGAGCGTCGTGCTTTGCCTTCTTGGCAACGCCAATGCATATAGCAATAATCCGCGACACATCACATGAGAGTCGTCTATTGTGGTGCGCCGAACAAGGAAGGACACTAAAATAATGACCAATCACACGTCTTCAAGGCGGCACACAACATTATGTTAACACCTATCTCCGAGATGCGGCTCAAATTTACGCCCACATCGCCAATATGGTGGCTCAGTGTGACGTGGAAGTGGCGACCAGCAACTTGATCGCCCCTGGGCGACGCTCAGGCAATTTCCGGTCGGGTTGTCGCCTGAGCGTCGCCTAATGTAAATGAGCGACGGCGACCTTAGGCGACACGCAAATACGTGCGCGTGCACGTGCGTCGCCTATGGAATCGCCCGGGAGATCTCCACGTGTGACAGTACCCTTAGATATGATGGAGGAGGTGGAAAATAGAAACTGTTGAAATAATATTCGGCTCCAAGGGATACCAGAGTCGGTTGCACCGCGTAACCTGATGTCGGCCCTTCATGGTATCTTTAACTCCTTGCTGGCAAGAGGCGGACGTACACATTGAAATAGATAGAGCTCATCGATCCCTGGGCCTCAAAAATCCCGATGCTACTAGACCAAGGGATGTCATCTGCCGCATACATTATTTTCGAATCAAAGACGACATTATGTCTAAAGCTAGAGATCATGATTCCATCGACTTCAATGTCTCGGAAGTTCTGTTACTGGCTGACCTTTCACGCATTACCCTTGCTAAAAGACGTGCACCACGCCCCCTGCTGGAAGTTCTTAGAGAGAGACACATCCCATACAGCTGGGGATACCCTTTCCAGCTCCAGGTGAGGGGGGAGAGAGGGATGACTGTCCTAAGATCACCGGAAGACCTATTGGACTTCACATCTGCATTGGATCTGCCACTGCTGGAATTGGGCAAGTGGCCACAGCTCTCCACTTTTGGTTTGAGGGGTCTGCGTCGCTCTGGAGGCCCCTCTGTCGGGCCCTTAAATAAGAGGCAAAGAAGTCGACGCCGCCGACGCAGTCCTTCTGACCGTCCTGAAGATGCTTGACTGTTCAACAATATTTTGACGGTTTGGATTTTGCCATTCTCTTTTTCTGAGATTTTTGGTCTCCCTGTCCCTCCCACAGGAGCTATGAGTCTATACCCATAGACTTTCGTGGGTTTAAAAGGAAACTCTACATGGTGGAGCCGTGGGGGGGGGGGGGGGTTCCTGGAGATATGGACCTCCTGCTTGTTGTTTTGGTCGGAGGGTTGGGAGGGGGTGGGGGTTTGATTGAGGCTACACTGTGTCGGTAGGTTTTTTTTTTTGCTGCTCCGCTTTGAGACTCATATGTGAAGCATGGAGGGATGATATTGCTACATGGGTACAAAACTAAGTATTTCCTATACATTTGATTATCTGCAATGGCTCATGTTTCATTATTGGAGTCCTTATTAGTAAGTGTCTACAAGGGCTTATGATATTTGTTTTTTCTTTTAGTTAAAATGGTTGTTGGGGCCGGGCTGGTTGCTCAGTGTTCAACCACTTCTCATATTAGGGCGTGTCTTTGACACATTTGTTCCGAGATTTCTCTGACTTGTTAAGTTTACACTGAACCTGGTGGCTGGTAGCCTCCTGGTTCCTTAGACAGACTACTGTCCTCTGTCTTATCAAGTTTCTTACCTCTTCACACTTTTTCTCTTCTGTACTTGACACCTACTTTGCCTTTCCCCTAACGCTTTCCCTACCTCTTCTTTTACCTTCTTCCCCCCCATCCACTTTTGCTTGTCCTGGTTTGGCTGTAGGATAGAACTGGGGGTTCCCATGGCGAATCTGCAGCTCTGTTCCCTGAATGCCGGGCTTCAACGTCCCTGAAAAAGATCAAAAGTGTTGTATCGTATGCAGAAGAAGCGGGTAGATGTTCTCCTACTTCAGGAGACGCATTTTAAGACGGTTAAGATCCCTGCTCTTGGTCATAAATATTACACACAATGGTTCCATGCTAGTAACCCAGAGACCAAGTCTAGAGGGGTTAGCATAGCATTGCATAAAAACCTACAGGCACAGGTGTTGGCCTCTAAGTCAGACACAAATGGCAGATTCTTGTTTCTCAAGATCACAATTATTAACGACACCTTTACTGTAGCTAATTTCTACCTGCTCAATCAGGAGCAGGCTCGGACATGCAAACGTTTTCTCCGTCTCGGCATTTGCAGAGGGATATGTGATAGCAGGGGGTGACTTTAATATGGTGTTGGACTGTGCCATGGACTTCTCCTCGGGCGGGTCATTGGTGCCCCCTTCACAGCTAGAGACCCTGAAACGCGTGTTGACAGATATGAGATTAGTAGATGCCTGGCGGATCATGCATCCCACGGACAGAGACTGCACGTACTTTTCCACAGTCCACAATTCTCATAGTCGGATTGATTATTTTTTGGTGAGCCATGGTCTTCTGTCCTATGACCTGCAGACGGGAATTGACGTAACCATCTGGACGGACCACGCTCCGGTGATGCTGTCCCTTCGGCTTCCGGGCTTGGGTATGGGGGAGTGGACCTGGTCTCTGAACCCTGGATTGTTGAGTGACCCTTCCTGTCTGCAGGTCGTTTGGAAGGCAATTACAGACTTCTTTGACATACATAAGACTGATCCTACGGCCCTCCCTTTCCAATGGGAGGCACTGAAGGGAGTTGTCAAAGGGGTCCTTATTCAGCAGGGGACCCGACTAAAGAGGAGTAGAGCTGCGACTATTACTGAGTTGTTGTCTCAAGTTCAGACCCAAGAGACTGCACATAAGAGAACGAGAGATCTGCAGATGGCTGACCTCTTACGGGTTAGGAGTAAATTGAGCACCCTAGGCGACACTACACTGGCAAGACAACGGGACCGTTTTCATAGATACTTGTATGAATATTTTGGCAAGCCAGGCAGAGCATTGGCGAGATTCCTGCATCCCCGTACATCTACTACATACATCCCTAACATAAAGTCGGGGTCGGGGGCGACAGTCCACTCCCCTGTGGAAATAGCGGACTCCTTTAGGCTGTATTATGACTCATTGTATAACCTCAGAGGCCCGCTTGCGGATATGTCCTCGGAGAAGTTCCACGCGATTGTAGATGAATATGTTCATGACACATCGCTCCCTTCTATTCCGGAGACTGAAGATGAGGTTTGGAGAGTCCTCTGTCAGAAATAGAGATAACGGAGACCATCAAGGCACTGGCGAACGGCAAGAGCCTGGGGCCAGATGGTTTCTCGGCTAATTTCTACAAAATGTTTGCGGAGTCTTTGTCACCATTTTTAGTGAAATTATTTAACTCTATCTCGGTGACCTGTCCTTTCGCCCCGCAAACTCTGATGGTCACGATTGTGGTTATTCCCAAACCGGACAAGGACCCCGGCCTTTGCGTAAATTACCGTCCCATTTCTCTCATCAACGTTGATGTGAAAATATATGCAAAGATCATAGCAAACAGGTTGGGTCCAGTTCTCACCAAGGTCATACATAATGACCAGGTGGGATTCATTCAGCGTAGGGAGGCTAGAGATAATATGGTGAAAACCTTGCTCCTTACTTCATATATGCGCACAGGGAGGGTCCCAGCCTGTTTGCTATCCATTGACGCGGAAAAGACGTTTGATCGCCTGGGATGGCCTTTCTTACGAGCCTCCCTAACACAATTGTGGTTGAGAGCTGGGTTGCTTGAAAAGATTTTTGCTTTGTATCAGGGCCCTACAGCACGACTTAAAATAAGCGGTATTTTTTCGGCACCCATCGCAATTCACAATTGAATGATTGTATGAATTGAATGATGTCCTCTATCCCCATTACTTTGTCATTGCCATGGAGCACTTAGCGGTGGCACTTCGTGGCTCACCACATATTGATGGAGTACAGATTGGTCAGCATAAGCTATCGTTATATGCGGACGACTTACTTTTGTATGTTACCAATCCACTCATAGCTTTTCCGGTGCTCATTAGGGAATTTCGGAAGTTTGGGGACATCTCGAATTTCAAGGTTAATTACTCTAAAACAGGTGCTTAATATATCCCTGTCTGGTGACCTAGTGTCGCGGCTCCAGGCGTCCTTTTCATTTAAGTGGAAAACCTCGGCACTTAAGTACTTGGGTGTACTGATTCTTACGGATTTGAGTGAAATCTATGAGCTGAATTATGTCCCGCTTCTGAGGAGGACGATCATAGACCTGACGAAATATGACAAACCTCGACTTTCTTGGTTTGGATGCATGAGTGTCATTAAAATGGACGTTTTGCCCCAGTTTTTATATCTTTTCCAAACTGCACCGATAAATATTCCGGATAGTTTTTTTCGACGTCTGCAATCGGCGATAAATAATTTTATCTGGAGTAGCAAAAGACCGAGGATCCGATTTTCAATTTTGACTAGACCTAAGAATAAGGGGAAGCGGGTCTTCCCAATTTAAAAAAATACTATCACGTGGTTTTGCTTTCTAGGTTGGTAGACCTGAGGTTCAATAGTGCCCATAAACAATGGGTGACCCTGGAGGGTCTCCTCTCCCCTATATCTCTGTACTGGCTTCCCTGGCTTGACAGGGCCTTGCGCCCTTCTGTGGCGGAGTGGGTCCCACTCACTCAGACGGTTCTAAGACTTTGGGATAGGATTAACTGCAAATTTAAGTTGACCTCCAGACCGGGTAGGCTGAGCCCCTTGTTTGACAACCCTGCGTTCCCCCCTGCGATGGCTAGATCAACCTTTTTGTTTTGGTCAGCGCGTGACCGGATATGCCTAGGACAGGTCACAGATAGACTTGTGGAACTCTCTGGCGTGGGGAGGCTTCGGGAACGAACCGGTGGGGCATCGCTCTCGTGGATGGAGCTAGCCTAGATTCGAGATTATCTCTCGGGGATTCCTTTGGGGGTTCCGACACCATTTGAGTTACTGATGCTCTCATCTGAGGGCCCTTCCCATGTGGTTTCCATGCTCTATATCAGGGGTCTCAAACACGCGGCCCCCGGGCCGCATGCGGCCTGCCAGGCTGATTGATGCGGCCCGGGGACACATGGCCCGGGGACACACTGTGCAGCCCTGTATTAGCGGCCGCCGGCTGCACTTTCACTTTGCTCCCGCCTTGCGGCCGCACTTTTGTACTGCCCCGCATGCAGCCGCACTGTTGCAATGCCCCCACCGGCGGCCTCACGCGCACCTTCACTTAGCCCCCGCCGCCTCCGGCCACAGTGCTTCTGCCGCCGGCCTCATTTCTGCATTGGAGACGCCGCCTTTGATTGCTTCTCCCTGACCACCGCCAGGGAGAAGCAATCGATGGCTGAGTTCATCCCTAGCTCAGCAGCGGTGACGTCAGCTGCTTTGCCGGCAGGTGCAGCCGAGGGCACAAGACAGAGCATAGGCCAGGTCAGAACGTGGTGTGGTGTGTGTGTGTGTGTATGTGTGTGTGTGTGTGTGTATATGTATGTATGTATGTGTGTGTGTGTGTGTGTGTGTGTGTTTGATGATGATGGCTGTGTGTGACTAATGATGGCTGTGTATGTGTGCGTGTGACTGATGATCATGGCTGTGTATGTGTGCGTGTGACTGATGATCATGGCTGTGTATGTGTGCGTGTGACTGATGATCATGGCTGTGTATGTGTGCATGTGACTGAGGATGATCATGGCTGTGTATGTGTGCGTGTGACTGAGGATGATCATGGCTGTGTATGTGTGCGTGTGACTGAGGATCATGGCTGTGTATGTGTGCGTGTGACTGAGGATCATGGCTGTGTATGTGTGCGTGTGACTGAGGATGATCATGGCTGTGTATGTGTGCATGTGACAGATGATCATGGCTCTGTATGCGTGCATGTGACAGGATGATCATGGCTGTGTATGCGTGCATGTGACTGAGGATGATCATGGCTGTGTATGTGTGCGTGTGACTGAGGATGATCATGGCTGTGTATGTGTGCGTGTGACTGAGGATCATGGCTGTGTATGTGTGCGTGTGACTGAGGATGATCATGGCTGTGTATGTGTGCGTGTGACTGAGGATCATGGCTGTGTATGTGTGCGTGTGACAGATGATCATGGCTGTGTATGTGTGCGTGTGACTGAGGATCATGGCTGTGTATGTGTGCATGTGACAGATGATCATGGCTGTGTATGCGTGCGTGTGACAGGATGATCATGGCTGTGTATGTGTGCGTGTGACAGGATGATCATGGCTGTGTATGTGTGCATGTGACAGATGATCATGGCTGTGTATGCGTGCATGTGACAGGATGATCATGGCTGTGTATGTGTGCGTGTGACAGGATGATCATGGCTGTGTATGCGTGCATGTGACAGGATGATCATGGCTGTATATGTGTGCGTGTGACTGAGGATGATCATGGCTGTGTATGCGTGCATGTGACAGGATGATCATGGCTGTGTATGTGTGCGTGTGACAGGATGATCATGGCTGTGTATGCGTGCATGTGACAGGATGATCATGGTTGTGTATGCGTGCGTGTGACAGGATGATCATGGCTGTGTATGTGTGCGTGTGACTGAGGATGATCATGGCTGTGTATGTGTGCGTGTGACTGAGGATGATCATGGCTGTGTATGTGTGCATGTGACAGATGATCATGGCTGTGTATGTGTGCGTGTGACTGAGGATGATCATGGCTGTGTATGTGTGCGTGTGACTGAGGATGATCATGGCTGTGTATGTGTGCGTGTGACTGAGGATCATGGCTGTGTATGTGTGTGTGTGACAGAGGATCATGGCTGTGTATGTGTGTGTGTGACAGATGATCATGGCTGTGTATGTGTGCGTGTGACTGAGGATGATCATGGCTGTGTATGTGTGCATGTGACAGATGATCATGGCTGTGTATGCGTGCATGTGACAGGATGATCATGGCTGTGTATGCGTGCGTGTGACAGGATAATCATGGCTGTATATGTGTGCGTGTGACAGGATGATCATGGCTGTGTATGCGTGCATGTGACAGGATGATCATGGCTGTATATGCGTGCGTTGTGACAGGAGGATCATGGCTGTATATGTGTGCGTGTGACTGAGGATGATCATGGCTGTGTATGTGTGCGTGTGACTGAGGATGATCATGGCTGTGTATGTGTGCGTGTGACTGAGGATCATGGCTGTGTATGTGTGTGTGTGACAGATGATCATGGCTGTGTATGTGTGCGTGTGACTGAGGATGATCATGGCTGTGTATGTGTGCATGTGACAGATGATCATGGCTGTGTATGCGTGCATGTGACAGGATGATCATGGCTGTGTATGCGTGCGTGTGACAGGATGATCATGGCTGTATATGTGTGCGTGTGACAGGATGATCATGGCTGTGTATGCGTGCATGTGACAGGATGATCATGGCTGTATATGTGTGCGTGTGACTGAGGATGATCATGGCTGTGTATGTGTGCGTGTTGACAGGATGATCATGGCTGTGTATGCGTGCGTGTGACAGGATGATCATGGCTGTGTATGTGTGCGTGTGACTGAGGATGATCATGGTTGTGTATGTGTGCATGTGACTGATGATGATCATGGCTGTGTATGTGTGCATGTGACTGATGATGATCATGGCTGTGTGTGTTTGACTGATGATCATGGCTGTGTATGTGTGCATGTGACTGATGATGATCATGGCTGTGTGTGTTTGACTGATGATCATGGCTGTGTATGTGTGCATGTGACTGATGATGATCATGGCTGTGTATGTGTGCATGTGACTGATGATGATCATGGCTGTGTGTGTTTGACTGATGATCATGGCTGTGTATGTGTGCGTGTGACTGAGGATGATCATGGCTGTGTATGTGTGCGTGGGACTGATGATGATCATGGCTGTGTATGTGTGCATGTGACTGATGATGATCATGGCTGTGTATGTGTGCATGTGACTGAGGATGATCATGGCTGTGTATGTGTGCGTGTGACTGAGGATGATCATGGCTGTGTATGTGTGCATGTGACTGATGATGATCATGGCTGTGTATGTGTGCATGTGACTGATGATGATCATGGCTGTGTGTGTTTGACTGATGATCATGGCTGTGTATGTGTGCGTGTGACTGATGATGATCATGGCTGTGTATGTGTGTGTGTGTTTGTGTGAATGATGATGATGGCTGTGTGTGTGTGAATGATGATCATGGCTGTGCATGTCTGTGACTGGTGATGGTGATGCCAGTGGTGGCTGTGTGTGAGTGATGATGATAATTAGCGGCGGTGATGGCTGTGTGTGACTGATGATGATGATGGCAGCAGTGGTGGCTGTGTGTGACTGATGATGATGATGGTTGCGGTAGTGGTTGTGTGTGACTGATGATGATGATGGTTGCGGTAGTGGTTGTGTGTGTGACTGATGATGATGATGGCAGCAGTGGTGGCTGTGTGTGACTGATGATGGTGGCGGTAGTGGTTGTGTGTGACTGATGATGATTGCGGCTGTGGTGGCTGTGGTGATGATGGTAGTGGTTGTGTGTGACTGATGATGATGATTGTGGCGGTGGTTGCTGTGTGTTACTGATGATGATCGTGGTGGTGGCTGTGTGATACTGATGGTAATGATGGCGGTGGTGGCTTTGTGTGACTGATGATGATGATGGTGATGGTGGCTGTGTGTTACTGATGATGATCGTGGTGGTGGCTGTGTGTGATTGATGATGATCGTGGTGGTGTTGACTGATTATGATGATGGCGGTGGTGACTGTGTGTGACTGATGATGATGGCGGTGGTAGCTGTGTGTGTATGATGATGGTGGTGGCTGTGTGTGTGTATGATGATGGTGGCTGTGTGTGCTTGTATGATGATGGTGCCTGTGTGTGTATGATGATGATAAATGATTTTGATGATGATGGTGACTGAAAGCACCTTCCTCCCACCCACCTCAGCACCTTCCTCCCACCCACCTCAGCATCTCTCGCCCACCGACCTCAGTCTTCCGACTGCTGCAGGTGGCCTGAGGGTGTCTCAGAATCCCGCCCTGTCACTGCTGTGGAGGGCAAGGGAGGCCCTGAGAGCAGTGAGGAGTTGCTACCGGATGTCATCAGGGGAAGATCCCGCGGCGGAGGACCAGGCAGCTCATCGCTGGCGCCGGTATGGTACTGTAATTTAAGTGGCAATTACCGGGCCCAGCAGGGGCACAGCAGCACAGACAGTGAGGCAGGGTCCAGGCACTGAGGGTGTGCACTGGGCTGTGCGCTGTGGGCGCTGTGTGCGCTGTGCTCACAGTCCCATGGGCTCTTTGACCAGGATGGGGGCATTACTACAAGAAGAGGAGCAGGATGGGAACATTAGTACAAGAAGAGGACCAGGATGGGGACATTATTACAAGAAGAGGACCAGGATGGGACATTACTACAAGAAGAGGATCAGGATGGGGACATTATTACAAGAAGAGGACCAGGATGGGAACATTAGTACAAGAAGAGGACCAGGATGGGGACATTAGTACAAGAAGAGGGTCAGAATGGTTGACATTAATATACGATGGGGACCAGTATGGGGACATTACTACAAGAAGAGGACCAGGATGGATGACATTAATATTCGATGGGGACATTCCTACATAAAGGAGATTAGGGTGGGGACATTCCTACAAGAAGATCAGGATTTGTACTTTACTACATTGAGCAAAAAATTCTGGTGTTGCTAAAATGTCACTTAGTGCTACAATGAATGCGGCCCCCCTATATAAATTTTTTTCTATGTGTGGCCCACCAGCCCAGCCGAGTTTGAGACCCCTGCTCTATATCCTAGTCCTGGCTGGGTCGGTATCCGACCCCCTTGGATACATGGAGGCTTGGGAGAGAGATCTGCAGATCACCTTATCTTATCAAAAAATCTTTGTACTCGCTCATAAAATGACGGTCTCGTGATGCTCAAGAACGGAACTACAAAATTTTAACACGCTGGTACCGTTGCCCCACTTTCCTCCACAGGCTTGACCATGGAGTCTCAGATGCTTGCTGGAGATGTGGGATGGAGAGGGACTCTATGCTCCATATCTGGTGGTCGTGCGGTCTCCTCCGACCCTTCTGGGATCAGGTCTTTGAGGCCTTTCACTTGATGTCTGGGGTATATCATGAGCCTTCCCCCCACATTGCCCTCCTGTCCTTGATTCCTACCTCTGTATCCCCAGTAAAGAGAGGAATCTTGAGGTTCTGGTTATTGGCGACTAGAGCTGTTATTCCTAGACATTGGAGGTCGACTGAGGTCCCTTCCGCACTGGAGTGGATAGCTGAGATGAATAAACTTTGTCGTATTGAATCTCTTATGACATGACTACGGCACTAGATTGGACTGGGGCAGCACATGGTTTCTCTGGCATTCTTTTAAGGAGAGCCAGGAGTTTGTGGCCTGGTTGTTTCGGTCCTCTGTTCCTTCTTGAACTTGGTCAACCAGGCCTCCCCCTCCCTCCCACCCTCTTCCCCTGCTTTTTCCGCCCCTACTTCCCTTCTGTTCCTCCCTTCTATGTTTTTTCTCATAATTTTTCTTGTCTTCTTTCCTTACTCTTAAGGTCCGCAGGGATGCTGGCGATGTTTAGTTGGCTATTGTACAGCGAGAAATTACTTCCATTTAATTTCATGTTTCATTATTAGGTGATATAATTGGAGAATTACATGTGCCACGGCCGTTAGAGATTGATGCCGGGGTCTAACCTTGGCTATGGAGTGTGATTTCTGTTACATCCTGGACTACAGTATGTATGACTGTGTAATTCTTTTTGTTAGAATTGTTATATTTTTCTCCTTCATGACTGAAAAATAATAAACATATTTACTGAAAACAAAAAAATAGTCTGGGTGAAATGGTGGATGAGGATGAGGAAAAAGCCAATATGCTAAATGATTTTTTCTCAGCAGTATTTACACAAGAAAATCCCATGACAGACAATATGATCAGTGATAACAAAAACTCTCAATTAAATATCACCTGCTTAACCCTGCAGGAAGTATGGCATCGTCTAAAAATCACTAAAATTGACAAATCCCTGGGCCCGGATAGGATACACCCCAGAGTGCTGCAGGAACTAAGTACTGTCATAGATAGACCATTATTTTTAATATTTAAAGATTCCATAATAACAGGGTCTGTACTACAGGACTGGCGTATAGCAAATGTGGTGCCAATATTCAAAAAGGGGACAAAAACTGAACTTGGAAATTATAGGCCAGTAAGCTTAACCTCTATTGTGGGTAAAATCCTAGAGGGTTTTCTAAGAGATGCTATACTGGAGTATCTGAAGAAAAATAACCTCATGACCCAATATCAACATGGGTTTACGAGGGACTGTTCCTGTCAAACTAATCTGATAAGCTTCTATGAAGAAGTAAGTTCTGGACTGGACCAAAGAAATGCAGTGGACAAGGTGTATATGGACTTTTCAAAAGCTTTTGATACGGTGTCACACAAAAGGTTGATACATAAAATGAGAGCAATGGGGATAGGGGAAAATATGTGTAAGTGGGTTAAGAACTGGCTTAGTGATAGGAAACAAAGGGTGGCCATTAATGGAACACACTCAGAATGAGTCACAGTTAACAGTGGGGTACCACAGGGGTCAGTGTTGGGCCCGCTTCTTTTTAATATATTTATTTATGACCTTGTAGGGGGCATACAGAGTAGAATCTCAATATTTGCAGATGATACTAAACTCTGCAGGGTAATCAATACAGAGGAGGACAATTTTATATTACAGGAGGATTTATGTAAACCAGAAGCTTGGGCTGATAAATGGCAAATGAGCTTTAATGGGGATAAATGTAAGGTCATGCACTTGGGCAGAGGAAACAAAAGGTATAATTATGTGCTTAATTGTAAAACACTGGGCAAAACTATCACTGAAAAAGACCTGGGTGTATGGGTAGATGATAAACTCACATTTAGTGGCCAGTGTCAGGCAGCTGCTGCAAAGGCAAATAAAATAATGGGATGCATTAAAAGAGGCATAGATGCTCATGATGAGAACATAATTTTACCTCTATACAAGTTACTAGTGTGACCACACTTAGAATACTGAGTACAATTCTGGTCTCCGGTGTATAAGAAAGACATAGCTGAACTAGAGCGGGTCCAGAGAAGAGCGACCAAAGTCATTAGAGGACTGAGGGGTCTGCAATACCAAGACAGGTTATTAAACTTGGGGTTATTTAGCTTGGAAAAATGAAGGCTTAGGGGTGATCTTATAATCTAATATATAATTCCCCTAACGCACTTCCGTAAGTTTCGGCTCTACTTCCGTCGTTGTGGACGTGGCTGCTCAGCAGCCACGCGACCCACGAAGCATTGCCCGCGCAGCCATTGCGAGCCGTTGCAGGGGCGCGAGCAATAGCGAGTCACCCGCCCCAGCGACGACCGACGAGAGCCGAGCGCCGTGGCCGAAAATAAAACCAAGGGCCCGGCCATGCATCGCTCGAAACACCGCTATGTATCTCTATGGGAAGTGAGGCGCTATGCTGATTGGTCGGCGCAGCGCACAGCGACCAATCAGCATAGCGCATCACTTAAGCGGCAAATTTGAAACTCAAAGTCCTCCATTATATCTCTATGGGAAGTGAGGCGCTATTCTCATTGGTCGCTGTGTGCTGGCGGCGACCAATGAGAATAGCGCCTCACTTTCAGCGGTAAATTTGAAACTCAAAGTCGTCCATTATATCTCTATGGGAAGTGAGGCGCTATTCTCATTGGTCGCTGTGTGCTGGCGGCGACCAATGAGAATAGCGCCTCACTTTCAGTGGTAAATTTGAAACTCAAAGTCCTCCATTATATCTCAATGGGAAGTGAGGCGCTATTCTCATTGGTCGGTGCCAGCACACAGCGTCCAATGAGAATAGCGCCTCACTTCCCATTGAGATATAATGGAGGACTTTGAGTTTCAAATTTACCGCTGTAAGTGAGGCGCTATTCTCATTGGTCGGTGCCAGCACACAGCGACCAATGAGAATAGCGCCTCACTTCCCATTGAGATATAATGGAGGACTTAGAGTTTCAAATTTCCCGCTTAAGTGAGGCACTATGCTGATTGGTCGCTGTGTGCTGCACCGACCAATGAGCATAGCGCCTCACTTCCCATTGAGATACATAGCGGTCTTTACAGCTATGCATGGCCGGGCCCTTGGTTCTATTTTCGGCCACGGCGCTCGGCTCTCGTCGGTCGTCGCCGGGGCATGAAAGTCGCAATGGACCTACGTGCCGGAGGTACCGCGGCTGCAACGAGTCGCCACCCGGGAGACGACCGGCTAACGCTAGTCGTCTCCCGGCTGGCTCGCCACGATCCTGCCGCATAGGGCGGCCATCTTGGTCCACCCTGTGCGGGTGGAGCTGGCCGAATATCCAACCACAACACTACAGAAGTGGCTTCGGGTTTGGCCGGAAGTGGCTTCGGGCTTTATATAATAGATTTATTTTACCTTGTCTTGTTAGACAGTATTTAATAATATTTTTTTGAGCAGTGTTCATGCCTATATTATTGATTAACTAACTATGCTCTTTGTTTCCTTCCTTTTATCCCTTCCCCTTCATCCCTCCCCTATTCCCTTGTCTGTCTTTGAATATTTTTCTTTCAGAAGACCGTTTTCCTCTTTACTTTGAATTCCTTATTTATTGAGGATTGTCTGATTTTTCATCATATCATGTCCAATTGTAACTGTTATGATGTTTGATTGCTGGCGATGGGTTGAGCAAATTATGATCAGAAAAAATTTACTGTGTAAAAATTCACTAGGTACGGGTTTTGGGATCGTTCTTCTGATGTTTTGACTATTATAGTGAGTATCCCGCCTCATTTTACGAGACAGGATATTGAAATTACTTATACTACTGTTGACATTAATTCAAGCATCTACATAGGTCTGGAATTACGGTTTTCAAATTAAGATTACTATTGTCTATTACCGATTATTATTATTGACAGACCTTTCTTTTATATATGTATTTATATATAAATGTTGGATGATTATATACCTTGGCTAATGTGCCAATTTTCCATGTGGGCAATTTTCCATGTGGGCAATTTTCCGTGTGGGCATTTTTCCGTGTGGGCAATTTTCCGTGTGGACAATTTTCTTGTGGGCATTTTTCCTGTGGGCAATTTTCCTGTGGGCAATTTTCCTGTGGGCATTTTTCAGGGAAAATATTCTATATAGCTGCTGACAAAGGAAAAATTGTGAAACCGCGTGATAAACGCTGTAATCACATTAGCCAAGGTATATAATCATCCAACATTTATATATAAATACATATATAAAAGAAAGGTCTGTCAATAATAATAATCGGTAATAGACAATAGTAATCTTAATTTGAAAACCGTAATTCCAGACCTATGTAGATGCTTGAATTAATGTCAACAGTAGTATAAGTAATTTCAATATCCTGTCTCGTAAAATGAGGCGGGATACTCACTATAATAGTCAAAACATCAGAAGAACGAGCCCAAAACCCGTACCTAGTGAATTTTTACACAGTAAATTTTTTCTGATCATAATTTGCTCAACCCATCGCCAGCAATCAAATATCATAACAGTTACAATTGGACATGATATGATGAAAAATCGGTTCCCTGAAAAATGCCCACAGGAAAATTGCCCACAGGAAAAATGCCCACAAGAAAATTGCCCACACGGAAAAATGCCCACACGGAAAATTGCCCACACGGAAAATTGCCCACACGGAAAATTGGCCACACGGAAAATTGGCCACATGGAAAATTGGCCACATGGAAAATTGCCCACACGGAAAATTGCCCACACGGAAAATTGCCCACACGGAAAATTGCCCACAGGAAAATTGCCCACATGGAAAATTGCCCACACGGAAAATTGCCCACATGGAAAATTGCCCACACGGAAAATTGCCCACACAGAAAACTGCTATTTGCAGCATCACAAAGTTTCAGATCTCTGAGGTGCAAGATGAGGATTCCCATGATCTGTGATCATCTTGTGAATTACAGTTGACCTAGTGCAGAAATGCTGAAGATCTGTGGTTTGTAGCAGTCGGTCATTATCTGCAATAGATAGATCCAGTCTGCTGTCATCTCTCAGTGATTCTGCCTTACTCCTCCCTCCCTCCCACCAGCCCAAAACAGCAGAACCGAACCAGTAGCAGATTCAGAGAAGCCATCACTGCTATCTGTACTCACAGGAGTATCACTGGATTATCTGTGGAGTTACATGGGACTGCAGGTCTAATACATTATCATCCTAGTGGGCAATTTCCGCTGACATTCTTCTTTGCTGCACAGCATCTCACCTATAATTCTATACCATTCTTCTGCCTGCAGAACATCTCACCTATAGGGTACAGGCACACTAAAGGCCCCGTAACACATAGTGATGTTTCAACGATCCCACCAGCAATCCCACCTGACCGGGATTGCTGGAACATCGCTATGTGATCGCTGGTCTGCAGTCACACTGGGTGATCCACATACCGATGCTGCGTCCCCTGACGCTCACTGGGATCGCTCAACGTCTCGGGCGCAGAATGAGGATCGCTGGTCGTTGCCCCTGTCACACATGCCGATGGATGCTGGACAGCGAGAGACCAACGATGGGAAAATGGTCCCGGCCAATCCGCAGCGACTAGTAATCAGCGAGCTCATCGTTGATTGCTGCGGCATGTCACTCGCAGCGACTTCGCTAGTGAGGTCGCTGCAACGTCACAAAACCTGTGGCATTGCAGAGATATCGTTAGCAATGTCGCTGTGTGTAACGCCGCCTTAAGGTATGCATTATCAGAGGGATTTTGATGATTGACAGTCACGTGAGTGCTTTCCGTATGGTCATGCGACTATGGTACGAGTGTGATGCAATTATGCATTTTTTTATCAGCTACCATCAGTGTGACATCCATGTGACCTATACCTCTATACTATCCCCCTGCCCTGCAGAGCATCTCACCTATAATTCTTTATTATCCTACCCTGCAGAGCATGTCACCTACACCTATACTGTTCCCTTTTCTGCAGAGCATCTCACCTACTTCTCTATACTATCCCCCAGTTCTGCAGAGCATCTCACCTACACCTCTATACCATCCCCCATCTTGCAGAGCATCTCATCTACACCTCTATACTATCCCACAGTTCTGCAGAGCATCTCACCTACACCTCTATACCATCCCCCATCTTGCAGAGCATCTCATCTACACCTCTATACTATCCCACAGTTCTGCAGAGCATCTCACCTACACCTCTATACCACCCCCATCTTGCAGAGCATCTCACCTACACATCTATACCATCCCCATCTTGCAGAGCATCTCACCTACACCTCTATACCATCCCCATCTTGCAGAGCATCTCACCTACACATCTTTACCATCCCTATCTTGCAGAGCATCTCACCTACACCTCTATACCATCCCGTCTTGCAGAGCATCTCACCTACACCTCTATACCATCCCCATCTTGCAGAGCATCTCACCTACACCTCTATACCATCCACAGTCCTGCAAAGCATCTCACTTACACCTCTATACCATTCCTCATCTTGCAGAGCATATAACCTAAAATTCTATATTATTCTCCAGCCCTGTTTTCCTGTTGCCATTCATGTCTGTGGGCATTTTTCACATATCAGCTGAACATCCTCACCTTGCACCTCAAATATCAGAGATCTGAAACTTTGTGATACTGCAATTAGCAATTTTCTGTGTGGGCAATTTTCCATGTGGGCAAATTTCTGTGTGGGCAATTTTCCTGTGGGCAATTTTCCATGTGGGCAATTTTCCGTGTGGGCAATTTTCCATGTGGGCAAATTTCTGTGTGGGCAATTTTCCTGTGGGCAATTTTCCATGTGGGCAAATTTCTGTGTGGGCAATTTTCCTGTGGGCAATTTTCCATGTGGGCAATTTTCCGTGTGGGCAATTTTCCATGTGGGCAAATTTCTGTGTGGGCAATTTTCCTGTGGGCAATTTTCCATGTGGGCAAATTTCTGTGTGGGCAATTTTCCATGTGGGCAATTTTCCATGTGGGCAATTTTCCGTGTGGGCAATTTTCCGTGTGGGCAATTTTCCGTGTGGGCAATTTTCCGTGTGGGCAATTTTCCATGTGGGCATTTTTCCTGTGGGCAATTTTCCTGTGGGCATTTTTCATGTGGGCAATTTTCCTGTGGGCATTTTTCCTGTGGGCAGTTTTCTGGTCACCATTTGAAATATAGTTTTTTACTTTTAATCTTGACGGCACAGCGCTGTTTGCGCTTGCGCCTTTGATCATATGGTCATTCCGCCCAGCGTCGGCTTTATCTTACATCTTTTTTGTCTCAGGTCCCTGTTCCAGGGTCTGAAATGCCTATATTTGTATATATTGTCAATTGCTATTCTTTATATTGCAGCCAATGATAAGTGAAATCATGATTTTAAGATTTTGTAAAGTTTATTTAGGAGCTAATGTTGAGGTCAGCGTATGATATAGACTCCTCCTATATAGGAAGTGAGCTATACCTCCATTAGCTCGTGACCCGTGGAAGCCCATGTAGCGCGAAACGGTGCCGTCGTCACCTCAGCCTAATCCCCCTCCCTGCACTATGTGACTGGCGAACCTGAAATGAAATAAAGCAAAGCAACACACTGGTGAGTGCCGTCTTTTCTTATCAAGAGATTATTAAAATTAACTCTACAGCTGGGTTTTTAAGAATCATCTTGCACCGCTGCTGTCACAGCGGCGCAAGATGATTTTTAAATGTACCGGCAACCCGGCAAATTCAAACTCTACGTCTTTGACCACTGCAGAGTTTAAATTCACCGGTAAATGCTGTCCACGGACCTGAAGTTTGCTTCAGGACTGTGGACAGCATCACGCTCACACGCACCACACACGCACTCACGCAGCACACTCACATGCATACAGCCATGCACATTCACCCACACGCACCACACTCACAGCACTCTCACACAAATCACGCATAACATTTGCATTCACTGTCATGCATCAAACACGCTCCGTGTTTGATGCATGACAGTGTGCCCTCAGCCTTATACTTAGTTGCAGCTGTCTGCAGTGGTCAGCAGGGGGAGATCTCATTACACTAAGATGTAACTCTGTATTGGGAGTTCTCATTACACTGAGTTGCAGTTCTCTGTAGTGGTCAGTAGGGGGAGCTCCCATTATACTGAGATGCAGCTCTATGTTATGGTTGACAGGGGGAGCTCTTATTATACTGAGATGCAGTTCTCTGTAGTGGTCAGCAGGGGGAGCTCTCTTTACTCTGAGAGGTAACTCTCTGTAGTGGTTGGCAAGGGAAGCTCTATTTACACTTAGATTGAAAAATATTGGATATGTTCCAACCCTACAGATAGAGACAATCACCTTGAGGCCCCAGAAAGACCTTTTTGAACCAGGGCTGTCATCCAAGAGCAATTGAAAACCAGATTACAAGAGCCACCAGAATATCAAGGAATCATCTCCTACATTACAAAACTAGAGAAGAAAACAACAGCGTTCCTCTCGTAGTCACCTACAATTCGAGTCTGGAGGTGCTAAGACCTGCACGGAAACTGCAACCACTCCTGCAAAAAGATGCCCAACTAAAATCACTATTTCCGGATCCCCCACTCTTGTGTTTTAGACAACCTCCGAATCTAAAAAACATCATAGTCAGAAGCACCTTGTCCTCTCCAGCAGCAACAGGAACCTTTCCCTGCAACCAGAACAGGTGTAAAACCTGTCCATCTATAATGACAATAGACAATGTAAAGATTCCTGGTACAGATCAGGACTACAAGATCCCAGGTAGCTTCAGTTGTACCACAAGCAATGTGGTGTATTTAATTATATGCACCACGTGTCCAACAGGTGCCATGTATGTAGGGGAGACCGGGCAAATTCAGAACACAAATAAATTCTCATCGCCACTCAATAAAAGAAAAGCGTATGGACCTACCTGTAGCAAAACATTTTTCCAGCCCTGACCACAGTGAATCCGATATCAGTCTGCTCATTTTAACCCCTTCCCGACCTTTGACATTGTACAACGTCATGAAAGTCGGTGCGTTCCTGACCTTTGACGTTCTACAACGTTATGGCAGTTACCGCGGCACTGTTGCCGCGGTAACCGCCATCGGGCCCGGGTGTTCAGTGATACTTATCACTGAACACTGGGGCTTGAGGTCAGGGGGGTGGATTCCCCACACTGCCCCCAGGATCACGGTGATTGGCTGTTTGAACAGTCAATCACCGTGATCCACTGCCACCTATGGAAGAGGCTGTGGAGCGGCTCTGATGGGAGTGATCCTCCCATCAAATCGCTTCTATCAGAGCTGGAGGGGGGGGGTCGCCTCCTCCACCTCAAATGGAAGCGATCTGATGGGAGGATCACCCCCATCAGAGCCGCTCCATAGCCTCCCTGCACGCGCTGCCACCGCCGCCGCTCCAGATCTGCCCCCAGCTTCTGCACCCTGCTCCTTCCTCCCATTCCTGATCTCCCCGCCCCCTTCCTCCTAATCCCCCCCCCTCCCGTTGGCTTCCTGCTCTCGTTCCGGTCCCCTGCCTGCCCCCTGTCTCCTTCTGGTCCCCTGTCCCCTCCCATGTCCCGTTCCTCCTTCCGATCCAGTCCCCTGCTCGTCCCCTGTCCCCTTCCTGCTCCCGCTCCGGTCCTGTCCCTCTTTCTTCTCTCCTCCACCATCCTCCGCCCATGCTGCCCTCATACCTCCGTTCCCTGCCACCACGCTCTTCCGCCGCCAGGATCCCTCCTGTGTGCAGGCCGATCTGTTACAGGAGGATCTGCCAGACACCGGGCTGCTGCAGATCTGTCTCAGGTGAGTATGGATAGCTGATGGATGATTGATGGATGAATGATGGATGATTGATGAATGGGTGATGGATGGATGGATGATTGATGGATGAATGGATGATTGATGGATGATTGATGGATGGATGACTGATGGATGGGTGATGGATGATTGATGGATGGATGATTGATTGATGGATGAATGGATGATGGATGGATGATTGATGATGGATGATTGATGGATGGATGGATGATGGATGGATGATTGATGGATGGATTGAAGGATGGATGGATGATTGATGGATGATGGATGGATGGGGTCAGAGTCATGCTGCACGGTACAGCAGATCTTTGCCATACAGTGCACCATGACTCTGACCCCAGAGACTACAACACGGGATCAAGTGTCCACTTATTGCAGTCACGGGGGTCAGTCATGGTGCACTGTATGGCAATGATCTGCCATACCGTGCACCATGACTCTGCCCCCAGAGACTACAAGAGGACACCTTGTAGTCTCTGGAGTTACAGTCATGATGCACGGTACGGCAGATTATTGCCATACAGTGCACCATGACTCTAACCCCAGAGACTACAACACAGGATCAAGTGTCCACTTGTAGTCTCTGGGGTCAGAGTCATGGTGCACAGTACAGCAGATCATTGCCATACAGTGCACCATGACTGTCCCCAGTGACTGCAACAAGTGGACACTTGATCTCGTGTTGTAGTCTCAGGTCAGAGTCATGGTGCACTGTATGACAATAATCTGCCGTACCGTGCATCATGACTCTGACCCCAGAGACTACAATAAGGGATCAAGTGTCCACTTGTTGCAGTCACTGTGGTCAGTCATGGTGCACTGTATGACAGATCATTGCCATACAGTGCAACATCAGTGTAACCCCAGAGACTGTAGAAAGAGGACACTTGATCCCTTGCTGCAGTCTCTAGATGTAGCAAAGGCGATCAAGCGTCGTGGGATAATCGTTTTGGACTATGTCAGAGGCAATCGAGCGTCGTGGGACCTTCGTTGTGGACTACGTTGAATCTATATAATAAAGATGGAGTCCGAAGTTTGCTTTTGTTTTTTTTTCACAAATAAAAAGATTTTTCTCCGTGTGATGTATTTTTTGTACTATTTACTAGACATTCCTAATGGCCGGGTCTAACATTGGCCCGACATTACGAATCTCGGGCTTAGTGCAGCTGCCAATAAAAAAGCTGGCATTAACCCCTTTATTACCCAGTTTGCCACCGGCACCTGGGCAACTGGAAGAGCCTGGGTACAGCGCCAGAAAATGGTGCTTTAATGAATGCGCCATTTTCTGGGTGGCTGCGAGCTGCAATTCGCAGCATGGGGGGCCCGGAACACTTGGGCCTCTCCATGCTGAGGATTCCAGCCCCCAGCTGCCTAGTTGTACCTGGCTGGGCCAAAAATATGGCGGAGCCCCACGAAATTTTTCTTTCTAGAATTAGTTCTAGAAATAAAAAAAATGGGCTTCACTGTATTTTTGGTTGCCAGCCAGGTACAACGAGGCAGCTGGGGGTTGCTGGCAGTCCGTAGCTGCCAAGTTGTACCTGGCTGGACCAAAGATATGGCGAAGCCCCACGTAATTTTTTTTTTTCTAGAATTAGTTCTAGAAATAAAAATAATGGGCTTCGCTGTATTTTTGGTTGCCAGCGAGGTAGAACGAGGCAGCTGGGGTTGCTGGCAGTCCGTAGCTGCCAAGTTGTACCTGGCTGGAACAAAAATATGGCGGAGCCCCACGTAATTTTTTTTTGCTAAAATCAGTTATAGAAATATTAAAAAAAAAGGCTTCTGTATTTTTGGTTGCCAGCCAGGTACAACTTGGCAGATGGGGGTCTGGAGAGACCCAAATGTGTGCCCCCACACTGCAAATTGCAACCCACAGCCACCCCTGAAAATAGCGCATTCATTAGAGGCGCCATTTTCTGGTGCTGTATCCCAACTCTACCAGTTGCCCTTGTGCTGGTGGCACACGGGTTCTCCATACACGACATGGTGTCCACTAACAATTTCAATGGAAAAATTAGCTCTAATTGTTAGCGGAAACCATGTCATGTATGGAGATCCCCTCCCTGTGTACCTGAACATTGGAGCTCTCCCACAAGTGACCCCATTTTGGAAACTAGACCCCCCAAGGAACTTATCTAGATGGGTGGTGAACATTTTGAACCCCAGGTGCTTCACAAATTAATCTGTAAAAATGAAAAAAGAAACTTTTTGAGGAAAAAGGAAATACATTTTCATTATTACGGATCAATTTGTGAAACATCTGGGGTTCAAAGTGCTCACCACCCATCTAGATAAGTTCCCTGGGGGTCTAGTTTCCAAAATGGGGTCACTTGTGGGGGAGCTCCAATATTTAGGCACACAGGGGCTCTGCAAATGCGACATGGTGTCCGCTAACAATTTGAATGGAAAATTAGCTCAAATTGTTCGCGTTTGGAGAGCCCCTGTGTGCCTAAACATTGGAGCTCCCAAACAAGTGACCCCATTTTGGAAACTAGACCCCCCAGGGAACTTATCTAGATGGGTGGTGAGCACTTTGAACCCCCAGATGCTTTGATTCGTAAAATGAAAAAGTATTTTTTTTTTCACAAACATTTTCTTTATTCATTTTTACAGATTAATTTGTGAAGCACCTGGGGTTCAAAATGCTCACCACCCATCTAGATAAGTTCTCTGGGGGGTCTAGTTTCCAAAATGGGGTCACTTGTGGGTGAGCTCCAATGTTTAGGTACACAGGGGCTCTCCAAACGCGACATGGTGTCCTCTAACAATTTGAGCTAATTTTCCATTCAAATTGTTAGCGGACACCATGTCGCGTTTGCAGAGCCCCTGTGTGTCTAAACATTGGAGCTCCCCCACAAGTGACCCCAGTTTGGAAACTAGACTCCCCAGGAAACTTATCTAGATGGGTGGTGAGCACTTTGAACCCCCAGATGTTTCACAAATTGATCCGTAATAATGAAATAGTACTTTTTTTTCACAAAAAATTTCTTTTAGCCTAACTTTTTTTCATTTTCACATGGGCAAAAGGATAAAATGCATCTTAAAATGTATTGGGCAATTTCTCCTGAGTACATCGATACCTCATATGTGGTCATAAACCACTGTTTGCGCGCACGGCAGGGCTCAGAAGGGAAGGAGCGCAATTTGACTGTGTGGGTAGCAGAGTATAGAGGTGGCTCTGTGGGTAGCAGAGTATACCGGCGGCTGTGTGAGTAGCAGAGTATAGAGGCGGGTATGTGGGTAGCAGAGTATACAGGTGGCTCTGTGGGTAGCAGAGTATAGAGGCGGCTCTGTGGGTAGCAGAATATACAGGCGGCTGTGTGGGTAGCAGAGTATACAGGCGGCTGTGTGGGTAGCAGAGTATAGAGGCGGCTCTGTGGGTAGCAGAGTATAGAGGCGGCTCTGTGGGTAGCAGAGTATAGAGGCGGCTCTGTGGGTAGCAGAGTATACAGGCGGCTCTGTGGGTAGCAGAGTATACAGGCGGCTCTGTGGGTAGCATCGTATAGAAAGGGCTCTGTGGGTATCAGAGTATACAGGTGGCTCTGTCGGTAGCAGAGTATACAGGCGGCTCTGCGGGTAGCAGAGTATAGAGGCGGCTGTGGTGGTGGCAGAGTATACAGGCGGCTGTGGTGGTGGCAGAGTATACAGGCGGCTGTGGTGGTGGCAGAGTATACAGGCGGCTGTGGTGGTGGCAGAGTATACAGGCGTGTGTGGTGGTGACAGAGTATACAGGCGTGTGTGGTGGTGGACAGAGTATACAGGCGTCTGTGGTGGTGGCAGAGTATGGTGGTGGCAGAGTATACAGGCGTCTGTGGTGGTGGCAGAGTATACAGGCGTCTGTGGTGGTGGCAGAGTATACAAGTGTCTGTGGTGGTGGCAGAGTGTACAGGCGTCTGTGGTGGTGGCAGAGTGTACAGGCGTCTGTGGTGGTGGCAGAGTGTACAGGCGTCTGTGGTGGTGGCAGAGTGTACAGGCGTGTGTGGTGGTGGCAGAGTATACAGGCGTGTGTGGTGGTGGCAGAGTATACAGGCGTGTGTGGTGGTGGCAGAGTATACAGGCGTCGGTGGTGGTGGCAGAGTATACAGGCATCTGTGGTGGTGGCAGAGTATACAGGCGTTGGTGGTGGTGGCAGAGTATACAGGCGTCGGTGGTGGCGGCAGAGTATAGAGGCGTGTGTGGTTGTGGCGGCAGAGTATAGAGGCGTGTGTGGTTGTGGCGGCAGAGTATACAGGCGTGTGTGGTGGTGGCGGCAGAGTATACAGGCGTGTGTGGTGGTGGCGGCAGAGTATACAGGCGTGTGTGGTGGTGGCGGCAGAGTATACAGGCGTGTGTGGTGGTGACGGCAGAGTATACAGGCGTGTGTGGTGGTGGCAGCAGAGCATACAGGCGTGTGTGGTGGTGGCAGCAGAGTATACAGGTGTCTGTGGTGGTGGCGGCAGAGTATACAGGCATGTGTGGTGGTGGCAGAGTATACAGGCGTCTGTGGTGGTGGGACAGTATACAGGCGTGTGTGGTGGTGACAGAGTATACAGGCGTCTGTGGTGGTGGCAGAGTATACAGGCATCTGTGGTGGTGGCGGCAGAGTATACAGGCGTGTGTGGTGGTGGCGGCAGAGTATACAGGCGTGTGTGGTGGTGGCGGCAGAGTATACAGGTGTGTGTGGTGGTGGCAGAGTATACAGGTGTGTGTGGTGGTGGCAGAGTATACAGGTGTCTGTGGTGGTGGCAGAGTATACAGGCGTCTGTGGTGGTGGTGGCAGAGTATATAGGCGTGTGTGGTGGTGGCAGAGTATACATGCATCGGCGCTCCTGCAAGGCAGGGGTTAAAAAAAAAAAAAAAAAAAGATTATGCTCACCTCACCCCGAGCCCCCGCCGTCTTCCTCCAGGCTCCTGGTGGCTCCTGCAGGCTCCCGATGCCTGCAGAGCTCTTCTACAGCAGTTCAGGACCTGCGGTGATGTCAGAGTCACGTGACCCGCCGTTACCATGGAGTAAGCTGGTGTCACGTGACTCTGACATCACCGCAGGTCCTGTACTGCTGTAGAAGAGCTCTGCAGGCACCGGGAGCCTGCGGGAGCCACCGGGAGCCTGGAGGAAGACGGCGGGGGCTCGGGGAGAGGTGAGGAAATGTTTTTTTTATTTTTTTACAGTAGTGCGGCTGCGGCTCGCGATGACGCTGTGCGTCATCGCTCGCAGTGCCACTAAGGAGCTTGGGATTCGGCTGCAGTGCCCGAATTCCCAACTCCCGATTATATAAGTAAAAAAAGAAAGTAGATGCAGTTCTTCATAGTGATCAGCAGGAGGAGCTCTGTTTACACTTAGTTGTAACTCTCTGTAATGGTCAGCATGGGGAGCTCTCTTTACACTGAGATGTAGCTTTCTGTAGTGGTCAGCAGGGGGAGCTCTCTTTACACTCAGATGTAACTCTCTGTAGTGGTCAGCAGGGGGAGCTCTCTTTACACTTAGATGTAGCTTTCTGTAGTGGTCAGCAGGGGGAGCTCTCTTTACACTCAGATGTAGCTTTCTGTAGTGGTCAGCAGGGGGAGCTCTCTTTACACTTAGATGTAACTCTCTGCTGTGGTCAGCAGGGGGAGCTCTCTTTACACTCAGATGTAGCTTTCTGTAGTGGTCAGCAGGGGGAGCTCTCTTTACACTCAGATGTAGCTTTCTGTAGTGGTCAGCAGGGTGAGCTCTCTTTACACTTAGATGTAACTCTCTGTAATGGTCAGCAGGGTGAGCTCTCTTTACACTTAGATGTAACTCTCTGCAGTGGTCAGCAGGGGGAGCTCTCTTTACACTTAGATGTAACTCTCTGTAATGGTCAGCAGGAGGCGCTCTCTTTACACTCAGATGTAGCTCTCTGTAGTGGTCAGCAGTGGGAGCTCTCTTTACACTCAGATGTTCCTCTCTGTAATGGTCAGCAGTGGGAGCTCTCTTTACACTCAGATGTTCCTCTCTGTAATGGTCAGCAGGGGGAGCTCTCTTTACACTGAGATGTAACTCTGTAGTGGTCGGCAGGGGAGCTCTCTTTGTGTGGCGCCCCACTACGTAGGTGCTACAAAAGGGGTACTGCACCAAGATAAGCGGTGTAGTACTCCACTGCAATTGGGACTACCGTCACAAGATGGAGCCCTAGAGCTGACACACTCTGTAGTGGTGAGCAGGGGGAGCTCTCTTTACACTCAGATGTAACTCTCTGTAGTGGTCAGCAGGGGGAGCTTTCTTTACACTTAGATGTAACTCTCTGTAATGGTCAGCAGGAGGAGCTCTGTTTACACTTAGTTGTAACTCTCTGTAATGGTCAGCATGGGGAGCTCTCTTTACACTGAGATGTAGCTTTCTGTAGTGGTCAGCAGGGGGAGCTCTCTTTACACTCAGATGTAACTCTCTGTAATGGTCAGCAGGGTGAGCTCTCTTTACACTTAGATGTAACTCTCTGCAGTGGTCAGCAGGGGGAGCTCTCTTTACACTTAGATGTAACTCTCTGCAGTGGTCAGCAGGGGGAGCTCTCTTTACATTTAGATGTAACTCTCTGTAATGGTCAGCAGGAGGCACTCTCTTTACACTCAGATGTAGCTCTCTGTAGTGGTCAGCAGTGGGAGCTCTCTTTACACTCAGATGTTCCTCTCTGTAATGGTCAGCAGTGGGAGCTCTCTTTACACTCAGATGTTCCTCTCTGTAATGGTCAGCAGGGGGAGCTCTCTTTACACTGAGATGTAACTCTGTAGTGGTCGGCAGGGGGAGCTCTCTTTTTGTGGCGCCCCACTACGTAGGTGCTACAAAAGGGGTACTGCACCCAGAAAAGCGGTGTAGTACTCCACTGCAATTGGGACTACGGTCACAAGATGGAGCCCTAGAGCTGACACACACACACACACACTAGAATAGTGGGTGGGAGGGACCCCAGGAGGATATATAGTGGTCTCTAGGGGGAACTAGTGAGTATCAGACAGTGAGTTGAGTCGGAGAGGTGAAAGGTCGAGGGAACCAGGCAGCCAGCCTGAAAGAAGCAAGAGGGCAACCTCGGCTGAGGGACCCTGAGAAAGAAAAGATCCTAAAAAGAAGTAGAGAAAGAAAGCAAGGAGACTCGGAAACGCAGAGTTAACTTGAGTGGGGAGCGAGTAACGGATAGAGCTTGCCCTATAGGAAGTAACCCGGGTACCAGAGCTCTGGGTGCGCGTCATTTACACTCATATGCAGCTCTCTGAAGTGGTCAGCAGTGGGAGCACTCTTTACATTCAGATGTTCCTCTCTGTAATGGTCGGCAGGGGGAGCTCTCATACACTGAGATGTAACTGTTGTGCTTAGGCTACTTTCACATTATGATTTTGAAGGGAGCCGATGCTGTCCAATAAATTCGGACACCATCGGCTCCCTTCTGATGCCTGGAATCGTATGCCAAATAGGCATCCGATTCCGGCATTAAATTGTAGCCTCCAGTATATGCTCACCTACCCTGTTTCCCCGAAAGTAAGACCCCCCCGAAAGTAAGGCAGGGTAGGGGGGTGCCCAGGGGTTTCTAATGTAAGGCACCCCCCGATTGTAAGGCCGCTTTCGGGGGGGTCGCGGGGAAATGTAAGGCCATCTACGGGGGGGGGTGGGGTCGCGGGCCTCCCTTTAGGTTGCCGCAGGCTTACTGTACGCCGCCGTCCAGGCTCCTTCTGTCCCCCTGGTGCAGCCGCTGGTCCGGAGATCATGGGATTAATCACAGCCTAACTTGCTGTGCCCCGCCGATCTCCGCCAAGCGCGACCTGTGATTGGCCACCCAGCCCTGAAGAATCGTCACCCAGCACCGCAGAGGAAAACGAAAGTGATCCGGCGAAAACAGATACTGTTATGACACGTGTGTACTGTATAAACATGGGTGTATGTGTGTATGTGTGTGTGTACTGTATGTGTATGGGTGGGTATGTGTGTGTACCGGTATGTGTCTGTGTGTGTGGGTACTGTATGTGTATGGGTGGGTATGGGTGTGTGTGTATACGGCAGTTGCGGTGAAAAAAACGTACTTGCCGCACAGCACTTGGGGCGCAATTGCAGCACGGCCCCGTGCAATGTATAGGCCACTTGCTGTTCACTTGCTCTAAAATGGCTCCCATTTTAAAATGGCAGTTGCAGTGAAAAAAACGCACTTGCCGCATCGCACTTGCGGCGCAATTGCGGCATGGCCCCATGCAATGTATAGGCCACTTGCGGTTCACTTGGCGAGGCCCCCGCTGTGTCCCACCGACTCCCGCGCTGTCTGCAGAGGTCTTCTTCATCTGTACAGGACCTGCCGTGATGTCATGGTATCCTGCGGTCACGTGACTGTGACATCAAAGCAGGTCCTGTGCAGAAGTAGAAGACCTCTGCAGACAGCGCGAGGACACTGGGAGCCTGCGGGAGCTTGGGGATAGGTGAGCATATACTTTTTTTTTTTTTTTTTAACCCCTGCTCTCCCAGTCTGGAGCATTTTTACTGTACTGAGCATGCTCAGTACAGTAAAATCGGGTCCGAGGACACATCAGATGTTTCCTCGGACCCTGCTCCATAGGGCCTCATGTTAAATTGATCGGACCAAATTGGATGTGCACTAAATGCCATCCGATCCGATTTTGTCCGATTTTATTTTCGGTGCAAAAATCGGAGCAAGCTCAGATTTTTGCACCGATAAAAAAATCGGACAGAATCGGATCGGACCAAATCGGATGCCATTTAGTGCACATCCAATTTGGTCAGATGCCCATAGGGCTGCATGGGGGCCAAAATCGGTCCGATGCTGTCGATTTTTATCGGACAGCATCGGATTTACAAAATCCGTAGTGTGAAACCAACCTTAGGCTACCTTCACATTACGATTTTTAGGGAGCCGATGCTGTCCGATATAAATCGGACAGCATCGGCTCCCTTCTGAAGCCTATTTGGCACCCGATTCCGGCATAAAATCGTTCCCTGCGGGGTGAAGAAAAGAAAAAAAAAAAGGTTATTCTCACCTCTCCACGAGCCCCCGCCGTCTTCCGCCATCTTCTTGGAAGCTCCCGATGGCTCCCGCAGGCTGCCGGTGTCAGCAGAGGGCTTCCTCTGCCTTATAGGACCTGCGGTGATGTCACAGTCACGTGACCGCGGGTTCACCATGGTAACCCGCGGTCACATGACTGTGACATCAACGCAGGTCCTATAAGGCAGAGGAAGCCCTCTGCTGACACCGGCAGCCTGCGGGAGCCACCGGGAGCCTCCAAGAAGATGGCGGAAGACGGCGGGGGCTCGTGGAGAGGTGAGAATAACATTTTTTTTTTTTTTTTTAACCCTTGTGCTCCTAGTTAGGAGCAGTTTTACTGTACTGAGCATGCTCAGTACAGTAAAACGGGGTCCGAGGAGACATCAGATGTTTCCTCGGACCCTTCTCCATAGGGCCCCATGTTATAGGGATCGGACCTAATCGGATGTGCACTAAATGCCATCCGATTTGGTCCGATCCGAATCTGTCAGATTTTATTTTCGGTGCAAAAATCGGACAGCATTTAGTGCACATCCGATTCGGTCCGATGCCCATAGGGCTGCATGGAGGCCAAATTCGGATCCGATGCTGTCCGATTTTGATCGGACAGCATCGGAAATCCGAATATCATAATGTGAAAGCAGCCTAAGGGTGCGTTCACACCACGATTTTTAGGGAGCCGATGCTGTCCGACATAATTCGGACAGCATCGGCTCCCTTCTGATGCCTGGAATCGGGTGCCAAATAGGCACCCGATTCCGGCATAAAATCGGCGCCGGGCTGCAAATAAAGAAAAAAAAAAAAGTTTATTCTCACCTCTCCCCGAGCCCCCGCCGTCTTCCGCCATCTTCCTCTAGGCTCCCAGTGGCTCCCGGTGGCTCCCGCAAGCTGCCGGTGTCAGCAGAGGTGTACCTCTGCTGTACACAGGACCTGCGGTGATGTCACAGTCACGTGACCGCGGGTTCACCATGGTGAACTCGCGGTCACATGACTGTGACATCACCGCAGGTCCTGTACAGCAGAGGTACACCTCTGCTGACACCGGAGCCTGCGGCAGCCTGCGGGAGCCACCGGGAACCTAGAGGAAGATGGCGGAAGACGGCGGGGGACAGCGGGGGCTCGGGGGCAGGTGAGAATAAACTTTTTTTTTTTTCTTTATAACCCTTGTGCTCCCAGGAGCAGTTTTACTGTACTGAGCTTGCTCAGTACAGTAAAATGGGGTCCGAGGAGACATACATGTTTCCTCGGACCTTTCTCCATAGGGCCCCATGTTAGGGATCGGGTCAGATCGGATGTGCACTAAATGCCATCCGATTTGGTCCGATCCGACTCTGTCAGATTTTGTAATCGGATGAAAAAATCGTTGCAGGCAACGATTTTTTTCTCCTGAAAAAAATCGGCCAAAATCGGGCAGAATCGGATCGGACCAAATCGGATGGCATTTAGTGCACATCCGATTCGGTCCGATCCCCATAGGGATCCATAGGATCCGAAAATCGGTCCGATGCTGTCCGATTTTTTTCGGACAGCATCGGAAATGCAAAAATCGTGGTGTGAAAGCACCCTTAGGCTGCTTCCACACTGCAGTTTTTTCACTGATCAGTGTCCATCAGATTTGTGTGCCAAAACCAGGAGTGTCTCCAAAACTCAGAACAGGTGTCAATCTTTCAATTATAGTTTTTCTCTGCAAGTTCCTCTCCTGGTTTCTCTCCGGGTTTTGGCACACAAATCTGATGGACACTGATCAGTGAAAAAACTGCAGTGTGGAAGCAGCCTTAGCAGGGGAAGCTCTTTATATTTAGCTGTAGTTTCTTCTTTTGCTCGGTAGAGGGAGCGTTCGTTACTCTGAACCTTCTTTGAGCGCTGTACACTAGTTTAATAGGACAGCTGATTGATCAGATGATCATGACTCGTATGTCCTTTAGTCCATATTTAGTACAGTCTATAGCCTTGGTAGATGCTAGAATGAATGGGCTGCTTCCAGGCACAATGTCCTCTCTGTCTCGTGATGATGGGTGTATTTAAAATGCAGCCAGACGTTTCCAGACACAACAAACACTGTCACTGTGAGCATGGAGTTGCTTATACTAGAAGCAGGGGCATGGGGGTAAAACCTGCAGGTGGCGGGGGGGTGTAGCCCTCTTTTGCATAATAATACTGGAAGGGTGAAAATGTAGCCACGCCCACCAACCAGGCCTGTCACGCCCCCTTACCAGGAACGAGCCCATCTAGTTCAGGCTCAACCCTGTCCCCTTCTACCCATGTGACTGGTCACATGATTATGACATCATCAAAGGTCCTGTAGCTCCCTGGATCGTGCCTTGTCCTGATGTAGCTTGGGGTGAGTGTAACTTGTAGGTTGCGTCTAGTTCAGAGTTGATTTTTTGTGGTCCTCAAAAAATCACCTCTGCTCTAGCTGCTTCAGTAGTGAGCCGTCTATATCAGAGTTGATTTTTGGAGGTCTCATTTCATCAACTCTGATGTAGCCGGCTCAGTGCTGAAGTGTCTAGATCAGAGTGGGTTTTTTGTGGTCCTCACTTTATGCACTCTGCTCTAGACACTTCAGCAGTGAGCGGCTACATCAGAGTTGAATTGTTGAGGCCTCTCTGTAGTCACACGTGTTTGTTCTCCTCACTTTATCCACTCTGTTCTAGCTGATTCACCAGTGAGGTGACTAGATCAGAGTGGATTATTTGATGATCTCTCTGATCTTCTCCATTCTACACAGTTCAGTTTCTACAGCACAGGGTGGAATCAGATTTATAATTGTAATGATTTCATGTTTTTATTTATTAGATACTTATTCATACTGTTATATTTATCTTTTTTTTTAAAAGGGCAAATTTTTATTATCGCTTTTTACAATATAAATGATTACACCCAGCGCTGATTGTTCAGTTTAGAATTTAATGTTACTGTACTTCCACGAGTCCTGGCCGCAGGACGACACTAGAGGAGTGGGCGGAGCCTCCTGTCCGCAGGACGTCATTAGAGGAGTGGGCGGAGCCTCCTGTCCGCAGGACGACATTAGAGGAGTGGGCGGAGCCTCCTGTCCGCAGGACGACATTAGAGGAGTGGGCGGAGCCTCCTGTCCGCAGGACGACAGAGGAGTGGGCGGAGCCTCCTGTCCGCAGGACGACATTAGAGGAGTGGGCGGAGCCTCAGGGGGAAAACCGTAACAGAGCGCAGCTGACCGTCTTCATAACTTACTATATTGGATTGGAGTGGATTATTTGAGGATCTCCCTGTAACCTCCATTCTGTACAGTTTGTACTGAGGTGACTGGAATTGAGTGTTTCACAGAGTGGGCGGAGCCTCACGGTAAAAACGTAACAGCGCAGCCGAGAGTCCTCATAACCTTCAAAATTGTATTATAGTGGATTTTTTGAGGGCCTCATTTTAGCCACTCTGTTCTAGCTGATTCACTAGTGAGACGTCTAGATCAGAGTGGATTATTTGAGGACCTCATTTTACTAACTACATTATGTACAGTTTGTACTGAGGTGACTCTAACTTAGCTTTTCCATTAATGGGAGGATCCTCAAAGCAAAAAACGTAACAGAGCGCAGCCGAGAGTCCTCCTAATATACACATTGCATCGTAGTGGATTTTTTGAGGGCCTCATTTTAGCCACTCCGTTCTAGCTGTTTCAGCAGTGAGCCGTCTAGATCAGAGTGGATTATTTGAGGGCCTCATTTTAGTAACTACATTATGTAGAGTTTGGTACTGAGGTGACTGGAATGTTTTTTTTTTTGAAGAATGGGAGGTGCCTCAAAGCAGAAAGCGTAACAGAGCGCAGCCGAAAGTCCTCCTAATATACACATTGTATCAGAGTGGATTTTTTGAGGGCCTCATTTTAGCCACTCTGTTCTAGCTGATTCACCAGTGAGCCGTCTACATCAGAGTGGATTATTTGAGGCCCTCATTTTAGCAACTCTGTTCTAGCTGATTCACTAGTGAGACGTCTAGATCAGAGTGGATTATTTGAGGACCTCATTTTAGTAACTACATTCTGTACAGTTTGGTACTGAGGTGACTGGAATGTTTTTTTTTCGAAGAATGGGAGGTGCCTCAAAGCAAAAAACGTAACAACGCAGCCAAGAGTCCTCCTAACATACACATTGCATCAGAGTGGATTTTTTGAGGGCCTCATTTTAGCCACTCTGTTCTAGCTGATTCAGCAGTGAGCCGTCTAGATCAGAGTGGATTATTTGAGGACCTCATTTGAGCCACTCCGTTCTAGCTGATTCACTAGTGAGCCGTCTAGATCAGAGTGGATTATTTGAGGGCCTCATTTTAGCAACTATATTCTGTACAGTTTGGTACTGAGGTGACTGGAATTGATTTTTTCGAAGAATGGGAGGTGCCTCAAAGCAAAAAACGTAACAGAACGCAGCCGAAAGTCCTCATAACATACAAAATTGTCTCATAGTGGATTATTTGAGGGCCTCATTTTAGCCACTCTGGTTTAGCTGATTCACCAGTGAGTCGTCTAGATCAGAGTGGATTATTTGAGGACCTCATTTTAGTAACTACATTCTGTACAGTTTGGTACTGAGGTGACTGGAATGTTTTTTTGAAGACTGGGGGGAGCCTCAAGGCAAAAAACGTAACAGAACGCAGCCGAAAGTCCTCCTAATATACACATTGTATCATAGTGGATTTTTTGAGGACCTCATTTTAGCCACTCTGTTCTAGCTGATTCACCAGTGAGACGTCTAGATCAGAGTGTATTTTTTGAGGACCTCATTTTAGCCACTCTGTTCTAGCTGACTCACTAGTGAGACGTCTAGATCAGAGTGGATTATTTGAGGACCTCATTTTAGCCACTCTGTTCTAGCTGATTCACCAGTGAGACGTCTAGATCAGAGTGTATTTTTTGAGGACCTCATTTTAGCCACTCTGTTCTAGCTGACTCACTAGTGAGCCGTCTAGATCGGAGTGGATTATTTGAGGGCCTCATTTTAGCAACTACATTATGTACAATTTGGTACTGAGGTAACTGGAATGTTTTTTTTTTGAAGAATGGGAGGTGCCTCAAAGCAAAAAACGTAACAGAGTGCAGCAGAGAGTCCTCCTAATATACAAAATCGTCTCAGAGTGGATTTTTTGAGGACCTCATTTTAGTAACTACATTATATACAGTTTGGTATTGAGGTGACTGGAATTGATTTTTTCGAAGACTGGGCAGAGCCTCACGGGGAAAACATAACAGAACGCAGCCGAGAGTCCTCATAACATACAAAATTGTATCATAGTGGATTTTTTGAGGGCCTCATATTAGCCACTCCGTTCTAGCTAATTCACTAGTGAGACGTCTAGATCAGAGTGGATTATTTGAGGACCTCATTTTAGTAACTACATTCTGTACAGTTTGGTACTGAGGTGACTGGAATGTTTTTTTTTTCGAAGAATGGGAGGTGCCTCAAAGCAAAAAACTAAAAGAAAAAACAGAAATTGCGCCACACTGCAACTGGAGGAACTTAATACACGGTTTCACTATGTTTGCACTAACCTTTACTGGTTGTGCAACACCCCGCACAACCAGACTGATGGCTTAATGTGGACCACTGTAGTGACAAGGGCCAATATTCCCTCCTCCTCAGATACTCCGGGCCTGGTGGTCGGCTCCTTAGTTCCTCTGGAGATGGAGGTGGGCTCCTTCACTCCTCCACCCGAAGAGGCAGACTCGCTGCACTGGCTTCCGTCCCAGCTTCACACTGTGTATCAGTTGATCATTCAAGGGTGGGTCTTTATGATGTACTGCCAGGTACTGTGGATCTTAGAGCAGCTCACACACCGCACTCCCAACAAGGGAGAAGGAGATTAGCAAATAGAAAAACAAGCGGTGTCAGAGGTTTCTCAAGTGACTTGAGAAAGACGCATCTGTGCGTCGAAACGCGTTGTGGCATACTGGACCCCTGCTGTTCGTGCAATAAATTATCGGTAATTTAATCACCAACCCGTGGTTTCTTTAGCGCTCCAAACCTCTGACACCGCTTGTTTTTCTATTTGTCAAAGCAAAAAACGTAACAGAACGCAGCCGAGAGTCCTCCTAATATACACATTGCATCAGAGTGGATTTTTTGAGGGCCTCATTTTAGCCACTCTGTTCTAGCTGCTTCAGCAGTGAGCCGTCTAGATCAGAGTGGATTTTTTGAGGACCTCATTTTAGTAACTACATTCTGTACAGTTTGGTACTGAGGTGACTGGAATGTTTTTTTTTTCGAAGAATGGGAGGTGCCTCAAAGCAAAAAACGTAACAGAACGCAGCCGAAAGTCCTCCTAACATACACATTGCATCGGAGTGGATTATTTGAGGACCTCATTTGAGCCACTCTGTTCTAGCTGATTCACCAGTGAGCCGTCTACATCAGAGTGGATTATTTGAGGACCTCATTTTAGCCACTCTGTTCTAGCTGTTTCACTAGTGAACCGTCTAGATCGGAGTGGATTTTTTGAGGGCCTCATTTTAGCAACTACATTATGTACAGTTTGGTACTGAGATGACTGGAATTGATTTTTTCGAAGAATGGGAGGTGCCTCACGGGAAAAACGTAACAGAACGCAGCAGAGAGTCCTCCTAATATACAAAATTGTCTCATAGTGGATTATTTGAGGACCTCATTTTAGCCACTCTGGTTTAGCTGATTCAGCAGTGAGTCGTCTAGATCAGAGTGGATTATTTGAGGGCCTCATTTTAGTAACTACATTCTGTACAGTTTGGTACTGAGGTGACTGGAATGTTATTTTTCAAAGAATGGGAGGTGCCTCAAAGCAAAAAACGTAACAGAACGAAGCCGAGAGTCCTCCTAACATACAAAATTGTATCAGAGTGGATTTTTTGAGGGCCTCATTTTAGCCGCTCTGTTCTAGCTGATTCACCAGTGAGACGTCTAGATCAGAGTGGATTTTTTGAGGGCCTCATTTTAGCCGCTCTGTTCTAGCTGATTCACTAGTGAGACGTCTAGATCAGAGTGGATTATTTGAGGACCTCATTTTAGCAACTACATTATGTACAGTTTGGTACGGAGGTGACTGGAATGTTTTTTTGAAGACTGGGAGGAGCCTCAAGGCAAAAAACGTAACAGAGCGCAGCCGAAAGTCCTCCTAATATACACATTGGATCGTAGTGGATTTTTTGAGGACCTCATTTTAGCCACTCCGTTCTAGCTGATTCAGCCTCACGGGAAAAATGTAACAGAGCGCAGCCGAGAGTCCTCATAATATACAAAATTGTATCATAGTGGATTATTTGAGGGCCTCATTTTAGCCACTCCGTTCTAGCTGATTCACCAGTGAGCCGTGTAGATCGGAGTGGATTTTTTGAGGGCCTCATTTTAGCAACTCCATTCTAGCTGATTCACCAGTGAGTTGTCTAGATCGGCATGAATTTTTTGAGGACCTCCCCATAGCCTCCACTCTGTACAGTTTGGTGCTGAGGTGGCTAGAAGCATATTTTTTTCTGAAGATTATGCGGAGCCTCGTCTGAAGTGTCACAGAGCGCAGCATACAGAGTTTGTTACTGAGATGACTAGAATGGAGTTGATAGAGCGAGGTCCTCATAGCATAAACTCCAATCTAGACGGCTCATGACGGAAACCACCAGACTAGAGTTAATACCAGGACCTCCTCACAGATTCCAATCTAGTGGCATATGAATTATATATACTTGTATGTATAATTTCTTTTTGTAATATAATTATGACCCACCCCAGGGCCATGGGTACCCGGTCTCGGGCGCTTGGTTTCACGGGGGATATCACAGGTGGCATGTGCCTGGCCCATTGCCCTGGTGGTCGCTAAAAAGGGGGTAAAGAGTAAAAATAATAAGAGTTTGTGACGCCACCTATGGTTCCGGTAATGTTACCGGCACTGTGGGACAGTCCTCCAGGGTTATGGTGAAGCAGCAAGATGGTTACGCTCCCCGTAGGTGGAGTGGGATCCCCGGGGCAGTGATCATGTAATTAAGTCTTTTGTGCTGTGAGGCGGCTCCTCAGGCGGCCCAGTCACTAGTGCTGAAAAGGAAGGTGGCTCATCAGCCAAGAGGAATGAATACTCCACAGTCTTTAGCTCTGAACGGGTTTACTGGCAAGTTCTTAGTGCAGGCAAGCAGGTGGTACAGTCTTTCGGGTCTTCCTGGCCTTGGTAGTCACCAGGGAACCGGGATAGCTCATTTAGGACCTTCGGTGGTGTGCCTGCCGTTCCTTGCCTGTCCCTCACTGCTCTCTCTCTTCTGCCTCCCTTCAGCACTCCCGCACACAGAGCCTTCAGCCAGCTCCCTCAGGCTCTCTCTGGGGGACCCTCCTCTGGACCCTATACGGTGCTTTTTGAGGATTAGACCAGGCATTCGTCCATAACTTAATAGCGAAAGTCAGTCCTGCGTTCCGGGACTGAACCCCTCCGGTTGGTAGTTGTACCGGGTCCAGATTGGGGCACACCGCAACTCCTGATATCCCTAGGGTCCCATTCTGTAACGACGGCTCCTCCGCCGTCTTCTACTCCTTGTTTCCCAACAGAGCTCTCGAACTCTTCTCACTAACCCACCGGGACTGGGGCTCCCTGGCAACAGGTCCACCCAGATCTCCTACTCTAAGGTGTGTGGATGGGTGTATGAGGGCCCCTTATGCGACATCTTAGTCACAGGGATACTACACACTCCTTTGTGGGTGTAGTACCCCTATGTGGCGTCCTGACCTGTTGGGCGCCACATTTACACACACCACTGATTGATCAGTTTTTCTCCATTTTGACTTTTCCCCGGCTGCAGGGCTAACATTTCTGAAGAGTGAGTGGAACCTTGCGAGGAGAAGCATAACAGAGTCCTCATAATTTATATCACAGAAGTGACATGAATGTACTCTAGTACTGCACACATTCTTGTCATAGTGTATGTTGTCATTTTTGTCACTTTTGTGATGTAAATTATGATTTTGTTGTCTGTCCTCTGACACGCTCACGACCCTCGTCGCAAATGTCTACCTGCTCTTCAAAATGGTGGTGATGACCAAGATAGGCGGGCAGACAAGAAAAGTGGAATTCTACAGAAAATGAGCAATAATCAGGGATGGGTGTAATGTTTTAAACTATGAAAAGGGATAACAAAAATAAAGCTATTTTTATTAATGTACAGAAAAACTCACAAAGTGGCTCAGCTTTCTTTCCCTCACCCTTTAATACTGGCATGTAATATTCTGTCCTTCTTGAATAGGGGCTGTAATCTTGTATGATTGTGAAGAAATAAAGAAACTTGCTACAACTTCATTCTAAATGTCTCACTAAAGAAATGACAAGATCGGAGCTGTTGCACTGAGGTTTATGATTTCTGTGCTTTAGGACATCCTCTGTACAGTAACTCTATTCCAGATGTCTCACTACAGAGGTGACTAGATCGGAGTTGTTGCACTGAGGTTCATGATTTCAGGGAACATTACTGTCTATTAGGGCTCATTCAGACATATATGCACATCAGTACATTCTCAGACCACAATGCACAGACTGGTTGAGGCTCTCCCGACCAAAGAATGAAGTCTTCATCTATTTATTTGAGGCTGTCACTATAGGTTGGGGGAGCCATGGCCAGTCAGTGTTCAGAGATTGAAGCGATGTGCATAGATGTCTGAACAAGCCCGTATACAGATTTGGCGTATGTGAGCCTAATGGGGATGTCACACACGTCAATATTGCGTGCACGATCGCTGCTGCACATGACGTTGCAGCGATATTGAGGAGTGTGACAGGGCGCATCAACCAGCGATCAATCGCCAGGTTTTAGAACCTGCTCTAAATGGCTGCCTGGTGGACACGCAGCATCGCTGCGTGTAACACCAGGAGACACGCGATCAGCCAGCTCCCAGCGCCTCTCAGCAAGCGCTGGGAGCTGGTATCCATGGTAAACAGCGGGTAACTAAGCCCCGCCCCCCACCAGTGATGTGCCCTGTTCTGTACGGCCAATTATGATCCCCAGATCTGAAATAACAGAGCCTGAAAAACAACAGGCACCACAGAGAGATCTGCTTACAGGAGCAGGGTAGCTAGCTAATGCATATTAGGAAAGTGTTAGGGCAAATAAAAAGAGAAATTATTAGTGGAAACCTCTAATATTATGTATACCCATCTATGTACTATACTGTAGATTTGAGTTACTGTAATTGCAGATCCAACCGGCAGTTACTGTTTACTAAGGTCACACAGATTTATAATTAAAGAAATGAAAATTCAACACATTCTTTTCTGTTTTATTAAAGCAAATATATAAATAATTCTAACAAAAAGGAGGAGAACAATAAATATATTTATACAAATGTAGAACAATCATCTTTACAAATCAAGATATAAATTAAGTGATATCAGAGATAAGTGACAATGAAAGCAGACACCTTCTGGACCAGGGGCCCCTGCACTTTAGTTGTGAAAATTGTTGAAAAATCAAATTTCTGTATTTATGATAAAATTCCTTCCTTGTTGAATACATTGGAGGACACGAGCGCGGGTATACATCCTCTGCAACTCAAGGTCATTCAATCTTGTAGCCAGGATACCGGTGTCAGGGAGCTTGTGTCCACGTAAGCCGTCCAGATAGCGCTGAAAGGAAAAAAAAAAAAAGTCAGTTCGGAGGGGACCTAGGTGGACCCCGTGCCACGGAGAACATCTCCTAGGATAGTGCAAAAAAATAAATGCCAAAGCCCTACAAAAAAGCCATAAAGAAGCGATAAAGTATAGAAAGGGGAGGGGGAGGGTAGAAGTGGTAGGAGTAGAAGAAGGCAAGAAAGGGAGGAGCAGAAGGAAGTAGAAAGAAAGATGACTAGTACTGCGTTTTCCCTAAAAGAAGGCATAGTAGGGGGGGGCTTGCAGAACTGCTAAATATAGGGACTCCATGAAAATAAGACCTAGCAAAGACTATTATTTTTTTAAGCATGCCCGCCTAACAGGGCATGGAGGTGTGATTATACTGTATTTACTGTAGATCACCCGTGGTAACCACCGCTGTATTTATACACGCTTATCTCTCCAACCAGATGGCAGCAGCTAATCTTGTCGCATGACGTTACATGCGGCTTCTGATTGGTCGGCGGTTTACTGTACATCTACGGCAGCTGAACCAGAGCGCTCATAGTGGTGACGGAATACGGTACCATAAACACGGACCAGAGGTCCATAGAGAAAAGTTGTGTGTTTTTTTCCAGGAACCGTAATGGCGATATGGGGATCATAAAGCTAAATTACTTACCAGTAATGTTTTTTTTCTGGAGCCATGACAGCATCACCTGAGTGAGGTTCTGCCCATCCAGGACAGGAACCCCCTGAAAAAAAAAAAGGGCAGCAGCCCCTCTCTGCCTCAGTTGGTTACAGAGTATGGAGAGGACTACCAAAAAAACCCACTAGTACAAGCCACCACCAAAAAAAAAAACCTGAATTAGTCCTTACCGGTAATTCCTTTTCTTGGAGCCTTCCACGACAGCATTGGAGGATGTCGTCCATGCCCTATTGGGGGACAGGAACACAGAGAGGTTAAAAGCCCCTGCCCTTCCTCAGTACTCCAGTGTTTACCAAGATCACCTTTAGCCATGGATTACCTGATACAAACACCAACAAGGGAGGGGGAGAAACTGATGCTGTCGTGGAAGGCTCCAAGAAAAGGAATTACCGGTAAGTACTAATTCAGTTTTCTCCCTTCGCCTTCCACGACAGCATTGGAGAAATACCACCGATACTCCTCAGGGTGCGACTATTGCCTGTAGGACTTTCCTACCAAAGGACAGATCCCGACTGAAGGACAGATCTAACCTATAGTGGTGAGAAGAAGTGTGGAGGGACGACCACGTAGCAGCTCTGCATATCTGCTCCGATGAGCCTACAAGCAGAAGTAAAAAACCGCTTGATCCATCGATGGGAAGCAAGATCCTGGTCAAAAACAGCCCCAAACGCAGACACCTGGATTTTAAAAATGCTCAGTCGAAGCCCCAAATCCAAGCCGTGCTGCAAAAAAAATCCAAGAATTGGGCCACATTAGGATGATGTATGTCCGGGATGGAAGGACCACACCAGGACAGGAACAGTTTCCAGACCTTCCTGTAAATAGCGTTCATCACAGGCTTCCTGCTCTGCTGAAGCGTGCGGATCACTGCCTGGGAGAGATCCTTGGTCCTCAGGATCTCGGCCTCAACAGCCAGGCCACCAGATTGAGCCATTGAGGCGCAGGGTGAAACATAGGACCCTAGGACAGTAGGTCGAGTTTGTGGGGCAACATAATCGGTCCCTCCAGGCACAGGTCTCGGATGGCGCCATACCACACCCGCTTGGGCCACAGGGGAGCCACCAGGATAGCCGTCACCCCCTCTGCCCGAATCTTTTGCAACGTCTTGGGAAGCAGCGGGATTGGAGGAAATGCATACAACAACCGGAAGTCCCAGAGATGGGCGAAGGCGTCCAGCCCCAGAGGATGGTCCGACCGCGTCAGGGAGAAAAAGGTCGGCACCTTTGCATTCGAGCCCGAAGCGACCAGGTCAATCGAATGGACTCCCCACCTGTCCGTAAGAGAGCGAAATACTTCCGGATGGAGGCTCCATTCTCCTGGGTGGACCACTGTGCAGCTCAAGAAATCTGCCTGTACATTGTGCGTTCCCTTCAGATGTACTGCCGATAAGGAGAGAAGATGGTGTTCTACCCACGAAAAGATTCCTCTTGCGAGCACCTGCAAGTGTAAGCCTCGAGTACTGCCTTGGTGCTGTAAGAAGGCAACCGTAGTCATGTTGTCTGACAGGACCTTGACATGATGACCCCGGAGAACGTGAGCTGCAGCATGAAGTGCCTCCTCCACCACCAGAAGTTCACGGAAGTTTGAAGACTGGCGACTGACCCAGTGACTCCAAATCCCCTGGAACGGTGTACGATCCACCATCGCGCCCCAACCGGAACCGTTGGCATCTGTGGTAACGGAGGTCACAGGAGCCTGCAGCCAGGCCACCCCCGTCCGAAGGTTCCTGGGATTCATCCACCAGGAAAGCGAGGCCATCACCCTCCCCGGGGTCCGGACCCGCGAGTTTAAGGAATCCTGATGTCTGTCCCAGGAACTCAGTATGTGTTCCTGGAGAAGTTGGGAATGAGCCTGAGCCCATGCTACCGACTAAATGCAGGACCATCATGGACCTTGTCCCCTTTCTGGTCGGCCCAGAGGCCGGACTTACCCTTCCCTTTATACTGGGAGGGCTGGCTGCGCTCAGGCCATAAGGACTGCCCCCGAAAGGGCTTCTGTTCCGGGAAACACTTCTTCCGGTCTGACACCTTTTCCAGGATGTCATCCAACGGTGGACCCCTGAAAGGGGATACCACAAAACTTGAGCTTAGACGTCACATCCCCATTACACATTTTAAGCCACATTGCCCTGCAAGCTGTGTAAGCCAACACTACGCACCTGGCGCCAATGCGGATCGACTAAGCAGAGGCATCGGCCAGGAAGCCCGTAGCACGTCTTAGAAGTGGAATGGAGTCCAAAAGCTCCTCCCTGGGAGTACCCTGCAGGACGAGTTCTTCCATCTGGGTGATCCACTTAAAGAGAGACCTGGCCACACATGTAATGTTCACCTTTAAAGACATAGCTGTCGCCTCCCAGGATTTTTTGAGGACACTCTCCATCTTACGATCGAGGGGGTCCTTCAACTGGGAGGAATCTTCAAAAGGTAACGCAGTCTTTTTTGCTACCCTTGCCACCTGGATGTCCACCTTCAGGACCTCCGTTTTAACTCGGATGGGGTGATCAGCCTTTTTTCCGGAGACTCCCACTCCCAGCGCATGAGATCCCGGATGACCTCATGGACAGGGAAGTCCAACTGCCGCTTATCCTTCAGGCCTCTGAATATTTCATCCTGCACAGAAGGAGATTCCACCACGTCTACTCTCATGGTACTTCTGACAGCGTCCAGCAATTCACCCATGGACTCCGCGGAAAAATAGTAGTGTCCAGATTCTCGTGCCTGGACAGAGGCAACATCCTCGCCGTCCTCTGATGCTGAGCTCTGGGCAGCCTCCATGAGATCCACAGAGTCACAATCCTGGAGCTTCCTGTTTTTCGGAGGGGAAGGCCTGGATGCTGCAGCAAAAACCGGCAGTGCCGAGATAGAAGCCTGTACCTCTTCCCTAACCGCTTGAACTTCATGTCTAACCATGGATTGGAGCTCCTCAAGCAGGGATGGGGATTCTTCCCTGACAACACTGTCAGTACATGGCTGACCAACTTCTTTTTGTAGGAAGAGGGAAATTTCGTGCCGCAGCCACATTTCCTGGACGGGTTCTTGCTCCCTTTCACAGGCGGGCCCTTGTCTCCCTATAGAAAAAAAGGGAAGAGAAGGGGGTCCCAGTGTGAGTGCAGGGCGCTAATTAACTCTACCCCTAGTAACCACCCCCAGAAACACATGAGCTGGGGGAACGCTGGGCTCTGCAGAAGCAGAGGTGGAAGACCTTTTATCCTCCATGTCTTCAGGGATCAGCCTTACCTGGGTGTAGCTTCCGGTGGGTACTTATCCAGAAGTACCGTGCCCCAAACGAGGAACACCTGTTCCCTCCCTCCTCCTCGTCACCGGCAGTAGCACGCGATAGGCCTGCTGGGTTCCCTGGAGTCGCGTCCAGCCCGCCGCAGCCCGAACAGGAGCCGCCGCCCGGAACCGGAAGTGCCATCCCGAAACCGGAAGTGCCGCCGCGGCACCTCCAATGCATGCTCCAGGGGCGGCAGCTGGAGGAGGGAGACGCCGGAGAGCTGAACAGGCATCCGCCACTTCAATACACGGCCTGCTTTGCCCCGGAGGACGCAGGAAGGCTGGATGGTCCCACCACGGGAGCCCCGAAAAGGAGGAGGAGGCCACCCCCGACGTCCATCCCTGGCCTGGCTGTAAGTACACCCCAATGTCGGCCCGACAGCACTGGAACCTCTCTATGCCCCAAGGGGGTCAGGAAGACACTGGAGTACTGAGGAAGAAGGGGGGGGGGGGGTGCTTTTAACCTCTCTGTGTTCCTGTCCTCCAATAGGGCGGACAACAATGCTGTCATAGAAGGCGAAGGGAGAAAGAAACAATTAAAATAAACATCCCACATGTGGAAACACCAACCAGGAAGAAAAAGGGGGATGAGGGGATGGGAGTGGTAGTGCGGTCATGGTTCTGAAAAAATCCATTACTGGTAATTTCGCTCTTTCCATCATCACCATGACAGCACTAGCTGAGAGGTTCCAGAGAAAAGGAAAAACATAGGGAGGGATCACCGCTTGAAGGAACGATCTACCGAAGGTCACCTCAGAAGTGGAAGATAAGTCAAGTTGGTAATGGTGGTAATAGTTGAAAAAGGTATTAGGAGAAGACCAAGTAGCAGCTCAACAGATGAGCTCTAAAGGCACATCAGTCTGTTCCAACCAGGAAGTGGCAACTGCTCTGGTACAATGGCCACTAAGTCCTACAGGGATAGGGACCCCGAAAGAAGAATAGGCTAAGGCTATGGAGTCCCTAAGCCACCTCTCTATAGTGCCTTTGGTATATTGCTACCTTTGGAAGCCCCCTGGAAGGAAACAAATAAGGCCTGGGTTCTCGTTAACTGTCTGGTGACCTCTAAGTACTAAAGAGGGGCACGCCTAACATCCAGAGTATGTAAAGCCGCCTCCTTTTGGATAGCAGGCTTATCATAAAAGGAGGGGAGGACGATTTCCTGCGTCCTATGAAAAGTTTCTGCCACATTTGGTAAAACAGGCAGGGCCTAGACGAAGAATGACTATCCTCAAAAACCTGAGTGTACGGAGGGGAAACTGACAGGGCCTGCAAGTCACTTATTCTTTTTGATGACATTAGGGCAACCTTGAGGGTCAAAACCTTCAATGAAGTGTCAGATAAAGGCTTAAAGGGGAGGTTTAGTCAGGGCATCTAAGACTAGACAAAGGTTCCAGGGAGGAAGGGTAGGGCACCAAACCAGGGTAGCTCTGACAGAATTTTATAAATCTAGATACTCTGGAGTTTGAGGCCAGGTTGCAGTTGTACAGGGCCCCCAGGGCAGAAATTTGGACCTTAAGGGTATTTACTGAAAACCCCATATCTCAACCCTTCTGTAAAAATTCCAGAGGGCTTTCCCAAGCAGGAAAGAAATTTTCTCTACACCTTACCATACAATACAATCTGGTGGTAACTGACTTACTGCTGCTCATGATGGTGTTCACCAGATTAATCGAGAACCCTCGCCTCCTTAGTAGCTCCTGCTCGAATTCCAGGCTGTCACCCGAAGATTCGAGACTTAACGATGGTAAATCAGGCCTTGTGACAGAAGTGTCAGACAGTCTGGCAGGATCCAGGGATCTGTCACTGACATCTTGGAAACCCAATAGAACCTAGCCCTCTTCGGCCAAAAGGGCGCTATCAGGATGACCCTGGCCTGATCTTCCTGAAATCTTACACAGGACAGCTGGAATAATTACCAGTGGAGGGAAAGCACAGAGCACGCCGGAGCTCCATGGTATCTGGAGTGCATCTACCGCATATGGTGTGTCTCGAATCTAGAGAGCAGAATTGGGCTGTCTGTTCTTGCGAGTTGAGAAAAGGTCTATCACGGGAACACCCCACCTACCTGATATCTGTGAACACTATTGGGTCTAGCCTCCATTCCCTTTCTGTGTGCGACTCAGGAATTCTGCCTGCCTGGTAGTTTAGATTCCCCTTGATATGGAGGGCAGATAGGAATATGCAATGAGCCTGAACTATCTGAAACATATCCCAGGTGTCATGGAGGGAAGGAGATATTCTGCCCCCTTGGTGGTTTACATACGAGACAGACTGTATTTCGGAAAGCACCCATAGATGACACCCTGTCAGGAGAAGAAGAAACCCCTCTATGGCTTTTCTTATAGCCCACAACTCTGAAGTTGGAGAACATGTTGGAGTGGTCTGGATCCCACCACCCTTGTAACACATGTTCTCAGAGCGGAGCTCCCCAACCCTCTGAGCTTGCATGTCATAATGATGTCTGACAATTGAAAAGCCCAAGGAATGCCCGCAGAAAGATGATCCTAATGAAGCCACCATCTCTATGATTCTACTGTCTCTGAAGAAAGATAGATAGAGCATTCTTTAGAGGGGACTAAGGTAACCTGTTCCCGCAGAACCTCCCACTGGAGCTGTCTCGTATGAAGCTGAGCCCAAGGGACTGCCAAAATGCAAGAGGTTAGGGTGCCCAACAGGGACATGGCCTTCCTCAGCGTCATCTGGGGGTTGCGTATGGTCTCTGTCACTAATGCAATGACCCTGTGCTGCTTCTCTAGAGGAAGGAGACAAAGTTGATCAACCATCCCAGATGTGTCAAGACAAGCCCTGACCTTCTCCAGCTGAGTGTTGCAGTCTGTGGATGATGTAGGTGAGCCATCATCTCCACGACAATCTTGTTGAAAATTCTCGGGGCGCTTGACAACCGGAAAGGAAGGGCTTGAAACTGGAAGTGACATAGCACAATCTTCATGTAGAGTGGAGGTACTGCTGATGAGAGATGAATCGGGACATGGTAATATGCATCTTTGAGATCCAATACAACATGTAGCAGTCTGCAAAGAGAAGCCTTATGGCTGAGGCAATGCACTCCATCTTGAGGGATTTTTGTACTAGGAAGGTGTTCAGCTTCGGAAGATTCTGTAGGACCCATCTTACATGGTAAAGAAAAAGAAAGGGGAATAGAATCCTCTGCCCCTTTCTGTCACAGGAACTTCCTGTAAGACACCCTTGTGAAACAGACATTATCTCGGCTACAAGGGCCCAGTGTTTGGACTGCTGACTAGTTATTATGAAGGTCCCATAGGGGTCGAAAAATTCCAGCCTCTGGCTGTCCTGAATGATCTTCTGGATCCAGGTGCAGGTGGTTATGCTGGACAAGGCTGGGAGAGCGGAAGTAAGTCTTCCCCCCACCTGGAACGACCTGTAATTTGGAGGATTTCTCATGCTCTGAGGTGTTCTTGAACACGAACCCTGACTTCTTGTCTCTTCTCACAGTCCAGGAATATTGGGACTTCTTAGGAAACTTCTTATTGGAGAATCATCTCCTCCAAAAGGAATGAGCTTTAAAAGGTGGATGTAGGGAAGGATGGATTATTCTTCTTATCACTACTTCTCAAAAATGTCATTCAACTGGACATCTCCCGGCCAGGTCTTCAACCAGACAGCCCGGCGTGCTGAATTAGGAAGTGCTACTGACTTAGCCGCCAATTTCAAGGAATCAGCAGAAGTGTCGGCTAGAAAGGTTAGCCCCTTGTTGCGGGGGAGAGTGGACAATAACTCCTTTATATGTACATTGCCCGTTTTCTTGGATTCCAGTGCTGCAGCCACATCGACTGGGTGACACAAGTGCCTGACACGGAGGCCCTAAATATGCTAGCAGTAAGCTCCCATGCGCCCCTCAGCCATCTGTCTTGCGGTCTAATTGATCTTTTTGGGTGCTTAGTCCCCAAAAGGCAAAGTTGAGAGACCGACAGAGTGGCTGAGAGGGGGGTGGGGTGGGGAAGAGAGAGCGGACGAGGGGGGGTGGTTCTGGGGGAGAGAGCGGCCGAGGGGGGGGGGGGGGGGGGAGAGCGCGACCGAGAGGGGGGGGGGGGGGAGAGCGCGACCGAGGGGGGGGGGGGGAGAGCGCGCGAGAGGGGGGGGGGGGGGGGAGGGGGGGGGGCCGAGGGGGGGGGGGGGGGGGGAGAGAGCGGACGAGGGGGGGGGGGGGGAGAGCGCGGACCGAGGGGGGGGGGGGACAGAGAGAGCGGCGGGGGACAGAGAGAGCGGCGAGAGAGAGGGGGGGGACAGAGAGAGCGGCCGAGGAGAGGGGGGGGGGGACAGAGGAGAGCGGCGAAGAGAGAGGGGGGGAAGAGAGAGCGGCCGAGGGGAGAGGGGGGGGACAGAGAGAGCGGACGAGGAGAGAGGAGGGGAGAGAGAGCGGCGAGAGAGAGGAGGGGGACAGAGAGAGCGGCCGAGAGAGAGGGGGGGACAGAGAGAGCGGCCGAGAGAGAGGGGGGGGACAGAGAGAGCGGCCGAGAGAGAGGGGGGGGGGGGGGACAGAGAGAGCGGCCGAGAGAGAGGGGGGGGGGGGGGGGGGACGAGAGGCGGACCGAGGGAGAGGGGGGGGGGACAGAGAGAGCGGCCGAGAGGAGGGGGGGACAGAGAGAGCGGCCGAGAGAGGGGGGGGGGACAGAGAGAGCGGCCGAGAGGGGGGGGGGGACAGAGAGAGCGGCGAGAGAGAGGGGGGGGGACAGAGAGAGCGGCCGAGAGAGAGAGGGGGGGGGGGGGGACAGAGAGAGCGGCCGAGAGAGAGGGGGGGACAGAGAGAGAGCGGCCGAGAGAGAGGGGGGGGACAGAGAGAGCGGCCGAGAGAGAGGGGGGGGACAGAGAGAGCGGCCGAGAGAGAGGGGGGGGGCGGGGGGGGGGGGACAGAGAGAGCGGCCGAGAGAGAGGGGGGGACAGAGAGAGGGGGAGAGAGGGGGGGGACAGAGAGAGCGGCCGAGAGAGGGGGGGGGACAGAGAGAGCGGCCGAGAGAGGGGGGGGGACAGAGAGAGCGGCCGAGGAGAGAGGGGGGGCGGAGACGACGAAGAGGGGCGGCGAGAGAGGGGGGGGGGACAGAGAGAGCGGCCGGAGAGGGGGGGGGGGGACAGAGAGAGCGGCCGAGAGAGGGGGGGGGGGACAGAGAGAGCGGCCGAGAGAGGGGGGGGGGACAGAGAGAGCGGCCGAGAGGGGGGGGGGGACAGAGAGAGCGGCCGAGAGAGGGGGGGGGGGGACAGAGAGAGGCGAGGGGGGGACAGAGAGAGGGCGAGGGGGGGGGGGACAGAGAGAGCGGCCGGAGAGGGGGGGGGGGACAGAGAGAGCGGGAAGAGAGGGGGGGGGGGACAGAGAGAGCGGCCGAGAGGGGGGGGGGACAGAGAGAGCGGCCGAGAGGGGGGGGGGGGACAGAGAGAGCGGCCGAGAGGGGGGGGGGACAGAGAGAGCGGCCGAGAGGGGGGGGGGACAGAGAGAGCGGCCGAGAGGGGGGGGGGACAGAGAGAGCGGCCGAGAGGGGGGGGGACAGAGAGAGCGGCGACGAGGGACGAGGGGGGGGGACAGAGAGAGCGGCCGAGAGGGGGGGGGACAGAGAGAGCGGCCGAGAGGGGGGGGGACAGAGAGAGCGGCCGAGAGGGGGGGGGACAGAGAGAGCGGCCGAGAGGGGGGGGACAGAGAGAGCGGCCGAGAGGGGGGGGGACAGAGAGAGCGGCCGAGAGGGGGGGGACAGAGAGAGCGGCCGAGAGGGGGGGGGACAGAGAGAGCGGCCGAGAGGGGGGGGGACAGAGAGACGCGGGGCCGGAGAGGGGGGGGGGGGACAGAGGAGAGCGGCGAGAGGGGGGGGGACGGGACGCCGAGAGGGGGGGACAGAGAGAGCGGCCGAGAGAGGGGGGGGGGACAGAGAGAGCGGCCGAGAGAGGGGGGGGGACAGAGAGAGCGGCCGAGAGAGGGGGGGGGACAGAGAGAGAGGCGGCCGAGAGAGGGGGGGGGACAGAGAGAGCGGCCGAGAGAGGGGGGGGGACAGAGAGAGCGGCGAGAGAGGGGGGGGGACAGAGAGAGCGGCGAGGAGGGGGACAGAGAGAGGCGAGAGAGCGGCGAGAGAGGGGGGGGGACAGAGAGAGCGGCCGAGAGGGGGGGGGGGGGGGGGACAGAGAGAGCGGTCGAGAGGGGGGGGGGACAGAGAGAGCGGCCGAGAGGGGGGGGGGGGGACAGAGAGCGCGGCCGAGGGGGGGGGGACGACAGAGAGCGCGGCCGGGGGGAGGGGGGGGGAAGAGAGCGGCCGAGGGGGGGGGGGGGGAAGAGAGCGGCCGAGGGGGGGGGGGGGGGGAGAGCGGCCGAGAGGGAGGGAGGGGAGGGGGAGGAGAGCGGCCGAGGGGGAGGGAGGGGAGGGGGAGGAGAGCGGCCGAGGGGGAGGGAGGGGAGGGGAGGGGAGGGGAGGGAGGGGAGGGAGGGGAGGGAGGGGAGGGGCAAAGAGCGGCCGAGAGGGGGGGAGAGCGCCAGATGGAGGGAGGGATGGGTTTTTGGAGGGATTATGCTCACCTATCTGAGATGATCAGGATCCCGCAGTGTCACTTCTTCAGCAGCCTCACATGGATTGTACAGACAGCAGCCTCCACTTGGAGAGATGAGCAGTGATGAAATGTCTCCACCGGGAGGAAAAATCCATAATACCTAGAACAGAAAAAAATAAGGGAAATAAGAATCACAATGAAGACGCGATACGTCTCCTCCCTGACTCCTATGGACACTAGGTAAAATTGATCCATATAGTCCGAGTACAGAACACGTTCCCTGTTTTGCCCCAAATGCCAACACTCTCCTTCCCTGCACCCCCTCCCGTATGCAGCCCAGTGCAAGTAACATCACACACTTTTCTGCAGTATCACCACCCTCTTCATCACACAGCCCATGGATGCCCATGTATACACCCCACACAGCGCCCCTGGAAGCCCGTGTATACACCCACACACAGCCCCCTAGAAGCCCCTGTATACACCCAACACCACACAAAGCCCCTGGATACCCCTGTGTACACCCAACACCACACAAAGCCCCCTGGATACACCTCACACCACACACAGCCCTGAATGCCCTGTATACACCACACACAGCCCCCTGGAAGCCCCTGTATACACCCCACACCACACACAGCCCTGAATACACCCCACACAGCCCCCTGGAAGCCCCTGTATACATCCCACACCACACACAGCCCCCTGGATGCCCCTGTATACACCACACACAGCCCCCTGGATGCCCTTGTATATACCCCACACCACACACAGCCCCCTGAATGCCCCTGTATACACCACACACAGTCCCTGGATGCCCTGTATACACCCCACAAAGCCCCTGGATGCCCCTGTATACACCCCACAAAGCCCCTGAATGCCCCTGTATACACCCCACACAGCCCCCTGGATGCTCCTGTATAAACCCCACACAGCCCCCTGGATGCTCCTGTATATACCCCACACCACACACAGCCACCTGAATGCCCTTGTATACACCACACCACACACAGCCCCTGTATACACCACACACAGCCCCCTGGATGCCCCTGTATATACCCACACCACACACAGCCCCTGAATGCCCCTGTATACACCACACCACACCCAGGCCCTGTATATACCACACACAGCCCCTGGATGCCCCTGTATACACCACACACAGCCCCCTGGATGCCCCTGTATACACCACACACAGCCCCTGTATACACCCCACACAGCCCCCTGGATGCCCCTGTATACACCACACACAGCCCCCTGGATGCCCCTGTATACACCACACACAGCCCCTGTATACACCCCACACAGCCCCTGGATGCCCCTGTATACACCACACACAGCCCCCTGGATGCCCCTGTATACACCACACACAGCCCCTGTATACACCCCACACAGCCCCCTGGATGCTCCTGTATATACCCCACACCACACACAGCCCCTGTATACACCACACCACACACAGCCCCTGTATACACCACACACAGCCCTGTATACACCAACACAGCCCCTGTATACACCACACACAGCCCCTGTATACACCACACACAGCCCCTGGATGCCCCTGTATATACCCCACACCACACACAGCCCCTGAATGCCCCTGTATACACCACACACAGCCCCCTGAATGCCCCTGTATATACCCCACACCACACACAGCCCCTGGAAGCCCCTGTATACACCACACCACACACAGCCCCTGGATGCCCCTGTATACACCACACCACACACAGCCCCTGAATGCCCCTGTATACACCACACACAGCCCCCTGAATGCCCCTGTATATACCCCACACCACACACAGCCCCTGGATGCCCTGTATATATCCCACACCACACACAGCCCCCTGGATGCCCCTGTATATACCCCACACCACACACAGCCCCCTGGACGCCCCTGTATATACCCACACCACACACAGCCCCTGGATGCCCCTGTATATACCCCACACCACACACAGCCCACAGCCCCCGGGTTCCTTCTCCCACCTCAGTCCTCTCCTCGCTGCTCTCCTTCCTCTCCCCGGCACAGGCTGCTGCAGAGGCCGCACAGATCAGCACAGCCCGCCCGCTCCACAACACTGACTGAGGAACGCTGCCGTAGCTTCCATTGGACGGAGGAGGCCCCGCCCATTCCAGTGACGTCATGATTTTATGAAATCACTCCGCCCCCTCCAAAATTCAACTCTGATCTAGACGCTACCGTAACTTGTAGGTATGGCATCCCTTGGTGTTGTGCTCCATATACGTAGATGGGGTGGACAAGTTAGTGGCTTTTATATTGGGGTATGTTTCCTACACAGTGCTCACACAATGTATACCTTTACCATTACTGAACTCATTGATTTAATATTGAGCAGACATCTGCAAATAGCCTGTTCAGAGCCTGAGAGGGCAGGAACGACGGCATTCTCTATTGGACGTAGTAATGTCGTCCAGTACTTCGAGCAGCCCTTCTCCATCAGGCTAGTGGAGGAGGGAAGGCCATAGACTTCAGTCAGACGGTGCAGGGACGTGATGGAGGCACACTGAATGGAAGGACGATGTTTTAATGTCCAGCATTGTCTATAACCAATATCGGATATTAATATTCCATGTCTTCTTCTCTTCTCGATCACCTGTCCACCCCAGCATTGTCTATAACCAATATCGGATATTAATATTCCATGTTCTCTTCCCTTCTCGATCACCTGTCCACCCCAGCATTGTCTATAACCAATATTGGATATTAATATTCCATGTCTTCTTCCCTTCTCGATCACCTGTCCACCCCAGCATTGTCTATAACCAATATCTGATATTAATATTCCATGTCTTCTTCCCTTCTCGATCACCTGTCCACCCCAGCATTGTCTATAACCAATATCGGATATTAATATTCCATGTCTTCTTCCCTTCTCGATCACCTGTCCACCCCAGCATTGTCTATAACCAATATCGGATATTAATATTCCATGTCTTCTTCCCTTCTCGATCACCTGTCCACCCCAGCATTGTCTATAACCAATATCGGATATTAATATTCCATGTCTTCTTCCCTTCTCGATCACCTGTCCACCCCAGCATTGTCTATAACCAATATCGGATATTAATATTCCATGTCTTCTTCCCTTCTCGATCACCTGTCCACCCCAGCATTGTCTATAACCAATATCGGATATTAATATTCCATGTCTTCTTCCCTTCTCGATCACCTGTCCACCCCAGCATTGTCTATAACCAATATCGGATATTAATATTCCATGTCTTCTTCCCTTCTCGATCACCTGTCCACCCCTCCAGCGCTGTCCCAGCATCGTTGGCACTGGCTCTCATTAGGTTACACGATCCCTGCAGCTATTTCACCCTCCCCTCCTTACGATGCTGAAATTGGTTTCTTATTTGTTCAGTTTCTTATTCGGGCTGAAGTTGGTTTCTTATACAGCAGTTTCTTATTCAGCTATTTTTTATTTTCTGTTTTTTTCAGCTTTATCAATAAGAATTAAACAATCTAAGTATATAATAATATGCAGTCATGTGCCCTGTTGCGAATACACTTAAAAACAGATAAAAAAAAAATAGAAGGCTGGCACAAAAATGGGCATCAAAGTGGGCACTGAGGTATGGTATTGAAGAGGTTAAATGGCTTTGTGCCACTAATCTGACACCTGATTTACATACTTTGTGATGCCACACATCAAGTTCATGTCACTCCAGCCTGGCACAAATGGGTTCTGGGCATCAAAACTGGCATCAAAGTGGGCAGAGAACAAATTTTCACACATGTGAATAAGTAACAGCTATTTTTAAGGGGTTAAATGCCTTTGTGCCACTGATCTAACACGTGATTTACATACCTACTGATGCCCCACATGAAATCCATGTCAATCCTGCCTGGCACAAATGGGTTCTGGGCATCAGAACTGGCATCAAAGTGGGGTCTTTGGGTGGGCTTCAGATATCTACAACCCCGGATGGAGCAGACCAGGAGTGACAACCTACCTTCTTGGGGCTCTACGTCTACTGAGGTCCAAGGTCCATACTCATTACTGTTCATGAACATGGTTTATCGCCGTATGTTTTGAACTGAACTCTAGTACTTTCGGCTGAACTCAAGGGTGGCTGAGGTTGGGGGGAGGGGGGATGGATTGTTTAATTGTTTATTTGTTTATTGGTCTATTTATTTGTTACCATACTGAAAACTCAATAAAAATATGTTACAAAAAAAAAAAACAGTGTGAATGAGAAAATAAATAACAAATGGTATAGAAGAGGTTAATTTTCAAATGTCATGAGTACAGCACATAGTGACACAGTTAGTGAATAGCAAACAAAATGGGGGGTTAATGTAGCACTTTGAACCCTATAAAACAGTGTGACAGAAAATTAAAATGCAAATGGCATAGAAGAGGTTAATGTAGAAATGGCCTTAGTACAGCACATAGTGAGATAGCAAGTGGAGCACAAATACAATAGAAGGGGTTAAAAAGGTATTAAAAAAACATCAATATGGTGAAATGTAGCTCATATGAAATTTGTATAAAGAAGGGGTTAATATAAGCATAAGCATTAGGAATATATACTCATGTGAAATTGTACTGTGAAAACAGCTTTTTAGGTTTTAAATAGTGCAAAAATTCAAATTTCGCGCTCTAACATGGCGGACGCGAAATGTTCATTCATAAAATGGCGGCAGACGCCAGCCGCTGTGGGATTGGGCAGCGGAAACTTCATAAACATGGCGCCGTGAATCCGATTGGTCGGCGCTATGCGGGGAAACCGGCGACTTGGATGCCCAGTGCCTGGTTCTGTTTTCGGCCAGAGCGCAAGGCTCAGGTCGGTCGTAGCGTGGAAGTATGTAGCTCCGCCCCTCTGTGCTATGATTGGTCTGGCGGCAACTTCAGAAGAAGGCGCTGAGCATCCGATTGGTCGGCGCTCAGCGGGGAAAGCCGCGCTTTCCCTGCCGAGCGCCTGGTTCAATTTTCGGCCATAGTGGTCGGCGGCATCGGGGACCCCGCTTTTAGCGCGGAACGCCGCGCTTGGAGCGCCGAACTCGGCGTCGAATTGTGGAAGTGTGTGGGAGTGTGTGGCGGCGCTCAGCGCTTTCCCCGCTGACCGCCGCCACACACTCCCACACACTCCAAGCGCGGCACTCCGCGGTAAAAGCGGCGACCCCGATGCCGCCGACCACTATGGCCGAAAATCGAACCAGGCGCTCGGCAGGAAAAGCGCGGCTTTCCCCGCTGAGCGCCGACCAATCGGAATCACAGCGCTACTCAGTAAAGTTGCCTCTGTCCAATCACAACACAGCGGGGCGTAGCTACACACTTCCAAGGTCCACGAACGCCGTGGCCGAAAATTGAACCAGGCGCTCGGCAGGGAAAGCACCGCATTCCCCGCTGAGCGCCACCATAGACTCCCACACACTCCCACACACTCCCACAATTTGGCGCCGAGTTCACTGCTCCAAGCGCGGCGTTCCGCGCTAAAAGCGGTGACCCCGATGCCGCCGACCACTATGGCCGAAAATCGAAGCAGGCGCTCGGCAGGGAAAGCGCGGCTTTCACCCCTGAGCGCCGACCAATCGGAATCACAGCGCTACAGTGTGAAGTTGCCGCTGTCCAATCACAACACAGCGGGGCGGAGCTACAGACTTCCACCTTCCCGAACGCCGTTGCCGAAAATAGAACCAGGCGCTCGGCAGAGAAAGCGCCGCTATCCCCGCTGAGCGCCGACCAATCAGAATCAGAGCGCCATCTACCGTGACCAATCACAATCGCGGCGCCATTTTTGAAAATACACAGCGGCCAATCACAATCACGCCTCATTTCTCAATGCATCTCTATGGGAAGGGGCGCTGAGAATGCGATTGGTCGGCGGTCAGCGGGAAGACCGGCAAGTTGTATGGGCGGCGCCTGAATGAGTGTTCGGCCACAGCGGTCTGATGCACCGCGGAGGCCGCTAGAAGCGCCAAATTTTGCGCTTGTAGCGCAGAAGTCGGCGCTTGCAGCGGCGAAGTGTCCGAACTGTGGCGCCGGCTCCATGCAGCGCCGATTGGCGCTGCATGGCGCAAAATAGTAAAAGTGGTGAAAATAAAAGATTGCAAAAGAGGTGAAAATAAAACTTAGCATCAGGAATATAGCCTCTGATGTGAAAAGGTATATTTCAAGAAGGATATCTTAGCTGATAAATCGCAGAACCCGATCCGGCGCTTGCTTCCCGACGGCCCTCACGAAGGATGGATATCTTGGCTGAAATATAGTCCAACAGATAGTCAGGCGCTTGCTTCCCGACGGCCCTCACGAAGGATGGATATCTTGGCTGAAATATAGTCCAACAGATGGTCCGGCAGTAGCTTCACGTTCTCCCTCAAACAGGATATGCAGAGGTGGAATTATGTGTTGAAAAAGATTCAAATTTCGCGCTATAAATAGCGGCCTTATCTCATTGGTGGGCGGCAACCTCAGAAAGATGGCGCCATGAATGTGATTGGTCGCTGTGTATTTTCAAAAATGGCGCAGTGATTGTGATTGGAGGGCGCCTTTCCATAGGATACATGGAGGAATGAGGCGCTAATGTGATTGGTCGCTGTGTGCTGGCGGTGACCAATCAGAATAGCGCCTCACTTCCCATAGAGATACATAGCGGTGTTTCGGCGAATTTATGGCCGGGCCCCTGGTTCTATTTTCTGGTCATCATAATGGGAGACCCAGACAATGGGGTTTAGGGCACTGCCCTCCGGAGGTCACACTAGGTACTACAAGTTTGTAGACACCGCCTCCTCCGCTTATAAACCCCTACCGCAGGGAACATCCTCAGTTTTAAACTTAGTGTGCTCGGAGGATCACGCTTTGCTTGCACTTCACTGCATTCTCACTACTTACGTGATGGCGTCTGAAGACAAGGTAATATGGTCCTGGTCGGGACCTGCGACAGCCTCCCCGCTCACCCTTGTGGCACACGCAGGTGGAGGTACCGGAGGGCCTAGAGCCTGGACACTTTGTGTTCTCCCGGTACGCTGTCGCGCTCCTTTCCATCCCTCTCTGGGGGGCTCTGGAGAGTGGGAGATGGGAGCCTTGCACAGCTCCGCTCCGTCCGAGGCCTCCCTAAATGGTGCTTACAGACCGGACTGGAGCCAGCCCAGTCCGAGGCCTCCCTAAATGGTGCTTACACTCCGGACTGGGCTGAACCCCCGTCCGAGGCCTCCCTAAATGGTGCTTACAGACCGGACCGGCACTGAGGCACTCTGTGTCTCCTGTGTGCCTGGGGGTAGTGTCTGTCACTTTATGTGTCCTGACACTCAGACCGCGCGTTACCCTCGGGTCCGCGGATCTGGAGGTGTACCCTGTGCTGGGGGCACCCTGGCTGACCGCCCTGTGTGTCACAGGGGCTGAGGCCGTAGACTGCTGATCTTTGGATGTAATTGCAGTCCGTGTGTGTGTACTGTGTTTTACACTATTTCCCGCGCTGCGGGCTCCAGCACCTCCATTTTGAGGCTGTCTGGAAGAGAGGAGGCAGCCCTTGCGGTGACGTCACTGGGGGGCGTGTGTGTGTGTTTCCCGCGTGTTCTCGGCGCCGCCCACGACTTTACTGGCGGCGGCCATCTTCTCCCTCACTTCCCGGCTGGGATCTACGGCAGCGCGTGTCTGCACTTCAGAGGGAGACCGGAACTCGCGGAGGTCACACACACACACCGCTTCCTCCCACCGCTTTACTGCGGTCGGTAAGCCACCGGGATTCCCGGTTTGTTTGTCTGTACGACTTGGCTTATAGATCCCCTACTGTGGCTATGTCCTCAGTTAGGAAGCTTGCTGCTAAGGCGGCGGATGCCACCATTACCTGTACTACATGCAATGGTACACTGGTGGAGGGGTCCTGCAATAACTGCGGACGCCCAGAAACCCGGACTGGCTCTGCTGAGGCAGCAGCTCCGGTGCTGTACCCTGAGGTTCAGGTGATCCCAGGACCATGGGAAACGCAGAATAGGATCAATGAATCCCTGCTGTCCCAGATGTCCTCCATGTCGCAGTCACTGGAGGCACTTCATAGGAGACTGGAAAACCCAGCTACTCCTTCCAGTTACCCCCGGGTGTCTCCCTCTTCTGTTGTGAGACCCCTTAAGCGAGCTCGTCGTGAGGAGTCACCCGAGCTCCAGGCTCTCTCTGAGGAGGAGCGTTCCTCTGATGGTGAGGAAGATGATGGGGGTTCTACTCTCGGGTCTGTGTCTGAACCTCCAGATGGGGTGGAGGATCTGGTGTCCTCCATCAATGAGACCTTACGTCTCGTGTGACTCCCCCTGAAGAGGTTATCGTGCACCCGAAGGAGGTCTATCAATGGCTGCGGCCAGAGGCTAGACCGAGTGGGTCTTTCATGGACCACACTAATTTTGGAAGGGTGGTTAGAGCACCCAGGTTACATCCTGGGCGGCGCTATGTCCGCAAACCTAAGGACAATCGCTTCCCCTTCTCCCAGGAGGTGCTTCAGGAATGGTCGCAGTCTCCAAAGGTGGACGCTTCCATGACTAGAATTGCTGCACGCTCCCTGTTTTCTGCCTCTGATAGCTCCTCATTGAAGGACGCGACGGATAGACAGGTCGAGCAACTCGCCAAGTCTTCCTATGAGGCTGTGGGGTCTTCATTTGCCCCTAATTTTGCCACGGTCTGGACCTTACAAGCGATTACTACCTGCTTGGATGGTATCACGGACCTGGCAAGATCCAGTCCAGAGGTCCTGGCGCTTACCGAGAGGGCAAGGGCCTATGCGGATTATGCCAGGACGGCATCTTTGGAAACTGCCACTCGCTCAGCTGTGGCTTCGGCCAATGCGATAGCGATCCGCAGATTGTTGTGGCTGCGTCTTTGGGACTCAGACGCCACGTCTAAGAAGATTTTGCAGAATCTTCCTTTCGCTGGTGACAGGCTTTTTGGCACCGAGCTGGACAAGCTGATAAAGGATTCTGCTGAGTCTAAGATACCGCAGAATAAGCCCAAGCCACGGTATACCGTTAAAAGGAACCCTAAACAGTGGTCCTTTCGCTCCAGCTCGCAGTCATCCGCGACGTCCGCTCGCGCGGACCGAGGGGGCAAGCCAGCTAATCAGTGGCGCTCCAAGAGTCGTCAGAAGAAGCCGGCGGGGGCAGCAGCTGCCACCCCCAAGCCCGCCTCGACATGACTCGCTCTCTCATCCTGCCTCCCCACAGGTGGGGGGCCGCCTGTCTCAATTCCAGGACAGGTGGCTACTTCACGTTCAAGATCAGTGGGTTCGAGATGTAGTCTCGCGAGGTTACAGGATAGAGCTGACATCAAAACCATTATCCCGATTCCATCGGTCTGTTCCATCCCCAGAAAAGGCTCAGGCTTTTGACCTGGTGTTGGAAGCACTCCGCAGAGACGGAGTAGTGGTCCCAGTGCCCACGGTAGAGAGGTTCAGGGGTTTTTACTCCAACCTCTTTATTGTCCCGAAAAAGGACGGCTCCTTTCGACCGGTCCTGGACCTCAAATTGTTCAACCGTCACGTGTTGGTTCGGAAGTTCCGCATGGAATCCCTGCGCTCCGTGATCGCGGCTGTGTCGCAGGGAGACTTCCTGGCGTCCATCGATATCAGGGACGCTTACCTTCACGTGCCCATTGCACCGGCTCATCAGCGCTGGTTACGATTCGCAGTGGGGGACGAACACTTCCAATTTGTGGCCCTACCCTTCGGGTTGGCCTCAGCACCACGGGTGTTCACGAAGGTGATGGCTTCTATGATGGCTCTCCTGCATGTGCAGGGTCACGCCGTCATACCCTATCTGGACGACCTATTGGTCAGGGCGCCATCGGAAGACCTTTGTCGGGTGAGCCTGGAGGCGACCATGAGGTCTCTGGAACAGTTCGGGTGGCTTCTCAATACTCAGAAGTCGACCCTGGTTCCGACCCAGTCATTGACATATCTGGGCATGGACTTCCACACGGACTCGGCCCTGGTGTCTCTACCTCAAGCCAAGCAGCTGGCGATCCACTCAGGAGTACAGAATGTTCTCCTGTCACCTCACTCATCCCTTCGGGCGTTGATGAGACTGGTGGGACGCATGGTAGCGGCGATAGAGGCGGTGCCCTTTGCACAGTTTCGTCTCCGTTCTCTCCAGCTGGAGATTCTTCGCCGATGGGACAAGAGAGCGCTATCTCTGAATCGGTTGGTGGCACTGTCACAACCGACCAGGGACTCCCTGCAGTGGTGGCTCCAGCCACGTCACTTGTCACGGGGCCGGTCATTTCTCAAACCATCTTGGTTAGTGGTGACCACCGACGCCAGTCTGAAGGGCTGGGGGGCGGTGTTCTTACACCACAGGGCTCAAGGCCTCTGGACTCAGTCGGAGTCGACGTTGCAGATCAACGTACTGGAGATCAAGGCGGTCTATCTGGCGCTCCTGGCGTTTTAGAAATTCCTGACAGGACAGCCCATTCGGGTACAGTCCGACAATGCGACGGCCGTCGCCTACATAAATCATCAGGGAGGGACCAGAAGCGCTCAGGCCCTCGCCGAAGTCCACCGCATTCTGTCGTGGGTAGAGGAGCACGACTGCCTGATCTCCGCAGTTCACATCCCAGGGGTCGAGAACTGGGAGGCCGATTACCTGAGCCGGCAGGGGATGGACGCCGGAGAGTGGTCTCTACATCCAGACGTCTTCCGGGACATCTGCGGCAGATGGGGCACTCCGGACGTGGATCTGATGGCCTCGCGGCTCAATCATCAGGTGCCGCAATACATGGCGAGATCCTGGGATCCTCAGTCTCTGGGGGCGGATGCCCTGATCCTGAGTTGGTCCAGTTTCCAGCTGCCATATGTGTTCCCACCTCTGGCTCTGATTCCCAGGGTTCTGTGGAAAATCAGGTCGGAGTGCAGAGTAGCCATTCTAGTGGCTCCGGATTGGCCCAGGAGGTCCTGGTATCCGGACCTGTGGCAACTGTCAGGCGGACACAGGTGGGCTCTTCCAGATCGCGCAGACTTACTCGCGCAAGGCCCATTCTTCCACCTCAATTCCAAGGCCCTCAGATTGACTGCATGGCTCTTGAGGCCTGGCTGCTGACTTCCAGGGGTTTCTCTCCTACAGTGGTGGCCACTATGAATCGGGCTAGGAAGCCCGTTTCCAGGAAAATGTACCACAGGACGTGGAAAATCTTTTTTACCTGGTGTGCCTCTGGTGGAAGGTCCCCGTGGCCCTTGTCCATCCCGACGTTGTTGGCCTTCCTACAGTCGGGTTTGGAATTGGGATTATCCCTTGGCTCCTTGAAAGGTCAAGTATCAGCACTTTCTGTGCTGTTTGACAGGCGATTGGCGCTCCTCCCGAAGGTCCGTCAATTTCTGCAGGGGGTGTCGCGGATGGTTCCGCCCTACAGGAGACCTCTGGACCCGTGGGACCTTAATATGGTCCTGGCGGCATTACAGAAACCGCCGTTTGAGCCTCTGAGGGATGTTTCCCTATCTCGTCTGTCCCAGAAAGTGGCCTTTCTGGTGGCGATTACATCTCTGAGGAGGGTCTCAGAATTGGCTGCACTATCGTGCAAGTCACCCTTTCTGGTGGTTCACCAAGACAAGGTGGTGTTGCGCCCAGGCCAGAATTCTTGCCGAAGGTGGTTTCAACTTTTCACCTGAACCAGGAGATTGTTCTCCCATCATTTTGCCCTGCTCCCGTTCATCAGGTTGAGCGCGATCTCCATACTCTGGATCTCGTGAGAGCTATACGCATTTATGTGTCCAGGACCGCCTCCTTTAGGAGTTCGGATTCCTTATTTGTTCTTACGACAGGTCGCTGTAAGGGGTCCGCGGCTTCGAAGTCAACCTTGGCCAGATGGATTAAGGTTTCCATTCAAGAGGCTTACCGGTCTTCTGGTTTGCCTCTCCCGGTGGGATTGAAGGCTCACTCTACCAGAGCTGTAGGTGCCTCCTGGGCCTTGCGACATCGAGCGTCTGCTCTACAGGTGTGTCAGGCGGCCACTTGGTCCAGCCTACACACTTTCTCTAAGCACTATATGGTGCATGCCCATGCCTCTGCGGATGCAAGTTTGGGCAGGCGGGTTCTCCAGGCGGCGGTTGCCCACCTTTAAAGGGAACCATGTGTTATCCGTCTTGTTGAGGAACTCTTCCCGCCCTGGGGTATTGCTTTAGGACATCCCCATTGTCTGGGTCTCCCATTATGATGACCAGAAAAAAGAGAATTTTGTTTACGTACCGTAAATTCTTTTTTCTTTAATCATCAATGGGAGACCCAGCACCCACCCAGTTGTTCCGTTGCATGTTTTGCAGTTGATCTGTTCCCTGTTGGGACAGTATTTGCCGGGTTGTTGAACCGTCTGTGCACGGCATTCTTCCCGATGTTTCAGGTGTGGTTTATTTCCTCCTCGCAGCTTATGGACCAAACTGAGGATGTTCCCTGCGGTAGGGGTTTATAAGCGGAGGAGGCGGTGTCTACAAACTTGTAGTACCTAGTGTGACCTCCGGAGGGCAGTGCCCTAAACCCCATTGTCTGGGTCTCCCATTGATGATTAAAGAAAAAAGAATTTACGGTACGTAAACAAAATTCTCTTTTTTCGGCCACGGGGCTCGGCTCTGATCGGTCGTTCCACGGGGCCGGAGACTCGCTTCGCGGCGATTGCTCGCGCCTTAGCAATGGCTCGCAATCATTGCGAGTCGTTGCTGATGCGCGAGCAATCGCTGCGAAGCGGCCATTGCAAGTCTCCGGCCCCGTGGAACGACCGACCAGAGGCGAGCCCCGTGGCCGAAAATAGAACATGGGGCCCGGCCATAAATTCGCCGAAACACCGCTATGTATCTCTATGGGAAGTGAGGCCCTCTTCTGATTGGTCGCTGTGTGGTGACGGCGACCAATCAGAATAGCGCCTCACTTCCCATAGACATATAATGGACGACTTTGAGTTTCAAATTTACCGCTTAAAGTGAGGAGCTTTTCTGATTGGTCGCCGCCAGCACACAGCGACCAATCAGAATAGCGCCTCACTTCCCATAGACATATAATGGACGACTTTGAGTTTCAAATTTACCGCTTAAAGTGAGGAGCTTTTCTGATTGGTCGCCGCCAGCACACAGCGACCAATCAGAATAGCGCCTCACTTCTCATAGAGATAGAATGGGCGATTTTTCGTCCATTCTATCTCTATGGGAAGTGAGGCGCTATTCTGATTGGTCGCTGTGTGCTGCCGGCGACCAATCAGAATAGCGCCTCACTTCCCATAGAGAATAATAGCGGTGTTTCAAGCGAACTATAGCCGGGCCCTTGGTTCTATTTTCGGCCACGGGTCTCGGCTTTCGTCGGCTATCTATCTATGTATGTATTCCTATCTATCTATTTCTATCTATCTATCTATTTCTATCTATCTATCTATTTCTATCTATCTATTTCTATCTATCTATCTATTTCTATCTATCTATCTATCTATTTCTATCTATCTATCAATTTATCTATCTATTTCTATCGATTTCTATCTATCGATTTCTATCTATCGATTTCTATCTATCGATTTCTATCTATCGATTTCTATCTATCGATTTCTATCTATCGATCTCTATCTATCGATCTCTATCTATCGATTTCTATCTATCGATTTCTATCTATCGATTTCTATCTATCGATTTCTATCTATCGATTTCTATCTATCGATTTCTATCTATCTATCTATTTCTATCTATCAGATAGATAGATATAAATAGATACATAGATAAATAGATAGATAGAAATAGATAGATAGAGAAATAGATAGATAGATAAATAGATAGATAGATAAATAGATAGATAGATAGAAATAGATAGATAGATAGATAAATAGATAGATAGAAATAGATAGATACATAGATAAATAGATACATAGATAGATAGCGACCGTAGAACCACCGACCACAGCCGAGCCCCGTGGCCGAAAATAGAACCAGGGGCCTGGCCATAAATTCGCCGAAACACCGCTATGTATCTCTATGGGAAGTGAGGCCCTCTTCTGATTGGTCGCTGTGTGGTGACGGCGACCAATCAGAATAGCGCCTCACTTCCCATAGACATATAATGGACGACTTTGAGTTTCAAATTTACCGCTTAAAGTGAGGAGCTTTTCTGATTGGTCGCCGCCAGCACACAGCGACCAATCAGAATAGCGCCTCACTTCCCATAGAATGGACGAAAAATCGTCCATTATATCTCTATCTCTATGGGAAGTGAAGAGGACGTAGGAGCCGGAGATGGCGAAAAGAAGACAGAAGGCGGAAAGAAGAAAGAAGACCCCCGGGGCCGGACGAAGAGGACACCTGGGCCGGACGGAGGACTCCTGAATCGGACGGATGATCAGATGAAGAAGAAGGCATGTAAGTGATCGACGGCGGCAGGGGCTTAGGGGGCGGCGGGGACTCGACGGCGGCGGGGGCTTAGGGGTGGCTCCGGAGCAGTGTACGGTGGGGTGGCGGGGCGGCGAGGGCAGGCAGACGGGGCAGAAGAGAGGGGTTGCTCCGGAGTCGCTGCTGTCACCGCCTGGTGACACAGTGCTCCGGAGCAACCCCTCTCTTCTGCCCCGTCTGCCTCCCGTCACCGCCGCGGGGTTCAGGCGGGCAGAGCGGGGTAACGCGGCGGCGAGGGTAGCGGGGCGGACAGGCGGCTGGGCATGGGGCTGTAGTATACCATAGCGGTGTACACTACAGCCCCATGGCGGCGGCGAGGGGAGCGGGGCAGACAGGCGGCTGGGCATGGGGCTGTAGTATACCATAGCGGTGTACACTACAGCCCCATGCTCAGGGGGGCATGTTGGTGGCTTTGTTCGCGGGGCAAGGGCTCGCAATGCCCGCTTCGCGCCAGGCGAAGTGCCGAGCCACGCGAACAAAGCCACGGAAGTAGCGCCGGACGCGACGGAAGTCGCTACGGCAATTATATAATAGATGTTAGAGTCCCAAAGCCATTTAGCCCACCAAAAACACTTGATACTTATTCAAATCTGTGAAAATTGGTGAATTTCCCACTTTGATGCCAGTTCTGACGCCCGAAACCGATTTGGCTTAGGCTGAGGTGACATGAGTTTGATGCAGGGCATCACTATGTATGTAAATCAGGTGTTAGATCAGTGGCACAAAGGCATTTAACCCCTTAAAAACAGCTGTTACTTATTCAAATCTGTGAAAATGGGTGATTTGCCCAATTTGATGCCATTTCTGATGCCCAGAACCCATTTGTGCCAGGCTGGAGAGACATGGATTTCATATGGGGCATCAGTAGGTATGTAAATCAGGTGTTAGATCAGTGGCACAAAGGCATTTAACCCCTTAAAAACAGCTGTTACTTATTCAAATCTGTGAAAATGGGTGATTTGCCCAATTTGATGCCATTTCTGATGCCCAGAACCCATTTGTGCCAGGCTGCAGACACATGGATTTCATGTGGGGCATCAGTAGGTATGGAAATCAGGTGTTAGATCAGTGGCACAAAGCCATTTAACCCCTTAAAAACAGCTGTTACTTATTCAAATCTGTGAAAATGGGTGATTTGCCCAATTTGATGCCAGTTCTGATGCCCAGAACCCATTTGTGCCAGGCTGGATTGACTTGGATTTCATGTGGGGCATCAGTAGGTATGTAAATCAGCTGTTAAATCAGTGGCACAAAGCCATTTAACCCCTTAAAAACAGCTGTTACGTATTCAAATCTGTGAAAATGGGTGATTTGCCCAATTTGATGCCAGTTCTGATGCCCAGAACCCATTTGTGCCACTCTGGATTGACTTGGATTTCATGTGGGGCATCAGTAGGTATGTAAATCAGCTGTTAAATCAGTGGCACAAAGGCATTTAACCCCTTAAAAACAGCTGTTACGTATTCAAATCTGTGAAAATGTGCAATTTGCCCACTTTGATGCCAGTTCTGATGCCCAGAACCCATTTGTGCCAGGCTGCAGAGACATGGATTGCATGTGGGGCATCAGTAGGTATGTAAGTAGATCAGTGGCACAAAGGCATTTAACACCTTAAAAATAGCTGTTACTTATTGAAATCTGTGAAAATGTGCAATTTGCCCACTTTGATGTCAGTTTTTTTTTTTTTTGAAACATCATATTTATTCAATTTTCCACCAAAGTTTTCTTCCAACAAAAATAGTTTACATTCAGTATAATCATAATATACAAAATCAGAGCAAGACAATCATACAAAAATTAAACAAACATTAATATAGACATTTTTGCATGTCAAATCGGTGTATTTATCATATAACAAAAACCACAATGCTCCCAAATCTCCAAGTACCGTATATACTCGCGTATAAGCCGAGTTTTTCAGCCCAAAAATTGGGCTGAAAAGTACCCCCCTCGGCTTATACGCGAGTCAGTGCTGTATACCGATGTATACATCGGTACATACCGATGTATACATCGGTATACAGCAGCCCCCGCATCCCCAGTAATCCAGGGCCCCCCCAGCGTCTCTCCGGTCACCTGAAAAGCAAACTATACTTATCAGTGTCCGCTGTCCGCGCCCGCTCGCCTCTGCCCGGTCTGCCGTCTGCGATCCTCCATCTTCATGCGGCGTCTTCCGGGTTCCTGTGCTCGTCGCAGGGAATGACGTCATTCCCTGCGACGAGCACAGGAAACCGGAAGACGCCGCATGAAGAAGGAGGATCGCAGACGGCACTGTCACGGCAGAGGCGAGCGGGCGCGGACAGCGGACACTGATAAGTATAGTTTGCTTTTCAGGTGACCGGAGAGACGCTGGGGGGGCCCTGGATTACTGGGGCCCTGTATACTACCGCTGGGGCTGCAATCTACTACCACTGGGGCTGTATATACTACCACTGGGGCTGTATATACTACCACTGGGGCTGTATATACTACCACTGGGGCTGTATATACTACCACTGGGGCTGTTATACACTGGGGCTGTATATACTGCTGGGGCCCTGTATACTACCGCTGGGGCTGCAATCTACTACCACTGGGGCTGTATATACTACCACTGGGGCTGTATATACTACCACTGGGGCTGAATATACCTGTGGGGCTGCTGTATACTACACTGGGGCTGTATATACCTGTGGGGCTGCTGTATACTACCACTGGGGCTGTATATACCTGTGGGGCTGCTGTATACTACCACTGGGGCTGTATATACCTGTGGGGCTGCTGTATACTACACTGGGGCTGTATATACCTCTGGGGCTGCTGTATACTACACTGGGGCTGTATATACCTCTGGGGCTGCTGTATACTACCACTGGGGCTGTATATACCTGTGGGGCTGCTGTATACTACCACTGGGGCTGTATATACCTCTGGGGCTGCTGTATACTACCACTGGGGCTGTATATACCTCTGGGGCTGCTGGATGCTACCACTGGGGCTGTATATACTTGTGGGGCTGCTGTATACTACCACTGGGGCTGTATATACCTCTGGGGCTGCTGTATACTACCACTGGGGCTGTATATACTTCTGGGGCTGCTGTATACTACCACTGGGGCTGTATATACCTCTGGGGCTGCTGGATACTACCACTGGGGCTGTATATACCTCTGGGGCTGCTGGATGCTACCACTGGGGCTATATATACCTCTGGGGCTGCTGTATACTACCAATGGGGCTGTATATACCTCTGGGGCTGCTGTATACTACCACTGGGGCTGCTGTATACTACCACTGGGGCTGCTGTATACTACCACTGGGGCTGCTGTATACTACCACTGGGGCTGCTGTATATACCTTTGGGGCTGCTGTATACTACCTCTGGGGATGCTGTATACTACCACTGGGGCTGTATATACCTCTGGGGATGCTGTATACTACCACTGGGGCTGTATATACCTCTGGGGATGCTGTATACTAACTACTGGAGCTGCTGCTGTATATACCACTGGGGCTGCTGCTGTATACTACCACTGGGGAGGCTGCTGTATACTACCATTGGGGGGCCTGTATACCGCACTGTTGGGGGCTGTATACCTGTGCTGGAGTCCACCCTCGGCTTATACACGAGTCAATAGGTTTTCCCAGGTTTTGGGGGCAAAAGTAGGGGGGTCGGCTTATACACGGGTCGGCTTATACACGAGTATATACGGTAATATCCAAGGCCGCAAGGTATGGGCAAGGACCCCTCCAATACCACCTATTCAAGGCTTTGTGTCTCAATATCTAATACCGTTTATATTCCAGCGGTGGATGTACGAGACCTTGCCATCTTATAAATCTATCTGTAAGTGTGAGTCCCTATCTTTACTCCCCTATAACATATTTCTTATCCTACATCTAGTCGTCCCAAAGTCCCCCCTAATTCCTCCAGAAGGTACCATGATGTGTCTTTAAGTGGGACCATGATATGACGTATCGCTTCCCCTGAGGTCTTAGCTTCTATGAAGCTCCTCCATTTCTCCATGAAGGCCACCATCATCGCCTCCTTATCTCTTAGCACTTCTCGTCTATCTATTTCCAGCGCTCTGTCCAAGCCCATCACCATGTCAGACTCTCCCGGTAAATCCGGTCGTAGCCAGAAAAGGAGTAGCAGGCGTTTCGCTAACAGCATAAGGACATGAGCCAAACGCAAGGCCCCTCTGTGACTCCCAGGCGTCCCCAAGTCCTGGAATATCCATTTCGAGGGTTCCATAGCATAGTGATATTTACAGTAACTATAGAGCAGGGCATCTACCATGCTCCAGAATACTTGGACCTTAGGGCATTTCCATATACCATGTATCATATCAGTTTTTTCCCGCTGACATTTCGGGCAATTAAGTAGGCGATCTGGATTGGATACAGAACGCGGGAAGTTAAATCCGTATACCATCGCATGAATGATGCGGAAATGTGAATCTCTCCACTGTTCACTGGAAATATAGCGCCGTACTTTATCCCACCCTGTCAAAATACTGTCCTGCACTGAGTCATCCTCCAAATATCTCCTCCACACGGAGAACAATCCCGAGTCCCCACTCGGTGACAGAATGACCCTAAGTTCCCTATATATGGAAGAGATGCTCAGCTGCGAAGATTCCATGTTAATTAGCCTGTCACAAACGTTTGGGGACAGTTCCTTGGATACATCACGTAGTCGTGCCATGACGTGATTTTTTTATTTGCATATATTGGAGACCCTGTGTCCCCCCCAGTCCAAAATTGCCCAGAATCTCCAACCCCGTCATCCAACGTCCTTCCGTCTTATGTAGCAGATCGCCCATCTTCAACACCCCCTTCCTTCTCCAGTCTCTGAATAGTGCGTTGTCACGTCCCATAGTAAAGTCAGGGAAGGCCCATGGATTAAGATGTTTAGAGACCCTCCAGGACAGGCCACATTTCTTCCTGACCGCCTTCAATGCCGCAATTGTGTCCTTGCAGACAACGGCTGACTTGATATGAGGCGGAATGCTTGCTAGGGATGAATGTAGGAGGGAACAACGGTCCCAAGGGGCACAGAATTCCACCTCAAGTGGGCCAGCAGAATATCTGTTAGCAGCTGTGATCCACTCTACTACGTGCCGCAGCAAACATGCCAGATTATAACCCCTCAAGTCAGGTAAGTTCGTACCCCCCTCAGCTCGCGGTAGCATCAACGTACCCAGACGAAGTCTAGGTCTCTTTCCCTTCCACACGAACGTGGAGAATGCCCTGTTAATCCTACGTACGTCAACATGTTTCAACAGTAGGGGAATCGTTTGTAAAGGATAGAGAAGTCGGGCAAAACTTACCATCTTTACTAAATGACATCGACCCAACAGGGAAAGTGGAAGATTTGCCCACTTTTTCAGTTCCTGTTCAATTTTGTCAAAAAGTGGGGAGTAATTAAGGGTGTAGACCTGGCTCGGTGTCCTGCCTAACTGGATCCCTAGGTATTTGATGTGAGAGTTGGCCAACGGAATTCCCAATGCGTTCGCAGTTTCCCTTAAAGCTCCCCCCCCTCTAATACTCAGTATTTCGCATTTTCGTCTGTTTAAGGAAAACCCCGCAAAGATTCCAAATGACTCAATGCCCCTAATCAACATAGGCAGATCACTTTCCGGGTTATCCGAAAAGAGAACGATATCATCTGCGAACAGAGCAGATTTCACCTCGCAGCGTCCCACTTTAATTCCTGAAAATGGGCTACCATTATTAATGTATCTCGCCAGGGGCTCCAGGGCTATATTAAACAATAGAGGCGATAGTGGGCACCCCTGCCGAGTCCCTTTCTGTAGCGGAAATTTCGGTGACAGGAAGCCCGGGGTGTGCACCCTCGCAGTAGGGTTAGAATAAAGATTAGAAATAAAGCTACGAAATCTGCCCTCTATGCCCATTCTATTCATAACCAGATCCAGCCATGGCCACCGGACATTATCAAACGCCTTTTCTGCGTCCAAGGTGACCATGGCCGGATCTTTCCCCTCCTGTCTGGCACTATTTCGCACCACGTCCAACACCAATAACGCCTTGCGGATGTTAGTCACTGCGGAACGCCCTTTAACAAACCCAGATTGGTGAGCCTCAATGAGTTCTGGGAGGACCTGGGCCAGCCTGTCTGCCATTATTTTAGATAGAAGTTTAAGGTCCACATTTACGAGAGATATAGGCCTGTAATTTGCCGGATTTTCTCTATCTTTATCTCCTTTGGGCAACAATTTAATATAGGCCATATTCGTGTCGTCAGGAATAGGGTCACCCATGGTAAATCTATTAAACATCCCCGTCAGTGTTGGGGTCACCTCCTCTCTCAGGATTTTATAAAACTCCCCCGTATAACCGTCTGGGCCTGGTGCCTTATTAGTACCCAATTTCCTGATGGCTGAGTCGACCTCGGATTCCGATATGGGTTTGTTAAGAACGTCCAGATCTGCTTCCGAGATCGAGTCAAGGTGTATCTTTCGTAACCAATCTTCTCCTCCCGACATTTGTTCTCCCTGTACTCTGTAAAGCTTTCGGTAAAAGTCTCCCAGTACATTATTAATGTCTCTTGGGCTAGTAACCACTTCCCCACCCTGACGACGTAGTCCCATAATCGGATTAGGTAATCTGCGACCCCTAGCCAGGTTCGCCAGTAACTTCCCCGCCTTATCGCCAAATCTATTTAGATCCACGTCCAGCTGACCACGTATCATGATTTCCCTGGTCTCTGCCAATCTGTCAAAATCTTTCCTCGCCTCTGTCCATTTCTGTCTGTCGGACTGATTACATGTGAGGCGGAATGTCCTGTAAGCGTCTGTGACTTTCGCGCTGGCCACTGAGTACTGTTCTGTCAGCTTCTTCTTTTGTGTTAAAGTATGAGCAATAATTTGTCCTCTAACCACTGCCTTCCCCGCTCCCCAGAACAACGTATGGTCATCTTTGTGGGCCGTGTTATCTCTCGAGAACTCAAGCCACCATTCTTTAAGTCTGGTCCTAAAGTCTCCCAGTTTCGACAGATGTGAGGGAAAGCGCCACAGGATGTCCGATCCTTTAGGTTGAACATCAAGGATGTCCAAAGACACCGGACTGTGGTCTGAGATGACCATTGGCTCAATCTCTGCACCCTCTATGGATCGCAACATTTTCGTATTCGCCAGGAACATATCTAATCGTGACCAAGACGAGTGGGGGTACGAGTAATGAGTATATTCCAACTCCTGTGGGTGTAGAGTTCGCCACACATCTGCCAAACCCAAAGACCTCACCATGTCAGCTAATGCTCCTCCCGCCTAGGTGCTCCTTTAAGACCGGAAGTCCCGTAGGTATCCCTCCTCCTATCCAAATCTTCAGTCATTACTTCGTTAAAGTCGCCTCCAATTATTATATTTGGTTCACTATCCTCCAACCACCTCGTCTGTAAATCTCTAAGGAACTGACCCCGCGGGCCGTTTGGAGCATAGATGTTATATAGACTTAACCGTTGAGCCTTTACTTCCAGGACTAAATGTAGTACCCTCCCCTCTTGGTCTCTAGATACGATACCTCAGTATGAGCTAGATGTTTGTTAACTAGTATTAATACCCCAGCTTTACGGTCTTGTGCACCTGAAATCCATCCCGCTCCCACCCATTGCTTTTGCATGTAATGTAACTCATGTTGCCTAAGATGTGTCTCCTGTAAAAGGGCAATGTCCACCTTAAGTCTTTTCAGATGTCTAAGCACCATATGTCTCTTATTGGGGGACCTAAGCCCCTTAACATTCCAGGTTATTACTCTAACCATTTTTCATAACGTCATGAGAAGAAAAGTAGGCACCCAGCCCACCCCAGAGTCTCGGATTGACGACTAGATAGTATAGTACCCATTTCATGTGTTGGGAAATCAGAGCATCCAATGATACAGCACTATATACTTGGAGTAATAAACCTATTGGGAGCAACAACACAACCACAAAAAATAAACTGAAACAAACAACCCTCCCCTTATTAGTCATCACCCGACCATGCCGGGCACACGAGATGGGAACTTCAACAAACAAGTTTCCTCTCGGGAAAATTTCTTTCATTAACCCCATGGCTTCCTTTTTTCTGTGCTGACGCGGCCCGCCCTGACCCTTACGCCTGATATTCACATATACGGAACCATTCCAAGAAGGCCGTTGAATTGGTATATGTTGCCTTGGACATGTAAGCTTATACATACCCCCAACTTCAGATATAATATACATCCCTTCCCAGAAAGAAAAGAGAAAGAGAAAAAAAAAAAACAACACCAGTAGTAAGGGAGGCACATTAGGGCAATCAGACTATGGAGTGAACTTCTCATCATATGATATTCACGTAAAAAGAGAGATGAAGAGAGAGAAAGGTAGAGAAAAGAAAGGAAGGGGAGAAATGAAAGAAGAGGAAGAAAGTGGGACATATAGGAGAGCGAATGAGAGGGAGAAATTGCGAGGTGGAGGGGGGAAGGAGAGGGGGGGAATACCGGGGGGGGGGGAGAGGAGGATGTGGAAATAGAAGTAAGAGGCAAGAGAGTAATTGTGTGAATGTGGGGGGAATAGAGGAGGGGAAGGGAGTGTGTAGAAATATGTATATGAGAGGGATGAAAAGGGGATGAAGAGGTTTAAGTTCAAGATTGAGATTGAGTCGGTGAGAAAGTATATGGAGTACATATAGATGTACGGGAGTGAAGTGGGAACGTCATATGAGCGGAAACAAAAAAGCAGAGAGGGAGGATTGAAAATGGGAACCAACGCTTGCCAGTAGCTTTAGTAGACATGGCTATCCATTAGCATCGGTCTGTCCATGGATCCTCAGGGATAAGATGCCAAGATCATCATAGGTCCAATAGAGTTTTTTACCAGGCTATTTGCGCTCCCAGAGGTCTGTGATCCAAAGTACAATATACCTGAGGAAGACATATTTTACTGTCGAAACGCGTTGTATGTGCTATTCTTATGAAATAATAAAAAAACTCTTTATGAAATTATAAGAAGCTTTGGATCACAGACCTCTGGGAGCGCAAATAGCCTGGTAAAAAACTCTATTGGATCCATATTCCTATAGTAACTCGGTCTGAGCTACTTACTAGCTACCAGGGATTTGCAGCATACCGACTACTGAGGAAATCTACTCCTGGATACCTAATGGTCCCTAGTCACCGATACGCAAGTGAACAAGACCTAAAAAAGGTGAGTGCCATCCACATCCACCTACGATCTGATTATACATCTACATTTAGATCGGTGCGCTTTCTTCCTTTCCTTCCCTTCTACCAGAAAGATCATCATAGGGAAGTCACAACTTGTAAAGCAATCCTTCCTTGCTGTGTCACACATCCGATGCGTTCCCAATCTCAGCTGAGTCCAGTATTGTCGCCGTGCATTGGTCTCTAGATGAGGCTTCCTCACTGGAGCGATGATTACGCCTGCGACGCTGTTGCGTTGTCCAATTTGCGTTGTCAGAGTAACTATCGCGTCCTCCAGGAACCATTTTCTCTGTAACAGCGTCAGCGTACGAGCGTTGTGTCTGGGATCTTGGGGAATTCCCGTTCTCTGGCGTGCGACGATGAAACCCAAAGGAAGCACAACCTTGAATAAATTGCATCGCTGCAGCACTGTCTGTAAATGATTTCAGGACACCTTTTGGATCCCGAAACCTGAGTATAGCCGGAAACGCTAGTTGGAAGCGCACGTTTTGTTTAAAAAGCAGGGAGCAGGCTGGACTGAACAGTTTCCTCTTACGTGCCACTGAAGCCGAAAAGTCTTCATATAACCTGACTCTGTGGCCACCCACTATCAATGGGAGCCTTCTGGACCTGTACTCCCTCAGTAGTGTTTCTTTATCCTTGTAGTCCAGATATCTTGCAATAGCTTGTCTCGGGTTGTCTTGCGGGTTCCTTGGCGGGCCCACTCGGTGCGAGCGCTCAACTCTGCATTTATGTTGCATACCCAGCACCTTTGGCAGTTCCACCTCCCAGATAGCGTCCAGTTGACCAGGTGAGATGGATTCAGGTAGACCCACCAAACGCAGATTATTCCGGCGGGACCGGTTTTCCAAATCATCTAATTTGTCTTCCGAGTACACCGCCTGCTTTTGCAAGCCCGCCACCTGCTCTTCCAAGCGCAGAATTCTGTCTTCAGCTTCTCCCAATCTACGTTCTGCCTCTTGCAGCCGGTCCCCTTGAGCTGATACCGTGCGCTGTAGATCCTGAATCACTTCTGCTACAGCTTCCTTGACCGCCGCTTTCAGATCAGCCGCAAGGTATGGTGCGACCTCTTTAGCTAAGGATTGCACATCCACAGTGTGCATACAGGAGGCTGGGTCCCCCATTTCACCACCGGAGGTCCCCCCTCGTTGTCCGCCATTACTATTGTTATTCCTAGGCTGCGTCTCGCCCACTCCCGAAGCGGGAGACGATCCCCCTTTCAAACCTCTCGCCGGCGGATCTGGTCTGCTCCTGGCGGTACCTCCAGTCTGGCCTCCTCGCCCCCCGGAGGATTTGGCAGCACGGCTGTGTTCTTTCGTTTTGGCGGCGCTGGCTCGCACTTCCGCCGCCATCTTAAGCTGTGTCCCGCTCGGCCTCGTGATGCGCCGGGTGACAGTCTCCTCTCCGCCCGTACTCCTCAGTATGTATCTGTCCAGAGTCCCTGTGGTACGGGGAGTGGACGCCAGCGTGGATATGGCCCGGATGGCTCCTTAAACCCGGTGATTGTGACGGATTGTCGGCTCAGGGACAGGAGCCCTCATTTCAGGCAGCCATCAGCACAGCACCGGAACCGGAAGTGGGAGTTGATTCTTATGGGATTCTTATAACCCGTTAGTCTCTACTGAGTATACATGATGCTTCACATGACGTTATGTATCCGTAGTATCAGAGAAATAGAGGAATAAAGCACGTGTGGAGATCCAGAAGATATAGCACTACAGGCCCAGGTGGCGTCTAGCACTGCAGGGGTTAACAATAGAACTGATAAGTCTGAATGCTGCAGGAGTTGTGAGGCAGTGATGCTGCAGTCCTACAAGTAAGGGTGGGGGTCAGTGAGGAGTAGGATCTTCTGTAGTGGGAGCAGATACCGACAGCACAACAGTGTTACCCAAATTGCAGCGGGTTACAGCAGATCAGGTGTCCCCACAAAGATAGTTTATGGTGCCAGCCACTAGAATATACTCTGAGATCAGAGAGACAGGGTCCTGTATGGGCCAAGGTGTTGTAGAGCCAGGAGATTGTAAGGGATGATGTTAGTCTCTTGCAAAAGTGCAATACTGAGCCGCCTTGAGGGAGCTTCTCTCCCCTCCACTCATCCAGGCACAGTCTATTTGGTCTTAGCTCCGTATCTCAGCCCTGTTGCTGCTCAATGTGTGGCCAAGATTGTTAATAACCTTCCTCTGAGTGGGAATGTTTCCTGATAGCACTTACACTGTTATGTGTGCCAGCGAGGGTTAACTTTCCTGAGTCACCATTATCTCTGCAGGAGCTGTCTTTCACTTACCACTCCAGTGACTTCTCAAATACCGTGTTTCGCCGATAGTAAGACCCCCCCGAAAGTAAGACAGGGTGGGGGGGACATGGGGTCTGCTAATGTAAGACCCCCCCCCCCGATTGTAAGGCAGGGTAGGGGGGAGGGGGGTCTTACTATCGGGGAAACACGGGGGGGGGGGTTTACATACATACATACACACATACAGACACATGCATACACATATATACACATATATACACACCATACACACCACACACACACATAGCACCGCTTCTTACCGGGTCCGGTGTGGGGTCCCCGATGGTCCTGTGCCGTCCTCTGTGCTCCGATCCGGTCCCCGAGATGATCCGCTGCCGTCCGCCATGTTCCGGTGTCGGTCCTAGGCTCCATGGTCCCTGCTCTTCCGGAGTTCAGGCCTAGCTCCGCCCAGGTCATAGTGTGGGCCAATCAGCATAGCGGCGCTGACGTCAGAGGCAAGCGCCCGATGACGCTTGCTTGAGTGCCGCTATGCTGATTGGCCCACACTATGACCTGGGCGGAGCTAGGCCTGAACTCCGGAAGAGCAGGGACCATGGAGCCTAGGACCGGCACTGGAACACGGCGGACGGCAGCGGATCATCTCGGGGACCGGACCGGAGCACAGAGGACGGCACAGGACCATCGGGGACTCCACACCGGACCCGGTAAGAAGCGGTGCTATGTGTGTGTGTGGTGTGTATGGTGTGTATATATGTGTATATATGTGTATGCATGTGTCTGTCTGTATGTGTGGGAATGTGTGGATGGATGGCTGCAGTGTGTGGATGGATGGATGGATGGTGGGGCCTCCAATGTAAGGCCCCCCCCGAAAGTAAGACAGGGGGCCACTTTTGGCCACAAAAAGAATGTAAGACCCTGTCTTACTTTCGGGGAAACACGGTAGCAGGTCCCCAAAGGCTCCTCACTGCTTCCTGGAGTGTCAGATATCAGCAGCCCAGCTCCATTCTGTTTGTGTGAGCCAGTCTGTGTTGCAGCTGCTGGAGGAGACACAGTGCAGAGTGTGCACCCGAGGACAGATAGAAAGTCCCTGTAAGAGCAGGTGGCAGAGCTCCTTGTGGCAGCACAGCTCTGTGAGGGGGAGGTCACACAGTCAGGCCAAAATGAGAGCTTGAGGTGGTAGACAGGTAAAAATAAGCCCAGCTTGGTGTGCTGGGATGAGGCAGCAGATGATTTAGGGATGAATGGAGGCCAAATAGCACTTCCAGAGCCGCGGATGCCTGTGATTGAGGATCAGGTAGCAGGAGCTTCTTCACATGCATCCTTCCTGGATTTCGGCCATCTTGGATCTTTTGATGCCAGTTTTGATGCCCAGAACCCATTTGGGACAGGCAGGATTGACTTGGATTTCATGTGGGGCATCAGTAGGTATGTAAATCAGGTGTTAGATCAGTGGCACAAAGGCATTTAACCCCTTAAAAACAGCTGTTACTTATTCAAATCTGTGAAAATGTGCAATTTGCCCACTTTGATGCCAGTTCTGATGCCCAGAACCCATTTGTGCCAGGCTGCAGAGACATGGATTGCATGTGGGGCATCAGTAGGTATGTAAATCAGGTGTTAGGCTGCGTTCACACATTGCGTATTTTGCCGCGTTTTTTTACGCGCGCTTTTCAAAATACGCAATGTGCTTTTTGTCTGCCAGCAAAGTGAATGGGAAATTCACTTTGTAGTGCAGACATTGCGTAAAAATACGCAGTGCGTTTTCCGGGAGAAAACGCAGCTCCGTAAAGAATTGATATGTCAATTCTTTACGCAGCTACTTCTGCGTATTTTCCCAGAGGGGAGGAAGAATCCTGCTTCCTCCTCCCCTCTGTGACAGCTGTGGCCGCCCCATTAGACTTCACAGTGTTAATACACACTGTGAAATCTAAATTAAACAAAAGCAAGTGTGTGAAAAATAAAAAACAATGAATACTCACCTTCCGACGCCTTCTCCCGGTGTCTGGTCTCCGGTTGTAAGTCAGATCTCGTCTGACAGGACCTGTGGTGATGTCAGAGGGGGCGTTCCTGGGGCGGTCCCATCGCTGATTGGCTGCTCGCGGTCATGTGGTATCACATGACCGCGAGTGCCCGGGAACGCCCCCCCTCTGACATCACCACAGGTCTTATCAGATGAGATCTAACTTACAACCGGAGACCAGACACCGGGAGAAGGCGTCGGAAGGTGAGTATTCATTGTTTTTTATTTTTCACACACTTGCTTTAGTTTAATTTAGACTTCACAGTGTGTATTAACACTGTGAAGTCTAATGGGGCGGCCACAGCTGTCACAGAGGGGAGGAGGAAGCAGGATTCTTCCTCCTCTCTGTGACATCACTGCGCTTTCTGGGGGAAAGAAAGCGCAGTGTGTGAATGGTCCTGCGTATTTTGCTGCGCTTTTTCGCGCGGCCGAAAAACGCGGCAAAAAGCGCAGCAAAATACGCAAATGTGTGAACGCAGCCTTAGATCAGTGGCACAAAGGCATTTAACCCCTTAAAAATAGCTGTTACTTATTCACATGTGTGAAAATTGGTTCTCTGCCCATTTTGATGCCAGTTTTGATGCCCATAACCCATTTGTGCCAGGCTGGAGTGACATGAACTTGATGTGTGGCATCACAAAGTATGTAAATAAGGTGTCAGCTTAGTGGCACAAAGCCATTTAACCTCTTCAATACCATACCTCAGTGCCCACTTTGATGCCCATTTTTGTGCCAGCCTTATATTTTTTTTATCTGTCTTTAAGTGTATTCGCAACAGGGCACATGACTGCATATTATTATATACTTAGAATGTTTTATTTTTATTGAAAAAGCTGAAAAAAACAGAAAATAAAAAATAGCCGAATAAGAAACTGCTGAATAAGAAACCAACTTCAGCCCGAATAAGAAACTGAACGAATAAGAAACCAACTTCAGCATCGTCCCCTCCTTCCAACAAGCTGCAACTGCTCTCCCTTTCTCTGGATGTCTAATTTGTTAGATGGAGAGGAGAATGAAGTGGCTGCTTCTTAGCCGTAGGGATCACGTGACCTAACACTGTCACGTGACCCCTGGGAGATGGCACTAGGAGTTTAATAAAAGTGTTCTTATTTTACAAGAGGGGAAACGTATCTAACAAGCCCTTTTAACAAGCTTTGCCACATTAATTGGTGTTTTGGGGTGTTTGCACCTCCTTAGTGCAAACTAAGAGGTCTGATTTGGCTGGATGAGAGGTTCCTGACGGAGTTTAAAGGGTAACGTCTCTCTTCGTGGGGAGTGCCATGCCAGCATAAGGACATATATATGCGCCATGCAGTGAAGAGTCAATTTGCATATTCCAGAGGAGCATTGCCTGGCTTATAAATTTCATTACATTGTCACTCCGCAGGAGAGTAGTTACCCTTAGACTAGGGGTGTGAAACTCCTTTTTTTTTTTTATTACCAAGGGCCACATTAGCATTATGGCTGTCTGTAATTGTAAAGGTGCCGTTACACGCTAGGATATCGTTAACAATATCCCATTCAGCAATGCACCAGTTAAATAGGAGAGCAAGGACTGAACGATCTTTTAAAGCGACATGAATAGGAGATTTTTGAACTACATCGTTCATAAAGGTGTCACACTGAATGATGTGGCTTCTTCAAGCTGCGTTAATAGGACGACGAACGATAGATTTGAGGTCAGGATCTCATTTTTGTGATGACTGTTCCAACCTTTTTTTTTTTCAGCCTACATTGTTCTAAGGATATCGTTAGAACGTTCACAAATCAGTGACGTTTCAAGGATCGTTAACGATATCCTAGCGTGTGAAGTGGTCTTTAGGGCTCTTGTAGATCTGTATGGTACAAGCATGGACTGGCATGCACAAGCTGCTAAGGGGCAAAAAGTGAGCTTTCCATGGAGTAGATCTGTACGAGAACGTTCCCTGGGTAGTAGGGCTAAAGGCACTGTCCCTAGGTGTACATCCCACCACAAGCTTCCCCCCCTTGCAGTGCACATAACATACAGTGCCTACAAGTAGTATTCAACCCCCTGCAGATTTAGCTGGTTGACACATGCGGAATTAACTTGGCATTGTGACATTTGGACTGTAGATCAGCCTGGAAGTGGGAAATGCAGTGCCACAAAACATTTTTTTTTTTTTTGAAGCGTTAAAAGTTAATTCAGAGGGTCATTTATTATTCAACCCCTCAAACCACCAGAATTCTGTTTGGTCCCCCTAAAGTATTAAGAGTAGTTCAGGCACAAATAACAATGAGCTTTACATGTGTGGATTACGGTAATTATCTCTTTTGCCAGCCTTTTCTGACTATTTAAGACCCTCCCCAAACTTGTGAACAGCACTCATACATGGTCAACATGGGAAAGACAAAGGAGCATTCCAAGGCCATCAGAGACAAGATCGTGGAGGGTCACAAGGCTGGCAAGGGGTACAAAACCCTTTCCAAGGAGTTGGCCTACCTGTCTCCACTGTTGGGAGCATCATCCGGAAGTGGAAGGCTTATGGAACTACTGTTAGCCTTCCACGGCCTGGACAGCCTTTGAAAGTTTCCTCCCGTGCCGAGGCCAGGCTTGTCCGAAGAGTCAAGGCTAACCCAAGGACAACAAGGAAGGAGCTCCAGGAAGATCTCATGGCAGTGGGGACATTAGTTTCAGTCAATACCATAAGTAACGTACTCCACCGCAATGGTCTCCGTTCCAGACGAGCCCGTAAGGTTCCTTTACTTTCAAAGCGTCATGTCAAGGCTCGTCTACAGTTTGCTCATGATCACTTGGAGGACTCTGAGACAGACTGGTTCAATGTTCTATGGTCTGATGAGACCAAGATCGAGATCTTTGGTGCCAACCACACACGTGACGTTTGGAGACTGGATGGCACTGCATACGACCCCAAGAATACCATCCCTACAGTCAAGCATGGTGGTGGCAGCATCATGCTGTGGGGCTGTTTCTCAGCCAAGGGGCCTGGCCATCTGGTCCGCATCCATGGGAAGATGGATAGCACGGCCTACCTGGAGATTTTGGCCAAGAACCTCCTCTCCTCCATCAAGGATCTTAAGATGGGTCATAATTTCATCTTCCAACAAGACAACGACCCAAAGCACACAGCCAAGAAAACCAAGGCCTGGTTCAAGAGGGAAAAAATCAAGGTGTTGGAGGGGCCTAGTCAGTCTCTTGACCTTAACCCAATTGAAAACTTGTGGAAGGAGCTCAAGATTAAAGTCCACATGAGACACCCAAAGAACCTAGATAACTTGGAGAAGATCTGCATGGAGGAGTGGGCCAAGATAACTCCAGAGACATGTGCCGGCCTGATCAGGTCTTATAAAAGACGATTATTAGCTGTAATTGCAAACAAGGGTTATTCCACAAAATATTAAACATAGGGGTTGAATAATAATTGACCCACACTTTTATGTTTAAAATTTATAAAAATTCAACCGAGCAACATAACTTTTTGGTTTGTAAGATTTATGCTTCTGTTAATAAATCCTACTCTCGTTTGCAGTTTGAAGGCTCTAACTTATTGGCATCTTATCAAACCAGCTAAATCTGCAGGGGGTTGAATACTACTTGTAGGCACTGTATATCCCAGGCATCCGCACAGCATTATAGGCAGCCAAAATCCCACCACAGGCATTTCCCCCAGCATTGTACACCCGCAAACACCAAATCTCACAGGGGTCCCCCCAGCATTGTGTATCCCCAAACTCAAACCACAGACATCTCCCAGCATTAAATATTAAATACTAGATACTAGTATTACTAAATACTATATTAATTTATATAGTGCTATATAAAATAATTAAATTACTATTATAATTATAACCTATAGATTGTAGCCCAATTCTAACGCATCGGGTATTCTAGAATATAGAAATAGAGATTGCATGGGGAAGGCAGTGAGGGCTGAATTGGGAGGAACTTTGAAGAAGGAGCGGCGGGGAAAGGGCGGTGTGGCAGGGGGGAGGAGGATGGAGGACAGGGAGGCAGGGGGGAGGAGGACGAAGGGGTGGGGGAGGACGGAGCTGCACAGGCAGGGGGAGGATGGAGTGGCAGAGGGGAAGAGAACAAAGGAAGGAGGAGGAAGCGGTGGGGTGGGGGAGGATGGAGCGGCACAGGCAGGGGGAGGACGGAGCGGCAGGGTGAGGATGAAGCATAGAGCGGTGGGGGGGTGGAGGACAGTATGAAGCGGTGGGGTGGGGGAGAACGGAGCAGCACAGGCAGGGGGAGGACGGAGGATAGAGTGGCGGAGGTGTGGAGGACAAAGGAAGTAGGAGGAAGTGGTGGGGTTGGGGAGGATGAAGTGGCGCAGGAAGGGGGAGGACGGAGCTGCAGGGGGAGGACGAAGCACAGAGCGGCGGGGGGAGGAGGATGTAGGATGAAGCGGCGGGGTGGGGGTGGACGGAGCAGCACAGGCAGGGGGAGGACGGAGGATTTAGGGGAGAAGGACAAAGGAAGGAGGAGGAAGCGGTAGGGTGGGGGAGGATGGAGTGGCACAGGCAGGGGGAGGACGAAGCACAGAGCAGCAGGGGGGGAGGAGGACAGAGGACAAATTGGCGGGTGGGGGAGCATGGAGCAGCACAGGCAGGGGGAGGACGGAGCACAAAGCGGCAGGGGGGAGGAGGGCAGAGGACGAAGCGGCGGGGTGGGGGAGGACGGAGCAGCACAGGCAGGGGGGAGGACGGAGGATGGAGTTGCGGAGAGGAGGAGGAGGACAAAGGAAGGAGGAGGAAGTGGTGGGGTGGGGGAGGACGGAGCACAGAGCGGCGGAGGGAGGAGGACAGAGGACGAAGCGGTGGGGTGGGGGAGGATGGAGCAGCACAGGCAGGAGGAGGATGGAGTGGCCGAGAGGAGGAGGACTAAGGAAGGAGGAGGAAGCGGTGGAGGAGGATGGAGCAGCACAGGCAGAGGGAGGACGAAGCACAGATCGGTGGGAGGAGGACAGAGGGCGAAGCTGTGGGGTGGGGGAGGATGGAGCAGCACAGTCAGGGGGAGAATGGAGCACAGAGCAGTGGGAGGAGGAGGACGGAGTACAAAGGGGTGGGGGAGGATGGAGCAGCACAGGCAGGGGGAGAACGGAGTATAGAGTGGCGGAGAGGAGGAGGACAAAGGAAAAAGGAGGAAGCGGTGGGATGGGGGAGGATGAAGCTGCAGGGGGAGGCCGGAGCAGCGGCACAGGCAGGGGGAGGATGAAGCGGCAGGGGGAGGCCGGAGCACAGAGCTGTGGGGGAAAGGAGGATGGAGGACGAAGTGGTGGGGTGCGGGAAGCCGGAGCAGCACAGGCAGGGGGAGGATGGAGCAGCAGGGGGAGGACGGAGCACAAAGCGGCAGGGGAGAGGAGGATGGAGGACAAAGTGGCGGGGTGTTGGAGGCCAGAGGATGGAGTGTTGGAGGGGAGGAGGACAAAGGAAGGAAGAGGAAGCGATGGGGGAGGACGGAGCGGCAGAGGTAGGATGGAGCACAGAGCGGCGGGGGGAGGAGGACGGAGGACAAAGCGGTGGGGTGGGGGAGGATGGAGCAGCACAGGCAGGGGGAGGATGGAGTGGCGGAGGGGAGGAGGACAAAGGAAGGAGGAGGAAGCGGTAGAGGAGGATGAAACGGCACAGGCAGGGGGAGGATGGAGCACAGAGCGGTGGGAGGAGGAGGATGGAGCACTGTACGGCAGCTCAGTGGTTAGCAGAGTATACAGGGGCTGAGTGGTTAGCAGAGTATACAGGGGCTGAGTGGTTAGCACTGCGCGGTGGCTGAGTGGTTAGCACTGTGCAGTGGCTGAGTGGTTAGCATTGCGCGGTGGCTCAGTGTTTAGCACTGTACTGTGGCTCAGTGTTTAGCACTGTACGGTGGCTCAATGGTTAGCAGTGAGCGCGGTCGGGCAGAGTGGTCAGCGCAGCAGCGCGGTGGGCAGAGTGGTCAGCGCAACAGCGCGGTGGTCAGGGTGGTCAGTGCAGCAGCGAGCAGCGCGATGGTCAGTGTAGCAGCTCGGTGGTCAGAGTGGTCAGTGCAGCAGCGCGTGTCAGGTGTCAGCAGCAGCTGGGGCAAGCAGCAGCGCTGTGGTCAGGGTGGTCAGCGCGCAGCAGCGCGGTGGGCAGAGAGTGGCGGGCGGCGTTCGCTCCCTCCCTCTGCCCCCCCCGCGGCCCCCACTCCCCCTGCCCCCCCCCTGCTCCTCAATGCTGATAAAAATAAAAAATCCCATAAGGATACTCACCCTCCACAGGCGCTCTCCACCTGTCTTCTATCTTCCAGGACAGGACCTGTCGTTGCCTGGGGAACTGATGAGCTGATCGGTCACATGACCGCAGTTAGCTGTCTTGTGACCGATCAGCTGATCTGTTTCCCAGGCAACGACAGGTCCTGTCCTGGGAGATAGAAGACAGGTGGAGCTTGCCTGCGGAGGGTGAGTATCCTTATGGGATTTTTTTATTTTTATCAGCATTGAAGAGCGGGAGGGGGGGCCGCGGGGAACGGATCGGGGCAGGAGGGTGTGGGGCGCAGTATTAGTCCCGCTCTCGCTAACGGTCGGCCATCTTGGTACACCCTTAGTGGGTGTACAGCCAGCTTCAGTCCAGATCTGACGTCATTTCGAGCAGAAACAGACAGAAGCTGGTTTGGGCATTTATTATATCAGATTAGATACCGATATCCCACCACAGGAATCCCACCCCCCCAGCTTTGTAAATATTCCAAGAACCAAATCCCTCAGCATCACATCCCCCCCCAATATTATGCACTCCTCAAAGTATGACCACAGGTGTCCCCATAGCATCACACACCCTTCAAGTCCGCAGCACAGGCATCCCCATAGCATTAAATACCCCCAAAATCCCACTGCAGGCATCCCCCAGCATTGTACACACCCATAAATCCCACCGCAGCCAAACCTACAGCATTATACACCCCAAAAAATCACAATACAGTCATCCTCCTGCATAGCACCCCCCCAAAACACCATTAAAAGCCTTCCCCACATTGCACACTCTAAATCTCACCACAGGCATCATAGTCCACTAAAGTTTAACCGCAGGCATAGTCACAGCAAAATAGACCCCAAAAAAAATCGCACCACAGGAGTCATGCAAGCATTGTATACCTCCAAAATAGACAGACATCTCTACGCAGGCTTTACTCCAAGCATTGTACACCCCCCAAAATCCCATGACAAGTATCGCTACAATATCACGCCCCCTCAATATCCCACCACAGGAGTTCTGCAAGATTTGTATACCTCCAAATTTCATGACAGACATCTCTGCACGGGCATCCCCCAGCTTTGTACACGTTCCAAAATCCACCACAGGTGTCTTTCCCCCCCCCCCCCATTTTGTAAACTGCACAGATCCCACCACATGCATCCCCCCGTTTATAGCTCCCCGAATCCTACCATAATCACTCGCCAGTATTATAGACCCCCCCCCCCAAACCCCACCGTAGACATACCTACAGTAGTGTATATCCCCCAAATCCCATCAACCTTTGCCCTTTTTTACTTGCAGTTTTTCATTGATGCAGGGAACAAGGGCTAAAGATGGGGAGTGCACATCACATATCCACTGAGGAACCCATACATTCTATATCTTCTGATTGTACCGTACTTCACATGGCAGCCTCTTTAGTGTATGCACAGTACAAACTGTCATAGAATATTTAAAATATCATGGATGTTGATTTATTTATTTTCTTTTTTTCTGCTGGGTGCTACGGATGGCAGAGAAAAGCAACTGGCAAATCAGCTTGCCATCAGACCATTGAGTGCAAGAGTTTGGACCTGTAGCCACTGATTTTATATACATTGCTTAAGGTAAATATAGTATACATCTGACTTTTACCTAGAGGACATTAGTAACTAGTACATCGCCACCATGACGCATATTGTATTGATGAAATATATGCTAAGTGTAGGCCCTCAGCTTTAGGGGAGTGTGAGAGGTCCGGCGGCCCCACTGATCACCTGTTATTAGCTCCAGCAGTGGCTGAATGGAAACATCTCAGCCCGATTCCGCAAGCTGTAGCTCTGCTCCTGAGCTGCTGTAATTTAAAGCTCTGGAGTTTATGTCTGACGGTCAAGTGTTTGCAAGTGTCAGTGATTTGCAGTGAACATGAGCTGTGCTATCTCTTGGGGATAGCAGACTTTTTTGGTCTTATTACTATTATCATCTATTATTATACAAGAAGAAAACATGGGAGGATTCTTCCTTAAAATCATTTTTTACTTTATTAGATCAAACCAGTAAAATATGAAAGCACCCATGATAGTGAGAATAAAGACCGGTTTACACGTTGCGATGTCCCAGCGACCAACGATCACTGGGACATCACTATTTGATCGCTGGTGAGCTGTCACACCTGGCAGACTCACTAGCCATTAGTGACCTGCGAGAACGCTGGTAACCAGGGTACACATCGGGTAACTAAACATAGCGCTGCATTTAGTTACCCGATGTTTACCCTGGTTACCTGTCCCAGCATGCACTGTGCGACGCTGGGCATCGGCCGGGGAGGTCTATGATCGTTGCTCTCCTGCTGTCACATATGCCAGTGCTGGCCGCCCAGTGGTAGACCAACGATAGAAAAATGGCCCGGCCATTCTGCAACGATCAGCGATCAGTGAAGTTGATCGCTGATCGTTGCAGGGTGTCACAAGTAGCGAGATCGCTACGAGGTCGCTGCAACGTCACAAGTTGCAGCAACATCTTTAAGACGGCATCTCGGGTGCTTTCATATTTTAATGATTTGCTCTAATAAAGTTAAAAGGATTATAAGGCAGACTCCTGCCACGTTTTCTTCTTGTATGATGGCCAAAAGTCGAGGCATTGTGGACCTGAGTCTTGAAGATTTGAACAGCAGGAGGAAATAATTGCATGGTGAGGCATATACCTGTTTGCTTTATATGACTTAGGGCCGCTTCACACTGTGGTGTGATCCGGTCCGGTGCTGTCCGGGAGGACCCAGACAGCCGCGGACCGGCACACCGGACTGGGGGGCTAATATGCCCTCCGGTCCGGTGTGCAGCGCACGCAGCTGCAGCCTCTGACAGGTCAGGACCGCGGCGCCCGCGGTCCTGTCTTATCAGCAGTGGGAACTGCGTGCACTGCACACCGGACCAGAGGGCATATTAGCCCCCCAGTCCTGTGTGCTGATCCGGTCGGCGGCTGTCTGGGTCCTCCCGGACAGCACCGGACCGGATCACGCCGCAGTGTGAAGCGGCCCTTATCTATCATTATAGTGTCATGTATTCCATGGAGCTGTACAGTCATGGCCAAAAGTTTTGAGAATGATATAAATATTAATTTTAACAAAGTCTACTGCTTCAGTTTTTCTAATGGCACTTTGCATATACTCCCGAATGTCATAAAGAGTGATCAGCTTAACAGCAATTACTTGCAAAGGCAATATTTGCCTAGAAAATGAACTTTAACCCCCAAAACACATTTCAACATCATTGCAGTCCTGCCTTAAAAGGAGCAGCTAACATCGTTTTAGTGATTGCTCCATTAACACAGGTGTGGGTGTTGATGAGGACAGGCCTGGCGATCAATCAGTCATGATTAAGTAAGAATGACACCACTGGACACTTTAAAAGGAGGCTGGTGCTTGGTATCATTGTTTCTCTTCAGTTAACCATGGTTATCTCTAAAGAAACACGTGCAGCCATCATTGCACTGCACAAAAATGGCCTAACAGGGAAGAGTATCGCAGCTAGAAAGATTGCACCCCAGTCAACAATCTATCGCATCATCAAGAACTTCAAGGAGAGAGCTTCCATTGTTGTCAAAAAGGCTCCAGGGCGCCCAAGAAAGACCAGCAAGTGCCAGGACCGTATCTTAAAACTGTTTCAGCTGCGGGATCGAACTACCAGCAGTGCCGAGCTTGCTCAGGAATGGCGACAGGCTGGTGTAAGTGCTTCTGCACGCATTGTGAGGCGGAGAATCTTTGAGCAAGGCCTGGTTTCAAGGAGGGCAGCAAAGAAGCCACTTCTCTCCAGAAAAAACATCAGGGACCGGCTGATATTCTGCAAAAGGTACAGGGAGTGGACTGCTGAGGACTGGGGTAAAGTCATTTTCTCTGATGAACCCCCTTTTCGATTGTTTGGGACATCTGGAAAACAGCTTATTCGGAGAAGAAGAGGTGAGCGCTACCTCCAGTCTTGTCTCATGCCAACTGTAAAGCATCCTGAAACCATTCATGTGTGGGGTTGCTTCTCAGCCAAGGGAATTGGCTCACTCACAGTCTTGCCTAAAAACACATCCATAAATAAAGAATGGTACCAGAATGTCTTCCAAGAGCAACTTCTCCCAACCGTCCAAGAGCAGTTTGGCGCCCAACAATGCCTTTTCCAGCATGATGGAGCATCTTGCCATAAAGCAAAGGTGATAACTAAATGGCTCAGGGAACAAAACATAGAGATTTTGGGTCGATGGCCTGGAAACTCCCCAGATCTTAATCCCATTGAGAACTTGTGGTCAATCATCAAGAGGGCGGGTGGACAAACAAAAACCAACAAATTCTGCCAAAATGCTAGTATTGATTATGCAAGAATGGACTGCTATCAGTCAGGATTTGGTCCAGAAGTTGATTGAGAGCATGCCAGGGAGAATTGCAGAGGTCCTGAAGAAGGGTCAACACTGCAAATATTGACTTGCTGCATTAACTCATTCTAACTGTCAATATAACCTTTTGGTACGCATAATATGATTGCAATTATATTTCTGTATGTGATATAAACATCAGACAAAAACAAATAAAAACCAGAGGGCAGCAGATCATGTGAAAATATAATTTGGTGTCATTGTCAAAACTTTTGGCCATGACTGTACATGTGAAAAAGGGGCATACATAGACAAGTAGAATAATAATTCATGCCTCAGACAGGTACAGGAGGACAGAGAGTTTACAGTCTAAAATGTCACCTTGTAATCCTCTGAATGATAACATTCTGGCTGATGAATAAATCTTATGACTCGCTGCAATCATCTAACTTTTGATGGAATCAAACAAGGCAAGAAAACAAATCTCCAGCAGTCTATGAAGTAACAATGTGAGAAAAAACATCTCTATTAGCTGAGGAAAATTGAACAAAATGATACTTTGATATTTGTGAACCCATGTCTTATTCCAGAGTAATCCACATTTTCTTTTATGTCATTGAGCTGTAAAATGTCTGAGCTGGACCCAGATCTGCATAAGAATCTGTGGCACCCCAGGGTCTAAGTGCCACAGTGTCATTATCGCCCCCGTGTGGTAGTGTCACACTTGAGGGCAACAGAGGGACTTCACACCAGGCAAAACTCAAAGCACATAACACCTTTTTGACTCCAGGCCTGAAGGGGAAGACCAAGACCCGGCTTCAGGGTGAGCTCCCCTATATATTCTGTTCTGGGCCGGAGCTAGTTAGTTCAGTTCCTAGGAAGGCTGAGGAAGACATCCTGTGGACTGGTAGCTGTGCTAAGCTTGTTCCAGGGTAGCTAAGGCCCCATTCACACACTGCTTTTTTTGCTTTGTATTTTTAAGCACAAGCTCATCACAAACCAGGAGTGGGTGATTAAACATATATGTGGAGAACTTGTTTCTATTAGACTTTTCCTCTGAGTGTGCCACTCCCGGTTTTGATTGTTCCACTCCTGGCATTTTTTGAGCTTGTGCGTAAAAATACGCAGCAAAAAAAGCAGTGTGTGAATGGGGCCTAAGCCTAGCTTGAGGGACCCAAGACAGGGGTCTGAGGAAGTGGAGAGGAGCCCGGGGAGCGGAGCGGTGTCGTGCTCACCCTGGAGGAAAGCGCCACAGAATGGACAGTGGAGTGCGAGGCTGTGCAGGGCCTAACGACCCAGCAGCCAATACCGGAAGGTGGTGGATTCCAAGTTCCCCAGCCACACTGTGCCTGGAGGCAAAGCCGCATAAAGAGCCCCGTAACAGCCGCCTTGAGCTGTAAAATGTCTGAGCTGGACCCAGATCTGCATAAGAATCTGTGGCACCCCAGGGTCTAAGTGCCACAGTGTCATTATCGCCCCCGTGTGGTAGTGTCACACTTGAGGGCAACAGAGGGACTTCACACCAGGCAAAACTCAAAGCACATAACACCTTTTTGACTCCAGGCCTGAAGGGGAAGACCAAGACCCGGCTTCAGGGTGAGCCTCCCCTATATATTCTGTTCTGGGCCGGAGCTAGTTAGTTCAGTTCCTAGGAAGGCTGAGGAAGACATCCTGTGGACTGGTAGCTGTGCTAAGCTTGTTCCAGGGTAGCTAAGGCCCCATTCACACACTGCTTTTTTTGCTTTGTATTTTTAAGCACAAGCTCATCACAAACCAGGAGTGGGTGATTAAACATATATGTGGAGAACTTGTTTCTATTAGACTTTTCCTCTGAGTGTGCCACTCCCGGTTTTGATTGTTCCACTCCTGGCATTTTTTGAGCTTGTGCGTAAAAATACGCAGCAAAAAAAGCAGTGTGTGAATGGGGCCTAAGCCTAGCTTGAGGGACCCAAGACAGGGGTCTGAGGAAGTGGAGAGGAGCCCGGGGAGCGGAGCGGTGTCGTGCTCACCCTGGAGGAAAGCGCCACAGAATGGACAGTGGAGTGCGAGGCTGTGCAGGGCCTAACGACCCAGCAGCCAATACCGGAAGGTGGTGGATTCCAAGTTCCCCAGCCACACTGTGCCTGGAGGCAAAGCCGCATAAAGAGCCCCGTAACAGCCGCCTGAGATGTGGGGCTAGAGAAGGACTCGCGTTGCCTGCCATACCGGCACCAAGCAGGAGAGGGAGAGAGGGCCAGCAGCTCGGCTAAAGCAGCATCAGAGACCCGTTACAAAGCACAGCAAGGAGGGCTCAGAGCTTGCCGGGTGAGGAGAACCCCGAGTTGCTCTCAGGTGCAAGAACTCAGCTTGAACACCAGCCGGAATTACAGTTGCACCAGTAAAAGGACTGAGGAACCAACAAACTGTGAGTCTGTCTGTTGTTTTGTGGCCTCCATACTGCACCCTACACCGTTAACTATATCCACTGCCCTGGGGATCTGCTCCGCCCGTGGGAAGCCGCTCCATCCCAACTGCCCGTCCATCACCCCTGAAGGTTCTGCAGCAGCAGTGAGCACTAATAGCCACATACCATGGATGGTGTCATGAATCATTTACCCCTTTCATCACCTCCTTCCCTACCACGCCAAAAACTCCTTTTTACAACTGAACCCAGGGTCAAGGAAGCAGTCTCGACCCCTGTGGCTCCCCAGTACTGCTTAATAGCCCGGTTCTGAGTACCCCACGGCCCTGTAGCGGCCCAGTTCCCGGCGTTGCGAGCAGGATCTCGTGCCTGACGTATACGGGTACTGTGTGCCACGAAGTTTATTGAACTGTGTCTTTTTGAATGTCGCCTTTACGGAAGCGCAAGGCGCGCAGGAAGCTGAGTGGGCATGTCAACGTGGGTGGTACCCTTCCAAGACTCAAGAGTGTGAAGCAAGGCCCAACCTGCGCTCTGACAATATCCGGTGGGACGAGAAACCCTGTCCCACCGACAGAACTAAAGTTGTACATCCCCACGGAAGTGAAGGACCGGGAGGATTAAGGTTCACTAAGGGGGAGGAAAATGTCAGAGTAGGGAAGAGGAGCCAGCGCAGGGGGTAGTCGCAGCCCAACCCGTGTTACCGAATCCAGGGCTAGCAGTAGACAGAGCGCCCGCCGTGGTGCAAGCCATGTCACTGGTAATACTGTTCCTAATGCCGTACACACCAAGAGCGGCGTGGTTGCTGCAATACTCAGTGGAACCAAATACCCTGACCGGCTTCAGGAAGAGACTGGACAGTTATTATAGAGTGTACCCCCTGACGAAAGATCAGCAAGTCAGCATACTAATGGGACAATTGACCGGTGCAGCCCAGCGGGAGTTAATGTCCTGGCCAGACACTGTTGAACATGTAATAGCCAGCCTGAAAGTTACTTTTGATACCCGTACCGCTGCAAAAGTGAAAATTAGATTCTTTGGGTGTAGACAAAAGCCACAGGAGAGTGCACGGGACTTTGCATTGAATTTTCAGTAAGTGCTAAGGGCATTGAAACAGACAGACCCTACTCTGGTGCAGGATGAAAATAATTGCTGATTGACCAGTTTATTGATGGACTCCTATTTCCTGCTCATAGAGTGCAACTGCGTATGATGGCTATACAGAGCCCTGATCTGGACTTTGTGCAGTTTAAGGACCGAGCTGTTCGTATGGAGGAAGAAGCACTCCGTGACTCCGTGCCTGCACCACGCTTGGCCATAATCTATCATCAACATGGGGCGCAAGACCCACAGGCCACAGCAGGGGCAAGTGCACAGACTATGGGGCCGATCACCATTGAGGCTCTAAACTTAAAAATTGAAGCATTGACTAAAGGCCCAGTTACACACACACACAGATAATTGTGCAGAGATTGTTTGCAGATCTCTGGTTGCAGTGAAATCATGGACACATTGTTCCATTTTGTGGCCGTGTACAAATAGAACAATGTGTCCATGATTTCACTGCAACCAGAGATCTGCAAACAATCTCTGCACAATTATCTGTGTGTGTAACTGAGCCTTAAGAGCGCAGCTGAGATGGCTAAGGCTATGCAAAAGATGCAAGGATCCAAGCCAGTGGAGGAGATGAAGTTGGCTTCCAGCAGAGGTGACGTCCCGTGGATGCGACAGAGGAGATACCCAACAGCCAGAAGACGAGCCAATGATCGCTATGACCCTGATGGACAGCCCATCTGCCGCCACTGCGACAAGCCAGGACACCTTGCCAAGGAGTGTACTTTAAACGAGAGAGCCCTGGGCCAGCAGGCTGCCCCTCAGGTAGAAGATCACCATGCCCACCAAACTGGTGTGACAGGTACGTGGGAGAATGCGCGGTCCTGTCTGTCGTACTAGATGGCATCCCCATGAACGCGTTGCTGGACACTGGTTCACAGGTGACATCGATACTGTATATCCTTTATAATAGGTACTAGGCAGACTGACATTTTACGTGGCCCAGATGATGACTTTACTATGTTGGCTAGTAACGGTAAATTTGTACCACAGATTGGGTTTAAAGAAGTAACTATAAAGTTGGGGCGGGTGGAATTGAAAGACCAAGGATTGATAATTGTTGATGTTGATCGACACGAACGTAATCTAATGATCACTTTAGGCACTTATGTAATAGTAAATTGTCTTGCAGAGATTGTCTTGTTACAGCAGATTGCCGAGACTGCCAACAGTGGACAGCAACGAGTCCTGCGGAAAGAAATAAAACCACTGATGCTGAGACAGCAGGTAAAATTGTCCGGAGGAGAAATCGGCAGTGTAAGAGTAAGTGATCTGGCACCCATTGCAATACCCCCGAAAACTGAAATGTTAGTTTGGTGTAGGGCAGCAATAGGCCTTAGAGGGCGAGATTACCCAGCCCTAGTAGAGCCCGTGTATTCAGACAGTAGGCCCACTGTCCTGACCCCCAGAGGAGTAGTTGACGTTCGCAGGGGAAGGGTACCAGTATGCATCCTAAATTGTGGGGAAGAAGTAGTTACTCTGCCCAAGTATGCTACCATTGCTAAATTGTATACTGCCGATAACAACTCCATTCAGGCAGTGGAACCCTTGAACTCGTCTGATCAGGTGGAGGACAATGGCTCCGAGGTAAAGCTGGAGGATAGGTGCCAGAAGTTGTATGTAGGTACTGATTCTACACCCTCCCATCAAAAGCATGGAGTATACTGGGTAGTGAGAGAGAAAACAGGGGGAGCCAGCACAGCCAAAAATTGCTGAAAAAATAAATGTGTAAATACACCTGTCACTACCATACTGTATATAAATAGAGACATTTCGCAAGAGATTACCAAAATAATTTCTTGAGCCACTCTTCCACGCCAAGGAATGTAAAAGAAACAGAATCGTTTGCGCCAAACTGCTATAAAAGATTATATGGGGTCGGTTTAATAACCCCTCCGCTCACCTTCTAAGGTTGTGCAGGTCCGCACAACTGGATTAGTCGCTAGTGCTGCTGGGCTCTCCTAGTTGAAATCGAGCGGCGAGGTGGACGCTGCACGTGCCCTCTGTGTGTCTCTCTCTGCACGTGACTGCTCTAAGGAGTGGTAAGCTGACGTCTGCCAGGTCCTGCGGCTCAGAGCTGCTGGCTATCACGCTTCCCAGCAGGGAAGAATGTGTATGTAGCTCCAAAAGATAATGTGATATAATGAGCGCTAAGATACACACAAGGACTCGGTCTTTAGATATTTTACCTTTCAGCTTTAATCAACAAATGGATCCCTCTAGTCACAACGCGTTTCAACGCAGATGGCGTCTTTCTCAAGTGATTCAAGAATCACTTGAGAAAGACGCCATCTGCGTTGAAACGCGTTGTGACTAGAGGGATCCATTTGTTGATTAAAGCTGAAAGGTAAAATATCTAAAGACCGAGTCCTTGTGTGTATCTTAGCGCTCATTATATCACATTATCTTTTGGAGCTACACGCCAAGGAATGTTTCAGATAGAGTGGACCTACTCTACATATTTTTAAATTTCGAATGTGTCCGTAGACAGCATAATACAATATAAAGAGGACCATATAAAGCTAACTCTCACTTATACATGTCAGACAATGCTTCCCAAGGTGCCAGGTGGGTCAGTGAATGAAGAGCAACTGAGGCCCCCACACCTGCGGCCTCCACCACAAGTGTTTGGGCTTTATATGGTCCTCTTTATATTGTATTATGCTGTCTACGGACACATCAGAAATTCAAAAATATGTAGAGTAGGACCACTCTATCTGAGACATTCCTTGGCGTGGAAGAGTGGCTCAAAAGATTATTTCGGTAATCTTTTGCGAAATGTCTCTATTTGTATGCAGTATGGTAGTGACAGGTGTACTTACACATTTATTTTTTCAGCAATTTTTGGCTGTGCTGGCTCCCCCTGTTTTCTCTCTGGATAGTGAGAGAGTATGAACAAGTCTTTAGTAAACATCAGTTAGACTTTGGGCAGGTAAAAGGGGTTGCACATCATATATCCACAGGAGATAATCCGCCCATAAAAGAAAGATATATGCCTGTACCGCCAGCTCAATATCAATGTGCCAAGGACATGTTAGGGGAAATGAAGGAGGCTGGGGTGATAAGAGATAGTTGTAGCCCCTGGGCAGCTCCTCTGGTCCTTGTTAGAAAGAAAGATGGTACAATGAGTGTGTGTAGACTACAGGCAGATAAACTGCATTATACATAAGGATGCATACCCACTACCTAGAATTGAGGAATCACTAGCTGCATTACGAACTGCTAACTACTTTTACATCTTAGATCTTACCAGTGGGTATTGGCAAGTTCCTGTAGCAGAGGCGGACCGACAGAAGACAGCGTTTACCATGTCGATGAGCCTCTGTGTGTCATTGGGGATTGGGTTCAACTGTGTGCTATTTGGACTCTGTAACGCACTGGGAACATTCCAGAGGCTGATGGAGTGCTTCCTGGGGCACAAGAACTTTAAACCGTCTTATTGTACCTGGATGACATCATAGTCCACTCAAAGACGTAAGAAGAACATCTGGAGCACTTGGTAGAAGTGTTTGCAGCCTTGTCCGGCTATAGCATGAAAGTGAAGCCATCCAAGTGTCACCTGTTGAAACCAAAGGTACAGTACCTTGGTCACGTAGTGAGCTCTGATGGTGTCGCACCTGATCCCGAGAAAGTAACAGTCATTAGGGACTGGCTAAGACCCACCAGTGTCAAAGAATTGAGGCAGTTCCTGGGGTTGGTAAGACACCACAGAACATTTATCAAAGGGTTTACGAAGATGGCTGCACCCTTACAAGACCTCCTGGTAGGACAGTCCAAGAAGGCTAAGAACCCAAGCCCTCCATTTGAATGGGGTAGTTAGACGGAAGAGTCCTTCAAGAAGTTAAAGTGGGTCCTAACAGGGGACGAGATCCTAGCCTACCCTGATTACGGCCAGCCGTTTATTCTATATACTGATGCCAGTAATGTGGGACTGGGAGCAGTGCTGTCCCAAGTGCAAGGAGGTAAAGAAAGAGTAATAGCCTTTGTAAGCAGGAAGTTCCATCCTTCAGAAAAAAAAAACCCAAGAACTATAGTTCCTTCAAGTTAGATTCCTGGCCGTCTTCTGGGCAGTTACAGAATGGTTTAGGCATTACTTGGCTGCCGTGAAGTTTACCATCTTTACAGATAACAACCCGCTAACCCACTTGGACACCGTAAAGCTAGGTGCACTGGAACAGCGATGTCTAGTTATAACTTTACCATCAAATACCAGGCAGGTAGTAGGAACACCAACCCTGATGCCTTATCCAGAATGCCTCACTTGCAGGATGTGGAGGAAGAACCGGAGGAGCTGGAAGAGATGAAGCTACAGGCCTTTCATCACCCTCATGTGACCCAATGTAAGACCTATTTACACAACAGACATCAAGAAGCCTCGTTGAACCTTTTATCCCACCATGGATTGGCTGAAATGCAAGACCGTGATCCAGCTGTACGCTTGGTCAAGGAGCTACTGACGCAGGTAGGTTCCTACCCTGGTCCAGATGCCCCACCAGAGGCTCAGCAGCTGTGGAAAGAACGAAGTAAGCTGTTCATATATGGAGGTAAATTGTATACTAATCCAAAAACCCACGAACTTGTATGGCAGATAGTTGTGCCAAAAAGGATGTTCAGATGGTACTAGAAGCGTATCATGATGGCGCAGGGCACTTTGGGTGGAAAAAATTGGAGGTTTTGCTGAGAGAGAGATTCTACTGGGTTGGCATGAGAAAATCCATTGAGAATTGGTGCAGAAACTGTGGTCCATGCAACCTGAGGAGGAAAGATGAAGACAGTCAGAGAGCTCCACTCCAGCCCATTGTTACCAAACATCCGCCTGAACTTGTAGCCTTGGATCATGTCAAGCTGACCCCCCGAGCAGATCAGGCTATGTCTATGCCCTCAACATAGTAGATCACTACTCTTGTTTCCTGGTGGTAGTACCTCTGAAAGACCTGACAGCCAAGACCGCGGCTAGAGCATTTCAAGCCTACTTTTGCAGACCTCACGGCTATCCAGAACAGGTGCTACAGATCAAGGTTCAGTGTTTGAAGCTGAGGTGTTCCAGGAATTTTGTAATTTTTCGGGTGTAAGAAAATCATAACAACACCGTACTATCCACAAGCAAGTGGCATGTGCGAGAAAATGAGCCAGGTAATCCTAGACCTGTTGAAGACCTTGCCATTGGAAGAAAGAAACATGTGGCCAGAGACGCTGCCAGACCTGGTTGATTTATATAATCATGTCCCTGTGAGTTCTACAAACTGTACTCCAGCCCACCTAAAGAGAGTGAGAACCAGTAAGCTACCTATTGACCTCGATATGGCAATTGTGAAGCCAGATGCTGATGCGCCAGAAACCAACTGGGATACAGAACGTTAACAAAAGTATTGCCAAGTGCAAGAATGCGTTGAGAGAAGTCTATCACAAGCAAGAGAAAGGCAAGAAAGAGCGTATAACCAACATGCTCCTGCAACCCCTTTGAAACCAGGTGAGCAAGTTGTCAAGAGAAATGCACCAAAAACTGGATGATCAGTGAAAAGTGGTGCCAAACACCGTGTTACCATCTAACTTTGATAATGCCAAGGTGTGCTTTAATGAGTAAAAATGAAGGGAGAACATCGGCAGCAGTGTCCAGAGATCACATTAAAATCTGCCCTGAAATATTGACATTCCAAGAGAGAATAAAGGAAAATGTTCCAGTACCAGTAAAATCCCAAGTAGAAGAAGTATTTTATACGGTTTTAGGAGACTTTCCTAAGACCTGGACTCCATACAATGGAGCAGTCATAGTTCCTATGTTGGCCATTCCTCAAGTAGTGGTACCTGAACCAGCTAGACATGAAAAACCGCCAGCTGAGGCATCAGAGGAAGCATCAGAAGCAGTACCTGTAGAAGAAAAGGAAGAGCAACCCCCTGCTACCAGAGAGCTTGTCAGTCCCATGGTTAGACTAAGAAGATGCCCTATTATACCAGTGCTCCATCGAACTACTCGTAGCATAGTGGATAGTGCACGCACAACACCAGTAGCAGACACTAGAAATCAGACTAGACCATCAGAAATACTTGTACTGCATAGATCAAACCGTAGTAACAAAGGTCAGATCCCAGCACGTTATAGGGATTAAAGTGCACTTCAGATCTTCAGATAGGTTTAAATGTAAATATTTTTTTCTTGTTTCATGTAGGATGTAAATGCGTATCCATGCAACCACCAAGCTTATGCACCTACAGAGACTTTACTGTATGAACTTTAAAATATTCTTGAACTTTTACTAAATACTGACCATTATATCACTGGACTGGTTGTGGTAAAGACTTTAGTTCTTCCACCATTGGCTGAATATAAACTTATCACCAGAGAGACTGCTTTTTGAATTATTTTTGTTTTCTTGTAATTTTTTACTCTTGAGACTCTACAACATTTATTGCCATTTAATCTTGCATTGTTTGTTGTTAATTTTGAAATGGATTACCACAGTCCCAGAGTACTGTATTTCACTAAGGGGGAATGTGGCACCCCAGGGTCTAAGTGCCACAGTGTCATTATCGCCCCCGGGTGGTAGTGTCATGCTTGAGAGCGAAAGAGGGACTTCACACCAGGCAAAACCCAAAGCACACAACACCTTTCTGCCTCTAGGTCTGAAGGGGAAGACCAAGACCCAGCTTCAGAGTGAGTGGTGTCGTGCTCACTCCGGAGAAAAGCGCCACAGAACGGACACTGGAGTCCGAGGCTGTGCAGGGCCTAACGGCCCTGCAGCCAATACCGGAAGGTGGGGGATTCCAAGTCTCCCAGCCACACTGTGCCCGGAGGCAAAGCAGCATAAAGTGCCCAGGACCAGCTGCCTGAGATGTGCGGCTAGAAAAGGACTCGCGTTGCCTGCCATACCGGCACCAAGCAGGAGAAAGAGGGAGAGGGGCAGCAGCAGAGACCCATTACAAAGCGCAGCAAGGAGGGCTCAGAACTTGCTGGGTGAGGAGAACCCCGAGTTGCTCTCAGGTGCAAGGACTCAGCTTGAACACCAGCCGGAATTACAGTTGCACCAGTAAAAGGACTGAGGAACCAACAAACTGTCAGTCTGTCTGTTGCTTTGCGCCCTCCATCCTGCACCCTACACCCTTAACTACATCCACTGCCCTGGGGATCTGCTCCGCCCATGGGAGCCGCTCCATCCCAGCTGCCCTTCCATCACCCTCGGAGGTTCTGCAGCAGCGGTGGCCACTAATAGCCACATACCATGGGTGGCGTCACGAGTCATTTACCCCTTCATCACCCCTTTCCCTACCACGCCAAGAACTCCCTTTTACAACTGAGCCCAGGGTCACGGAAGCCGGATCTCGACCCCTGTGACTCCCCAGAACTGCTTAGCCCGGTTCCGAGTACCCCACGGCCCTGGGGTGACCCAAATCATCCTTCAGAGCTTATTTTTAATAGAATAAGTTGATCAGGAGAACAGATTGTGTCATGCTAGTTACACCCATTTTCTTTTATAATAAGCTCTGGAGGCAGATTCTCGGGGAAATCTATAACCAGCCAACAGATCTTAACAGCTCATTTGCTTATAAGAAAAACATGGATTTCTCTGCAATAAGACACATTGCACATATCAAGATATCATTTTATTCAGCTTCCTATCACCTACATGGCCATGTAGATGGTTTAGGAGGGATGATTTAAAAGACATATTCCCTTATGAGCAATGTATCTGATGTAGGATCTTTTATATCACACGTATTATTAAAATGTCACCTCTAGCTTGCAATTTGCAGAGCTGGTCTCTGTATGTCTTTCATTTGTGGCATAGCATACTTCAAATATGATGTTATAATAAAAATTGTCTGATTTATTTTTCTGGGTTTTTTCTTCTGGCAAGCAAAATCCTCATATTTCTGACGTACTGAGGATGAATCAGGACAGAAAATGGATGACTGAGAGGATATTGAACCTCACCCTAGAGATAGTCTACCTGCTGACCGGAGAGGTGAGGGGATTCTGGAAATCATGTTACTTAATGTCTTTTATCTCTTAATAAAGTCACAACATTACTTAAGAGATAATAAAACTAAATCTGTCTTCTTGCCTAGGATCAGGTAGTAGTAAAGAAAATGGCAGGAGAGGGTGAAACATTGATCAAGAACCCAGTACCGATCATGGTGTCTCCATCTCACTCACTGATACATGAGAGAAACCAGTATCAGAAGATCCTGGAACTCACAAAGGAGATTACTGAGCTGCTGACTAGAGAGGTGAGCACTGGTGGGATTATAGGGTTTTCCCACAATCACATTATTGTTCACAAAGTATAGTAAATGCAAAATTATACAAGCCAAGCCCAACATAAGGATTTTTTCTTGTTCCTTTGTGTATTACTTTTTTTTTTATTTTTTTTTTAGAACTTTTATTTGCCTCTTTATGCTTTCAGCTTTGGTCTTAGGATGGTCTTATTCTTATATGCTAAAATTACATTTCTCTGAAGTACCCTGCTTTTCCTCAGTGCTGCAGACTACCCTCCTACTCCCCGAGTTCTTCTGACTGGCCCCACCTCTCTGAGTTTCAGAGCTATGCTGGAAGTCTGCTTAATGTTAAAATATACCCTCTTTTTCTGTACACTTTATGGTTCTGCACACAACTATGCTGGACAGATTTTATTTGCTGCCATGGAAACCCCAATTTGCTAAAAAGTTGAGACGATTTGTAGAATTAATAGCTGACAAGTATGCATCGATTTGGAAATTTCTTCTAGCCATATTTTATTTACAATAGAACATATATTGGAGGTTGAAAGTTCTAAACTTTTCTAACAGTTGAAATAATAAATGTATTCCTCTTCATGAATGTGGAGCATCTAATATTTGGCTCACTCCTCTGTGTACCTTGCCACATTTCTGCTCTAGTTCTTGCTGGAATAAGATTTGTGGTATAGCAAACTCCACTCGTTTTTAATTTGATTAGCAGCAGTTGCCATTTCCTATCCTCTTTGCCCACTGTAGGAGCTGGGCACAAATGTAGAAAAATTCCAAAAGTCACAAAATGTTAGCACAGCCTCGAGTTTCTCCAAAATTATGCACGTTTCTTTATGGCTTTATTGGTGGACACAGGAAACCATGGGTGTATGCTGCTGACATAATGCAAAATAAAAAAAGTTAGCAACTCTCTAGCAGTGTACACCCACAAACTTTTATGAAACTAAATCCGTTTTAGCTTGGTGTGAGTAGGAGGCAGACACCGGGGTTTCTCCAACCCCATTTCCACCTTAACACTTGTATGTTATTAATAAATTCACTTTTTCTTTCAGGTACAGTTTGTGATTTGGGAAACAGACTGTAACCACTCAATAGTTTGCTGTATGTGGAGTCAGGATTTTTTTTCCCTAATGTGGAGCTTATTGTTTGCCTCATGGATCTTTTCTATCTTTCTCTGGATGAACATGTTAGGTTATGGGTTGAACTAGGTGGACTTAAAGTCTACCTTCAACCTTAAAAACTATATTGCTATGTTACTCTGTCCCCCTTCCCCCCCTACTTTAACACCGAGAGCACAGGGTGAGATTGTGTCATGCCTGTTAACTCTCTGGCTTGTCTGCAAGGACCCTACCCTCCTAACATGGAAGAGTGTTTGGGCAGCTCCTGTTCATGGTCCTCTCCCTCCAGCTCCCCTAACTGCTTGCCCCCAAAGTCCCAAGGACCTCACTAAAGTCAGAAGGTCTAGGCATTCAGAGCCCCACACCAGCCAAGCAAGCTTCAGGACAGGTATGGGATCCTGCACATAGTATCCCTGGACAGTTCCCTCCTAGCCTTTGCCTATACCTAGACAGTGGGGGCTCCTGCTCACATTTAGCTTCTCCTTCAGGTACATTCAGGATCTCTGCAGAGCTCCTCCACTACTTGCGTGCTAGATCTCTGTGCTGCTGATACCTTCCCGCCGGCAAGTCACCTGTAATTTAGGCCCCCGCTTCTCCAGAGGCCTTCTCCTGTGTCTGGGCCATGCCTCCTCTCTTCTCGCTTCCTGCTTACCAGCGCGTGATCCTCTCTGGCGTTTTTAATTCTGCCCACTCCCTGCTTAGGACACAGGCAACCGAGCCTTGCCGTGGATGGTGCCTCTCTGAGCTGAGGGGGTACTTCTCCGGCACCTTCCTTCCTCCACACCAGCTGCTGGCTCCTCAGGCTCTCCACCTCCATGTTGGCCATCTGCACCTGGCACACTGGTAAGCTCTACCTTTAGGGGGCAATTCCCCTCAGGTGGCACACTTTGTCTCCTGACTCTCAGCCCTTTTTCTGCCTAATACTAGATGGTCCCATCCCCGCACAACGGCCATTGTGTTACATGTTGTTTGCTCCGTTTGCAGGAAGAATTTGTCCAATGGTCAGACCTCATCCCTCTGCCTGGATTGCAGCTTTCAAAATATCGCAGGAGCCCCCGTTATCCACATGGAGAGTTTAGCCCCATCCTCTCTGGAATGGGCCTCAACTCTTTCAAAAATGATAGCTGATCTAACCAAGCTGTCCCAGTCCCTGGTTACAGTCCTAGAACATTTACCTAATCCTAACACTGCAGGGTCTCAGGGCAAGTCAAACCCCCCTGTTTGCCCTCCACATTTTGGCAGAGCTATCAAACCAAAGTACAAAAGGCAGGCAAGCATTTCACTGACCCCCGAATCTCCATAATTTTCTTTTAAGGGGGTATGTTCAGTTCCGGATCGTCCTCCCCCAACGCCCCTATAACTCGGCATACTTGATTCAGAGTCAAATTTCAATCGACTGTGACCAAATTTCCACGCTTCGGTATACGGTAGACAGTATGATCTTGGCGGTCAATCAGACACTTAACATTAAAGCTCAGTGGTTAGCGCTGCAGTATTGCAGCACTGGGGTCCTGGGTTCAAATCCCACCAAGGCCAACATCTGCAAGGAGTTTGTGTGTTCTCCCAGTGTTTGTGTTGGTTTCCTCCAGGTTCTCCGGTTTCCTCCCACACTCCAAAGACATACTGATAGGATATTTAGATTGTGAGCTCCAATGGGGACAGTATCGCTGATGTATGTAAAGCCCTGTAATTAATAGCGCTATGTAAGTGAATAAATATTACTAGATGGTGGCCCGATTCTAACGCATTGGGTATTCTAGAATATAGAAATAGGGATTGAATGGGGAAGGCGGTGAGGGCTGAATAGGGAGGGACTTTGAGGACGGAGCGGCGGGGGAGGACAGCGTGGCATGGGGGAGGAGGATGGAGGGGCACAGGTAGGGGGAGGACGGAGGAACGGGGGGAGGAGAGAGGACAGAGGAGGTAGCGGTGGGGTGGGGGAGGATGGAGCGGCACAGGCAGGGGGAGGACTGAGCGGCAGTGGGAGGACAGAGCACAGAGCGGCAGGGGGAGGAGGACTGAGGACGAAGCGGCGGGGTGGGGGAGGACGGAGCAGCACAGGCAGGGGGAGGACGGAGGATGGAGGGGAGGAGGACAAAGGAAGGAGGAGGAAGAGGTGGGGTGGGGGAGGACGGAGCACAGAGAGGCAGGGGAGAGGAGGATGGAGGACGAAGTGGCGGGGTGGGGGAGGCCGGAGCAGCACAGGCAGGGGGAGGACGGAGGGTGGAGTGGCAGACGGGAGGAGGACAAAGGAAGGAGGAGGAAGCGGTGGGGTGGGGGAGGAAGGAGCAGCACAGGCAGGGGGAGGACAGAGGATGGAGTGGCGGAGGGGAGGAGGACAAAAAAAGGAGGAAGCGGTGGGGGAGGACGGAGCACAGAGCGGTGGTGGGGAGGAGGACGGAGGATGAAGCGGTGGGGTGGGGGAGGACGGAGCAGCACAGGCAGGGGGAGCATGGAGTGGCGGAGGGGAGGAGGACAAAGGAAGGAGGAGGAATCAGTGGGGTGGGGGAGGATGCAGCGGCAGGGGGAGATGGAGCACAGAGCGGCGGGGTAGAGGAGGACAGAGGACGAAGTGGAGGGGTGGGGGAGGCCAGAGCAGCACAGGCAGGGGGAGGACTGAGCGGCAGGGGGAGGACAGAGCACAGAGCGGCGGGGGAAGGAGGAGGACAGAGGACGAAGCGGCGGGGTGGGGGAGGATGGAGCAGGACAGGATGAAGTGGCACAGGCGGGGGGAGGACTGAGTGGCAGGGGGAGGACGGAGCACAGACCGGCGGGGGAGAGGAGGATGGACGACGAAGCGGAGGGGTGGGGGAGGCCAGAGCAGCACAGGCAGGGGAGGATGGTGGATGGAGTGGCGAAGGGGAGGAGGACAAAGGAAGGAGGAGGAAGCAGTGGGGTGGGGAGGATGCGGCGGGGGAGAGGAGGATGGAGGACGAAGCAGAGGGGTGCACTGGCAGGGGGATGACTGAGCGGCAGGGAAAAGACGGAGCACAGAGCAGCAGGGGGAGAGGAGGACCGAGGACGAAGGGGTGGGGGAGGACGGAGGATGGAGTGGCGGAGGGGAGGAGGACAAAGGAAGCAGGAGGAAGCAGTGGGGGTGGGGGAGGACGGAGCGGCACAGGCAGGGGGAGTATGGAGTGGCGGGGGGGAGGAGGACGGAGCAGCACAGGCAGGGGGAGGACGGAGGGAGGATGAAGTGGCAGAAGGGAGGAGGACAAAGGAAGGAGGAGGAAGCGGTGGGTTGGGGAAGGATGGAGTGGCACAGGCAGGGGGAGGACGAGCGGCAGGGGGAGGACGGAGCACAGAGCGGCAGGGGGGAGGAGGGCAGAGGACGAAGCGGCGGGGTGGGGGAGGACGGAGCAGCACAGGCAGGGGGAGGACGGAGGATGGAGTGGCGGAGGGGAGGAGGATGAAGGAAGGAGGAGGAAGCAGTGGGGTGGGGAGGACGGAGCACAGAGTGGAAGGAGGGAGGAGGACGGAGCAGCACAGGCAGGGGGAGGATGGCGTGGCAGAGGGGAGGAGGACAAAGGAAGCAGGAGGAAGCGGTGGGGTGGGGGAGGACAGAGCGGCACAGGCAGGGGGAGCATGGAGTGGCCGGGGAGAGGAGGACGGAGCAGCACAGGCAGGGGGAGGACGGAAGGAGGATGGAGTGGGAGAGGGGAGGAGGACAAAGAAAGGAGGAGGAAGCAGTGGGGTGGGGGAGGATGGAGTGGCACAGGCAGGGGGGGAACGAGCGGCAGAGGGAGGACGAGCGGGAGGGGGAGGACGGAGCACAGAGTGGCAGGGGGAGGAGGGCAGAGGACGAAGCGGCGGGGTGGGGGAGGACGGAGCAGCACAGGCAGGGGGAGGACGGAGGATGGAGTGGCGGAGGGGAGGAGGACAAAGGAAGGAGGAGGAAGCGGTGGGGTGGGGGAGGACGGAGCACAGAGCGGCGGGAGGAGGACTGAGGACGAAGGGTTGGGGGAGGACGGAACAGCACAGGTAGGGGGAGGACTGAGGATGGAGTGGCGGAAGGGAGGAGTACAAAGGAAAGACGAGGAAGCGGTGGGGTCGGTGAGGACAGAGCGGCAGGGGGAGGATGTAGTGGCACAGGCAGGGGGAGGACTGAGAACGTAGTGGCACAGGCAGGGGGAGGACGGAGTGGCAGAGGGAGGATGGAGCACAGAGCGGCGGGGGAGAGGAGAATGGAGGACGAAGGGGTGGGGTAGGACGGAGGATGGAGTGGCGGAGGGGAGGAGGACTAAGGAAGGAGGAGGAAGCGGTGGGGTGGGGGAGGACAGAGCACAGAGTGGCAGGGGGGAGGAGGACGGAGCAACACAAGCAGGGGGAGGACGGAAGATGGAGTGGCGGAGGGGAGTAGGTCAAAGGAAGGAGGAGGAAGCTGTGGGGTGGGGGAGGACGGAGCACAGAGCGGCGGGAGGAAGACTAAGGATGAAGGGGTGGGGGAGGACTGAACAGCACAGGTAGGGGGAGGACGGAGGATGGAGTGGCGGAAGGGAGGAGTACAAAGGAAAGACGAGGAAGCGGTGGGGTCGGTGAGGACAGAGCGGCAGGGGGAGGATGTAGTGGCACAGGCAGGGGGAGGACTGAGAACGTAGTGGCACAGGCAGGGGGAGGACGGAGTGGCAGGGGGAGGACGGAGCACAGAGCGGCGGGGGAGAGGAGAATGGAGGACGAAGGGGTGGGGTAGGACGGAGGATGGAGTGGCGGAGGGGAGGAGGACTAAGGAAGGAGGAGGAAGCGGTGGGGGAGGACAGAGCACAGAGTGGCAGGGGGGAGGAGGACGGAGCAACACAAGCAGGGGAGGACGGAAGATGGAGTGGCGGAGGGGAGTAGGTCAAAGGAAGGAGGAGGAAGCTGTGGGGTGGGGGAGGACGGAGCACAGAGTGGCGGGAGGAAGACTAAGGATGAAGGGGTGGGGGAGGACTGAACAGCACAGGTAGGGGGAGGATGGAGGATGGAGTGGCAGAAGGGAGGAGTACAAAGGAAAGAGGAGGAAGCGGTGGGGTGGGTGAGGACGGAGCGGCACAGGCATGGGGAGCACGAAGCGTCAGGGGAGGACGGAGGACGTAGTGCCACAGGCAGGGTTAGGACATGGTGGCACAGGCAGGGGGAGGACGGAGTGGCAGGGGGAGGACAGAGCACAGAGCGGTGGGGGAGAGGAGGATGGAGGACAAAGGGGTGGGGGAGGACGGAGGATGAAGCGGCACAGGCAGGGGGAGGAAGAAGCAGACTCGCACCCACAGCCAGACATACACACACACACACAGGCTCTCACCTCTCCGTCCCCTGGCTGTCCCAGTTCTGGCTCTCATGCTGGCGTCCTGCAAAGAGTAGGTATGGAAGGAAACTTCCTAACGGAGAGAAAGTTAACACAGAGTTAACACTCTGAGCAGAAATAGACCAGTTCAGAAAACAAGCACACAGCTTGTGTGCCACAAAAAAGGCTAAACCATACACTTAGCATAGAAGTCTTGCAGCAGGACAGGAAAGACCAGACAGAGGTGAAACATTTCCAGGAACATTGACAACTGGCAAGGACTGAGGACATCCTGCAACCTTAAATATCCCAGTCAGAATTGCAATTATCCAATTCACGCTGGGGTTTTGAGACACCCCGTGACAGAGAACATTAGACGATTATATAGTAGATTATTATTATTATTATTATTATTATTATTATTATTATTAAGACCGGGACCTAACGCCATCTTGGCGCATTGTGTCCTTTAAGAAGGTCAAGGGCTCCCCTTCCTGTATTCTCTAACCATGAAGAATTCAATGAGATCTTCACCAAGGAGTGGGAGCACTCGGAAAAGCATTTCCTGAGAAGGAAGCCTATGTAGTCCCTGTATTCCTTCACTACAGATTTCACCATAAATCTGAGTCTGAAGGATCAGAAGGGGAGTGTGATTCCTCAAGAGCATCTTGGGCATCATCTTCTGATGTTGAATCCAGTAGATGCTATTGTTTTTCAGTGGAGGACATTAGCGGATTGGTTAAAGCAATCCGATCCACTATGGGGATTGACCAGGAAAAATTGCAGCCTTCTAAATTGGACTTTAATGCTCTTGGGGTTGGGACAAAATAAGCATTGTTCCTTTCCTCTGGATGAATGGTTCCAGGATCTGGTTTCCAGAGAATGGAAAAAAACAAAGGGTGCCCCTACTTCATTTCTGAAGCAAAAGTATCCCTTCAAAGAGGTGTCATGCTCATCTTGGGATAAGGCACCCAAATTAGACGTGGTAGTGACAAAAGCTTCGAAAAAGTATTCTTTAACCTTCGAAGACATGGGCACCCTAAAGGATCCCTAGACAAGAAGGCTGACCAATTCCTTAAAAACCTCTGGGAGTCGTCAGCAGGTGGGCTGAGACCAGGCCTGTCTGCTATCTGTGCATCCAGATCCCTAATGGTCTGGCTAGGCCAGCTAGTTTTACAACTAAAAAATAGGGTTTCTAGAGAAGAAATTCTGGCCTTAATTCCTGTTATGCAGGGAGCAGCAGCATTCCTTGCAGATTCCATCATGTTGACCGCAACGTCCGCAGCCTCCTCCAATGCCACTAGGAGAGCATTGTGGTTGAAGAACTGGCTGTGGGATTTGCAGACAAAGAATAAGCTGAGTCTTCTCCCTTGCGATGGCGAATATCTGTTTGGAACAGCCCTAGATGACATCGTGGAGAAGGCAGGGGATAAAAAGTTGTTCCCAGATCTGTCTTTCTCTTCGTTTAAACAACCCTTTCTAAATAGATGTTATTCCAGGACATATTCTCTGAAAAAAGACCAGTCCAGTTGGTCTGACCGGAGGAAATGTGGAAAGGTTTTCATGTTCAAGGGGTCCTCCTGTGACTCAAGAAGTCCTCCAAGTGACGCTCTTCCCCAGGAGGGAGGTCTGCTCTTTCTTCCTTCCAGCCTGGGCCCAATTTCATCAAGTGCTTGGATTTTGCACCTCATAAAATCTGGTTTTACAATCTGGTTTCCATATCTTCCTCTGTCCCAGATTTCTCAGCACTTCTCTCACAGCATTTCGGGACGAGCGGCGGGCGCTGGAAAGCGAGATCTCCAGTCTCCTGGACAAGGCAAATCCTGGTTGGGGTTCCGACCCAGGTGAGGAGGGAACAGGATATTGATTTACCCCAAACCCCCCCTTCCCCCCCCTCACACACACTTTCCTGGTAAAAAAAAGAATGTTCTTTCAGGACAATTTTGAATTTGAAAAACCTGAACAATTACCTGGAGGGGCCAACATTCAAGATGGAGTCAGTTGGGTCTGCAGTCAAGATACTCTTTCCCGGTTGCCACATGGCAGTCGTGGATTTGAAAGACACTTATTATCATGTACTCCAGTCCCAACAGTACCTCCGGGTGGCAGTTCAGGTGAATTCCCAGGTCCAACATTTTCAGTATCGAGCCCTTGCGTTCAGCATTGCAATTGCTACTTAGGTTTTCACAAAGATAATATCGGAAGTTTCAGCCCACCTCAGGGAAATAACGTGTCCTCATTGTGCCATACCTGAACAATTTTCTAATAATTGGGAAATAAGCCTGACATTGTGCAGACCAGGTCCATGAGGTCCTCAAAATGTTGACAAATCTGGGTTGGCTCATCAACATGGACAAATCCAATCTGACTCCATCAACATCCCAGATTTTCCCAGCTCTCCTATTGGACTCTACCATACAAGAGTGTAGTCTACCAGCAGACAAAGTACAGAACATCCAGACGCTTGTTCTAAAAGCCATAGACTCTCAACCATGTCACTACTGGGCTATCTCACAGCCTGCATCCCAGGAGTGTGTTGGGCCCAAGCCCATACAAGGACCCTGCAGTGGGATATTCTAAAACATCAGGAAGCCCTGGGTCAGAATCTAGAGGACAAACTGACTCTGGAACCAACTACCCTACAGGCTTTCCGCTGGTGGTTGGACGAGTCAATACTATCCACAGGGGTTCCCCTGGTGGTCCACCCGCTATGAAGGTAGTCACGACCGATGCCAGTCCCTCAGGGTGGGGAGCCCATCTAGATCAGGATATACTTCAGAGCATCTGAGCAATCCCCTGAAGGACAGTTCCTCCAATATGAGAGAATTGGTGGCTGTAGAACGTGCCTTAGCGGGTTTTCTGCCCGTGTTAGAGGGTCATCACGTCAAAGTCCTGTCCGACAATCAGGTGTCATTTGCCTATATAAACCACTAAGGGGGGACAAGGTCGAAAGCACTGATGGCAGTAGCAGATTGTATCCTCTTACTGGCAGAAACACATTTAGCCTCCATCTCAGCAGTACATATCAGGGGAAAGACAATGACAAAGCAGATTTCCTCAGCCAGGTACACCTTCAACAGGGCAAGTAGGTTCTGAATCAGACAGTGTTTCACCAGATCACGGACATGTAGGGAGTTCCTAACATAGATTTGTTTGTGACCCCGGTCCAACTAGCAAGTGAATCGGTTTTGTTCTCTGGATCCCAGGGATCATCCATTGGTGGTGGATGCACTCCTGATCACCTGGGATTTCAGGCTAAGCCTATGCCTATCCCCTCTAAGGGTGGAAGCACATTATCCTACTTACATGCGAGTCTTTCGGATGAGACTCGGATCAGTGACCCTGAACGGCCTCTCCCTCTCTGGACTGGAGTGTTAGCTGCTTGTGTTTTTGTGCAGCATCACACTCCTGTCCAGAGAGGGAGAGGCCGTTCAGGGTTACTGATCAGAGTCTCGTCCGAGAGACTCGCATGTAAGTAGGATAGTGTGTTTCCACCCTAATCTTAATACCGACGATCCTACGCAAAATTCGGGAGGATCGGGCACGAGTGATATTGATAGCCCCCTTCTGGCTGAGGAGGCCGTGGTTCTTCTGGCTCCAACAGTTGTTGGTATCCAATCCTTGGATCCTTCGGGATCTTCCAGACCTGCTCTCCCAGGGGCCAGTTCATCACCCTCAGGCAGACAGATTACACCTGACTGCCTGAACTTGAGAGGCAGATTTTGAGTAATAACGGGTTCTCGGCTGCAGTTTCAGAAACTCTCCTTAAGTCTAGGAAGCCTGTGACTTCCCGTATTTACCATAGAACCTGGGCGAAATTCCTGTCAGTAACTGGGGCAGATCCAGAAGGGGAAGCTCCTATTAACCTGGTTCTGGCTTTTCTTCAAAAGGGGGTGGAGATGGGACTCTCGATGAGCACTCTTAATTCCAGGTTTTGGCCCTTGGAGTACTATAGAATTTCATCCTAGCAGGGACTCTGGGGTTTTACGCTTCATCAAAGCATGTACCAGAGCTGCACCTATTAAGCCCATTAGTTCAGCCCCTTGGGATCTCAAACTGGTACTTACGGCATTGACAGAACCCTCATTTGAAACTCTGCAGGATGTTCCTATGTCCCTTTAAGACTATCATATTGGTAGCATTAACATCCGCTTGACTAATAGGGGACATTTAGGCCCTCTCCGCTGAACCTCCTTTCACCTTGTTGTGTTGAAAGTGATCTTGCGACCTGACCTAGCATACCTTCCTAAGGGAGTCTTCTTCTTTCACTGGTCACAAGAGATTGTATTGCCCACTTTTTGTAGTAGCCCCAAAAATGACAAGGAGCTCAAGTTGTACTCTTTGGATGTCAAATGATGTAGAGAGATATTTAGAGGCTACAAGTTCTTGGAAGAAGAATAGGTCCCTTTTTGTTTGTTTTCAGGGACAGATGAAAAGGGATAAAGCCTCCAAAGCCACCTTAGCTCGATGGGTTAGGGACGCTATTAACATGTCCTATTCTGCAAGCGGCAAAGCAGTGGAGAAGAACCTCAAGGCTCATTCTACAAGGACCGTGGCTGCTACCTGGGCTGAAGGGTCAGGTGTATCTACCGATCAAATCTGTAGAGCAGCAACTTATTTGCCTACTACATTCTATAAGCACTATCGATTGTATCTCTCGGTTGTTGATGCCACTTTTGGTAGTAGGGTACTACAGGCTGTGGCCCATCCCTAGCTCTACATTTCTCTGTAATCCTCTCATTTTGGGTGATGTCATGGACTTCCAATAAACACATAATTACTTACCGGTAATGTGTTTTCTCAGATTCCATGATGGCACCCACATATTCCCTCCCATTGTTGAGGGTTCATCACTTCTTCTCTTGGTGTTTTTGTGTTTTACAAGTGGTGTTCGGGATTGTGGTGGACTAAAGATATTCCAGAGGTCTGTTTTTCAGACTCTGTAACCAACTGACATGGGGCGAGGAACCGCCCTTTTAAAGGGAACCTGTCACCCCATGTAAGCCCCCTAACCTGTCAATACTTGTCCCTGCAGCACCCAAATACTTTCTGAATCATCCCTGTCTGAGCTGTTTGGTGTTATTAAAACATACTATTTCACTATCACAAACTTACATGATTTTTGCCGGGTGGGTGTTTCTGACACTGAGGCAATGTCCCCAGTGCTGCGCTCCCCCCTCCTGCTGCAGGGACCGGTATTGGCAGATTAGGGGGCTTACATGGGGTGACCGGTTCCCTTTAAAGCCTGATGGTTCCCTGTCCTTGGAGGGCAGATCCCTCTATCGTTTTGGGTGTTCTCATGGACTCCGAGAAAACACATTACCGGTAAGTAATTGCGTGTTTCCATCCACCGAGCCTTGTAACTCAGAGCTTGGAATGTTGATTCTAAAAAAAAAAAACTTACTAGACTCCCTCTCCAGAGCTCTCATTGTGGAAACACTGGGGTCTCGTTCGCTGGCCTGGCCGCCTTTAGAAAAATCACATGAGCCTGGGCTCATCCCAACTGAACATCTGAACTTCTTAACTGTGTGTGGAACACTACTCGGACAACACAGTGTGAGGGAACCACAATGGTAAGGCTTTATTGGATCCCCAATAGTCAAAGGCATATAACACATAACTAAACAAAACACACAATGTAACAGGCAACATAGTCTCGCCCTTCTGCTGGCTCACCAGGGTTTAGAATTTTTGGGGCTTTCAGGACCACTTACTTTAATCCAGCAGCACCCCGCTTTTGGCCGACACCCACCAAGAAAGGACTAGCGGCAATCTTAGGAAGCTGACCAAGCAAAGTCTGTAGGTGACCGGATTGTCCCAACCTGGATATCTTACTTATATAGTCTCTGATATTTCAGTTGAATCCTAGAATCCAAGGCTGAACTCCCGCTGAATGTAATCCAGTTCTGGTGGTCCTTTTAGTCAGAGCCGAAGTCCGTAGACTGAGGCCACAATACATATGACCACTCATGAATGAAGCGGTCCCCTTATATATCCCAAGCACTCCTCTCAGGATATTGTAATCTTGCAGGATTGGTGGAATAAGGCTGGGCTTTTATTGGTTGGCATTTCAATCTGATATCTGCATAATTCTCCTTTGAGTGATTATTGAGTCTCTGACAGAGGGGGTGACCTATTAAATTGTCAATACACAAACTTGGAGAATGGGGCTCCAGGCCAACTAGCAAGAAACAATGTTTTAGCAAACATGAGATAACAAATAAAAGACCAATAATCTGGCCAAATTAAGAACATCAACCCCCAAATTAACAAGATCATCTCAGAGGCTACAAGAGGAAAGAGTTATTTCCTTTCACCAATTCCCATCCTGGAGCCCTGCTCACCACGACTGGGCCGCTGTCCATCGGGAACTGTAAAGGCCTTCCTTCAAACCAGCCCCTTCATGGTGTCCCAGAAACCAGCAGTATCGATCTGATCTTCCATATCCAGACCCAAAAGATATGCCCCTTCAAGACGCGATGCCTCCTCCTGAGGTTTCTCCTAGGTTGGGTGGTCACCTCCTATTTTTTTCGACACTAATGAGTTGCTGTAGTCAGCGACGCCTGAGTGTGAAACATAGACTTTTCTAGCTATAAAATAGTTGTCCACTATCGTTCAGTCTCGATTCTCAAGTCTCGGCGCCCTCCATAGTCTCAGTTGGATTGTCAGCAGATCAGAGTTCTCTCTGATCCCGAGCAGTGCATAACCTTCCTTGGCATGCTGTTTGATTGTGCTTACGCTACCGGTTTCCTTCCACACGAAAAACCTTCTGCCCTATTGTGCAGGATTCGTACTCTGACATCCCTCTCTGCCTTTCTTTTGTTTTTACATGAAGGTTCTGGGCAAGATGGTAGCTTTAATGGAAGGAGTGCCCTTCACACAATTCCATACGTGCTCACGCCTGCATTTCCTTCTTTAAAAATGGGGCAGATCGATCCAGTCCTTCGACCAATCCATTCACCTACCCGCCCGAGTCAGACGTTCTTTAACTTTGTAGAGCCTTTCTCCCTTCATCAGCTATGGCAGGTCCTTCCTTCCAAGAGGGCAGTTTTCCACAGCTTTACAGTCTATGGCCGTTTGAAAAAACAGGAGTCCTCCCTACTCATAAATATTTTCAACCTCAGGGTGATATTTTTAGCCCTTCTCTAATGGCAAGAGTTCCTTTCAGGTCACCCTGTGCAGATTCAAACCGACAATGAGACAGCCGTATCACACATCAATCACCAGGACAGTACACAAACTCAAGCCACCATGGCAGAGGTGTCTCGAATCCTGCCCTGGTTCGAACACAATGTCCTGGTGATATCTGCAATTCATATCCCCTGAGTAGACAATTGGGCTGCTGACTTTCTCAACCACGAGGGAGACAAGTGGTCCCTAAAGCCGCTGTTCTTCGTCCAGATCTGTCTCAGATGGGTCACCCCCGACATTGATTTGATGGCGTCCAACCTCAAGCTTACCCAGTTTGTCTTCAGATCCTTGGATTCCAAGGCCTTAGGCTCAGATATCTTCGCAATCCCCTGGTCCTAGTTCTCCCTCCCTTTTCCCTCTTGCCTAAATTAATTAAGTAGATCAAAATGTACCAGTCCTCCTTTTAGCCCCAGATTGGCCCAGAAGGCCATGGTACTCAGAAGTCATAAACATTATTGTTATTATCCTTGCAGATACCCCATGGAAGCTCCCAGACCTTCTCTTACAGGGTTATTTTTTTCACCAAAATTCACAGTCGCTTAACTTAACCATTGAGGCTGTGGTTTAAGGGCATCAGGTCTCTCCGAGCAGGTCACAACAACAATGATAAAAGCACAGAAACCCTCATCTTCACACATTTACTATCTCACATGGGGTAACATTTTTTTCACAGGTTCTAAGCCAATCAGATTTCCCCAATATCTTTATCCATGTCCGCCGTACTGGCTTTCATGCAATCAGGACTCTATTCTGGTTTGTCTCTCAGCTCACTCAAGGGCCAGGTCTCTGGCCTATCTATCCTTATTTTAGAGACAGCTCCCTGCTCTCATGTGAAGATTTTCCTTCAAGGGGTTGCACATTCGGCTTCCCCCATCAGACCACTGATAGAACCTTGAGACCTGAATCTGGTACTCAGTATGCTTCAGTTCCCTTTGAGGCTTTTCAGGAGATCACTCTATACTTGCTTTCATGGAAGGTTGGCTTGCTGATGGTGATTACATCCATTTAACCTTTCACTATGATATGTCCTACTCCAAATGTTCTGCCTGAGGTGATCTGTACCTTCCATCTTAATGAGAACATTATCCTACCTTCTTTCTGCTATTCCCCATCTCCATTTCGGGGGAGATTGCTAAACAAATTAGATCTTGTCAGGGCACTTCGCTTCTACCTTTCCAGGACACGGTCTTTCAGACTCTCAGATGCTTTGCCCATGATCTCAGATGACCACCACAAATGTCTTGCCGCCTGAAAGGCCACCATTGCACGGTGGATTCGATGGATTCATGGCTAGGTCTGGCAATCTCTTACTTTACTCCTTTTATTTTAATAACTGTTTATGCATATATATATAAATTGTCTCTTTTATAATATCTTGTATATCTTTTGCAAACGATGCCAACTTTGGGAGTAAAATATTCTAATTTACTAGTTTCGTTCTTCATGTTCTATTACTATCTGACACGCAACTCCGCTTTTACACGTTACCAGAGCAGGTGACCGATCCACCTTAAAGAGATCAGTGGTGGCAGCATAACATTTTGTATTTGTGATATTGTGGGCCTGAGGGTGACTGGGTCGAGGTATATATACGTTCCTGGCAGGAACTGGTGGTGTATATATACATCCTGTCACTTCATGTGCTGCAGTAGACAACATAAGTTAGGGCAGCTGGGCTCCTTTCTTATCCTCTGGCAATACTGGATGTGACCAGCAGGATAAGGGGGCGCCAGAGGGCTGCAGGTCCTGACAAAGTCTTCGTGACAATTGGTGGCAGAGCGGTGGGATCATAGAACATTGGTGATCTGGTTTGATCCTCTCACTAAAAACGTGCACGGTTCTTACTAGAACTCTGCACAAAAGTTTTGAAGATCGAACTCAGTGTTTATTAGATCTGAGACAATACTGTATGTGTAGCAGTTACCCCTACCCTTCTTCGTTTTCTATTCTATTTTTTTTTGGATATCATGGTCTTGGTTGGAGAGCTCTGGTACAGCCAGCAGAAAAAGGACATTCTTGCCAGAATATGTATGACCAAAGGCATTGACTGGGTCAGTTTTAATAAAGGCCGTAGAACTGCAGCCCCCCCTCGTAGCTTTTCCCCTCCCTGGTGGGATGCTCCTCTGAGACCCTCCTCCTTCACCATGCTTAATAAACCTTCATTTTCCATATCTGGTTATGGGGTGGGCCCACATCCATGATGCACACCTCATGTTTACGTTCATTTAATTCAGAGAATATTGATACCAAATATTACATATTTATGATGTTCAGAAAGCTAGAACTCATTTCCCAGGTTTCTGAGTGTTAGATAGATATACAAGACATATATCACTAAATGCGCAAAAATATGAATAATCTAAAAATATGAATTATGTGTTTGTGGCATGAACAGGCCTTTTTAAATTTGACATTAACAAAAATATCTTTGAAGACAAAGAATTTTTGGAGGGACAGATAGAAGCTCTACCTCTGAATGAGGAATTTATGGCAAGTCGTAAATGTTCCTACTGGGGGTCGCTGGGGAAAACAAGCGAAGATCTATGTAACTCTTGTACAAACGTACACGGGGTGGAGACTAAGCTCGCTCTGAGTGAATGTTCAAATATCTTAGAACAGGGGTCTCAAACTCCAGGCCTCGAGAACCACACACAGTCCAGGTTTTCAGGATGTCCATAGCATTTGATAGTTTGTTATCAAAGTACCAACTGTCAAATTCTAAGGAAATCCAGAAAACCTGGACTGTGTGCGGCCCTCAAGGCCTGGAGTTTGAGACCCATGTCTTAAAATGATGAACAATATTCATACATTCCTGACAAATGAGTTTGCTCACTTAGCTCCGCCCACTATAGTCACATGATCGTTATATCGCACAGGTCCTTTAGCCATGCAAGTTAATAGTGAGTTAACTATTATCCTGCCAGACAGTCTCCCTCCTCCAAGGTGTAGACTGAAATGTAAGTGTATAAATGTTTTTTTTTTCACCTTTTACATTACACTATGAGCTCAGACAGGGATGTTAGAATAGTATTATGAAACTGCAGGCAAAGATAATGTTAGCTGGGGGAGCATAAACCACTAAACCAGGTTTAGTCGTTTATCTTATTCTTATCCATTTTTATTTCATAACTGTTTATGCATATTTGTAATTTGTTTATTTTCCTAATATCTTTTGTAAACTGCCAATTTTTCAGAGTAAATTATAAAAATTTGCTTACCTTTGGTTTTCTTGCCCTATGAGCGAACTGTCCCGTCGCCTCGTAAATTCAAGTTACCAAATGGGTTTCCGATCCACCTATAAGGGCCACTTCACACACACAGATATCTGTGTAGATATTGTTCACAGATCTCTGGTTGCAGTGAAATCATGGATACATTGCTCCATTTTGTGGCTGTGTACAAATGGAACAATGTGTCCATGATTTCACTGCAACCAGAGATCTGTGAACAATATCTGCACAGATATCTGTGTGTGTGACGTGGCCCTAAGAGGTCAGTGGTGGCACCATATGTTCATATTATGTGATATTGTGGACTTATTAGTGACTGGATCAAGGTACTACCGTGTGTGTATGTATGTGTGTAATATATATGTTTCTAGCAGGAACTGGTGGTATATATACATCCTGTCACATCACGTGTTGCAATAGTCAACATAAATTAGAGCAGCTGCGCTCCTTTTCTTATCCTCTGTCAATACCCTGATTGACCAGCAAGATAAGAGGATGTCAGAGAGCTGCAAGGTCTTGACTGAGTTCGTGACAAATTGGTGGCAAAGTGGTGGGATCATAGAGCATTCATAATCTGGTTTGAGCAATCATTCCCCTCACTAAAAACTTGTATGCTTCTTACCTGCGCAAGCCGTTTTGAAGATTGAACTCCGTGTTTATTAGATCAGAGACAATATTGTATACGTAGCAGTTACACTCAACCCTTTTTGTTTTTTCTATCTATCTTTTTTGTTTGGAGATCATGGCTGCAGTTGGGGAGTTCTGTACAACCAGCAGAAAAAGAACACTCTTGCTGGAATATGTACAACCAAAGGCATTGACCCTCTGGCAAAAACAGAACACATGATCGCTGAGCTGGTGCAACTTGAAGCAGAGCAAGCCCTTTGCCAGAGCTCAGCGGAAACGGGTCACGCAAGTATGGACAGTACTGCTGCAGGGATCCCACCTGTAGATGCATGCAGCATCAGCGACCAGGGCAGTGTGGACCCCTATCTGCAAATGGCTCTACAGCAATTCCCTGCAGAGGATTAACAAGGACGGCTGAAGCTAATTCAATAACACCAGGAGGCTGCTGTCAAGCAGTAGTCCCAAGCCCAGCGAGAGGCTGAGAGAGCCGAGGCCCAATCCCAGCAAGAGGCCAAGCGGGAGGCCGAGAGAGCTGAACAGAAGGCTGCGGAGCGACTAGCTGAGGCCCAAGCTTAGAGAAACTATGAACTGCAGATGGCCTAACTCAGGCTATCACCATCCACCCCACGGAACTGTGAGTTCAATAATTCAAGAACCTTTTAACCCCAGCCAGATCACTTTCCCATGATGGAAAAGGATGGGGACATTAACCCCTTTTCTGAGGGGGTTTGAAAAGACTTGCAGACAGTACCAGCTGCTGCCCGACCAGTGGGCACAGTACTTAACCTCAGGGCTGAGAGGCAAAGCTCTGGACATGTTTGCTGCTTCAACCCCAGAGCTAGATGGGAACAATGATGCCCTTAAGCAGGCCCAAATACAAAAGTTCCAACTGACTTTTGAGGTGTACCATCAAAAGTTCTGGAACCTCCAGCGTGGACCACTTGACAGCTACAGCAATGTGGTGCATGGGCTCAAAACCAACTTTGAGCAGTGGATTCAAGGACTGTTAGTGACCACCTTTGAGCAGCTAAAGGACCTGGTGGTGAAAGGCCAATTCCTACATCTTTGTTCAGCTGAGGTGCGGCAGTTTATGATGGACCGGGAGCCAACAGATGCGAATAAAGCAGCGCAGATTGCGGACACCTACGAGGCCAATTGGAAACTGGAGGTGCGGAAGCCGGTCATCACCACCTGGAAAGGAGATAAGCCATTGACCACCAACCCTACCCCTGCTAGTCGACCTCCAGGAGGCCTTATCCCATCTACCAACACCTGGCTTACAACTCACTCCCTAATGTGAGCATCACCTGTCCGGAGAGGCAAAAGAGAAACCCTCCACCTGAGGCCATAGGATTTAGTGTTGTTATTTTGTTTGTGGGTGGAATGGGTGGTAGGTCCCGGGAGAACTTGCAGGTGTTTACTGTGGGCAACACAATCACTGTGAGGCTCAGGGTCAATGGCACAGAACGAACTCTCATCCACCACGAATACGTGTACCCTGATGAACTCATCCCTGGAAAAATCCTGACTGTCACCGGGGATTGGGCATGAACACCGATCTTTGCCCATGGGCCGGGTTTTTCTAGATTGGTGTGTGGGAAGAGGGTGGAGGGAGGTTGGGGTGACCTAGAATCTCCCCGCAAATTTATTTGGAATAGATTTGGGGCGGATGGTTGCACAATATGTCCCTGATAACCCTCCCCGATCTGATGTATCATGTAATGTCATTGTTGAAAATGTGAATAGGAATACGGATATTGTGCCTGTTGTTAATAAAGTGAATCACGGCGTCGGGGAGCTCAGTCATATCACTCAACAGGGTGATATTACTGAGGGCCACCTCTAAAGTGTGGAATTTGTCATTAAGGTACTCTACCATTCAAATGTTTGGGGTCACCCAGACAATTTTGTGTTTTTCTTGAAAGACCTTTGGCATACTAGCTGTTAATTTGCTGAAGTAATCTTGAGAAATTTCACCCCATGCTTCATGAAGCCCCTCCCACAAGTTGGATTGGCTTGATGGGTACTTTTTTCTTTTCAGTTCTGCGTCTCACATATGTTCTGTGTGATCCAAACACCTCAAGCTTTGATTCATTTGTCCATAAAACATTTTTCTTATCTTCCTCTGTCCAATGTCTGTGTTCTTTTGCCCATATTAATCTTTTCCTTTTATTAGCCAGTCTCAGATATGGCTTTTTCTTTGCCACTCTGCCCTGAAGGCCAACATCCCGGAGTCACTGGCGTTTTGCAGGTACTATTTAATGAAGCTGCCAGTTGAGGAGCTGTGAGGCGTCGATTTCTCAAACTAGAGACTCTAATGTACTTGTCTTGTTGCTCAGTTGTGCAGCGGGACCTCCCACGTCTCTTTTAACTTTGGTTAGAGCCTGTTTGTGCTCTCCTCTAAAGGGAGTAGTACACACCGTTGTAAGAAATCTTCAGTTTCTTGACAATTTCTTGCATGGAATAGCCTTCATTTCTAAGCACAAGAATAGACTGTCAAGTTTCACATGAAAATTCTCTTTTTCTGGCCATGTTGAGCGTTTCATACATCAAAAAAATGTAATGCTCCAGATTCTCAACTAGCTCAAAGGAAGTTAAGTTTTATAGCTTTTCTAATCAGCCAAACTGTTTTCAGCTGTGCTAACATACTTGTACAAGGGTTTTATTGGTTTTGTAAACATCCATTAGCCTTCTTACACAATTGGCAAACACCAATGTACCATTAACACACTGAAGTGTTGGTTGTAGGAAATGGGCCTCTATACACCTATGTAGATATTTCATTAAAAACCAGATGTTTGCAGATACAATAGTCATTTACCACATTAACAATGTATAGAGTTTATTTCCGATTCATTTAATGTTAGCTTCATTTAAAAAAAAAAAAAAAAAGGTGCTTTTATGTCAAAAATAAGGAAGTTTCTAAGTGACCCCAAACTTTTGAACGGTAGTATCGACGGTGGCAAGCATTAGGACCCCGAGGAGCGTGGTCACATGCAGCTTGTTAATGTCGCGACAGACTGTGGAATGGCCGGTGGTAGCTTCCCCGTGGTAAGTGCTGATCCTGAGGCCTCATGGTGGAGGGAAACTCAGCCATGTCACGCTGCGAGCAGTCATTGTTGAGGATCCCCTCAAGGTTGTAGAATTTGTTGCCGTGGGAGATGGCGGCAGGCATGGCAACCACAAAAGCGGTGGCTGCGTGCAACCTGCCAGTGTCACAATGGACTGTGACTTGGCGGGTGTTAGCTGCTCCATCGCTAGCACGGATCCAAGGGTTCGCCAGAAGAGGGAAATATGTTTTCCCCAACCGAGCACGATGATGGGAACACAGTATCCATATTCTATCCGGATGACGGGAAAGCTGTGCTCACTACCTGTCCAGGTGATGGAGAAGCAGTACCCATAACCTGTCAGAGTAGCGGGAGAACATGCTCCACAGTCGGCCTACGCGATGGGAAGATCATGCCCATAATCTATCCGACTAATTGTAAAACTGATCTCCCTGTCCGGATTGGAGAGTGGTACGCTTTGTCTGTCAGGGAGATGGGAGACCAACTTCCCCCCCTCCCTCACCTGTCAGAAAAGCGGAATGGTAGTTCCCGAAGCCTGTCAAGGACAGGTTTGGTCCACTGCTTGTCAGGGTGATGAGAAAGCTGTGTCCCGGGCCAGTCAGGCCAAATGGAAGGTGTCGTTATCCCACGAGGAGACAGCCTGCCTAGTCGCTGTCACCCGCAGCCCAAATACTTGGAATGCAAGCCCTACAATGCATTCTTAGCCCTCAACCTGTAAAGGAATAACCAAACCAACTGCTGATCCAGAACGGGTCCGAGAAGGTTCCTGTGAAGTCTGGGCTTCCTTGTCACTTCTGGCTACCTCTAGCCAGGGGTTTCGGACCGTCAATCCAGGCGATGTCATACCAGCAGATGTCAGTCCTGAGATGCTGAAGGGCCTCACAGAGACCCCCGTCTCTGAGTCTGAAATTGAGAAGGTCCTGTGGGATCCAGGCAGAGGAGAAGATTGTCAAGCTGCACATGGAGGAGTATCGCGAGGTCCTGCCTCCATAGTTCAGTCTAAAAGGGGAGGTGTCAGGGAAATATGACATATGGCCATGTTCTAAGTACCACAGGCTGACACACTTTTTCCGCCCCTTTTTTTGTTTGTAGGAGCACTGTCTTTTCCTTCACTTGACCTATAGCTGTGAGGCAGAATAATAACCCATTTCAGGGGTGCCTTTCCCCTCTAGATCTGCGATTGTCACCGCATGCCACAGGTTTAGTCGTTTATCTTATTCCTATCCCTTTTTATTTCATAACTGTTCATGCATATTTGTAATTTGTCTCTTTTGGTAATATCTTTTGTAAACACTGCCAATTTTTCAGAGGAAATGATAAGAATTTGCTTAGCTTTGGTCTTCTTGCCCTATGAGTGAACTGTCGCGTCTCCTCATAAATTCACGTTACTTAACAGGTTTCCAATCCACCTGTTAAAGGTCAGTTGATGGCAGTATAATTTTCATATTTGTGATATTGTGGACTTATTGATGACTGGATCGAGGTATATACATGTTCTTAGCAGGAAGCGGTGGTATATGTACATGAGGCGGGCGCCAATGAGCACAGACTATGCAAGTAGGCGCGAGAATTCAAAGTTCGAATTCCATGCCAATTAGCAGCCCGACTACAGCTGGTCTCTCTTCACCCCCCGCCTGTCACCACATACCCCCCCCTTTCCGCTGCCCGATCACCCCCCCTGCCTGTCACCACAGCTCCTTCCAGCTGCCCGGTCACCCCCCGCTTTTCACCACAGCCCCCTCTGCCGCTACACGATCACTTTTCCTGGTGCTTCAGGACCTCTGTGACTCCACCCATCATCTTGACATCATCAGATCACATGACCGTGACGTCATCAAAGGTCCTCTCCCAATCTACCCTCCTCTATCCACTGACCCCCCCCCACCGATCCCCCCCCCCCGCGCTGCCCACTGACCATGCTCTGCCCACTGACCCCTCACACTGCCCACTGACCCCTCACACTGCCCACTGACCCTGCTTTGCCCCCTGACCCCCTGCTCTGCCCACTGACCACCTCTCTGCCCACTGACCCCTCTCTGCCTACTGACCCCCACTCTGCCCACTGACCCTGCTCTGCCCACTGACCCTTCACTCTGCCCACTGACCCCCCACTCTGCCCACTGACCCTGCTTTGCCAACTGAACCCCCACTGACCCTGCCCACTGACCCCTGCTCTGCCCACTGTGCCCACTGACCCTGATCTGCCCTCTGACCATGCCCACTGACCCCTGCTCTGCCCATTGACCCCCGCACTGCCCACTGACCGTGCCCACTGACCCCTGCTCTGCCCACTGAACCCTGCTCTGCCGACTGACCCCCGCTCTGCCCACTGACCATGCCCACTGACCCCTGCTCTGCCTACTGACCCAGCTCTGCCCACTGACCCTGCTCTGCCCACTGACTCCCACTCCTGCCTACTGACCCTGCTCTGCCCACTGACCCCCCCCCTCTGCCTACTGACCATGCCCACTGACCCCTGCTCTGCCTACTGACCCAGCTCTGCCCAATGACCCTGCTCTGCCCACTGACCCCCACTCCTGCCTACTGACCCTGCTCTGCCTACTGATTATGCCCACTGACCCCTGCTCTGCTCACTGACTGTGCCCACTAACCCCTGCTCTGCCCCTGACCCCCTGCTCTGCCCCCTGACCCCTGCTCTGCCCCCTGACCCCGTGCTCTGCCCCCTGACCCCCTGCTCTGCCCCCTGACCCCCTGCTCTGCCCACTAACCCCCTGCTCTGCCCACTGACCCCCTCTCTGCCCACTGCCCCCCACTCTGCCCACTGCCCCCCCCCATGCTTGCCACTGACCATGCTCTGCCCACTGACCCCCCACTCTGCTCACTGACCCCTCATGCTGCCCACTGACCAAGCTCTGCTCACTGACCCTGCTCTGCCCACTGACCCTCCACTCTGTCCACTGACCCTCCACTCTGCCCACTAACCCTCCACTCTGCCCACTGACCCCCCACTCTGCCCACTGACCCTGCTTTGCCAACTGAACCCCCACTCTGCCCACTGACCCCTGCTCTGCCCACTGTGCCCACTGACCCTGCTCTGCCCATTGACCCTGCTCTGCCCTCTGACCTGGCCCCCCTTGCTCTGCCAATTGACCCCCGCACTGCCCACTGACCGTGCTCACTGACCCCTGCTCTGTCCACTGACCCCCGCTCTGTCCACTGAACCCTGCTCTGCCGACTGACCCCCGCTCTGCCCACTGACCATGCCCATTGACCCATCTCTGCCCAGTGACCCCCGCTCTGCTTGCTGACCCCTGCTCACTGACTGTGCCCACTGACCCCTGCTCTGCCCACTGACCCCCGCTCTGCCCACTGACCCTGCTCTGCCCACTGACCCTGCTCTGCTCACTGACCCCCCCCTACTCCTGCTCACTGACCCTGCTCTGCCCATTGACCCCCCCGCTCTGCCCACTGACCCCCCCCCTACCTACTGACCATGCCCACTGACCCTGCTCTCTGCCTACTGACCCAGCTCTGCCCACTGACCCTGCTCTGCCCACTGACCCCCACTTCTGCCTACTGACCCTGCTTTGCCTACTGATTATGCCCACTAACCCCTGCTCTGCCCATTAACTGTGCCCACTAACCCCTGCTCTGCCCACTGATCCCGCACTCTGCCCACTGACCCCCGCTCTGCCCACTGACCCCCCCACACTCCTGCTCATTCACCCTGCTCTGCCCACTGACTCCCTCTCTGCCCACTGACCATGCCCACTGACCCTGCTCTGCCCATTGACCCCCCCCCACTCTGCCTACTGACCCCAGCTCTGCCCACTGACCCCCACTACTGCCTACAGACCCTAATCTGCCCACTGACCCTGCTCTGCCCACTGACCGTGCCCACTGACACCTGCGTTGCCCACTAACACCCGCTGTGCCCACTGACTCTGCTCTGTCCACTGACTGTGCCCACTGTCCCACACTGTGCGCACTGTCCCATGCTATGCGCACTGACTTTTGCTGTGCCCTGCTGACACCTCAGTGCCCACTGACCCCCGCTCTGCCCACTGACCCCCGCTCTGCCCACTGACCCTGCTCTGCCCACTGACCCCCACCCCCTCTGCCCAATGACCATGCCTACTGACCCTGCTCTACCCATTGACCCCCCACTCTGCCCACTGACCCCAGCTCTGCCCACTGACCCCCACTACTGCCTACTGACCCTGCTCTGCCTACTGACCCTCACTACGGCCTACTGACCCCGCTCTGCCTACTGACTGTGCCCACTGACCGCTGCTCTGCCCACTGACACCTGCGCTGCCCACTAACACCCGCTGTGCCCACTGACTCTGCTCTGTCCACTGACTGTGCCCACTGTCCCACACTGTGCGCACTGTCCCATGCTATGCGCACTGACTTTTGCTGTGCCCTGCTGACACCCTCAGTGCCCACTGACCCCCGCTCTGCCCACTGACCCCCGCTCTGCCCACTGACCCTGCTCTGCCCACTGCCCCCCACCCCCTCTGCCCAATGACCATGCCTACTGACCCTGCTCTACCCATTGACCCCCCACTCTGCCCACTGACCCCAGCTCTGCCCACTGACCCCCACTACTGCCTACTGACCCTGCTCTGCCTACTGACCCTCACTACGGCCTACTGACCCCGCTCTGCCTACTGACTGTGCCCACTGACCGCTGCTCTGCCCACTGACACCTGCGCTGCCCACTAACACCCGCTGTGCCCACTGACTCTGCTCTGTCTACTGGCTGTGCCCACTGTCCACATTGTGCGCACTGTCCCATGATATGCCCACTGACTTTTGCTGTGCCCTGCTGACACCCTCTGTGCCCACTGACCCCTGCTCTGCCCACTGACACCTGCGTTGCCCACTGACCCTGTTCTGTCCACTGACTGTGCCCACTGTCCCATGCTGTGCGCACTGTCCCATGCTATGCCCACTGACTTTGGCTGTGCCCTGCTGAAACCCTCTGTGCCCACTGACCCTCGCTCTGCCCACTGACTGTGCCCACTGACCACTGCTCTGCCCACTGACCCCTCTCTGCCCACTGATTGTGCCCACTGACCCCCGCTTTGCCCACTCATCCCTGCTCTTCCCACTGACCCTTGCTGTGCCCACTGATTGCTCCCTGACCCTTGCTGTGCTCCCTGACCCTTGCTATGCCCACTGATTGCTCACTGACCCACTCTGTGCCCACTGAAACCTGCTGTTTACAGCTCACCCCCACTATGGCCTGATTACCCCTGCCGTGGCCTGCTCACCCCCACTGTGCTCACAGACCCCTACTGTGCCCTGCTTACCCCGGTGTGCCCACTCACCCCCACTGTGCCTTCTCAGCCCTGTTGTGCCCTGCTCACCCCCATTGTGTCCACTTGTCCCCGTTGTGCCTTGCTCACCCCTGCTGTGCCCAATGACCCCTGCTCTCTCCCGCTCTGCCTCATCATCACTGCAGCATGAGAGTGAGCACAGGGGGTGGAGGGCAGAAAGCAACCACCACAGGGGGGGCAGATCCATTACAGAGGGGGCACAGCGACCATGGGGGGAGGGCAGAGAGACAACACAGGGGGAGTAGATATGCAGCAGCTAACACAGGATCCACCATTCACATAGATGATATCACAGCTCACCTCCTCCTTCTGTACAATGACTGATAACGCCTCTATATACAGTATCTAACACAGGATCCACCATTCATAATAGGTGATATCACAGCTCACCTCCTCCTGTACAATCTACTATATAATTGTCTAAGGCGCCTGTCGGTCACAGAAATCGCGCCCAGACAGAGGCCGCTCATTGGTGCCCGCCGGAGGTGGGCGCCAATGAGCGCAGACTATGCAAACAGGCGCGAGAACTCAAAGTTCGAATTCCGCGCTATTTTGCAGCCCGGCTGTAGCCGGGATACACTCTCTCCACACAGCCCCCCCGTTCCTCCTGCCTGCGCTCCTCCTGCCCCTCCTCCGCTCCCCACGGCCCCCCCCGCTCCTCCTGCACCCCCCTTCCCCCGGCTCCTCCTGCCTTCCCCCCCGCTCCTCCATAGTGGTGATTAAAAAAAAAACCCTCAGTGAGGATACTTACCCTCCGCCGGCTCTACCTCTGTCTTCTAGCTTCTATAGGTCTTGAGGACCTGTCGTTGCCTAGGAAACCGATCAGCTGAGCTTGGAGCTACAAGACAGGTACATCTCCCTCACTGAGGGAGGGCAGAATGAACGTCTCCATCCTGCCCCCCCGTGTCCATCCTGATTCCCCCCCACCACCATCCTGATCCCCACCATCCTGATCCCCCACCACCACCATCCCATATATATACATATATATATATATATATATATATATATATATATCAGCGCTATGGTATATGGTGGTACATTACAGCACATATATAGCAGCACTATGGTATATGGCAATACTCCGCTCCTCCACTGTAAAAGTAAAAAAATCCTCAGTGAGGATACTCTCCTCCACCTCCGTCTTCTAGGTCCTACAGGCCTTTAGGACCTGTTTAGGACCTGTGGTTGCCTGGAAAACCGATCAGCTGATCGCTCACTAACTGCCGGGGGCAGGATGGTGACAGGGGGGGGGGGGGGGAAGGGGGCGGGCAGTATGGAGGTGACTGGGGGGGCGGGCAGGTTGGAGGCGGTGGGGGGGCAAGGTGGAGGCGGTGGGAGGGCAGGATGGAGGCGGAGGGGGGTAGGATGGTGGTGAGCGGGGCAGGATGGTGGGAGCGGGGCAGGATAGTGGGAGCGGGGCAGGATGGAGCCGGAGGAGCAGGTTGGTGGCGGGGGGGGGGGGGGGTGGCAGCAGGATGGTGGCAAGCGGGGCAGGATGGAGGCGGCAGGGGGGCAGGATGGAGGCAGAGGGGGGGCAGGATGGAAGCTAGGGGGGGGCAGGATGGAAGCGGTAGGGGGGGCAGGATGAAGGCCAGCAGGGCAGGATGGAGGCGGGGGAGCAAGAACAGCGGGGGGCATGATGGAGCGAGCGGGGCAGTATGGAGCCGGAGGAGCAGGGTGGAGCGAGCGGGGCAAGATGGAGCCAGAGGGGCAGGATGGTGGTGGGGGGGCAGGATGGTGGCGAGCGGGGCAGGATGGAGGCAGGCGCGCAGGATGGAGCTGGGGGAGCAGGATGGAGCCGGGGGGGCAGGACGGAGGCTCGGTGGTCAGCACAGGACGGGGGCTCGGTGGTCAGCGCAGGACGGAGGCTCGGTGGTCAGCACTGTGCGGCGGCTTGGTGGTCAGCAGTGTGCCTCAACCACCGACCGCACTCCTCCGTTCCGGTGACATGTTTATTCCAACATGGCGTCCGGGAACTCTCGCCGTCCAAAAAGTCTCGCGAGACTTCCCGGATGCCATATTGGATCCAGTCCTCCGGGGGAGGCGACATACTTTGTTCAAGATGGCGTCCGGAAAGTCTCGCAAGACTTTTCGGACGGCGAGAGTTCCCGGACGCCATGTTGGAATAAACATGTCGCCGCAACGGAGGAGTGCGGTCGGTGGCTGAGGCACACTGCTGACCACCAAGCCGCCGCACAGTGCTGACCACCGAGCCGGACCACCAAGTCACCGGAACGGAGGATCGTCTGGAGGCGGCGGCGTGGAGGAAGACGCAGGACCGTAACGGAGGAGTGCGGTTGGCGGTGGAGGCAAGAGGGCCGGTGGTAAGTATGGCCGACAGAGTGCATGGAGGTATGAGTGGGGGTATTAGTGTGGAAGTGGTGAGCGAGGAGGGGGGCGTAAGAAGAGTGGAAGGTGTGTGTGTGTAATAGTGTTGGAGTGTGTGTGGGGCCGCACCTTTTTATACCGATGGCGGGAGTGGGGCTTTGGAAGCCCCGCTCCCGGCAACGGGCGGCCATATTGGAACACTCAGAGTGGGTGTAGAGGCTACTTCAGCCAGGATGTGACATCGCATACCGTTACATCCTGACGGAAGTAGCCTTAGGGTTTTATTGTAATAGATATATATTAATATCCTGTCACATCACGTGCTGCAATAGTCGTCATAAATTAGAGCAGCTGCGCTCCTTTTCTTATCCTCTGTCAATACCCCAGCAGGATAAGAGGGCACAAGAAAGCTGCAAGGTCTTGACTAAGTGACAAATCAGCTTGATTTACCCCCTATCCGACCATTACCTGTCCCTGCACTTTGCTAGGACATCCCTAACCATCTGTTAGGTCCCTGGCACCGCTCCCCAGCTCTCCTCTCCTGTGTCGTCATCCCCTGCTCCTCTGCCGACCGGGCATCTGGCATATTGTGTCTCGGAGCCATCGCTGGGTCCCTTTCTGTCTGCTGACCGCCCAGCTCACGCACCAGCACGCTGCAGGGGTCAGGTTTCATGAGTGCCATGAGCGGTGCACTATGTGTAGCCGCCCCTTCCCCTGTGACTCTTGGGGCCGGCTCGGCCCAACCTGACATTCCCCTTGACCAATAGCTACTCTTCCTCTGGTATATAAGGTCACCTCCACTGATGGGAGGTGCCTGATTATTAAGTTAGTTTGCTTCTGCCTTGCTGACTGTTGGTCAGGCCTTCCTTGTACTCTCCTCCAGTAGAGCCATTCCTGCTGTCCCAGCTTCTGGCTCTGTACCTGTGTTTCCTACCTTGCTATACCGTAGTATAGGCTAACCCTACAAGCTGCCCCCCTGGTACTAGCAGCTGTGGTATTTAGACCCCCTGGGCTTGCCCTGACAATCCCTGTATAGGGGTTGGTTAAACTAGGACCAGCTCACCCAAGGGAGTTCGGTACCACGGCCCATTGGTTTCGCTCCAGGGCTCCTTACCCCGGAAGCGTGACACCATCTCTTTCTGAGCTAAAACTGCAATACTTGAAAAAACGATTTATTAACTTACATTTTTCTATGGAAATGAGGACTCTAGTCTACAGCGGGTGTAGACTGACATGGGTGGTCTCAATTCACCCCCCTCCCCCCCGCTGGTCTTATCCCTCCTCTTCCTCATAGTATGATGTGCAGCTGGAATGTCATTTACCGTCCTGCGCAGTGCATGGGTGTATGGGCTGTACGGCCCAGCTCCGGCGCATATTTAAGCCAAGCTGTACACCTGATAAGCCCCCACAATGCACCGGACCAGAAATGACGTCCGGCTTCGCATCATACTATGAAGAAAATGCAGGATTTTCAAAATAGGGGACACGCAGGAGAAGGAATGATGATGCCCAGCGGGGTGTGATTACAGCAGCAAGGGGAAGGGGAGAATGGAGACTCAGAGACCGCCCATTTCAGTCTACGCCGTAGCCTGGAAGCCTCATCACCATAGAAAATTGTAAGTTAATCGTTTTTCTCAAGCATTATATTGAAGTTTTAGCTCAGAGGGATGGTTAGTGATGTGCTAGCAATGTGCAGGGACAGGGAGTGGTAGGATAGGGGAATAAAACAAGCTGACAGGTTCCCTTTAAAGGGGTTTTAGCACAAAGTTAATGTTAAAGTTAATTTTAATCAATAGATCTTGGAATGATATTTTCCACAATTGGATGATTAAAAACAAATGTTCCTTTGCGGAGGTAATCTTATAAATGTGCCCCTGCTTTGTAAAGATTAATTTGTGTTTCTGACCGTACATGGAACACGGTCTGATCCAGGCCCGGACTGGCAGGCGGGAACACTGGGCAATTTCCCTATGGGCCGCGGTACTTTGGGCCGCTGCACCCGCTCCTCTGGCCGCCGGCTAGCTAAATCATATTAGTGCATCTGTGGTCGGCCGCCACTGGCCGCTACTGCCCACCAGTCTGGGCTGCTGTGAGCGGCGCTCTAGTGAGCGCTATGCTGCCGGGACACTGCACAGCAGCACGTTCGTTGTGGGTGGAGACAGGAAAGAGCGCGCTTTGCTCTCCTGAATTAAGTCCTGCCCATGAAACGCCAAGTGCTGCACCTATGTGTCGGTCCCATGGGCACCGCACACACACTTACTTTCACAGGCAGCAGCTCGCTCTCTGCTCACTCCCAGGCCAGCACAGTCATCTCTGCAGGCAGCCAGCAGACAGCAGTGAGTGAGTCTCTGTCACAAAGTTTGCTATTTGCTAACACTGGCTCTCCAGTATTAAGGAAGGGGGGTGCTGTGCTTGTGTGGGGAGGGTTCTTTGGGCAGGCTGCTTTGAGTGAGTGTGTGTGTGTGGGGGGGGGGGGGGAGGTGCTGTAGTAGGTTGCCGTGGGAAAGGGGGCTGGGGCAGGATGCTGTATTTTATGAGGGGGTGCTGAGGCAGGTTGCATGCGTGCATGCGGTTGGGCGGGGCGGGGGGACTGGGGCCAAGCAGGTACTGTTGTGTGTGTGTTTGTTGGTAAAGGATAACCTTTGGTTGGCATGGCTGTGTGGTTTTGGTTGTGTGTTGTGTTGTGGGAGGGGTGCAGGGCAGGCTATGTGTGTTGTGTTGTGTGTGATTGTGTTGGTAATACTTTTATAGGACTGTGTGTGGAAATGCTGTGTGTGTGGTTGGCAGGGCCTGGGTAGACCTGCTGTGTGTGTTTGTGGAGGACCTTGGCTGGCTGCTGTGTGTTTGTTTGTGTGTGGGAGGGGGTGCGAGGGGCAGGGCAGGTGCTCTGTGGTGTTTGGTAATGAGGGATGTGTGGGAAGGATGCTGATGTGTGTGCGGCCTGGCGGGCTGCGTGTGTGTGGTTATGTGATGGCGGGCCTGTGTGAGCTCTGTTGTGGCGGGCCTGGCAGACGGCATGTCTGTGAGGGGGAGAGGGAGTTGGGTAGGCTGTGTGTGTGTGGTGTGTGGGTAATACTGTATAGGGCTGTGTAAGTCATGTATGTGGGTGCCTGTGTGGGGCTAATGCTGTATAATAGGGGCTGTGTAAGCTTGGTGTTGGGGCTAATACTGAATATAGAGATGGTTTGGTCCTATATTGTGGGGTCCTGTGTGGGCTAATAGTGTAAGATTGTGTGGCCTCCTGTATGTGGTGGCCCGTGCAGCATCAAAAGTTTCCTGCGGGCAGCGTTCACACTTGCTCTTCATAGTGTCTCCATGGATTTCTATTCCTTTCTGCACCCATCACTGGACTGCTGTCGCCACCATCCTTTCATCTTTCCACATCTCCAGGATGTGGGTGAGTCTTGGCTATCTATATGCCTCATCCTCCTACTATACCACAGCTCTGGGTATGCTGTGTATAATTCTACTGTCTGTATACTGGTGTAATCCTCAGTATCTGTATTAATGTATATATACACTGCACAATACCACTTCTCCTGTCCTGTATACTGGGTGTAATCCTCAAGAAAAACAAAGTTCTAGCACTGCCAGAAAAAAATATAAAGATTGTGTAAATACACATATCGTTTCCACACTGTAAAAATAAGACATTTCGCAAAAGATTAAAACATCTTTTGAGCCACTCTGCTGTGACAAGGCATATCTCAGATAGAGTAGTCCTACTCTACAATTTTTAATTTTCACTGTGTCAAAAGACCTCAATAATATATAGAAAGTGGACCATACAAAGCTATCACTCACCTTCACATATCAGACCTGCTTCCAAGGTGCCAGATCAGTGCAAGTGATATAAGGTAACTCAGGCTCCCACACCTGCAGCTTCCACCACAAATGTCAGGGCTTTTCACAGTTAACCCCCACCGCACCGACCTAGCCTTTTTGGATAACAGCAGGTTAGGTTCAGGTGAATGGAGCAAAAACTGAACTGAGCCTCAGGGCTGAGTGTGATAACCGTGTGGGAACGGTTACCAAAAAATTACTGCTGTCAATACAGGAGGAAACGGACAAAATCTGACGTGCAAAGCTGAGTGGTGGTCAGCCACTAAACCAATCCCAAAGAAAAACAAAGTGCCAGCACTGCCAGAAAAAATATAAAGATTGTGTAAATACACATATCGTTTCCACACTGTAAAAATGAGACATTTCGCAAAACATTAAAACATCTTTTGAGCCACTCTGCCGCGACAAGGCATATCTCAGTAGAGTGGTCCTACTCTACAATTTTTAATTTTCACTGTGTCAAAAGACCTCAATAATATATAGAAAGTGGACCATACAAAGCTATCACTCACCTTCACATATCAGACCTGCTTCCTTGGCGTGGAAGAGTGGCTCAAAAGATTATTTCTGTAATCTTTTGCAAAATGTCTCTATTTGTATGCAGTATGGTGGTGACAGGTGTATTCACACATTTATTTTTTCAGCAATTTTTGGCTGTGCTGGCTCCCCCTGTTTTCTCTCTGGTATGGTTTAGTGGCTGACCACCACTTGCCATTCACGCCAGATATTGTCTGTTTTCCATCTGCATTGACTCCAGTATTTTTAGTAACTGTTCACACACAGTTACCTCTTGCTGCCTTCAGGCTAGTTTATTGCAGCTTCACTCACCTGAACTTGACTTGCTTTTACTCTTAATAGCTGGTTGGGTCGGTGAGGATTACAGTCATATGAAAAAGTTTGTGCACCCCTCTTAATCTTACTCATTTTTTTTTTTGTTTAAAATTGGGTTTTTGCAACATCTATTTCAGTGTGATATATGTAATAACTGATGGACACAGTAATATTTCAGGATTGAAATGAAGTTTATTGCACTAACCAAAAATGTGAAATATGCATTATTTCAAAATTTGACAGGTGCAAAAGTATGGGCACCCTTCTGATTTTCATGATTTGAATACTCATAACTACTTTTTACTGACTTACTGAAGCACTAAATTGGGTTGGTAACCTCATTCAGCTTTGTATATCCAATACAATATCCGGTGTATCCAATCATGAGAAAAGCTATTTCAGGTGTCAACTTGCAAGATGTTTTCCTATTTGCATCTTCTCTGAGGTTTGGCATCATGGGCTCCTCAAAACAGCTCTCAAATGATCTGAAAAAAAAGATTGTTCAACATAGTTGTTCAGGGGAAGGATGCAAAAAGTTGTCTCAGAGATTTAACCTGTCAGTTTCCAGTGTGAGGAACATAGTAAGGAAATGGAAGACCACAGGGACAGTTCTTGTAAAGGCCAGAAGTGGCAGGCCAACAAAAATATCAGAAAGGAAGAGAAGAACAATGGTGAGAACAGTCAAGAACAATCCACAGACCACCTCCAAAGACCTACAGCATCATCTTGCTGCAGATGGTGTCACTGTGCATCGGTCAACAATACAGCGCACACTACACAAGGAGAAGCTGTATGGGAGAGTGATGCGAAAGAAGCCGTTTCTCCATGCACACCACAAACAGAGTCGCCTGAGGTATGCAAAAGCACATTTGGACAAGCCAGTTTCATTTTGGAAGAAGATCCTGTGGACTGATGAAACAAAGATTGAGTTGTTTGGTCATACAACAAGGCGTTATGCATGGCGCCACAAAAACATAGCATTCCAAGAAAAACACTTACTACCCACTGTCAAATTTGGGGGAGGGTCCATCATGCTTTGGGGCTGTGTGGCCAATGACTGCAGCGGGAATCTTGTTAAAGTTGAAGGTCGCATGGATTCCACTCAGTATCAGCAGATTCTTGAGAATAATGTTCAAGGATCAGTGTCAAAGTTGAAGTTACGCCGGGGATGGATCTTTCAGCAAGACAATGATCCAAAACACTGCTCCAAATCTACTCAGGCATTCCTGCAGAGGAACAATTACAATGTTCTGGAATGGCCATCCCAGTCCCCAGACCTGAATATCATTGAACATCTGTGGGATGTTTTGAAGCGGGCTGTCCATGCTCTGCGACCATCAAACTTAACTGAACTGGAATTGTTTTGTAAAGAGGAATGGTCAAAAATACCTTCATCCAGGATCCAGGAACTCATTAATAGCTACAGGAAGTGACTAGAGGCTGTTATTTTTGCAAAAGGTGGATCTACTAAATATTAATGTCACTTTTCTGTTGAGGTGCCCATACTTTTGCACCTGTCAAATTTTGAAATAATGCATATTTCACATTTTTGGTAAGTGCAATAAACCTCATTTCAATATTACTGTGTCCATCAGTTATCACATATATCACACTGAAATAGCTGTTGCTAAAACCCAATTTTAAACAAATAAAAATGAGTAAGATTAAGAATGGTGCCCAAACTTTTTCATATGACTGTAACTGTGAAATAGCCCATACACTTGTGGTGGAGGCTGCAGGTGTGGGGGCCTCAATTGCTCTTCATTCACTGACCCACCTGGAACCATGGGAAGCATTATCTGACATGTATAGGTGAGTGTTAGCTTTATATGGTCCTCTTTATATTGTATTATGCTGTCTACGGAGACATCAGAAATTTTAAAATATGTAGAGTAGGACCACTCTATCTGGGACATTCCTTGGCGTGGAAGAGTGGCTCAAAAGATTATTTCGGTAATCTTTTGCGAAATGTCTCTATTTGTATGCAGTATGGTAGTGACAGGTGTATTTACACATTTATTTTTTCAGCAATTTTTGGCTGTGCTGGCTCCCCCTGTTTTCTCTCTGGATGTAATCCTCAGTATCTGTATTATTCTGTATATATACACTGCACAGTACCACTTCTCCTGTTTTGTTGTCAGAGAAGCGGTGGAAGTCATCACTTCTCTTCTATACAGGTGATGACTTTCCCTTCGCTGTGGATCTGACCGCTGGGACCCCACGATCCTGAGAAACGTAGCTTTGTAGAGCACAATGTAAATGGAGCTGTGGTTGATTATTCCCTCTGTTGCGCCATTCACATGTGGCTCTTCATATAACTCCTTTAAGCGATGAGGGCCATGACAGTTTCAAAATTCACGGATCGGGGCTGATGGGTGTTATAGTATGTGGTCTGGTGGGGTTTGTTTTCCAGGGCTGCTTTTTGGTCCCAGTCCGGCCCAGTCCGGCCCTGGTCTGATCATACCACATCTCCTGGGAAGGGAGGGAAGGATGAAATAGAGTATACAGACGTTAGAGCACAGCATCACAACTAATTTTTTTCTTTGAGGTTTTTTTTTACAAACATGCAAATATTTTACCTCACAAAAAGAAACAGCTATAATCCCTCGCTGCAATGTCTGTATGCCTTTTTGCATCCTGCTCTACCCAGGAGCTGTGGTATGATCAGACCATGTCCCTGTACAGTCAGAAACCAGAATTAAACTGTTCATTAGATTATCTCAGCATGGGAACAGGTTTTTTTTAATCCCATCCAATTGTGGAAATTATTATTATTTTAACATATATTGATTAAAATAAAGTTCAAAATTAACTTTGTTAGTTGGAAAATCCCTTTAACTGCTACAGCCTTCACGTTTCGTCCAAGCAGAAAAATGTGGGCGATTCATCAAAGTTGTTCACCTGATTTCTAAAGTAAAAAACTTTAAAGTTAGTTATTTTTTGCACAACTACTTTTGCCCAGCTCCAACAAAGTGGGCAGGACCAGGGTGTGACATGGTGTGGTGACCCCCACTTGTCAAATTCATGATAAATGGTGGTAGAAGTGAACACCACTATTCACGTCATTAGAAGGCTGGACATCATAAAGCACCACTCCAGTGTTTTTGTTTTCCTTTATTGTTACACCACTGGAGTGGCACTTTAATTCAAATTCCCCTGCCCCTGGTTTTATATTTACCTTTAGCCGCCTTTATCCTTTTCCAGCAGCACTCTTGTCAGTCTGTGCTGTAAAGTGGCCAGCAAGCTGCTCCACCGTTTCAGGGAATATGCCATAGGTCACTTTCAGTGCATCTCTATGGGAGCCTCGTTCTTTCTCTCATAGAGGTGTATTGATTGCCGATAACGTAGCTTCTGGCCAGTCAGTAGCTACTAGGAGTAAGTTGCGCTGAAAAACACACGTCAGTTTATCATGTCTTCAGGCCTGAAGACATGATAAACTGACCTGTGTGTTTTTATGTGTTAAGAAACCTGTTTTACCTGAATACGAATAAATGGAAATTTTATAAAGAACTCAAGGTGCAATTTTCCTCAACTCGCTGGACAATTCTTGGAAGTGATTTGAATACAGTTACAGGCCCGCTGGAGTCCGTGCTCAGAGGGAGGAAAACTGGAGAGAGAAATCAGGTGAGCGGACCGTTTTTTCTTAATGTATGTAAAGCTGCAATATTATTCGGCTCCTCTTACTTTCGGCGAAGCAAACTCACTCCAGAAGATCAGTGAGGATCTCTGAATGATCCAATGTTGTCCTAAATGACTGGCAATGATAAATAGAATCCACCTGTGTGTAATCAAGTCTACGTATAAATGCACCTGCTTTGTGATAGTCTCAGGGTTCTGTTTCAAGTGCAGAGAGCATCATGAAGACCAAGGAACACACCAGGCAGGTCCGAGATGCTGTTGTGGCGAAGTTTAAAGCCAGATTTGGATACAAAATGATTTCCCAAATTTTAAACATCTCAAAGAGCACTGTGCAAGCGATCCTATTGAAATGGAATGAGTATTAGACCACTGCAAATCTACCAAGACCCAGCCGTCCCTCTAAACTTTCATCTTGAACAAGGAGAAGACTGATCAGAGATGCAGCTAAAACGCCCATGATCACTCTGGATGAACTGCAGTGATCTACAGCTGAGGTGGGAGAGTCTGTCCATAGGACAACAGTCGTACACTGTACAAATCTGGCCTTTATGGAAGAGTAGCAAGAAGATAGCCATTTCTCAAAGATATCCATAAAAAGTCTCATTTTAAGTTTGCCACAAACCACCTGGGAGACACACCAAACATGTGGAATAAGGTGCTCTGGTCAGATGAAAGCAAAATTGAACTTTTTGGCCACAATGCAAAACAATATGTTTGGCGTAAAAGCAACACAGTTCATCACCCTCAAAACACCATCCCCACAGTCAAACATGGTGGTGGCAGCATCATGGTTTGGGCCTGCTTTTCTTCAGCAGGGACAGGAAAGATAGTTAAAATTGATGGGAAGATGCACTGAGCCAAATACAGGACCATTCTAGGAGAAAACCTGTTGGAGTCTGCAAAAGATCTGAGACTGGGATGGAGATTTATCTTCCAACAAGACAATGATCCCAAACATAAAGCAAAATCTACAATGGAATGGTTCAAAAATAAACGTATCGGGGCGTGTCCTGGCCATGGAGGGAGCAGCACACTAAAGTCTGAGCTCCGTCTCCCCGGCCACTTTATAGACCGTGTAGCGTCTTAATTTCCAGCTATACCGGCACCACATGCCGGCGAAACGGAGGAGCAAGCACCCGGCTACCACCCCGGACCCTCCAATCCAGAGTACAGGCTCCATTACCCGGTACCTGCGGAGTTCTAGCAGGCCCCCAGTCCCTGCTGCGGCTCCCAAGATGGCGGCGCTTGCTGCAGCACAGCCCCTCGCTGCACACACTAAAGATGGAGGAGTGCGCCTGAGCTTTTCCTCACGGCCGCTCACGGCTCCTAGCATGCTGCCTGGCACTTCTGGACAGGAGGACATACACAACACTCAGCCCGGTGAGTCTGGTGAGCCCGAGATCCGGGAGGGAGACACAATTACAGCGGGAACAGCGCGCTCCCCCCTTGACAAACATGAAGCTGGTGCTGCTGGAGCTCCTCTAATAGGAGGAGATAAGGGAAGCTGTAGGGGCTCAGGGACTGAGGCCGTGGAGAAGTATGGAGGGAACTGTATATTGGAACGTATGAAGGTGCAGAACCCCTGTGTGTCTTGTGACCCTTTCTTGGACCCTACCCGGGCTACAGGTGGCATAGATGGAGAAGTGCATTACCAGGTCCGACCACCACAAGAGGGGGCGCTGTACCAGGGTCAGATACCTCTCTTTAATGCCAGTTCTAAGACCCAAGATGCAGGACTTGATCTCCTATCCCCTCAATCACCCCCCTCTGCGACCAAAGGGGACAGTACACCCTCTGATGCCTCAGTACCCCATGCCGACCCAACGAAGGATATTGGAGATTCTCTGACCTCTGAGGGTGATATGTGGGAATCCTTTAAGGCAGGAATAATGAATATTCCCACGAGGGAAGAATTGTTCGATTTCATCGCCAAAGTGGAGTCCTCCCTTAAGTCTACGACAACTTCACTCCGAGGCGAGGTCCAAGTGATCTCTGACAAGATATCCCAGACTGACACCACTGTTGAGGACTTAACTAAACGAGTCCAAGCACTTGAGGAAGAGGTGTCACTTCAGAGGTCCCAACAGGAAGCCTTCCTGGACGCTATGGAGGATCTGGAAAATAGGGAGCGGAGGCAGAATATTCGGATTCGGGGCCTCCCGGAGTCGGTGACACCATCTGAGTTGTGGTCCACCTTGAGAGACTTATTTAATTCTATCTGTAGCACCCCAGCTGACACTGTCATTGAATTTGACAGAGCACACCGATCCCTTGGCCCGGTCCCTCCGGAAGGAGCGCTGCCACGAGACGTTATATGCAGGTTCCATAGATACCAGGTCAAGGAGGAGGTCCTTATCAAAGCAAGACAATGTGAGGATGTATCCTTTCTGGGATCCCAGCTGCAGCTTCTAGCCGATTTGTCCAGACGGACCCTTCAGAAAAGGCGAGCATTGAGACCTCTTCTGGATCTCCTGCGTCGGAACCAGTTGTTATACTCCTGGGGTTATCCATTCCGCCTACAGGTTCGCCGTGGCAACCAACTAGTTTCCCTCTCTCATCCTTCAGAGATACGTGGTTTCCTCCAGTCCCTGGAGATACCAGATCCAGGCCTTTCATTTCCGGACTGGCCGTTCTCTTCTTTCGATGGAATGATCCAGTCAAGGTCTCGCTTGCCTTGGAACAACCGAAGGAGAAGGAACGGGAGAGGCAGGAACCGTAGACGTCGCAGACTCAGCGAGGAGAGCCGACTTGAAGATGGGTGACTCTTTAAATGCTCTTGGGTCACTGAGTGCTAATATATTCTCTTTTATGCCACAATAAGTACAATGAGAGTCTCACTGTAACATTATAATATGCTTTGATGTTTTACAATGATAATTCTCTTCATATTTTCAGGATGTGTCTTACCCATTCCTCTCCGTATCTTCATTCCCCTTTCCCGTCTTTCTCTTTTCCCTTTTCTCCCTACTGCCTACCTCTGTCATGACTATATGGCCGATGACTCCCTATACTATTGTGTGGAGGCCTATGTGTAGGCTTTATATCCTTCCCCTCTCTTTTATCCCCACTTACGCTCGCTCCCCTTACCCTCCCTATGCCCTTCTCCTTTATCATTGCCAACTCGTCCCCTCTGCCTCCCTCCCCCTCTGTGATCTTTTATAATACTATAATAGGGTAATTGATTCCTAATTTTATTGTAAACTCAAGGTATATGGGAAGGAGTGTTTTCGGTTCTGTTATATAATGGGATGGGTGCTTCTATCTATCTATGCCAATATTATTTGAATTACTAAACTGCCTAATGGCCGGAATGTTGATGCTATAATAGGGTTATGTTATTTAGTATTTTAATGCTTTCAGATGCAGGCCGGGGAGATGGTTATTCTCGGTCGCTTGAAGTTTACGCTTTTATTTACAATTCTGATACACTTGCACTCTTTAGGTTGAATACTTGGAGTCTGCAATTGTTCAAAGCTCCTTTCCAATTGGAAAGACAAACTCTCACGGGGACGTCACATTTCTCTTTGGGTGTGACGCTTCTATAAAGAACATTCCCCACGTGACGGTATTCTTTGTTTTCTGTTAGTCCAACAGGTTCTCTTTCCTACTAAACTCTTTCTATTCTCTTCCCTCTTTCCCCCCCCCTCTTTTTATTTTTTATTTATTTATTTATTTATTTTTTCTCCTCCTCTTCTCTGGGTGTTATTTAGGATAACTCCCTTTTGTCACTGAGTCAGTATCGGTTCGGATCGGTATGGCGGGCGGGTCCTTGAAGATTGGGTCCCTAAATGTCAGGGGTTTTAACACCCCCCAAAAGCGAAGTGACATCATCTCGGACATGCAGAGGAAAGGGGTGCAGGTGTTGTTCCTTCAGGAAACACACTTCAAGGAGGGCCATGTTCCGTCCTTTGGTGGGGACAGTTTTCTGAGTGGATACATTGCTTGAATCCCGAATCCAGAACCAAAGGGGTTTCTATAGCCCTCCATAAGAAGCTGCCATATAAAATTCTGGATTCGGTGATTGACAAGGGAGGTCGTTACATCTTCCTCAAGTTGGTGGTCTCTGGAACTCCATTGACCTTAGTCAATTGGTACCTTCCTAACAGGGAGCAGACGAGGGTATGTAAATCTCTCCTGATGAAGTTGGCAGATTTCGCTGAGGGGCGTGTTATCGTCGGGGTGACTTCAACTTTGCCCTCGACCCTTCCATCGACACCTCCTCTGGTAGGGGGACGACTCCCCGTAAACGTGTAATGGCACTTAGGAAACTTTTGCGTAGGCTCCAGTTGATCGATGTTTGGAGGATCCTTAACCCTGCTGTTAGGGACTACACTTTTTATTCAGGTGTACACGGCTCTTATAGTCGTATTGACCTGTTCCTGGTCAGTCATGGGATCCTTTTGTGGGCACCCAAAGCTTCTATAGGCAATATTGTCCACTCGGACCATAGCCCCATCTTCTTATCTATTGAGGTACCCGGCTTGGCTAGGAAGGAGTGGTCCTGGAGACTAAATAGCCACCTTCTAACCGAGGCAGCCTGTCTGGAGGAATTAAAATCTGACATCAAGACATTCTCTCAGACACACGCATCAGATGCGTCCTCTCCATCCATTAAATGGGAAGCCCTTAAGTGTATTCTCAGGGGAACGCTAATTAAACACGGGTCAAGGATAAAGAAACTGCAATATGACCGGATGAACGAACTGCTCACCCAGATCGGCCGATTGGAGGGTGTGCATAAGGCCTCTAGTGGTCATGGGGTGTTGGTTGAACTAGCATCTAAGAGACTAGAGTTAAAGAACTTATTAGACAGCAAATACGACAGACATAAGGAAAGATCTAGGGCGTATTTTTACAAGAAAGCTAATAGTTGTGGACGACCCTTAGCTAGACTTTTACATCCCCGAGGGGGCCCTGCGTATATCCCTTCCATAAAGACGCCTGATGGTAAGATGGTTCACCGCACGGAGGAAATAGCAAAGGTATTCCAAAACTTTTACGCGGATTTATACGCCCTGAAGGGGAAATTTGCGGACATGCAGCCCGACAACTTGCAAGCGAAAATTCGGGCATACATTTCCGAGGTGAATATTCCATCGTTGTCTGAAGACGATATCTCGTCTTTGGAGAGCGACATCACAGAAGAAGAAGTGACAAATGTGGTTAAGTCATCCCCTACATCTAGATGCTCTGGCCCAGACGGTTACACTCCCATCTTTTACAAGACCCTAATTGACGACCTGTTACCCCACATGCTTTCGGCATTTAAAGCGCTCAGGAAGGAGGCACCCTGACGCCGCAAGCCTTGGAGGCACACATTTGTGTGCTTCCCAAGCCAAATAGGGATCATTCTGAGGCGGCAAGTTACCGACCGATTTCTCTGTTAAACATTGATGTCAAGATGTTCGCCAAGATATTGGCTGATCGATTATCTTTGAGGCTCCCCTCGATTGTCCACCTTGATCAAGTGGGCTTTGTTAAAGGCCAAGAGGCGCGGGACAACATCATTAGATCTTTTCTCCTGATTGAGAAGGCTAGGATGTGGAAGTCCCCTCTATGTCTGCTATCTATTGATGCGGAAAAGGCCTTTGATAGGGTCCATTGGGGCTTTTTGTGGGAGGCGTTGAGGCACATCGGCCTAGGTAGTAGATTTGTGAATGGGGTTTCCTCACTGTACTCCTGTCCTTCCGCCAAGGTACGCATTAATGGTAGCCTTTTGAGTTCCTTCCCCGTTAGGAATGGAACAAGACAAGGTTGCCCACTATCTCCCTTGCTTTGTCATCGTCATGGAGCACTTGGCGAAAGCCATCAGGGACAATGGAGATATCCACGGGATTTCAGTGGGAGACACTCATCACAAGACTGCTTTATTTGCTGACGACGTCCTTTTGTATGTCACTCGCCCTTCAGAGACCTTCCCCGCCTTGTTACACGAATTCAACAGGTTTGGAGACCTTAGCAATTTTAAGGTGAATTATTCCAAATCCGAGGCGTTGAACGTCTCCCTGTCTGCACCTGAGGTGGTATCTCTTTCAAGGGGGTTCTCCTTCCGGTGGAAACTGGGTTGCATCTCATACCTAGGTATTAATTTGCCTGCTGATGTGCATGAGGGCTTTCACCTAAATCACAAAGTTATTTTGGACCGAGTAGGGGCCTTATTGGAGTCTTACAGACCCTTGAGGATATCTTGGCTGGGAAGAATTCATGTCGTGACGATGGATATTCTTCTGAGATTCTTATATGTATTCCAGGCGGTACCTGTTTGGCCGGGCGGGGTGTATTTTCGCACCATTCGTAGATTGATCTCCAGATTCGTCTGGAATGGTATGAAACCACGAGTGGGCTTCAGGATTCTGGCATCCTTGAGGGAAACTGGAGGGGTTGGGCTACCGGATATGCGACGATATTGCTTGGCCGCCGTTCTGGTGCGTCTGCTCGACTGGCGTTTCAGGGCGGACATGAAACAGTGGATTCAGATTGAGCAGTCCGGTGGTCCGATACCTCTATGCCACTTACAGTGGATCCCGGTGGAGGCCTTGACTCCTTCTTTCCAATTAACCTACCTGACTGCTGAACTGCTGAAAGCGTGGCGAGTGGCATGGGGTGACTTGAACAGGAAAACACTGGTTAGTTCCCTAACCCCTATCTTCCTCAATCCGGCTTTTCCTCCAGGCATGACCCATCAGGCTCTCCTCCTGTGGCGAGCGGAAGATGATACCCGTGTGGGCCAGATTCTTTGTCGGGGTGAACTCCCTTTGTTTACTGAATTGCAGGCGCCTTCCCCAACCAAGAGGCTGAAGTGGTGGGAGTATCTCCAACTTCGCTCCTTTGTGCGATCTCTATCACTCCGGTGTGACCAGGATGATACATTATCTCCCCTAGAGAAGATATTAGATTCCAAATAAGCGCCTTCTAGAGGTATTTCGGTCTTATATTCTACCCTCTCTAGAGCAGCGGTGGCAGGAGCCCATAGTTATCAGCGGGCATGGGAGACCGAATTGGGAAGGACGATAGCCGCTCAAGACTGGGAGAGGTGTTTTCTGATGTCTCATAAAACCTCAGGATCTGGTGAAGCACTGGAAAAGTGTTACAAGATACGCCTCCGATGGTATCTCTCTCCAGATAGGCTGCATCGGTTCTCTTCAGCCAACTCCCCACTCTGTTGGAGATGTGGCCTTGAAGTCGGTACCATGATTCATGTGTAGTGGAGTTGTCCCCTGATCAGTGACTTTTGGACGAAAGTATTCCGTAACTACAATCTTGTTACAGGCAGGCATGTGGAGGGTACCCCCGAGATGGCCCTGCTCTCTCTGCTCCCTGGTTCATGGAAAAGACAAAAGAAAGATATTCTTGGGCTCTGCCTTTGTGCAGCACGCAGTGTGATCCCCCGACATTGGAGGGAGCAGCTACCTCCTTCTATTCTTGAATGGTTCTCCGAGATGGAATCCCTCAGACGGTTCGAGGAAATTTCTGCTGACTTCTCTCAAACTCAATCGGTGTATGTAAATACCTGGACAGAATGGATCCTTTTCAAGGATGCCTCTAACTTTGGTGACCGCTTTGCCTGAGTGGTAGAACGCCTGACAGTTCCCGAACTATTGCCCCCCTTTATTTTACACTCAAAAAAAAACCTCATACATTTTAGTCTTTTTTTTTTTTTTTTTTCCTTTCTCTTTCCCTCTCCTTCCTTTTCCATCGTATGATCTACTATTTGTCTCTGCCTCCCCCTCCATACTATTTCTATTCTCTACTCATTCTTTTTTCTTCCCTTGGTTTCTTGTCTAATATTCTGATACATTCCCGTTCTTCACCCTGTTGGACTGACTTTAGTTATAAATTAGTTGTATTAGAACCAAAATCATGGTTCTCCTCATTCTTTGGTTTTTCTCTTCGTTTTTATTACCGAGAGAGGATTCTAATCTGTTGGGTCTTTGTTATTAAGATGACCTGTTTCTTAATATATCCAGTAGAGTCTTTTGAATCCACAAATAAGTGGACTCGCACTGTTTTACTTGTTGATTACTGATCTTCTTCTTGTCAATCTCTACTGGAATCATATTGTTTTGCCTGTTTTATTGTACTGATGTACACATATTTCAAACGAAAAATCTTCAATAAAGATATATTTACAAAAAAAAAAAAAATAAACGTATCGTCCCCTCTCTCCCACCCTCTTTGATTTCTATGTGGAACCCCTGGCGGAAAAAATAAGATTTTACCATCTAATCAAAGGTATACCCTGAAATCATAACAATTATAAAATCTCATTGTTTGCTGACGACATCCTTCTTACTATCTCTGACCCCATGAACTCAATAGATCACCTGCTAAACAATATTAGCCAATTTTCTGAAGTCTCCTATTATAAGAAAAATCTAAATAAAACCCAAATTCACCACTTAAATTTAGAACCCGGAATTCTAGAGAATCTTAGGAAAAGGCTCCCAATGTCCTGGGACGTGAAATATATAAACTATCTCGGAATCCAATATCTCAACAACTATCGAAATCAATTTAAGTGCCATTTTTAAGTCCTTACAGTTAGATATTCTACATTTGTCAAAAATAGAGGTATCTTGGCTAGGAAGAATAGCGGCATATAAAATGTGTCTCTTACCAAAGCTACTCTATATTTTCCGGTCAATCCCGATGACAATTCCGAAGAAATGGCTCCAAAAGCTACAATCTCAACTAGCGACTTTCACCTGGGCTAAAAAGAAACCAAGAGTGGCAAAACTAGTACTGAAAAAAAGCAGAAGAAAAGGCGGGCTCGCACTTCCGAATATAACCTCATACTACCACGCTACTTTAATTAAACTAAGCCAGATGTGGTGGACGATAGATGAGGGTCCGACTTGGCTCACAATTCAAGAACCTTTACATCCTCAAGTAGGACTCGACACGACTACCCTTATCTACTTATGTAACAAATCCAAACCACTTCCACAAATACCTACAATTAGAACCACCATCCAGGCATGGAAACTACTTCTAAAGTCCTCTATCAAATTGTACCCAACGGTCTCCCCTACTTGGATAAAAATAGATTTACTAGAACGTATGTCCCCAAAGATTAAATTGTCCTCATGGGTAGAATTGGGCATTAATTATATCTCAGACATTTTAAATAATAACAAACAACTTAAACCCTTCCAGGCATTACAAAAGGAATATAAACTTAAAAGCACTGAAGAAATAACTTGGAAGAGAATCGATAATCTAATCAGAAACTATAAACTGAATTTCCATTTACCGCAAAACTTGATGCAAATGTTCAAATTCCCACAAGCCCTAATATTTTGGAAAACCAACTATATATATCAGAATTTCTCTCAATACCATACTTCCCACTCCATGCCTAATATAGCCGCTTTGGAAAAGGAATTGGGAATAAATATCTCGCCAATTGACCTACAGCAGAATTTTGATATTGTCTACCGTTATATCCCATGCGTCTCCTTATTGGAAACTCATTACAAGATATATACGAGGTGGTACTATACTCCGGCTAAATTAGCCAAAATTAAGGACACCAACTCAGCCTTATGCTGGAGGAACTGTACACACGTTGGTAGTTTGATGCATGTATTCTGTGGTTGCAAGGTCTTACGACCTTTCTGGTCTGAAGTTGAGTCAATGATTAACTTATTAACGGGTTTACGTTTAAAACTGCCCTTGTGGGGGCGTGTCCAGCAGCCGATGGCGCCGGACGCATATTAGAGGAGCTCCTGCACACAGACCGGAGAAGCGGCTCCTAACGGCTTTCCCGAGCCCCAGTTTAGCACAAGAGCCGGCTCATCTCTGTGCGCTCACCCTGACCATGCCGCGGACCGGGTCCCGTCGCCGTGAGGCCGACAGCAAGCTCACAGACTTCTTCACCCCGGAGCCTCACAGGGAATCCAAAATGGCGCCGACCAGGAAGGATCCAGCGTCCCCTGCCAGCACGGCCTCCCATACACCACGATCTCCCCGCCGCCCTGAAGAACGCAGCCCTGTAAGTAGGGATGAATCCCCTCTCACAAAACGTTGTATGAGGGACATGTTGGGCTCCATGAGGGACACAATGCTGAGTGAGATCAGAGACATGATGGGTGAAATGAGGGCAGAAATGGCGGCCTTAGGAGAAAGGACCACACACATTGAAAATAAAATGGCTGACTATGCTACAGCCCACAACAATCTAGCTGACAGTTATGATGTGATGGACAGGGATTTGGGCACAGTTCAGGCAACCTTGTGCCACCTGGAAGACGGGCTACGCAAAAATAATGTTAAATTGAGAGGGGTGGCAGAATCACAAGATGGAGAGGATCTCCCTGCAGTTGTCACAGCTTTTTTGTCTGCAGCCCTCCCAGAAGCTGCACCAGAGACTCTGGAGACGGTGAAAATGTACAGGCTGCCGAAACCTGCAAAATTACCAAAAGATGTTCCCAGAGACATTTTGATTTCTTTCTTAAGCACTAAAACGAGGGATGCACTTGTACACGCCATGAGAGCGAACCCCACTCTCCCGACGCAATTTAAGAACGTCGCAGTATATCCAGACCTATCGCCGGGCACGCTCGCCAGGAGGCGAGAATTTGCTCCCAGCTGCCAACTACTGAGAGACAAGGGCATCCAATATGCTTGGGGCACCCCGGCATCTGTGAATTTTAGATACAAAGGATCCAGACATTCCTTCACGTCACCAACTCAGCTGCGCAGAGCGTTGCGCTCCTGGAACTTAGCACCCTCCGCTGCAAGCTCTCCTCATACCCCAGAAATGGAGACACGAAGGCCCCAACTATGACGGAGGTCCTACTAGAAGAAAAGGCCCGGGAAGACATGACTCTGGTCTGTGTGGGAAGACCGGTCCTCCTGAGATTACCTTTTGGTCCCCTACACCTGACCCACCCGTCGCGGCTCCACTTGAAGCCGTGAGAGGAGCTGGACATCCCCCCGCTTGTTGGTGGCCGAGCGGACTCGGTCGCTCAGAGGGAGGTTCCAGATAAGGTTCTTCTCAGTACCCCCTGAAAGTCAGATAATTGTTACCTGACATTTTAGTTTACATAAGTGTTTCCCCTTCCCCCTCACCCCCTTCCCATCTCCCCCCCCCCCACCCCTCTCTCCACCCACCTCCCCCCCCTACTCTCACCTAGGTCCCCCATCCCTTCTTCTATTTCTCTACCCTCTTAACCACCTTTCTTTTCTTTGCCGGAGATCTCCCCGCCCGGCAGTTGGGGTTGGGCGCCATGCCTGCGGTCCACCAGGTCAGATCGGTGTCTACCACCTCAACACTGAATGTGGCTTCGCTTAATGTAAAGGGACTAAACTCCCCAGTTAAGCGCTCCTTCCTATGGAAGGAGACTCGCAAGTTGCGGGCAGAGGTGATATGCATCCAAGAAACTCATCTTCTGGCCGAAGACAATCACCGGATAGGAAACCCCTCCTTCCCTCACATTTACTTTGCTAATAATAATGTTAAGAAGGCAGGAGTGTGTGTTATGGTGAGCAGCAGAGTCCAGTTCCAGCAGACCTCAGTAGAGGCAGACCCACAGGGGAGGTATCTCATACTTAACTGTCTCATCTCGGGAGAGCCGTACACGATAGTGACGGTCTATGCCCCAAACATGGGACAGTTGAGATTCCTGAGAGCCCTATTCAAAAAGCTGAACTGTTCGGCTGAGAGCTCCTTGGTGATCTGTGGAGATTTCAATCAGATCATGGAGAACAGACTGGACTCTTCAGCTCCACGAGTGAAAAAAAGGGGAGAGTTGGCTGATCTATGCAGGGAATTCAGACTCCATGATGTATGGCGCTATCTCCACGCAGAAGAAAGGGATTACACCTTCTTCTCCAATAGTCACAAAACATACTCCAGGATCGATTTCTTCCTGGTAGGTGAAAAAACTTTGCCCTGCTGCAAGTCGGCCGAAATTGGGTTGATCTCGTGGTCGGACCATGCGCCCGTCACGCTAGGGATCAGCCAGGGGCAAAACAGATGTACGCCACGTCGCTGGAGGATGAATGTCAGCCTTCTTTCAGACCAAAGGACATTAGACGCCTTGGGTGGGAACCTGGAGGAATTTTTCCTACTAAACGATACTGGGGAGATCACAGACGGTACTTTATGGGCGGCACATAAGGCAGTGGTCCGCGGCCTCCTTATTCAGAAGGCTGCTCAACACAAGAAAGCTAGAGAGAAGCAGTGGAGAGAATGGTCAGAACAAATAGCAAATTTGGAGAAATCGAACAAAGCTTGCCCATCGCCCCAGCTGACCACCCAGATCTTTGACCTCCGAACGAAGTTGAGATCCCAGTTACTCTACCAACACGAGTTGGGACTGAGGAAATTACGCACCCAATACTACGCTGCAGGAGACCGGGCTGGTACGTTACTAGCTAGGAGACTCAAGAAAAGGGTAGTTCACTCAATGGTAACGACCATGACATCCCCCGAAGGAAAAACAATTAGGAACCCAAGCGACATAGTAGAAGTTATGGCGGATTTCTATGCTAAACTTTATAACTTGTCAAACGACCCCTTGACTCGACGGCCCTCATCAGACAGTATACAAGCTTATTTGACAGGACTTGACCTCCCGATGGTCCCCCCAGATATGCTCGAGTCCCTGAACCAACCGTTCACCCTTGCAGAAGTAACAAAAATATTGGCGACTCTTAAATTGAATTCGGCCCCAGGCCCTGATGGTCTGACAAATGAATACTATAGAGCGTTCTCCCCCCATTTGGCTCCATACCTCCTCCGACTGTTCCAGCATTGGCAGACTGAGGGAACTCTCCCAGCTGAGGCCCTGGAGGCCTCGATCTCTACGATCTTGAAGCCTGGAAAGCCTCCTGACAGGCCGGGCAACTATCGTCCCATCTCGTTACTCAACACGGATGTGAAGATATTTGCCAGACTGTTGGCCTCTAGACTCGCCAAGGTGATTCCGTTGCTGGTAAACTCGGATCAGGTGGGCTTTGTGGGGGGACGACAGGCCAGAGATGGCACTAGGCGTATGCTGGACCTGGTGGAGATTGCTGAGGGAAGGGGAGACCCCAGTGTATTCCTGTCACTTGACGCTGAAAAAGCATTTGACAGGGTACACTGGGGTTATTTGCAGGAGGCTCTGAAGAAATTCGGCTTCTCCGGCCCAATCCTATCTGCCATTCTGAGCCTTTATTCTAACCCGGGGGCCCGAGTTTCAATGTCGGGATTCGTGTCGAGACATTTTGACATCACCAACGGAACAAGACAGGGGTGCCCTTTGTCACCCCTGATCTTTGCCCTCGTCATGGAACCCCTTGCGGCCTCTATCAGATCCAACCCTGAGATCGCGGGTATCCATGTGGGATCTAAACATCATGTTATAGGGCTGTACGCTGATGATGTCATCATCTCCTGCACTAGTCCCGATAGTTCTCTTCCGGCTATTCTCAAAGAACTCGACAAATTCACAAACATTTCCTACTATAAACTAAACATGACAAAGTCCATGGCACTCCCCATTAATTTGTCAAAACGGGAAGTGACTGCCCTCTCCTCACAGTTCCCCTTTGCTTGGGCCCCGGAGGGCATACCTTACCTGGGAATAACCTTGTGCCCCTCAAAACAAGTAGCTCGAGTCAATTTAAGCAGACTAATGGCAACACTAAAGGGGGAACTGACCCAGGGTCCTCTTCCTCCGTTGTCCTGGATGGCTCGAATTCAGGCCTTCAGGATGCTATGGCTGCCGAAATTGCTATACCTCTTTCGTTGTGTCCCAATGGGTTTCCCAAGCAAACTCTTAGCTCAGCTACAAAATCAAATTAACACCTTTATTTGGGCGGGATGTAGACCAAGGGTACAGAGGCGATCGATGTACATGAAGTTAAAAGAGGGCGGTATGGGAGTACCAGATGTCATCACCTATCACAAAGCAGCAATCCTAGAAGCTTCTAGAGCCCTATGGAGGCAACAGTCTGAGTTAGGCTGGGTTCAACTAGAGACGGAACTTGACCCGGGGTCTCGCCTGTCAGGCTCCTGGCTGGGGCAGCGCTAGGGCCAGTGAGGGTGAATCACCCTTTGTCCACGATCCGTACTCTTCAAGAGACATGGAAAAAAATGCCAGATTTCTGGTTACAGCTGCCCCCGGAGAAAATACCGCTGGAGGCCCTACAGGTGCACATCCCCTCGTTGAATATCATGCCCTGGCAGTCCTCGGGATTCTCTCCATGGGAGATCTGATAAAAGATGACAGACTGCTTCCATTTGACAGATTTAGCAGAGACTCTCAGACCCTTCGTCACTCCTTTTTGCAATACTTACAGGTGAGACACTTTATCATGTCCCCTGCATGCACACACGCTCTTAAGCAACCCATACCCTCACCATTTCAGCGATTGCTCCAAGTAGAAAATGACCCCCCGAAGGGTTTTTTCCCTGTTATATGAAGGACTCCTGACTCACAACTCCCCCACAAAGCTCCCCAACATGGTTTTTTTGGGAGAAAGACCTAGCCTTTGCAGCTGACCGTGATGAATGGGAAGGAGCGGTTAGGAGTATATCGCAAGCCACAAAATGCATAAATCACTTAGAATCCTTAAAGAAATTGCATCTTCGGTGGTACATCACCCCCTCCAGGATGGCCAAACTTGCAGTTGGATCCTCGCCATTGTGCTGGAGACAGTGTGGCCAGAGGGGGGATCTGGCGCACGTGTGGTGGAATTGCCCTAAGATTGCCCAGTTCTGGATACTGGTGGCTGCCCTGATAGGGGAAATTACAGACACCTACGTTCCCTTATCCCCACAGCTGGCAGTGTTACACATAGGAGCGGAAACATTTCCACCAGTCACAAGACATGTAATCTCCTACGTACTTATTGCAGCCAGGTTATGTATAGCCACATCCTGGAAAAACGCAACCCCCCCCAAACATTGGATACCTTACCAAAAGACTCAACACAATATTCTCCCACGAATACCACCTGGCACTGGACGCCCCGAGAAGGCGTTACGTGTCAGAGGCGTGGGCTCTATGGGCTGACCACCCGGCGGCAGTGGACCCCCCTCCTTGAGTGCCGGCGGGGAGACAAAGGTAAAAGTAATGGTACACTACCACTCATCCCCCTCATATCCTCTACCTGATATTTCTTACTATCTGACGTTTCCCCTCTAACTTTCTATCTACCCCCCCTGACTCCCCCCCCCCCCCCCCCCCCCTAGGTCTGAAATTACTCCTGCCCTCCCCTCCACTCCCTTCCAACCCCCTCACTCCCCCCCCCCTACTTCCCTAAACACCCCCGCTAGTTGGTCTAGTTCTTATATCCTATGCTGCTTAGACGGGTCGTACTGGAATCCCGATGGAAACGGTTGCGCAAGGCCCCAAATTGGGAAAACCCGAGTTCACCAAGCCTCACGTGACTGAACAGAACTAACAACAATCTTGTATAATGTAACACGGGGCTATGTACCTACTCACCATTACTGACAGTCGTGGATATTCAGTTAATAACACCTGGATTCCCCTTCCTACCCAAAGATCCCCCCCTTCCCCCCCCTTCCTCCCACACTACAGACGTAGTTGATACCTACCCAATGTTAATTTTGTCTATCTTTGTATTACTGTAAAACATGTATCTTTGTTGTCGAAAATAAAAATTTATTGAAGACTAAAACTGCCCTTGTAGCAAGGTATACGTTGGTGAAACCACCCTGGAACTTCGGAAGAGAATACAAAAACACATCACAATCAATTGTGCAGCGGCTCACAAAGAAAAAGGTAATAAATTGACCTCTGTGGCCACCCATTTCCTAGACGTTCATCATGGGAGTCCCCGTGGTCTAAGGGTGGTGGGACTGGATCGTGTCCAACTTAATATCCGGGGTGGCAGTATCACTAAATCCTTGCTCCGCCTGGAGACCAGGTGGATTTATGATCTTCATTCCATGTCTCCTACAGGACTCAATGAGGAGTTCTTGTTCACCGGACACCTCGGTTAGATTCCACCAACAGATGTCCTCCTGCCAAACAGTTGGAGTTTCCTCTATACCATTGGCTAAAGAATGACGCATTTATTCCACCATTGGGAAAAAAGTCCAATGGTGGAAAGTCACCGGATGAACCATGGTTGACTTCAATGGATGGGTTCCATTGAAGTCAACCATGGTTCATCCGGTGACTTTTTTGACGTGCATCATATAACACGGACTTCGTCCTTCAGTATTGGAGTCCTCCATACCTCGACACAAACACGATTGGATCTAATGAAGATGGTCAAATATGGACTATATATGCTTACTTGATTAATTGTGACTTGTCATTTGGGCATGTGTTTATGTAACTTGGTACATAACTTCCCTGTGTATCAGCTAATTGCCTATACTCACTCATTGCTTCTATTTGTTTCTCAGTACGGGATGCTCTCTCTATGATGGCCTAGCGCCATGGTGACATATTGTGTATCCCAATTATGCTCCGCTAATAAATATTATGCTTGTACATAACAACCGCCAACCATTATCATCACTGTGGCCCCTTTATTTTATAATCCTCATGAAGTAAAGGATTCTTCCTCCTGCTTTGTAATTATATAACCCCACTTGGGATTAGGGCCACTAGAGAAATTCATGATGGGGGTTGAGTTATTTACTATCTTTTTACTTTTTGTTTGGGGCAGCCAGGTTGAGCGCCAATACTGTCGCCTTTACTTCATTGGCTTCTCTGTACAAGGAGATTTTTGCATTTTGCAGACTCTGTTCTGTACTGGGGCAATATTTATTTTATGATTATTCTGATATTTCTCTTTACGTACCATGATACATTCACCTTAGGTATTTGGCATACGGATGATTTATTTTAAATATACATAGGGTCCTAGTGTGCCAAGGGACATAATCTCCATTTTTACAAACGCACGATATAATAATTTTCATCTATTTGGTCGTCTTGATCACCGTACTACTATATGTGTGTGTGTTTACTACACTCTCCATTTACCCTGTTGTGATTGCATTTGATTATGGACTTTATTTTCCATGTTTAGCATGGGGGTATTCTGAATATGTGTTATGTGATATGCATATTTTCCTTGTGTAGGTAATACAACCTCTCTTGTCATTATTCTACTGTTCTATTATTGTTGTTGGATTGATTGGCACAAGGCACTATGCAACAGTATCACTGTCAAAACAATCTGCCCCTTATAATGGTATAGTGCAAACTGTCCTGCTGTCTGAGGACTCTATTCACCGACTCTTTTGAATCAGTACAGCATTACACATTGCTCCTAACCAGCTCTGTGCTCTACCAGCACTGCTGGTTACTTTCTCGCATGATTGGTAATGAGATTGCAGATAAAACACTGTTTATCTGCTCCTAGGCAACCGGATCATGTGACTAGTGTCACTTCCGGTTTCGCTATGTTGCTTGGCCGGTGCCTAGCAACACAAATCATGTGACTCTATGTCCCTTCCGGTCCCTCGGTCACCGCTCACTGGCTGCGTTTGGTAACTATGTCCATACTTATAATATATAAAGCCTTGCTTTGCACAAGTGTGTTACACCCCTGACGAAGCTGCACTTGCCTTAGCAGCGTAACGCGTGGGGTAGGGCTGTGGGGGGCTCCCATTGACATGACAACATCTCCTGACTGGGTGATATAATCCTGAGTGTATGCCTTGATACCTAGTGTCTTTTACTTTCCTGTGAATGTGTACAGCCTCCTTTATTGCGATACGCCTCTGCATGTATCCCATACAGTCTGTCACTTGTAACTTGTCCATGACAGTTAATATACCTTAGCACTGCACTTTATACATTCTTCCAAAGCTGACAGCTTGCTGCTTGATATGATCTCTACAATTGGAGTGTAGTGACTCTGTTAGGAATTAAGATCTCATTCCCTGTGAATATGTTTAGCCTCCTGTATTGAGAAACGCCTCTGAATATATCCCATGCATTGTTTATTATCTGTTTGTGACTGTTTTATCTCAGCACTGTACTTTACATAATTTATTACAGCTGACAGTTTGCTGTAGATTTGACGTCCATAATTAGAGTGTGGTGACTTCATCTGTAATCAAGAGTTTATTGCATATGACTCTTGGATTATCTATTGGTTATCTCCATCACAATCAGACTCTTTATTTTGTGATTTATGCATATGGGGTTTGTGCAATTTGGGCGTGGTGTTACTGCTTTGCATCACCTTAGCACCTGATACAGGTGTCCTACTTGCTCCATTGTGTCAATTCTTATGTACATTGCAGCACGTGCAAATATCAGCAAATTACATTGATCTTTATATTATTGTCTTATGTTATAATGACTGGATGATGTGGGTATATTACATTTGTCAATAGGTGTTTGCTCATTCTGTACTCTAACCACTATATGTATATTATATATTCCATATTGGTTTAAATCCACTCATGTGTCACTCAGTCCAGTATTCACACAGATGTACCGTATTTTTCGCTTTATAAGACGCACCTGTTTATAAGACGCACCCCCAATTTTGGTAAAAAAAAGAGAAAAAAAATAATTTTTAATGTTAAATGGGGTCCGTCTTATAATGCCAGTGTCCGTCTAACAAATCATATAGGGTTTATGTCCCACATAGCCCCCTCATCCTATTACATGGTCCTTCATCCTATGATATAGCCCCCCATCCTAGAATTAGCCCCCTTAATCTGGATATGGCACCCTTATATTGGATATAGCCCCCTTGTGCTGGCACACGTCCCCCAGTGATGGCAGATGTCCCCCATTGATGGCACACGTCCCCCAGTGCTGGCACGCAACCCCCGAGCTGGCGCACAACCCCCAGACCTGGCACACATCCCCTAATGCAGGCACACGTCCCCTTTTGCAGGCACACGTCCCCTATTGCAGGCACACGTCCCCCATAGATGGCACACGTCCCCCATGAATGGCACACGTCCCCCATGGATGGCACATGTCTCCTATTGCGGGCACATGTCCCCTATTGCGGGCACATGTCCCCTATTGCGGGCACACGTCCCCTATTGCAGGCACACGTCCCCTAGTGCAGGCACACATCCCCTATTGAAGGTACACATCCCCTATTGAAGGCACACGTCCCCTATTGAAGCCACACATCCCCCATGGATGGCACACGTCCCCCGTGGATGGCACATGTCCCCTATTGCAGGCACATGTCCCCTATTGCAGGCACATGTCCCCTATTGCAGGCACACGTCCCCCATTGATGGCACACATCCCCCATGGATGGCACACGTCCCCCATGGATGGCACACGTCCCCGATTACACGTACACGTCCCCTAGTGCAGGCACACGTCCCCTATTGAAGGTAAACGTCCCCTATTAAAGGCACATGTCCCCTATTGAAGGCACACGTCCCCTATTGAAGCCACACGTCCCCCATGGATGGCACACGTCCCCCATTGCAGGCACACGTCCCCCATTGCAGGCACACGTCCCCTTGTGCTGGCACACGTCCCCTTGTGCTGGCACACGTCCCCTTGTGCTGGCACACGTCCCCTTGTGCTGGCACCCGTCCCCTATTGATGGGACACGTACCCTATTACAGACACATGTATATTCCCATGTCCTGCATACCGCCGCCCCACATAATACACCCACCCCCTACATATGCTGAGCCCCAAACCCCCCCCCTGTAATATGCTGCTTCCCCCTCCATTAAGAAGATGGTCCCTCGCCCTGCACTCCCCCAGTCATTAATATGCCCCCCAGCTGGCCAGCAGCAAATAAAATAAAAAAAGCCTCCTTCCTCACCCTCTGGCGATAAGCGACAAGCTCACAGCGTCACCGCTGCCTCCCGGTCTCCATGGTGCTTGGCTTCTTCTGCTCATGTGATCGGGCGATGATGTCATCGCTGTATGCCCGATCACATGAGCGGAAGAAGCCAAGCACCATGGAGACCGGGAGTCAGCGGTGACGCTGTGAGCTCGTCGCTTATCGCCAGAGGGTGAGGAAGGAGGCTTTTTTTATTTTATTTGCTGCTGGCCAGCGTGGGGGGCATATTAATGACTGGGGGAGTGCAGGGCGAGGGACCATCTTCTTAATGGAGGGGGAAGCAGCATATTACAGGGGGGGCAGCATATGGAGGGGGTGGGTGTATTATGTGGAGCGGCGGTATGCAGGACATGGGGGGCATATGGAGGGGCTGCAGAGAGAGCGGGAGATCTCTTGCTCCCGCTCATTTAATATGCACTGCTCCCCCCGTCCGTCTCTCAGTGCAACTTCAGCACTGAGAGGTGGACAGCGGCAGTGCATATTAAATGAGCGGGAGCAGGAGATCTCCCCGCTCTCTCTGCAGCCCCGCAGCCAGCCCACTCCAGCCCCGGACATGCTGCAGAGCTGCCCCCCAGCCTCCCCTGCAGTGTATACCCTCCCCGTATTCGGATTATAAGACGCACCCCCCACTTTCCCCAAAAATTTTGGGGAACAAAAGTGCGTCTTATAAACCGAAAAATACGGTAAATTGATTTGAACCATGTTATATTGAGCCACTTGTATGTATTATGTTATTTATTTACACAACGTACTTTATGGTATATATAAATCTGGTAACCCCTGGTTCATTACATCCTTATTGTATATCTTGTTATAGCATGTCAGTGGGACTAGCCCCCCTTTCTATGTGTCTATTTTAAGTGATTTTAACATTGTTAGTTCACATATGTGTAAATAAAGGTTTTGGATTATATTTTGTATACTCTTGTATCTGTGTGCTCCCTTACACATATGCCGAGTCTTCTTCTTGTCGTCCAATATTGCTCTTTTCGGCATGGTAAGCACCTATTTCTTTTAAACTAACTCCCTTGATTGTGGTTATTTGGGTAGTGCCACCCATATTTTCTTATACTACGTTTAAAACTTAATCCTACACTGGTATTATTATTCATAGGCCTAGAAAAACTTCCAACCATCCATAGACCAATTGTTACACATATACTTCTCACAGCAAAAAATGCCATTGCATCAAGGTGGAGGGATCCTCTTCCTCCTACAATTGACCATCTGTCCGAAACAATAGCTTGTCATAATTCTTATGAATTAGCTTTTGCTCTTAGGAATAACCTAAAATCCAAATATAAAAATAAATGGGACTCTTGGAACCTTTTCATGACTCCTAAAGCTCAATTGTAGGTCCTGGCGTTGAATAGATTGAACTCGATGCCAAAATTTCACTTTGTTCATTTAAACCTCTCGAGGCTGTCCATACCAAGTCACTGTTACTCTGATCTCAGTATTCCCCCCCCCCCTCCTCCCACCTATCCTCTGTCTGCTTATGAGTTATAATAAAATTATGAAATACTTCTCATTTATAATTATATAATTTATAATGTTAATGTCAACTATAAATATGTCTCAGTTTAGGATGTTGTTTGTAATATATGGACTATAACACAAAGGCTAGACTGTATGATAAATGTATGCAACACTCCTGAGTTTCGCAATATGCTATTTATCTGCATGTATACCTATTTTAATATTTTTCTGTATTCTATGTGTTATACCGCCTTATGTAACCTTATAAAACAGTTTTTAAAATTTGAATAAAAACCATTTGAATCAAAAATAAACGTAGTATCCAGGTGTTACAATGGCCAAGTCAAAGCCGAATAATATTGCACGCCCTACTTTTCAGTTTTTTTATTTGTTAAAGTTTAAAATATGCAATAAATTTTGTTCCACTTCACGATTGTGTCCCACTTGTTGATTCTTCACAAAAAAATTTGAATGTATATCTTTGTTTGAAGCCTGAAATGTGGCAAAAGGTTGAAAAGTTGAAGGGGGCCAAATACTTTCACAAGGCACTGTATGAAGGCATCAGAAGACGAGGCAGGGAGCTTACATTTAAGACGCCACTACAGCACTGAAAAACAAAACACTGGAGTGGTGCTTTAACCCCTTCATGACCTTGGATGTACCGTTATGTCTCTGGTCGGTGGTGGTTACTGACCTTAGACGTAACTGTACATAATGGCAAAAACGTGGCACCAGTGGGATTGCGTGAAGGTCCCTGCTGATCATGTCAGCAGGGTGCCGGAGCTCCTCACCTTGGTGAATTTGCCATCTCGCAACTATGATCGCTGTGATTGGCTGTGCAATTCTGAACAGCCAATTAAAGTAATTGTAAAGGTTCAGGAAATTAAGGTATACGGTAATAATGCAATTCAGCTAAGGTTGGTGCTGCCACTGAAGGCTGGAGCTCAAGAAGCAGAATCACGTCCTCCAGCTCTGATTGGAGTGATGGTGCTGTGCTGTGATGTATGATCCCTGCAGTGAGCAGAGGGGGCGATGTGACCTGCAGTAATTGCTCTCAGCTGAAGAAAAAAACATGACTTCAAGTTTAAATGAAAAGACAATAAACTTTTCTTGTAAGTTAACTGCATCAAATCACTACAGTATCCAAATTTCTAATAAACATATGTAAGAAATTAAAAAAAAAAAAAAAAAAAAAAAAGACCTACACAGAAGAAGGGAAGGAATGATTAAGGGTACTAGGGAAGAAGAAGGGAAGAGAGTTAAATGACCCAGTGAACAAGGTTCTAAGTATTTAGAGCTGCCCAAAACCAGTCGCAAGGGAACCAAATAAGATTGAATTTCTCTTCTGTTTTGCCATTCAGAGCAGTATAACATTCAAAGTTGCTATTATATTTGATCCTCTCAGGTATAGCTCAGGATATGGTATGTCACTGGACCAGAAGACCTGAAAGGTCCTTAATTGCAATAAATTTGAAGTCTGATATAGTGCATTGTCTATCTGGGAAATAAACATGCAAAAAAATCAAAATAAATGGTTGCGCCACACTGCAAATTTAGGAGTATAAATTCCCGTTACACTGTACGTTTCACTCACCTAAGTTGGTTGTGCCCTCTGCACAACTAGATTAGCTGCAAGTAGGTGAGATTTTTTATGCAGGATCCCTGTCTTCATCTATTGCCTGTCTCCCCTTTTCATCCAGGTCTGTGCTCCGTCTCTCACACATGCACCGTCCCGTGCACGTGCAGGGGCCAGGTTTCTGTTTTCTTCAGCAAGGTCCTCTCCCAAAGCTGCTCGTACCACTCTCCCCAAAGGGAGAAAGGAACGTAATGCAATAATAAATGTGGTATATAGAAATGAGCACTAGGGATAATGGAACAAGCCGAATGCTTTTGTAGACATTACCTATAGGTTTATTACGATAAACACAGTACAGGTCCTTCTCCCACAACGCGTTTTGACGCTACATGCGTCTTCCTCAAGTGGATCCACTTGAGGAAGACGCATGTAGCGTCGAAACGCGTTGTGGGAGAAGGACATGTACTGTGTTTATCGTAATAAACCTATAGGTAATGTTTACAAAAGCATTCGGCTTGTTCCATTATCCCTAGCGCTCATTTCTATATACCGTATATACTCGTGTATAAGCCGAGTTTTTCAGCCCAAAAATTGGGCTGAAAAGTCCCCCCCTCGGCTTATACACGAGTCAATATACAGGGTGAGTGGGGTGGGGGCTGTGTCGGGCTGGGGAGGCAGGAGGAGGCGGTGGGGATACTGTATACTGAGCGGCCCCGTCACGTGGGGCCGCTCATTACATATGCACTGCATCCCCCTGTCAATCAGCGCCAAGGGGAGCAGTGCATATCTGTACATAATGCCCCCCAAACTGCTGGCACACGTCCCCCCTGTTGTAAGCCCCCCCCCTGCTGAATACTTACCATCCCTGGTCTTCAGCAGCACCTCCGCGCCGGTCCTCTCTGCTCCGGTCCTCCGTGGTCCCGTCCTCTGTGCTCCGTTCCCCGGCTGTATCATGTGACCAGCCGGGTCGCAGAAGCGATGACGTCATCGCTTCTGCGACGCGCGGGGACCCCGGATGCAGCCGGGGAACGGAGCACAGATGACGGGACCACGGAGGACCGGAGCAGAGAGGACCGGCGCGGAGGTGCTGCTGAAGACCAGGGATGGTAAGTAATCAGCAGGGGGGGGCCTTACAACAGGGGGGGACGTGTGCCAGCATTTGTGTGGGGCTGCTGTATATAGGGGCTGCAATACCACTGGGGCTGCAATACTACTGGGGCTGCTGTATACATCACTGGGGCTGCAATACCACTGGGGCTGCTGTATATAGGGGCTGCAATACCACTGGGGCTGCAATACCACTGGGGCTGCTGTATATAGGGGCTGCTGTATACACCACTGGGGCTGCAATACCACTGGGGCTGCTGTATATAGGGGCTGCAATACCACTGGGGCTGCAATACCACTGGGGCTGCTGTATATAGGGGCTGCTGTATACACCACTGGGGATGCTATATACACCACTGGGGCTGCTGTATATAGGGGCTGCAATACCACTGGGGCTGCTGTATATAGGGGCTGCTGTATACACCACTGGGGCTGCAATACCACTGGGGCTGCTGTATATAGGGGCTGCAATACCACTGGGGCTGCTGTATATAGGGGCTGCAATACCACTGGGGCTGCTGTATATAGGGGCTGCTGTATACACCACTGGGGCTGCTGTATATAGGGGCTGCTGTATACACCACTGGGGCTGCTGTATATACCACTGGGGGCTGCTGTATATACCAATGGGGCTGCTGTATATACCACTGTGGCTGCTGTATATACCACTGGGAGCTGCTGTATATACCACTGGGGGCTGCTGTATATCATACTGCTGAGGCCTGTATACCACTGCTGGGGGCTGTATACCTGTGCTGGGGTCCACCCTCGGCTTATACGCGAGTCAATAGATTTTCCCAGGTTTTGGGGACAAAAGTAGGGGGGTCGGCTTATACACGAGTATATACGGTACCACATTTATTATTGCATTATCTGGGAAATAAAGTAATTTTTAATAATGCCACTTAAAAAGAGGGCTTTGTTCTTACCACTCTTAGACAAACATATTATATGTAGTGAGAATTATACCCACAAACTAAGAAACACACAGTTGCTGGGTATATCTGTCACACCCCGATGGAGCCAAACTAACCTCGTGGTCCCAGTAGGAACGATCACCTGTGAATCACACCAAACTGATACCCTCTGGCTATGTTGGATCAAACCCACACATGTTCATTTAGACAAGCTATATGAACGTAAAAGTAGCGTATTCCCCACTTCCTTTTGAATAGAGAATGGTGCACCATGAGACAGGTCAAATACCTCCTAGCGAAAAAAAACAGCTATAATTGGAACAATCTCACTGTGTTCTCGATGGGCAACAACGCTACGTTCCTCAAGCGTTTTTTGCTGACCGGTATGTCGGGGTGAAGGAGTTGACACCTGTGGACTTGCCCTGTAAGGGACTATTCTGCCGCCTCGTCTCTTACTCCCGCCCTAACAAGGCCAATCCACAGCTATCCCTTGCTGTCATTGACCCTCTGCAGATGCCCAAGGGGGAGGCACCTGCTGTGTTGGATTTGTTTTTGGATGCAGGGTGAGAGAATGGCCCTCAAAGCATTTTCAGAAGCATTCACCTCCACGATGAAGGGATGTGTAGGGTCTGGGCAGATCAACAGGGGTGCTGAGGTGAAACAGTTTTAAGCCAATCAAAAACTTTTTGAGCATGTGATGACCATTTAAAGGGATTTTCCTTCTTAGTCAAAGAAGTAATGGGATTGACCATCTCCGAAAAATTTCGACTAAAATGTCTATACAAATTTGCAAAACCGATAAAACGTTGGACCTCTTTAACGTTCTTGGGAACTGGCAAATCAAGAATTGCCTGAATTTTACCAGATTGCATGTTCAGCCCCTGAGGAGAGATCACATAACCTAAAAATTGTATCTCAGAATAATGGAACTCACACTTCTCCAGCTTGATATACAGATGGTTCTCTATCAGTCGTTTTAAAACTGGTTTGACGTGTTCATGTTCCTGCAAAGAGTCAGAAATGGATCACCACAAACTGGTCCAATAAATCTCTAAAAATGTCATTAGCAAGATGTTGAAATATTGCAGGGACATTACAAAGCACAAAGATTAGAAGAAAAAGGTTTGGTACCGTGTTAGCCAGTTGAGAAAATGTTGATTGTTCTGTGTGAGAAACAAGATAAAAATCTTGTGGTTGTAATACCTTTTAATGGCTAACAAAAATTAAATAAATGATGTTATAAGGCGAGCTTTCGAGACGACTCAGGTCTCTTCATCAGGCATGGTATGACAAGATATTGAATGGAACTCAAAATATATGCATGCACAACTAGAATGATTGGACATTTGACTGCATAAACATTACAGGGACTGGACATTTGGCAAAATAAACAAAGCAGCATTGGAGAGGATCTTCAATCAGGCAGGCCTAGTGGTCATACAGTCTGTAGAACGCTAATTTATAAGAAAACCTGGTGTCTTAAGATTTCCATGTCTTTGAACAACATTGGTTACCATTACCACGTCTAAACAATGTTGTTCAAAGACATGGAAATCTTAGACACCAGGTTTTCTTATAAATTAGCGTTCTAAAGACTTTATGACCACTAGGCCTGCCTGATTGAAGATCCTCTCCAAGGCTGCTTTGTTTATTTTGCTAAATGTCCAGTGCCTGTAATGTTTATGCAGTCAAATGTCCAATCATTTTAGTTGTGCATGCATATATTTTGAGTTCCATTCAATATCTTGTCATACCATGCCTGATGAAGAGACCTGAGTCGTCTCGAAAGCTCGCCTTATAACATCATTTATTTAATTTTTGTTAGCCATTAAAAGGTATCACAACCACAAGATTTTTATCTTGTTTCTCACACTGAGAGCAATCAACAAAGCACAAAGAGTGTCACTGGATATTCAAAGTGTCCATACCGACATCTAAATGCCGTCTTCCATTCATTACCAGGACGAATATGCACCAAATTATAAGCCCCACAAAGATTCAGTTTTGAAAATATTTTGACATGATGGACTCTTTCCTATGCCTTTCTGCTTTAGAGTCCAATCCTTCTTTTTTATAAAAAAAGATAAGTGCCCATGCTGGTGAGGAAAAAGAAGAATATATGAAGCCTTTGGCCAAGTTTTCCTCAATATAATCATTCAAGGCTTGAAGCTTAGGTGCCGCCAAATGTTATATGTTACTAAAACTCAATAGGACAGTTGTAATGGCTGTGAAGAAAGTTGATTTGCGTTCTACTTGTCACAAATATCACAAAATTCTTTATATACGGGAAGGTAAAGTAGACACCTGTACAAGAGATTCCGAATCTGGGACTGCATCAGTTAATGCTGAATTACTCCTTGTTGGAACAGTAATCTCGTTGGTCTCCCAGTTGATAGTTGGATTCTGAGAACACAGCCAAGGGATGCCTAGAATCACAGGAAACTGTGGAGAAGAGATTAACAAGAAAGAAAGAAAGCTGCTCCTGATGATTAGGCTTCATCAAAATGGCAAGAGGTATAGTCTCCTGATCTACAGGCCTGGAAATTAATGGTGAACCCATCCACTGTTTCCATGGTAATTGGAGAGGATCTTTGCTGTATCTCCATACCATGTTCTTTGGCAAAGCTAATATTCATAAAATTACTCCCTGCGCCAGAGTCAATCATAGCTGCACTAGAGATCCACTATCCTGAACACAAGATTTTAATAGGGTGTGAACAGTGAGAGTTCTTTTCCTTTACTTCTCTGGGAGGTGTAACCACAGAGAGAATGAGTTTATTGGCAGGCTAAATTCAGAGCTGTCTGATTCATCTTCACAATGATCGTACTCCCCTACTGCTGCTAGCAGCTTGTTAAACCGCTTGGGACAGCTGATTAGAAAGTGGTTAGATTGGCCGCAGTAGAAGTATAGACTTTCCCGGAGGCGGTGCTCCCGCCGCTCGTTATTCTCGCGTCTCTGCACCAAGTTAATTTGCATAAGCACCTCTTCTACCTCCCGAGATGTTTTACCTGCAGACTCTTTGAGAGGAAGGGAAAGATGGACACACAAGTGTCCGAACACTTGCCCATTGTGTTGAATGCCTATAAGTTTGCTTTGCGGACCTTTCACATCTTTCTGCAGAGATCTAATCATGGCGAATACCTGCGGGGAAAGGTGGTGATGTCAGAGCAGGAGGCCGGCCGCCCCGCCTCCTGCAGTGACATCACCGCTTATACTAGCCCTGCTCTATGTTAACCATAGAGCAAGGTGTGTATAAGCGGTGACTTCACCGCAGGGGGCGGGGCTAAGCAGCCATTTCTAAAATAAACTCTGTGTTATGCTGCAGACGAGGGAGGTGATTGGCATCAGGGAGGCAGCGGTGGGCAGATTAAACATGTAGGGGGTGTGAATCTGCCCTTCGGCTCCAGCCTCAAGCCACCTCCTTTCTGGCTGCAGGATGTAAGTTTTCTAAGTGTATTTACTCGGGTTTCAGGGGGCTCATGGGCTGGGGGACCCCTTGCCTGGATGCAGCAGACATGCTGCATCCAGTGCTGTAATTAGATCACCATGCCTGGTTTGGGGACAGGTCCTCTTTAAGTAAGTCTCTATATAACATATTAATGCTACGTTTGTGGATCTGTTTTGGCAGTGAATTGCAATGACTTTGGGCATCCCAGCAAAGTCAATACATTTCAACCAACCTGAGGAATAAAGCTGCCTATTCACTTATAACACAAGGTGAGCGGTGTAAAACTAGTAATAAAGCCAGTTCTTCAGCTGCTGTTGATTAGTGTATTCTGCTTCCTAAAGATTGCAGTAAGGCTCGGCTCACTGTTATCCTGCGCTATACACCAAGTGATTATAATGGCGATTATGGGCAAATCGCTGAAATACATTATTTGGGGTGGAGGCACACTGTCATGCATCAAACACGGAGCGTGTTTGATGCATGACAGTGATGCAAATGTGGTGCATATGGGTGTGTGCATGGCTGTATGCATGTGAGTGTGTGGTGCGTGTCAGTGTGATGCTGTCCGCAGTCCTGAAGCAAACTTTGGGACCGCGGACAGCATTTACCGGCTGCAGTGTTTGAATTTCCCGGGGTTCACCAACATATTAACTCCATGTTTCTGTCATGCCATTTTGTGTTCAGTTATGTCCACACTCCCTGAACACAAACTGACATGTCAGAATGTGCCATCAGGGGTTAATGCAGTTTTTTTTTTTTTTTTTTTTTTTTTTAAATCAGATAAATTTTATTAGAATCAGCAAGGAATAACAAAGCATAATACAGTCCTTCACAATGTCAATTTTTCCCCCTTGTATAAACCTCCCAAAAACTGTCCCCCTCCCCACAAAACAACAACCCCCCCCCTTTTTTACCCTTACCTAGGCTAGACAACAATCAATCTATTCCAAGTACTAACACGCTCCCATACATTTAGCGTTGATAGTGTTCTCACTAGTATCAAGCTGTAACGTTATATCGTGCTTATCAGTTATCGTATTAGACTGGCGTCTGCCAGAGACAGCACAATTATTTCCACGGTGCCCAGAGGCGGTCCAGGTATTTAGCATTTTTCCTCTTAAAGTATATTTTTTCTTCCAGTTTAATCACATAAGAGACTTGTCTAAGAAACTCCTGCCTAGAGGGTGTTTCCTCCAAGATCCAATATTTGGCAATGAGTTTCCTGGCTATGTACAGGAGGCGAGCTATGGCTATCTTCCCCATAGAGTCTACCTCTATTTCCTCCACATACCCAAGTATGCAGACCACCAGGTCTCGCGGAATCACACAGTGATATTTCCCTTCTATTAGGGTGAGGATTACAATCCAGAAGGATGCGAGGCGTAGACACTCCCAGATCATGTGCAGGATGCCCGCACCTTCTAGCCTACATCTCGGACATTCCGAGTCTGACCGCAGCCCAATCCTGTGCAGAAAGACCGGGGACCGGTATGCCCTGTGAACAAGCAAGAGCTGGGACATTCTACCTGGTTCACTTAACGATAATTTGGGGATGTACTCTAAAATTGTGTTCCATTTATCCTCAGACAGAACTCCTACATCCCTTTCCCCCCTCACCTTCGCTTTCACTGGATGTTTCAGAAGGAACGTATGCAATAGGTCAGCATAGATCGAGGAAATCACCCCCTTCGATCTTCCAGACATGCAAATGTAGTCCAGTACAATATCGGTCAGCATGCACAAATTCCTTACTTTACTCTGTTTATGATATGCATGTTTAACCTGTGCATACTGAAAGCCATGTCTATCCGTCAGACTGAATTCTGACTTCAAGGATTCAAATGGTTTGAGGCCATGTCGATCGATCACCTGATGTAAGCATACTATCCCTCTGCAAGTCCATTCCCTCAATTCTCCCATTTTATAGAATTCTCCAAGATGCATATTATTCCAGATTGGGGTATACACTGTCGCCCCGTTGACCCCCCTGAGAGTTTTCACCTTCGTCCACAGTTTGTGCACCAGGTCAAGCGTCGGACACCTCCTACCGGCCCTCCCAAACAGACCCATCTCTAACCCCTGTACCAACGGGCGTCTATTAATGTAATTTTCCAGAATAGCCTGAAGCAAGCCTTCTCTCGCCCTGTCCACCCATCCCCTCAGATGTTGGGCCTAAGCAGCTAGGAAATAAATCCAAGGGTTGGCCTGGGCAAGACCTCCCTCCTCCTTGGGCCGCTGCAAAGTTTCCAGTTTAATTCTCGGTTGTTTGCCTCCCCAAACCAGATCCCTAAAAATTGCCGTAATACGCTGGAACATTGCCTGTGGAATATACACAGGGGAGTTGTGTAAAACATAAAGTAACTTTGGCATTAACACCAGGGCTGTGGAGTCGGTAAGACACAGTTGCGACTCCGACTCCGACTCCTGGATTTTATCAGGTTCCGACTCCGACTCCGACTCCTTCATAAATGGCCACTTCGTAACAATAAATTTACTGTTGTAAAATATTAACATGGAGCTTATTCAGTTTCTCACCATCATATAAATAATCAGACCACTTAGAGCAAACACTATATTTATTAGATACAATTAGAATATACCAAATAACTTTTATAAACTTTTCAAAACTGTAAGTAAATTTCAATAAACCCTGTTATTCTGTTAATAAGAAATCTATACATTTGTCCTCAGAAAAAGTATAGCCTCTGTCAGATCCTCCTTCATGGATGCCCTCAAGTCTGATCTAATTATTTTGAGAGCAGAGAACAACCTCTCTACACTAACTTGGGTTGGTGGCAAAGCAGTAACCACTCGGGCAACATCTCTGACAATGTCAGGATACAGGGGAATCGCTTGTTGCACTGTTATTTTTGATGAACGATCAAATTTCTCAATCTCTTTTAGTGCACATGAAAAATTCTGCTGAAATGTACTGGCTGTGTTCTTTGATGGGGATGACTCTTCCATGCGGGAACGCTTTGCACGGTCCTTGTGATCCAAATATTTTTCGATATTAAATTCTTCATCAGTTGATGATGAGGGTGAAGATGTGGCAGGACGATCAAATTCTTCTTGTTCCTCCTGACTGTTTTGCAATCCTTTCATCCTTACTGCTATTTCAAACAGAGCTTCTTTTCCTTTACTCAGCTGTTGATCATCTAGAAGAATCCGATGCATTGGGTCTACATACAGCTGCCAAAAGAATGTTATTTTGTAATAGTAGCTCCTCTCTCCGTTTCATTGATGTAGCAATGCCACTTGCAATTAACCCTCCTCTTTGGGACAGGCGAAGCATCAGGTTCCTCCACTCCTTTAAGAAAATACCTGGAGTTAAGTCCTCTGCTTGTAATTTTTTAGTCACTGTAAATGGGTGCTCTAGCAATTTTTCCAGCTCAGTCACCTGATTCCACTGACTTTCATTTAGCGTCAGTTGAGGGTTAGCCATGTCTACAAGAAAGGTTTTCAGTTCAACCAAGCGCTGAATCATTAAGTAAGTACTGCCCCATCGTGTGGCTTGATCAATAATTGCCCCTTTTCCAGCACGTCTCTTCAAAATTGAGTCAACTTTAGGGGTTCTGGCAACAGTAGCCAATTTTCTCACCTTGCCAATCAGTGCAGCAGCATGTCCTTCTTGCAGACTGTCTCTTATAGCCAGCTGTAGCGTATGCACAACACAGCGCATGTGATGAATGAAAGATCGCATTGACACAGTTTCAACAAGATTGTCTAAACTATCATGTAGCAGTTCATCTGAAGCAACTTCAGTTTGCTCCTCAGTTACAATACTGTGTTCCTCTATTTCAAACATTTCTGTGTCCGTGGACCCAGAATGTTCTTCTAGCTGCTGGTCACCATCATTACTTTCATTCATTAGCTTAATAGTACTTATCATATTTGAAGCATTGTCAGTTACGACAGAAAGAACTTGCTATTTTTTAAGTTCATAGTCTTGCAGAACCTTTTCCACCAAGGCCTGGAGAAACTCACTGGTGTGATGAGCTTTGGTGTCTTTTACTGCCAATGTTTTGGTAATTATTTCATTTTTGTCACAAACAAACCGGACATTGATGGCAAAATAGTTCACTCTGTGACGTGTGCAGGCATCCATTTTAAGAAACACAAAGCGTCCCTTGAGAGTTTTTTTAAGTTCTTCCTTTTGTTTAAAAGCTTCTTCGATTACTAATTTTCTAATACTCTCTCTCTCCAGAGAAACACCAAGCTTGCGGGCCATTTCTCCATTCAAACACATAAAAGCTGGTCGTGAAAATAATGAAATAGGCACACTATCCTTTACAACAAGCTCTATGATCTGTTTTTTAAATGTATCTACTGTCATTGTCACAGTAACTTTGTCACTGACAAAATATCTTGCAACTGATGGCTGCAAAGTTCTCTGCTCCTTTGCTTGACCGGAAGAGCTGGGCACTGGTTCTTTGGTTTGGATGCAGTCTTTCTCATCCACTGCTTTCAGTACTTCTGGATGAAAGCGCTGTAAATGTCTCTTTAGATTAGAAGCTCTGGTAGGAGCATTTTTATCTTTGCCTGAAAATGCACTTATCTTTGCTTCACAGCTTTTGTTTTCGTCTGGATCATTTGTCATACACTGACAGACATAATGTTTTCTATCTTGAGTGATGGTGAAATGTTCAAATACAGCTGATTTAATGCGATGCTTCTTTGACATTCTCAGGTTTTTAATTCTGCATTCACAATCCAAATGACAATTGTTTTTCCTAAAAACAATTGTACAAAATTATTGCCAGGTCGTACAACTGATATACTGGTCAGTAATACTGTTATTATTCCTCATGTACTCACAGTTAACTGATGCAAAGTTTGTGGATAATACTTCTTACAGTCTTCCTCTTCTTCTGAGTAGCAGGCAGCTGTGAGATGCTTGGAAGATGCACACCGGCTAGTATGATCTAGTCTAGACGAGGAGGAGCCAAGTTACTACTAAGAATTTGCAACATATTTTCACTTTCAGTTTCATACATTGTAAGTAGGGGGGTTGGGGCAGCATGAAGTTAACCAAGTATAAGAATAGATAAGGACAGTGGAGAACAGTGACACACAAGAAGTAAGAAATGTCTCTATCTCCAGCAGAACTGCTTATCACTGTTGTTCATAGTTTGATAGAACATAAATATTTGAGTAACATTTATAAAATTAATATGAAAGTTCAATTATGAAATATTAATAAATTTTTTTAAAGCTGGAGTCGGAGTCGGTACATTTCTACCGACTCCGACTCCGGCCAAAACTAGCTCCGACTCCGACTCCACGACTCCGACTCCACAGCCCTGATTAACACCATCTTAATCAGATTGGTGCGACCCACCGCCGATAGGGGCAGCCTACTCCACGTGCCCGCATTAGCTTTCAGAAGCCCAATGATCGGCCGTACATTAAGATCCAGAAATACCTTAATTGGTGCTGCAATCTGAATACCTAGGTATTTAAACATTTTCACTCTTTTTAAAAGCGTATGGGCCACCTCCTCCACACCTTGATCCTCCACATTATCCACCTCCATCAGATGTGACTTACCCCAGTTAATCCGGAGACCAGACAGACGTCCAAAGCTATCCACTATGTCTATGGCATTAGTCAGAGAGTCCTTCAACTCGTGTAAGAATAGTAGAATGTCGTCAGCATACAGGGCTACCCTCTCCTCCACCGAACCATATCTAAATCCAGTAATCGAATTAGTTTGTCTCAATACCGCCGCCAACGGCTCAATGGCCAGGGCTAACAGTAACGGGGAGAGAGGGCAGCCCTGTCTGGTCCCCCTTGTCAGACTGAATCTATCCGTCCTACCTCCGTTCACCCTAATCCGGGCCAGCGGGGAAGAATACAGCAACTGCACCCATGTTGTGAATACCGGACCAAAACCCATATGATGCATGACCTGCCAGAGATACTCCCACTCCACACTGTTGAAGGCCTTGTGCGCATCAAGGGACACCACCACTCTGTGGCCAGAATTATCAGCAGCCATCTGAATATTCAGAAACAGCCGACGTAAGTTAATGGCAGTCGATCTGTCCGGCATGAACCCAGTCTTGTCCGGATGCACCACACCAGTAATCACCCGAGTCAGCCGGCCCAACAATACCTTGGCCAACAACTTGACATCAGTCGACAGTAGAGATATGGGTCTGTACGAGTCTGGCTTCGTGACATCCTTGTTTTCTTTGGGTAAATCCACTATGGTCGCCTCCCTCATAGACTGGGGCAATTGTCCCCCCTCCATTGCCATCAGTAAAACCTCCCGCAGTCTGGGTAGCATTACCTCCCCCAGAAGCTTATATACTTCTACCGGCAACCCATCCGCCCCAGGAGCCTTGTTAGTCATGGATGCCATGGCTTCCTCTAGTTCCTTCAACGTCAGTGGTCCCTCTAAACTATCCCGGTCCAGGGCACTCAGCCTGGGCAGGTCAGCACTAAGCAGAAAACTGTCAATGGTGTCACTAGGTACCCCAAGTTTGGATGTGTATAAGTCGCAGTAGTACTCCTCAAATATCTGCAGGATCCCCTCCAAATCCGTTGTCAGAGGACCGTCCGGACGAGATAGCCCATACACATAGCTCTATGTTCTCTGAGCCGCCACTATTGTGGACAGCAGGTGTCCTACCCTCTCCTCTTCCTCAAAAAAGGTTGTCTTTTGAAATTCTCGCTTCATCTCCGCCTTAGCCAAAAACAAGCTGTCCACCTCCTCCTGAGCTTTCCTCATTTTCTGCTGTGCCTCGGCTGTGGGCCCCACCATCAACTCCTCCTCTGCTCTTCTCAGAGTATCCAATGCTCCAGCTTCTGCCTCTCTACTTCGGGTCTTACATCTTGATATTTCCCTTATCAATAACCCACGCAAGAACGCCTTGGCAGTGTCCCACACCATTCCTGCCCCCGCACTACCCACATTGTGTAGAAAAAATTCTTCCATCTCCTCAGCTATTTTGGGCATGTCTATCTTATCCAACCATACGGGATGTACCTTCCATTCCCCACCTGATCGCATTCCACCCGCTCCCATCTGCAACTCCACCAGCAAAGGGCCATGATCAGAGATGACCCGGGGCAAGTACGCAACCCCAACAACTCTAGAGTCCAGCAGCGTGTTCCCTATAGCCAGATCTATTCGAGACATAGAACTGTGCTAGGAGGAGTAGCAAGAGTACCTCCTCACCCCAACATTCCTCACTCTTCCACCAATCCCATTTCTCCCATAAATCTAGCAAATTGTGTCTCCTCGTCCCCCGTGTGTCCACTATGGGTCCTGCCACATCTGTCCCACCATACATTCATGACGTTATTAAAGTCTCCAATGAAGAGAATAGGAACTCCAGCCCAGCGCCTGGTCAGGTCTATGATTTCCTGCAGTTTTGCTCTGTTGTACGGCGGCGGGAAGTAAACCGCCACCATACAAAGCAGCCTCCCATACACCTTACACACCAAGAAGACATACTGCCCTTCTTTGTCCAATTTAACCTCCACCTCCTCAAACGGTACCTGAGTATGCACCAGTATCGACACCCCTCTCGCATATGTAGAGTATGTAGCATGATATGTCCTCTGGAGCCATGTTCTAGCCAGGACCCCAGTGTTTCCTTTGGTCAGATGAGTTTCCATGAGACATAACATGGAGGGTTTAGAAGTCATGGCATAGTGCAAAGTAGCTGCCCTCTTACCCCTGTCTGCCAGTCCTCTCACATTCCAGCTCAATATTTTAAGTTTCTTCACCATCCTGTTCTCGGTCGAATAGTTTCACACAACTTGGAACATGCAGATCATAAATACACCATCGCTCCCTAGCCTTTCCCCTCCCTCTATCTCAGAACAAAATCCCCCCCAATCCCTATCCCATTGAGCCACCCCACCCAACATTTTACCCTCTCACGTCTCCTCAACCTCGTTTACCGTTATCCACCCTCTCTAGCAGTGAGTGGGGAATACCACCAGCCAATACGTTATGCAACGTAACACAACTGTAACAATTGTTTAAAACATAACCGTTATCTCAACCAAGGCATCTCCCGCCTTTTGCTTTGAACTATGGAAAAGAAAGTCATTTTCCTCAACTCTTTGCCGTGACCGGGCCGCATAAGTCTCTAATGTCCCGTAACACTTGCAAAAATAAAAGAACAAGAATACACAGGAATCCATGCACCAATATTTCAACTCTCCTTATAGTCCTGGACTCTTCTGCTATTTTTTTTCGATCCACTCCATAGCCTCCTCAGGGGACTGCAAGAAGTGGACTTTACCCATCGCAACTAGTCTGAGCTTAGCTGGGTACATCATAGAATATTTCAGGCCCATGTCTCTCAGCTTCCTCTCTACATCAGAAAATCTCATCCGCAGTTTTTGGACCGTAGGGGAGTAATCCGAATAAAAGGATATATGTTGTCCATCAATTGTCAAATCGTGGACATCTCTAGCCTTGCGGAGTATAGTGTCTCTGTCCCTGTAATTCAACAGTCTGGCCAGCATGGCTCGGGGGGGAGCACCCGGAGGCTGCGGTCTCAGTGGGATCCTATGGGCTCTCTTCACCACGAAGACTTTGGACAGAACATTTGCATCCGAATTTAGACAATAGCCACTGCTCAATAAATTCTGCTGGATTGTCCCTTCCGCCTTTTCTGGACCCCCACAATCTTAACATTGTTCCGGCGTGATCTATTCTCGAGATCATCATTCTTGGCCAGAACCTCAGCAAGCTGTTTGTCAAATTTAGATTGATTCGTCTGCAAAGTCACTATTTTATCTTCTGCAGTGCTCAGACGTTTGTCCACCTCTCCTGTGCGCACCTCAGCCTTCTGCATAGCTGCCTTAATCCCAGTAATCTCAGCATGAATCCCTGAGACCTGGTGAGTCAGTGTTGTTAAACTGTGTTTGCAATATGACACCACAGCAAAAATATCCCTTAGTGAAGGCTCTCCTTGCACACTGCCCATTGCATCCTGTGTGTCAGCAGCGATTGCTGCCTGCTGTGTAGCCTGGGTGTCAGCCTCCTGGCTCTCCAAGTCACTGTCCTGCATCTCCACCTCTGCTCCAGCCCCAGCTCCAGTGTCCCCCTCGATACCTCCAGCGTCTGCTCTCCCCTCCTCCTCTCTCATAAATTTCTCCAGGCAAGCAGCTGCAGTCTGTCTTCTAGCACATGCAGAATTAGCTCGTGCTGCATCCTCCCGAGCCTCTGCACCATCTTGGCCTCTTCCTCCTCTGCCTGCACCTGGATCTCGCTGCAGTGTGCGGGTCATCTCGGGCTCCTGCAGCTCCAGGCCTGCTCCCAGCACCAACAGCAGAGTACCAGCAATGTTTCTGAGCACTTTGGGATCTCTGCAGGACCAGCCACCAGCAGAATCATTGTGTGTCGGCGGGAGAGACCTCACACACACGTCCTCTCACATTGCAGGCTAGGCTCCGCCCGTTAATGCAGTTTTTTAATAAAAGCCGGCAATTACCGCTATTCTGTAATGTACTGTATTCTCCTGCGGTGAGCAGGAGTCAGGAGCTGTCAATGGTTCTGATTGCTATAGCTGGCTGCTGAAGCTGTTCAGATTGCAGTCAGCACCCAGCTATAACGATCAGAACCATGGCCAGCTCCTGACTCCTGCTCAGCGCAGGAGAATACAGTACATTACAGAATACTGGTAATTTCCGGCTTTTATTAAAAACTGCATTAACCCCTGATAACACATTCTGACATGTCAGTTTGTGTTCAGGGAGTGTGGACATAACTGAACACAAACTGGCATGACAGAAACATGGAGTTAATATGCTGGTGAACCCTGGGAAATTCAAACATCGCTGCTGTCAAAGCAGTGGTGTTTGAAATTGCCGGGTTGCCGGCACAGTAACAATCAGCTTACACCGCTGGCGGTATAAACTGAAGGGTTAAATGAGAGGATGATTGCTCTCCAAGGTACTGAAATGTTAGCTTCAGCACCTTGCAGAGCCCGGGCATTCAAACACCGGCAGGGTTTGAATTACCCGGTATTTGCTGTCCATGGTGCTGATGTATTAACATCCGCACCATGGATAGCATAGACAATCAAACACCGGAGGTGTTTGCCCGGGCTCTGCAAGGTGCTGAAGCTAATACTTCAGTACCTTGGAGAGCAATCATCCCCCTTATTTAACCCTTCAGTTTACACCGCTGCTGTCACAGCAGTGTAAACTGATCGAAATTGCCGGGTTGCACGCACAGTAACCAAACACCGCTGCTTTGACAGCAGCGATGTTTGAATAGAACACGCGTGCGACCATCGCACAGTGTGCTGTATGGATGCGAGTTTCCCTCGCACCCATATACTTTGAATGGGCACTTGCGTGAGGAAATTGCGGTCAATCGCAGCATGCTGTGATTAAACTCGTATTTCCCTTGCAATGCGAGATCATTGTGTGTAAAACGCACAAATAACTTCCGGTTCCAGCCCCGATGCGGATGCCACGAGATTGAAGAGCTCTGTCACTCCGCGGCCAAAACACCCGCATTAAGCCGCAAGAAATCGACACCAAGGCAGCTGAAACTGTGGGGGAGCTCCCACAGTGCCCCACAGCTCCGGGAGAGGTTGACCGGCGGGCTAATACAGGAGCACACGAGGGAGGAAACTGCGACTGCTGAATCCGGAAGTGATAAGCAGCCCGGACATCGGCGACCGCAGGCTGGGAGACCGTGCGAGATGGTAATGCTGAAGAGCGGAGAGATCGGGGGAGGGAGTGGGAATAAGAGATTTTGAAACCGTCCCCGAGTCAAACGCCTGTGGGGAGAACGGCATAAGCCTCTTGCAGCCGACATCCCGCTTAGAACGCCCTCCTGGTGGAGGGTGCGACGGGGACCCCTAGTGGCTTGCATGTGGGCGCTGCATTCACAGAATATCGGTGTGGCCGGATTGAGAGGCGTGGACGGGGGATCCAGATAGAGTTGTGCCGCGGCTGGTGGGCAGGAAAGCCTGAGACTGGGCAGCGTTGGAGCAAAGAAGCCAGGGGATCTGGATACCTGGAAAACAGGTTGCTGGATAATTGGAGGAGAGAGCTCCCATTACAACCACACCATAGTGAGTGAATAGCCACAACATCATCATAGGCCCATGTCCTTACTGACGAGCAGAACCATTTAGGGATGTGGGGCGCCAATCCCAGACTCTAGAGACATCAGAAAGCCATTAACAGTCGGGAGGCGGGATCGCACACGACCCTGTGGTGCCATAGCAAGTTATAAAAGCAGAGTTTGGGGCGAATCAAGAGGCGGAGAGACCTCGATGTATCGTTGGCTTAGGAGTACTGGTACTACTACACAACGAAATCCACCATCAGACGACACCAAGAATCCAACAATGGCGGGCGTGGGGAAGAGAAAGGATAAACCAACCCATCAAGGTCAGCTGCAGCCCGAGGTGGGAGACCAGAGAGCCCAGGGGAGCTACAGACCTCAACACATAACAAGGGCGATAAGGGGAGCCCCAGGACAAAAGAGGGAGGATCTCTGAGCCAAGGAGAACTTGGAAAAGCTTTTGCAGATATGGCAGCAGACCTAAGAAAACACCTAACAGACAGCCTACAAACTGCAGTAAAGGAAGCGATAACGTCATCTATGGCCGACCTAAAGGAAGAAGTTACCCAACACGCTACTAGACTTTTGAAGGCAGAACAGCGTTTATCGGATGCAGAAGACAGGATCGAGAGACTTGAATATGAATTACTTGAGGTGGCCAAGGTCTCACGGTGGACAAGGGAGAAACTAGATGACCTGGAGAACAGGTCTAGGCGAAATAATTTACGGGTTGTAGGTCTGCCAGAGAGCATTTCATACGCTCATCTACATGACATCTTTGAGCGAGAGATACCAGAGGCCCTGGACATAGCTTTGGTCTACAAAGTCGAAAGAGCACACAGGTTGGGTGCCCTTCTCAACATACCACGCAATCCGAACTCTAACAACGGAGATATCGGAAGATCCCAGGACTCTCAAAAGCCGCGTCAGTCTATTGCGCGGTACTTAGATTACAAGGAAAAAGAAAAGATCTTGCAGGCATTCCGCAAAAAGAGAACACCCTTGCTTATAAGAGGCCATAAAATTACCATCTTTAATGACTACTCTCCTGAGGTCTCTAGGAAGCGAAAGCTCTTCAACCCAGTGTGTAGTATTCTTTACAAACGAAGCGTTCCATTCCAACTGCTTTACCCCGCCACACTAAAAGTTGCGGATGGAAAGAACCCTCCGATATACTTTCAGGATGCACAGGAGGCCCTGAGAAAATTCACTACAAGTTCTAGAGACTCCCGGGGGACTCTCCGACAACATGCTCAAACCTGGCGACGTCTCGATCTCCATCGTTGACTAGTGGATCCCCAAGGGGAGATACTAGAGACAATATAGGGCCGAGCCTGGAACAAAGAACACCACGAGAGAGGAGGGAAGCAATGGCACAATCAACTCGAGACTCCTGAAGACCCCACGAGGAGAGATTTATCAGGACTCAAGACTACTGAAGGGACCGGACAGATGAAGGATATGAGGAAAAGCTCCTTCTCCCTCTTTGTTTTTTTTTTTTTCTTCTTCTTCTTTGCTCTATCCATCTCCTTTACTCTGTTCTTGCTGTTTTCTTCCGTTTTCTTCTTCCCTTGCAGAGTCTTGCCGATACGCCCTCTTCCGGATCTAATGTCAAGAGGTCGCCCCTACATTACGTACACTGGGCCGTGGAGGGGAGCATAGGAGAGAGGTGAAGCATCGGAAAGAGGGAAGCTAATTATTTAAATCTGATGGCGAGGAAGAACATCCCTCCTTCGCTGGACTCCAAAAAGAGACACAAAATCACACATCAACGACAAATTCACTTAAGTATATTGGGGGAGGGGAAGGGGAAAGGGATGTTGGAAAAATGTTTAGTTACTTATTGGGAAGTTGTGATGGGGAAAATGATTAATGCCATTTGTCAATTTGCATATGTTGAACATGAAAAACGCCACTTACAAAATCTGGTACATAACTTATGGTTAACATTCTAACATGGAATGTGAAGGGTCTGAGGTCACCGAGCAAACGGAGTAGGGTTCTGCGACACCTAAAGAGGCTGAGGGGTGACATAGTCCTTCTACAGGAGACACACCTTAGCCAAAATGAGTTTGATTGTTTACAAAAGATGTGGGTGGGAGCGGTATTTGGATCGGGTGCCAGGGGACGAAAGGCGGGAGTGATCATTCTAATTCATAAATCTTTATCGTACAGATTGATCTCTAGTGACCATGACGAAGAGTGGAGGCACATCAGTGTGACTCTAGATATTTCAGGCATGATGCTCCACATACATAATATTTATGCCCCGAACTCAGATAGGAGACCCTTTTTCTCGGCTATACAGAAGAAATTACTTGCCCATGATCACCGCTTTCTCGTTCTGGGAGGTGATTTCAACACCACCATGACCAGGGGGGAAGATAGACTGTCAGAACACGGCAGGAGTCTACCAGAAGCAATAAGGGGACGGGGGAGGCCAGAAGACTATACCTTACAAACCTTTGCGAAGACCACTGGGTTGAGGGACATTTGGAGATTGAGGAATCCGCTGGGGAGGGAGTACACACACTATTCCCATCCTCACGGGGCATGGTCAAGAATTGATCTATTCTTGGTAGGAGATGACATCATCCATAAAACAAAATATGTTAGTATAGAAGATTTGGTGATCTCGGACCATAGCCCCGTGAGACTGGAACTGTTGGACAAATACCCCAGAGGCACAGATTATTTGTGGCGGTTCCCTACCTTTCTGCAGAAAGACTCAGATTTCAACAAACTTCAGGTAGAATGGTGGTCAGTCTACGCTTCAGATAACGCAGCTCACAGGGACAATGCAGTGTTGTTTTGGGAGACAGCCAAGGTGGTTTTAAGAGGAAAGATATTGGCCTACACCGCCACCATGAAAAAAAAATATTTACCATGTACATAATAAGACACAATGGATTCAACATAAAAATAATTTTGACAAATGGACTAAGATGAAAGACGACATGTATAGAACAGAATGGGAATCTAAACTGTATCGTCATGGGGATAAGGCTGGGAGACTGCTGGCGAATCTAGCTCGTGGCCAGCACACTAAGACGACCATAGCCGCCCTAACAAGTACGGATGGGACGTTAACTTCAGATGCAAAACAGACTACAAGTATATTACGAAAATTTTACACAAACTTATACAAAACCCCGGGGGAGGAGGGGGGAGGGGGACAAAAATGGTTGAATGAGACAAATATGCCAAAGATCTCGGACGAAGACCTGGGAATGCTAATTGCCAAATTCAAACTTAACGAGGTGATAGAAACTATTAAAACTTTGAACCCCAGTAAGGCTCCAGGCCCGGATGGCTTCAGCGGAGGCTTCTACAGAGCCCTAAAAGACCAGGTGGGTCCATGTCTAACTGGAGTTTTCAATGGAGTGAGAGAGGGAACCCCCCTTTCAGATCAGATGAACTTGGCCCACATAACACTAATCCCGAAGGGGAATAAAAACACGGAAAATCCGGCAAACTATAGGCCGATATCCCTCATTAATATTGATCTAAAAATTGCCTCTAAAATTCTAGCGAATCGCTTGGCCAGGATCTTGCCAAATATCATAGGGGAACATCAATCAGGCTTTATCAAGGGGCGGTCAGCAACTAGCAACGTTAGGAAGGTGTTGTTGGCGGTGGATGTTGCTGGGAAAATGGAGAGGGGGAAGGGACTGGGCCCGGCCATGGTCACTCTCGACGCTGAAAAAGCTTTTGATAATGTCAGGTGGCCATGGCTGGACCTGGTTCTAGATAACATAGGTCTGATAGGACCAGCTCGAACATTTTTGGGATGCCTCTACAACAACCCCAGGGCGAGGATCAGCACTCCGGGCTTTCTGTCCGATGTCTTTCCGTTGGGTAAGGGCACTCGTCAGGGATGTCCGCTGTCCCCACTTCTCTTTAACCTGGCATTGGAACCATTGGCAAGGAGATTGGCGTTGGAGGAACTTTTTGAGGGTATCAAGATGGGACGTAAGATGCTAAGAGTAAGCTTATTTGCAGATGACATAGCTCTGTGTTTGGGAAATATCCGGAGGGATTTGCCGGGGTGTCTGGAGGAGTTTGGGAGATTCTCCGGATTTAAGTTAAACAAATCCAAGTCTGAGATCCTATTTTTAAGGGAAGGAGATGGTATCTGTCAAATTGGAGGATCGGTCTCTCCCCACCTGTTCCATGGCATCCCAGTAGCAAAGTCACATGTGAAGTATATGGGAATCAATATAGCTAGATCGGGAGGTCTCACATACCAATTAAATTACAACCCTCTTATACGCGAGTTGGCACTAACTGACTTATGGAGGTGCTACAACCCTGAGGTATACCAATACTCGTGTTTCTCTTCTACGTTCTCCTCCCTCTCCCGTATAGATTTAGCCTTGGGGAATGATCCTATGTTGGGAAGGGTTGTGTATGCTAAATATTTACAAAGAACGGTATCGGACCACTCTCCTATACTTGTTAAGATTAGGGGGGGTGCATGCAACCGGGGAAAGGCCCCTATGGCGATTGAACCCATTCTGGATGCAGCTAGTGGACAGGGCAGGTAATTTTGCCTCTGAACTGCAGGAATTTCTTTCTTTTAATATAAACACGACATCAAGCCTGGTAGTCTGGGAGTCTTTGAAGGCGTACTGGCGGGGCATGTATATCCGTGAAATCTCTAAGATCAGGTCTAGCACTAGAACTAACTCGGAACTTCTGCTGCGGGACTTGAAGGCTGCAGAGGAGGCCTTGTCGATGCGGTTCACCCCCTCTACACAACGGAGACTTAAGGAGGCTCAGACCCGTGTGAATAAACTGACTCTGGAAACGGCAGCACAGAAACGTATGTTTCAGTCGATCCAGTATTATGAGAGTGCGGAGAGTGTGGGACGTCTGCTTTCGGTCGTCACATCAGCACAGAGGGGGTCGTCATTCATAGCGGGACTTCGAAGGGAAGACGGGTCATTAGTTACGGACGCTTCTGATATTCTTAATATGCTGGAACTATTCTACACTGACCTATATTCATCTCATGCGGGGGGATCTGCAGACGAGCTTGCTGGCTTTATAGGGGCTGCTGGCCTTCCACGACTCACGGACGCGGACAGGGCTTTGCTGGATGAACCTTTGGGTCTGGAGGAGTTGGAGGGGGCTTTAGGCACTATGACGAATGGCAACACTCCAGGGGTGGACGGCTTACCGGTGGAAGTTTATAAGGCGTATAAGGGTAAGTTCACACATACAGTTTTAACCTCGGTTTAGCAGCGAAAACCGCCGGCGGTTTAGCATAGGTTTTATTTAAATTTATGTAAATCCTTAGCAGCTTTAGGACTTACAAGTAACCCTATGCAATTTAGAAACCGCTGTGCACACATAGTCGGTTTATGTGAGCGGATCCGCCAGCGGTTGAGCGGTTTCCGAGCGGTTTAGCAGCATACAACATGTCAATTCTTCCCAGCGGTTTTGGATCGGTTCAATGAACAAAATCCTTCATAGAAAACCGCTGGAAAAACCGCTGGGAAAAACGACTATAAACCGCTGTGCACACGCTGTAAAAAAACGCCGGAAAACCGCCGGAACACAGCTGGAGACTTCAGAGCTCAGAACTGATAATTTCCAGCGGTTTTCTGACGGTTTGAACACCACTAAACCTTCCTGTGTGAACTTACCCTAAAACAGTCCTACTCCCAGTATTGCTAGACACGTTTAATGACAGTCTCACGGGAGGGACCCTGCCTCCATCTATGCGGGAGGCAATTATTACTGTTTTGCCTAAGAAAGATAAAGATCCTGCTTCTCCAGCTTCCTATAGGCCTATTTCCCGCCAGACAGCAGACATCAAGCTTCTGGCGAAGGTGTTGGCTATACGCCTTTCAAAGGTGGTGGAGTCGTTGGTGCACCCGGATCAGACTGGTTTTATGCCCCATAAGTCAACGGCTCTGAATATTCGTAGATTGTTTTTAAATATGCAGGTTGAGGCGGATAATGTGGGGCGGCGGGTAGTCCTTTCTTTGGATGCCGCCAAGGCATTTGACAGCGTGGAGTGGCCGTACCTTTTTGCGGTACTTTGAGAGCATGGGCTTTGGACCTGGCTTTATTGGCTGGATCAGGCTCTTGTACTCTCAGCCACAGACACGGATACGGGCCAATGGTTCACTGTCTGGGTACTTTCCTCTTCAGAGAGGTACGAGGCAGGGCTGCCCGCTGTCCCCGCTGCTTTTTGCCCTGGCTATTGAGCCCTTGGCTTCGAGGATAAGACGTGCTCCGGATATTGAGGGATTTCGATATGGCGAGCTGGAGGAATATTTCCCCAATATTCGTGGTTATAACCTAACATGCCTGACCAGACATATCCTTGACTGGATGAGGGGGACGAGCGGATATTCTGACTTCCCCCTGGAGAGTGAACTGTGTCGCCCCTGAAGTCTTGTCTCATCACTCCATGCCCCTGGCCTGTCACTGCCGCCCCTATTGAAGACAGCCTCTGTCAATGGACCCTTTGTCTCTTGACTGTTTGGACACATCTTAGACACAAGTAACTTAAAAGCCCTTGCATCTGTAACATCTCTCCTTACAATGACAACATCACTTCAGCTTATAGTTTATCCATAGTGGCTTTCATGATATAATGCCCATATAATTCTCTCCCTACAATGGCAACATCACCTTTGTGAAAAACTTCAGGGACAACATAGCCACGTGGAAGGCAGTCCGCAAAAAACTCAACCTATCATGGAAGGTCTCCAAATACGTTGAACTTTGGAGGCATCCAGCCTTCCCCTTGGGAAGGGAAAATAAATTGTTCATAATATGGAAGGAGAGGGGAATTGAAAAAGTCCAGGACCTGTTCCATCATACGGAATCTAGGTGGGCAACTTGGGCGGAATTGCAGACCAGATTTGGGTTGCCGAAGTCCCACACTCTACAATATCACCAGATCCGTAACCACATCATGATGACCCTGAGGTCCGTTGAAGCAGAATACATCAATAATGAGTGGGATACTTTACTAGCATTAGAACCCTCCTCCACTAGCATCTCATCTATTTACACCTCTATAAGAGACAGATTGATCCCTGAGGATAGTGACACACTATTTCATAGATGGACAGAACAAGTTCAAGATCCTGATATAAAACCTAAAATATTATCGGGATGGAAACAGTTAAGGGATCACATTGTGGACGAGAGGTGGAGGGACTCTTACTTCCGCCTCGTACACAGGGCCATATTAGGCTTCAATTTATGGGTCACAAAAGACAGACCAGACAGGCTGACACACTGTCCCAAATGCGAGACACAAAACACGGATCTGATTCACGGACTGTGGTATTGTCCTAGCACCTTAAGACTTTGGGAGATGATCAAACAATTGACGAAAGACATAACTAACATAGACGTCCCACTAGACTTGGTAATATGGATCTTCCATGATGCAAGGGGCTTGGGTATGGGATGGGAGGAATTATATGTCTTGCACATGGTGGCGATGGCGGCCAAACGTTTGATCCTGGGAAGATGGATAACAGATTCTTTGCCGGGGGTACAGGACATAGTGATTACAATGAAAGCGCTGCTGACGTGGGAGAAGATGGAGGCTGAGAGAGATGTGGACAAATTGTCTCCCAGATTCTTTGGGAAGTGGAGGAGGTATATATCCACTCAGCTGTCCCCGGAGGGGATCAAACAAATTGTGTCCCCCTTCTCGCGTTCTTCCTGGTATAACATGGAAGACTTAAAAGGAACTCTGGGTAACCTAAAAATATGAGATGGGGTGGTGGAATGGAACTGGAGACACTGGGAAGAGATATTACAGTACCTCAATATCCTTCATGAGGCATTAACAACGATAGAATTTTATTTTTTTTACTGAGCACAGATGCATTCTTCGTTGAACCTTAGCCGAAATTGTGGCTCATGTCAGCAGGCACATATGACTAAATGGCAGAGGGGGGAAGGGAGGAGGGTGGGCACAGGGACTTGGTTATTTTTTCATTTGTTTTCTTACTATATGACTACTGTTTGAAAACTAAAGACTGTCATTGTAAAGCAGAAAATTTTAGTTATTTTGTCATGCTGTAATATGGCTTCAAAAGTTAATAAAAATTATATATAAAAAAAAACGCACTAATGGGCAGGACCGTATTTGTCTTAGGCACTTGTAGGCACGTGCCTAGGGCGCCGGAATTCGGGGAGGGCGGCGCCTGTTTTATTTATTTATTTCTTCAGGCTCCGGGCCAGTCGGGTCGCAAGCCCCCCCCCCGTCATTATCAGGCCCACCCACCTCAGCCTGCAGGCAGCAGACTCGGAAGAGACTAGGAGAAGGAGGGGCCTGCCGAGGAGAGAAAACTTGAAGTTCCCGCTCTGTTCCTTCCTGTCCCGCGCTCTCAAGTGCTGCTGCTGCGGTGGTGGCGGCAGTGCTGGCGGCCGCTCCACCCAGCCGGCCACCCTGGACCCGGAGAATGGGGGACCATCCGGCCGGAGCAAGCGGGCACTGAAGGCTGGAGGATGGTGCGGCTGGCGGCAGAGCTCCTGCTGCTGCTGAGACTAGTGCTGCTCACCCTGCACATCACTGTGCTCAGAGGGAGCCTGGCCAATGTCAGCAGCCAGCACCAGGTGAGGACCCGAGAAGTGTGGGGAAACTGTGCAGGGGACAGAGGAGTAGAGGGGCAGAAGGACAGAATCAGGGGGACAGAGGAGAAGAGGAGCAGCAGGAGCGATAGATGAGAGGACAGGGGGTGCAGGAGGACAGAGGAGCAGCAGGAGGGACAGAGGAGAGGAGGACAGGGCGTGCAGGAGGACATAGGAGCAGCACGAGGGACAGAGGAGAGGAGGACAGGGGGTGCAGGAGGACAGAGGAGCAGCACGAGGGACAGAGGAATGGAGGACGGGGGTACAGGAGGAGAGAAGAGCAGCAGGAGGGACAGAGGAGAGGAGGATGGGGGTTAATTTATAAAACCATTTTTTTAGGGACCATATCACATTTGAATTGACTTTTGAATTTCATAAAATACCCACAAATTACATTTCAAAAATTGCACTCCTCAAAACCACATTCAAGAAGTTTATTAACCCTTCAGGTGTTTCACAGGAACTAAAGCAATTTGTTAGGAAAAAATGAATATTTTACCTTTTTTTTTAATCTATTTTTATTTCAGAGCATCCTTCATGACAGCACTATAGGAGTTATTATCTCATATTCTCTATAGAGACAGGGAACACCACAGATGAGAGGTTGAAGGGAACCTGTTGGCTCGTTTGGGAACACCACAGATGAGAGGTTAAAGGGAACTTATCAGCTCATAGGTACTAAGTATTATATAGAAAAACTCACCAAAATTTGGTCGCTTTTTTCTACCCCTTGCATCTAGCAGGTGGCTGCAAATTCCCCCAGGAGTAGCACATGCGTCTAGACACCGGTACACAGACCCCTGCAACCTAAAACATGGGGGCGGTTTGTAGCAACCAGGCGACCAGCCATGTATGCAGGGAGAGGCTTGTGGTGAATGCAGACACATGGACACCATTAGGGTAAGTGCACACTTACCCGGCGGTTTCGTCGGCGGCAGCTTGCGGAACCCGCCAGGAAGCTCCGGCGCCGTCCACCGGCTTCCTGGCGGGTATGTGCGGCGGGAGCCGGGCGGTATCCGGCGGCTGCCCAGCGGGTTCTCGGCGGCGATTCTGCAGCGGCTGGAAGCAGCACATGATTCTGCTTGCAGCCGCTGCAGAACCGCCGTTTTTTTAGAACATGATCATTCTTTGCTAACCCGCTGGGAAACCTGCGGGTTAGCAACGGATGACGCTGGGTAACCGCCGGTGTGTGCACTGCCTTGGGCTGTTTACATTAGTTTTAATGTTAATCCAAACGCCGGTTTGGATTAACATAAATTAACATAAAACTAATGTAAACAAAACGGCGGTTTACACAGGTAAACCGCCGAAAACCCGCCCAGTGTGCACTTACCCTTAGGCTCCTGCCACACTCAGGTGTTACATAGTGTCTGAGCAGCCAAATGGTGACGCCTCCTATTAGACCGGGCGGGCTGCTCAGCACTGAAATATGCATCACTGTGACAGACGCCCCCTAGAGGAAAACAACCTCAACTGCAATGGATAACAAGATGCACATTGACACTAAAGATAATGATGTAAGGTGTCAGTTTGGTATTATGGCGCCAGAATATCGTAAGCTCGTGACCCACCGTCAAGGGCCCTTACACTCACGAGTACCTAGCCACATGTATAACACATGTATAATTTAGCTTTAAACAAAAAATCACCGAATAGGCACTAAGTATTATATAGAAAAACTCACCAAAATTTGGTCGCTTTTTTCTACCCCTTGCATCTAGCAGGTGGCTGCAAATTCCCCCAGGAGGTAGCACATGCTTCTAGACACCGGTACACAGACCCCTGCAACCTAAAACATGGGGGCGGTTTGTAGCAACCAGGCGACCAGCCATGTATGCAGGGAGAGGCTGGTGGTGAATGCAGACACATGGACACCATTAGGCTCCTGCCATACTCAGGTGTCCATGTGTCTGCATTCACCACCAGCCTCTCTCCGGAACCTATCAGCTCGTTTTAGGTCACGAAGGCTGGGTTCACACCACGGTGTGATCCGGTCCGGGGCTGTCCGGGATGACCCTGACAGCCCCGGACCGGATCAGCACACAGAACCGGAGGGCCAAATGTGCCCTCCGGTCCTGTGTGCAGCCGGATGCTGCTAATTGCAGCCGAAACTGCTGATTTTTCAAGACTGTGGCTAGCATGGAGCTAGCCGCGGTCCTGAAAGAACAGCGGCGTGCAGCCGCCAGTGTCCGGTTCCCGGATCCTCCCGGTCTAGGGCAATCCGGCCCCATAGATTCCCATGTTAGGGAACGCCGGATTGCCCCGGCTCCGGGAGAATCCGTCCGAATTCGGGATCCGGCAAATTGGGGAGATTTTTCTCCCCGGACAAAAAAATGATGCAAGCATCATTTTTGTGTCCAGAGAGAATAATCTGTATTCCCCCGGATTGTCCCGGAGCGATGAAACCGGATGGCTGCTATGGGGCCAAAAACCGGTGCGGGGCTGTCTGGTTTACACCGGACAGCCCCGGATCAAAAAAAAACGTGGTGTGAAGCCAGCCTAACCTACCACTACCTTTCCCTGCACCTTGCTAGCTCATCCCTAACCATCCCTCTCTGACCTAAAACTACACTATAAAGCTTTTGAAAAATTATTTAATAAATATTATGCAGTCTATATCCGTAGACTGGAATGGGCGGTCTCCGGGGCTCCATTCTTCTTCCTCGTTAGGTGCCATCAATCTGTGTTGAAATTTCCGTATCCTCCATACATTATGACTTGCACTCGGACATCATGTCTGGTCTGGTACACTGTGGGTGTACGGCCCGGCTTCAATATGCGCATGTGCCAGGAGCCAGGCCATACAGCCTGAAAAGCCCCCACAATGCACTGGACCAGAAATGACGTCTGGGTGCACATCATAATGTATGGAGGAGGTGAGAATTTGAACAGAGGACACAGAATGATGACACCCAGTGAGGTGTGAGAAGAGCCAGCAAGGAGGAAGTATGGAGCCCTGGAGACCACCCATTGCAGTCTACGGTTGAAGACTGCATGGAAGTTATTAAATAATTTTCAGAAGCTTTATAGTGTAGTTTTAGGGCAGACGGATGGTTAGGGATGAGCTAGCAAGGTGCAGAGACAGGTAATAGTAGGTTATTGGTCTAAAACGAGCTGGAAGGTGTTAATAGCTGCTCCCACCACACCCTTTTCAGTGTTTTCCTTTCCCTATACAGGATAGGAAAAAGATGCGCTGCGGCGCATGAAGTGTCTTACTTGGGGCTCGGTGGGTTCTCCTCTTCCTTCCCCCTGTCCAGGAGCCTCTGTGGCTGACACCTCCTCTGGAGCGGTCCCTCAGCCCAGGCCGATAGAGCTTTGATCCCGGGGTTGGCCGGAGGATCAGGAAGAAGCTCCCAACATCCGGGGCTTTTGCTGTCCTGTCTGCACTCCGTGCCCGAAACCCGGGTATGCACAATACTCGTCCAGGCCGCGAGGAGATTCCACATGACAAGAGCTCCACGCTGGGACCTGGTAGGCAGGGGAATGCCCAGAGTCAGCAAGATAGCTAATATAAACCTTGTGGAGTGTGTGTTGTGTGTGGGGGGGGGAGGGTTCTATCCTGGTTCACAGCAGCTATAGCATTTATGCACCATACTATTATGGAGGATTCCATATGTTCACCACATCCAGGTCTCCGGTGGTCCATGTGTCCATGTAAGTGCTCTTTTACTGGGACGGGAACCACTACACAATTTCAGGGCATGTACTCTATTCTCAATCCTAAAATCTTCAGGAGAATACAGGATCATGATAAACCTAAAATCTCTCAACAAATGGGTCAAGTACAGAAAATTCATGATGGAATCAATAAGATCTGTGATTTCTTTAATAGACAAAAACTCAGTGATGGGCACTATAGATATAAAGGATACATACTTTCATCTGGCTATCCATCCTTCAGGCAAAGATTCCTAAGATTTGCGTTAGAGAGGAAAGGAAATATTCTCCACTTTCAGTTCTGGTACCTCCCATTCGGTCTGTCTTCAGCCCCTCAGATATTTACCAAGCTAGTGGCAGAAGTGATATACATTCTCAAATTAAGAGGACAATTTATTGCTAATTTCAGATTCGAATAAAAAACTGATACGATATCTAGCCAGGCAGACTCTAGTGTCTCTGGGTTTGATTAATCAACGACAAGAACTCGAATTTTCAACCAGGTAACCTTGTAAAAGTTAGAATCCCAGAATCTTCAGAAGGAGGGAAGCCATCTGCACTGGTGAGAATTGATGAAATACACCTTGTGATTTCCAAAAACTCTGCAAATCTTTGTGTTCACATTTTAAATGCTTTAAAACACATGGGTGTATCATGAATAAATTAAGGAAAATCTGATATAGTAACGAATAGTAACATACAAAGTTTCATAATTATCAGGACCACTCCCAGCCTCTGCCCACTTTGACCCCTCCCACTAAACTAGCTTTGTCCGAAAAGTAAAGCACCCTCCCACTAGAAGTTATTTTAGAAGGTTTGAAGACATTTTAACCCCATCACTACTGTAACAACCCGATCACCTTCCTTGGCATACACCTAGACTGAAGGAAGAGAATTTCCTTTCTCCCTCATGAAAAAATAACTTTGGTTAGCTTGCAGATTCAGTCCTTCTAGAAGAAACGTCAGGTCACACTTAGAAAAACAATGAGCGTTTTAGGCATAATGACATCCTGCATCCCATGCATGAGATGGAGTCAAGCTCATTCCAGAGTTTTGCAGAAGACCATACTCTGCAACATCTGTCAGAGATCCCTAGACAAGATCTTGTTACCCTAGTCAACAAGAAGTTCTCTATTGTGGTGGACCAAGCTGGGAAACTTAAAGAAAGGGTTCCATTGGATCTCCAACCCATGCACCCTAATATCTATGGACACGAGACAGTCCGGATAGGGAGCTCACATTGCAGATCACTATTACCAGGGAACCTGGTCAGAAGAGATCAAGCAGTTCAAAGTACAGGGAGCTCAGAGCAATATGGGAAGTTCTTCGAAAAAATCAATCCCTCCTGAGGAACCAACATCTTTCTATCCTGTCAGACAATGTTATGACAGTCTCATTCATTCGCCACCAGGGTGGACCAAGACACAGGCAACTTTAAGGTATCTCTACAGAGATATTCTGTTGGGCAGAACTCAACATACTCTCCATCACAGTTGTACATCTGAAATGGTCTGACAACAAGTTTGTTGGTTATCTCACCCAACATCGTATGGAGGCATTGGAGTGGGAATTAGATGATCAGGCTTACCAGCAGCTGGTCCACAGATGTGTTCACCACAGATAGACCTGTTTGCCTCAAGGAAGAATGCACATTGAGGGAATTTTTCTCCATGGATTCTGTCCCAGGATTGGGACTCGGTTCTCCTATACTTATATTTCCCCTACTACCGTTGATACTGAGAGTCCTGAGGAATGTTCAGGAAAACGAAGCCAAGGTAATTCTGTCAATCTGTATTGGCCGAATAGGAGCTGGTTTACCCTGCTGGAACACCTATTCCAGGAGGAGCCAGTTATCTTTCCAGCAAAAGAAGAACTCTTGTGACAAGGCTCCCTATTTCATCCAAGAGTGCATCAGTTATTCCTTTCAGCTTGGATCCTGACCGTAGAATGCCAAAGGTTCTATCTGAGCAAGTCATATCTACTCACCTGTCCTCGGCTGCCATCCCAGGAGTATCCAATCAGTAGTAAAGAATCCAGCACCAAAAGTATGCAATCCAAAGAACTTCTACTGTCGGTTGTCTATGCTTTTAAAAAAAGATTTTGGGGGCTTCCGGTTCCGGCGCCGCCATGTGCAGTCGCACTTAGAAGAGCTCCGCAGCCCTCCTCAAAATAACAGGAATCCCCAGGCCACGGGACACCTAAGCCTTCCGCAATGAGTGGCGGAAGATCGAGCACACCGGCCACCATGGACCGCTACGTCACCCGGGGAGGTGAGACGGAGCAAGAAGGAGCGGTGCAGGGACCGGAGGTAGAGCGCGGGAAGCGCACAATAATGGCGGCAGAAGAAACAAAGATCCAGGCTGACCCAGAAGTATTGGGAGTGGGAGAGACGGGGAGGGAAGAGAGAGACCAGAAGACCTGGTTGATGTAATCCCTCCAGGGAAAGAGATAGTAGGCAAGCCGCAAGACCAGAGCCAGAGGGATAGACAGACACAGAAGGATCCAGCCGCAAGACCAGAGCCAGAGGGATAGACAGACACAGAAGGATCCAAATGTAAATGCCCTTGTTCAACAGCAGATAGACTATAAGCTGCTAGCAAAAGAATTGGCATCACATTTAGCAGAGGAATGTAAACAAGCAGTTTCAGACCTAGTGGCAGCTGCTACAAAAGACTTGCAAACTAAAATCAAGCACCATGACCAACGACTGCAAGAGGCAGAGGAGAGGATTGCAGCTGCAGAGGAGAGAGAGATAGAATTAGAGCAGCAAGTGCAGGATCTGCAGAAACAGTCAGCTTATACCCTGAATAAACTTGAGGATCTTGAAAACAGAACTCGCCGCAGCAATCTTAAAATTGTAGGTCTCCCTGAGTCCATTCTACTGAGCCAACTTGTCGAAGTGTTTGAAGTGGAGTTGCCTAAAGAGCTGGGTCTCTCCCACAAATGCAGAACTGAGCGCACCCACAGAATAGGACCCCCAAGAGAAGCTTCTAGTGGCAATACAAATAACAGCTCAGCACGTGATAAGGACTCAGATAAGCCAAGGCATGCTATTGCCAAATATCTCAATCACAGAGACAAAGAGGAGATCCTCTGTGCCTACAAAGCTAAAAAACACCCACTCATGATCCTGGGACACAGAGTTTTACTATTCGCTGACTATTCAGTAGAGGTCACTAGGAGAAGGAGAGCATTCAGTGACGCCTGCACCTCACTGTTTAAGAAAAATATAAGATTCCAGCTAAACTACCCAGCCACACTGAGATTCAGAAGCCCAGCGGGGGAGATGGTCTCCTTCACGGATCCTGTGGAAACTATGAAAACAATCACCAAACGGCGTGTTATGCTGGAAGGGCAGGGGCCAAATTTGAACAGCTCGAGCTCGGGTGAGGGCGGAGAGACCACGATACTTGAAGGAGGACTGGAATCCAGTTCTGGCACATCAAGAACATATAGACTACGTTCGGAGTCTCTGTCACAGCGCCCTCAAGAACATTTGCAATCTCCCAGACGACAACGCCCGCTAACGCCCAGATGGAACAGAAAAAAGTGAACAACCCTCTTGTCTGGATAGGAAAAGAGCCATGATGATTCTTCTTACAGGGGGATTTTTTTCTTTCCCCCTACCCCCCCCCCCCTCTTTTTTTTTTTTTTTCTCTCTCTCTTTCTTCCTTTCTCCCTAGATTCAACTTTCCAGTGTACGAGTCAAAGCCAAGAAGAAGATTGAGAGACTCATTACTTGGTTAGACTTTTGGATCCGGAGTGGGGAGGGAGGGGGAGAAATGCAATATTGACTTTATAATATTACGGATGAAGAAGTAGAGGGTGGGGGGCGAAGGAGACATAGAGTGTAACAAATTTGAGGGATTTGCCTTTCACTGTCTGCCACTAGCTCCATGGGGGCCTTACAATTGACCAACATAGTGATGTTATACAAGGTATAAGAAAAGAGCGGCACTCACCGGAGTTGCGACATGCGGAGTCCTTTATTTGGGTAGTTGTTACACGGTGCAGGGAGGGGGACCGGGTGACGACGGCACCGTTTCGGGCGTGCTGCCCTTCAACGGGTCACTAACTATGGTTAGTGACCCGTTGAAGGGCAGCACGCCCAAAACGGTGCCGTCGTCACCCGGTCCCCCTCCTGCACCGTGTAACAACTACCCAAATAAAGGACTCCGCATGTCGCAACTCCGGTGAGTGCCGCTCTTTTCTTATACCTTGTTTGATGGACTGTATCTCGCTGGCACCCTGGATGCCTGTGTGACCTACACTTCTATGCCTACACGCAGTTAAGTTACCTCATAGGTGGTGCCCTCCCTTGTTTTTGATAGTGATGTTATATGCACTCTTATGACAATATTGTCTGTATTTAAAGTTATGTTTTAGTTACTGGGGTCTGGGACCAACCTGGAGATTTTATTGATAGAAAAGATAAATATGTAGAACAAAGAGGAGGATAGAGCTTTTTGCTTCAGCCAGGGGGAAAAAAGCGAAGTAGTCTAATGCTAAGGTTGGAGTAGGAGAGAATGGAGGGGGGGGAATACGTTAAGGTTGGGATTTAGAAAAGGGGAAAATGATGCCTTGTTAATACTAACTTATTCGATGCCTTCTCATTCCTGCACATGTATAGCGTCCACTATTAACTGCATTAGCTACTCACTTCCAAGTTGCATGATTCTCATCTGGTACTTAAAATCATTTACCCATAATAGAAATGGTTTGATGGATTACATGGAACGTTAAGGGTCTCCGATCACCGTCTAAGCGTATGATGGTGCTACGACACCTTAAGAGGCTGGGAGCGGATGTAGCTCTATTGCAGGAGACTCACCTCATGCCGAGCGACTACTTTAGACTTAAAAAATTGTGGGTGGGGGAAGTGTTTGGCTCGGGGGCTAATGACAGAAAAGCTGGGGTGATTGTCCTTATTAACAAATCCCTTTCTCACAAGATATTGTCATCGTCATCAGATGACGAGGGACGATTACTCCATATGAATATTCAGATTCAAAATACAATTTATAGCCTGTATAACATATATGCCCCAAACACATTGCAAAAATCTTTTTTTCAAAAATTGGTTGACCAAATTATGATGGATCAAGAAAATAACAAAATTGTAGGGGGCGATTTCAACTGGGTACTCAATGAACTAGAAGACAGAAGGAGAGAGGATATGTTGTGCTTTACGGGGGGTGGAGAGAGACTCCCTCCCAGGCCTAACCTATTAGAAACCCTATCCAATAGCTGCAGTCTGGTTGACTCATGGCGCACGCTACATCCCCTGGAAAGGAAGTTTACCACCTCTTCTCATGCTCATAAAACGTGGTCGAGGCTCGATATGTTTTTCGTCTCGTCCTGTTTGTTTCAGAGAGTGGTGGAGGCGGAATGATTTAAGAGACTAAAGATACATTCCCTAAGGGAACAGACTACCTGTGGAGGTTCCCGGATACGTTAACAAGAGATGAGAACTTTGGTAAACTCCTAAAGGAATGGTGGTCTGATTACTATACAAATAATGCGGAACATGCTTCTAATCCGGGATTGTTTTGGGAGGCGGCGAAGACGGTCTTGCGAGGACACATTATGGCCCATAGTATCAGACTCAAAAAGGAAGTACCGTATATACTCGTGTGTAAGCCGACCCATGTATAAGCCGACCCCCCTACTTTTGCCCCAAAAATCTGGAAAAACCTATTGACTCGTGTATAAGCCGAGGGTGGACCCCAGCACAGGTATACAGCCCCCAGCAGTGTGGTATACAGGCCTCCCCAGTGGTAGTATACAGCAGCCCCAGTGGTAGTATACAGCAGCCCCAGTGGTAGTATATAGCAGCCCCAGTGGTAGTATACAGCAGCCCCAGTGGTAGTATACAGCAGCCCCAGTGGTAGTATATAGCAGCCCCAGTGGTAGTATATAGCAGCCCCAGTGGTAGTATACAGCAGCCCCAGTGGTAGTATACAGCAGCCCCAGTGGTAGTATATAGCAGCCCCAGTGGTAGTATATAGCAGCCCCAGTGGTAGTATACAGCAGCCCCAGTGGTAGTATATAGCAGCCCCAGCAGCCCCAGTGGTAGTATACAGCAGCCCTAGTGGTATACAGCAGGCCCCCAGGGGTACATAGCAGCCCCAGTGGTAGTATATAGCAGCCCCAGTGGTAGTATATAGTAGCCCCAGTGGTAGTATACAGCAGCCCCAGTGGTAGTATATAGCAGCCCCAGTGGTAGTATACAGCAGCCCTAGTGGTATGCAGCAGGCCCCCAGGGGTACATATAGCAGCCCCCTGGGGGTACCCAGCAGCCCCCAGAGGGTCCCCAGCAGCCCCCAGGGGGTCCCCAGCAGCCCCCTGGGGGTACCCAGCAGCCCCCTGGGGGTCCCCAGCAGCCCCCAAATGCTAGCACTCGCCCCCCCTTGCAAGGGCCCCCCCCCCGCTTCTCTTACCATCCCGGTCTTCTGATCAGCGCTGCTCCTCGGCGCTCCGTCCTCGCGGCTCCCGTCCTGCTACATCCGGGATCCCCGGCCGTCGCGCAATGACGTCATATGCCTGCGACGGCCGGAGATCCCGGATGTAGCAGGACGGACGGACGGAGCAGCGAGGAGCACCGAGGAGCGGCGCTGATCAGAAGTCCGGAATGGTAATATAACCATCGGGGGGGCCTTACAAGGGGGGGCGAGTGCCAGCATTTGGGGGCTATATGCACTGCTTCCCCCTGCCGCTGATTAACAGGGGGAAGCAGTGCATATTTAATGAGCGGCCCCACGTGACGGGGCCGCTCATACAGCAGCCTCCCCCGCCTCCTCCAGCCTCCACAGCCCTGGGACACAGCCCCCACCTTATATACCGTATATGACCCGTGTATAAGCCGAGGGGGACACTTTTCAGCCCAAATTTTGGGCTGAAAAACTCGGCTTATACACAAGTATATATGGTAAAAGAAAAATATATCCTAACCAGTCTTAGAGTGAGGGAGACCTACCTCACATATAAAAGGACCATGGATGCCTTAGATAGAGACAATTGGATGGCAGCAAAGGAAGCATTTGATAGGTGGGCAGCTAAGAGAGAAGACCTTTACAGATATTATATAGAAATAGAACTAAATAGATATGGCGATAAAGCGGGTCGTTTACTGGCGAGATTGGTGAGGGGCAGATGACCACCTCCCTCCATACTAACAATCAGAGACAAACAAGGCAAACTCTGGTCCGATCCTAAAAAAATATCACAGCTACTAGGTAAACATTATGCAACATTATATAGCGAAAGAAAGGGAGATGTAGAGCCAGACAAAACATGGTTGAATTCCATTAATATGCCTGGGTTGACAGAAGATGAAAAACAATTTCTAAATAGTTCTATTTCAACAAATGAAATAGAAATGGCAATCAATTCATTGAAGCCAGGAAAAGCGCCGGGACCTGATGGCTACAATGGAGCCTTCTTTAAATCTCTGAAGGAACAAATCTCTCCTACATTGATGGAACTATATAATTCTATATTGAGGGGCTCTCCGATCCCAGAGAGAATGAATATGGCTCATAGTAAACTGATTCTCAAACCAGGCAAACCCCCGTCAGACCCATCTAGCTATAGCCCTATCTCCTTGATAAATCAAAATTTGAAGCTTTTATCAAAAATTTTGGCGGATAGGTTGGCAACAATTCTTCCTAGACTAATACAACCACATCAATCAGGATTTGTGAAAGGACGATCGACCACTACCAACATCAGAAAACTGATGGATGTAACGAGACATGAAGGGAGGGGGAGGGGGGAGAATCCAGCCATGATCACCCTAGATGCAGAGAAAGCATTTGACAATGTGAGGTGGTCATGGCTGGATTGGGTTCTGGACACTATAGGATTGGTAGGTCCCTTCCGCCAGTTTTTTAAATCTATGTATAGCAACCCGAAATCGTGTGTGAGCATTCCTGGATTTTTGTTGGAGACATTTAGACTGATGAAGGGAACTCGCCAGGGTTGCCCATTGTCCCCTCTTCTCTTTAACCTGGCTATCGAACCACTAGCACTATATCTAACAACCCAGAACATCTATGAAGGCCTGAGAGTTGGAGGAAGAGAGGTTAAGCTATCACTTTTTGCTGACGATATTATCTTATTTGTAAACCAACCCCAAAGAGATCTTAAAAAAATACTAGACACCAAAGAAAAAATAGGCAAATTATCAGGATTTGTGTTAAATAAAGACAAATGCGAAATTCTCTTTCTTAAAAATGGATCACATAACGGAGCCACAACCGTACTATACGGAATACCTGTAGCAAAAAATAATTTGAAATACTTAGGCATACAGCTGGCCAGATCACCTGATTTGATATATAAATTAAATTTTTTACCAATAATCGAAAAAATAGAAAAGGAACTTGAGAACTGGAAAAATCTTCCCTTATCGTTGTTGGGCCGATCTCACCTGATCAAAATGGTTAGTTTCGCGAGGCTTCTTTATCCCCTCCAGACAATCCCACTGCTACTCAAGCATAAAGATGTTGGGCGACTGAATTCCGCATTTTCAAAATTCTTATGGGGAGGCAAAAGAGCAAGAATTAAACTTACAACTCTAATGCAATCCAGAGAGGAGGGGGGACTGAGAGTTCCGGATATTAGGGGCTATAATCTAGCGTGTGTCATGAGAAATGTACTAGACTGGGTCAACAGCACTTCCAAATTCTCCGATGTGGGCCTGGAGGGGGAGTTCTCACGACCTTGGGATCTGTCGGCCCTGCTGCATTCCTCATTGAAAGATTTACCTATAAGAATTAAATGCACATCTATTTACAGGGATACAATGATGACTTGGAAAGCAGTAAGGAAAAAAATGAAGCTCTCATGGCAGATCTCTAAGCACCTGAACCCTTGGGCTGCTCCTTCCTTTCCACAAGGGGCAGACAATTTGTTATTTAACAAATGGAAGGAGAGAGGGATAAAAACTCTGGGACACCTCATGCATGTAGGGGAGAAGAGATGGTTAAATGGCGAAGAAATCTTAAACAAATTTAATTTGCCAAGATCTCAATGGCTACAATGCTTACAATTACAACGACATCTCTTGTCCCGGTTACGTGATGTCTCAAAGGAGATAGAAGGAGGTGAATGGGGGGAACTGGTGAATAATGCACTTGAGCACATGTCTATATCCTCCGTGTATAACAGGCTACAACACACCCTAAGACCTCTGGGGACCCATAAACTATTTTCGTTGTGGAGGAGACACTTCGCAGATCCAGATCTCACTCAAAACGTACTGACAGGATGGGGTATAATAAGAAAGAATATTATAAATGAGAAGTGGAGGGATACTCAATATAGACTTATGCACGGAATAATTAAGGGCTTCAATATCCCACCCTCTTCGACCAATAGTGAGGGATTGTCGCATTGCCCTAAATGAAAGACTCCCCTGACCGATCTCGAACATGGAATGTGGTCATGTTCAGAGTCGCAAAAATATTGGAAAAAAGTGGGAGATCTAGCCTCGGGATTATATCCTGGTGAGAGTAGAAGTGACCCATTGTTATGGCTATTCCACTACTTGGTTGATTCTCCCGCGGAATACCAGTTGCATACCCTATTCCACACAATCTCTCTAGTGGCCAAGAGGCTTCTCCTGCTTCACTGGATTCGTGAGACTGTTCCCTCTATTGAAATGGTACATAATACTCTCAGGAAAACACTTGACCTGGAATCTATAGAGACACTAAGAAACCCTACCAGATTGACTAAAAAATTTTTCCACAAGTGGAAACCCTACATATTAAAGAACTCAGAAGTAGAGATAGAGAGATTCATGATTCCCTATAAAACACAGAGTGGTACGCTATTGAAGACTTAAATGGCATGTTAGGTATCTTGAGATGTGGCAATTAATATTGGCTATTGATTTCATTAGCTAATAAATTTAGATAATATGATAGAGTATTGAAAGAAAATAATTTTTATGAACAAGGCATAAGGGGAGGGGAGGGATGGGTTTATTTTCTTGTGAGTAATTGATGTTTTTGTCTTGGTGTTTCACCAAAGCTGTATTCACTTATATACTCTGTTACCATGATTTAAATGCCACTGTTTATCTTTTATTGTTTCGAAGTCTGAAATACTAATAAAAACGATGGTTCAAAAAAAAAAAAAAAAAGATTTTGGAATAAAGTTCTTTGGAGTGCAACCTTTTGGTGCAGGATTCTTTACTATTAAAGGCTAGTACATTGAAGGTGCAGATTTCCGCTCTAGGGTCTTCTTTGACTCTCCCTTAGCCTCACATCCTTGGATTTCAAGGTTTTGCAAAGGTACCCAAGGACTGAGGCCCTCCTTAGGAACTTTGATACCTTCTTGGGATCTAAATCTGGTCCTAAGTATCCTCTGTGGTCCCTCTTATGGTCCTTCTGAAGATCTTGCAAACTAGAAGCTCTCCTACAAGGAGAGTGGACTCTAATTTCTTTTTGCCATTCTGGGGAAAAAATACAGGAAAGAGCTTCCAAAGTGACATAGCAAGACAGTTGACTACCATGATCACTGCAACCTATACTTCAGAAGTGAAGCCCCCTCCAGAGCTAGTCAGTGCCCATTCTACCAGAGCAATATCAACTTCTTGGACAGAGTGGGAAGGTGCATCAGTACAACAGATGTGCAAGACCACCTCTTGGTTCAGGCCTAAACGCTTTTTGTAGACACTATAAACTAGATGTACTATCTCATCAACAGACTGCATACGGTATTAAGGTCCTGCAGGCCGTTATCTTGCCCTGAAATAATTTATCGGGTATACTCCTATGGTGCTGTCATGAGGGTTGCTCTGGAAAGTAATAATTAGGCTTACCTGTAATTATATTTCCAGGAGTCCATCATGACAGCACCCTATTTCCCTCTTGATTCCTTGCATGAATGTGAAGTCAACATTTTTTGTAAGTGCAATTGTCAAATACAATTGTGTTGGACCAATCCTGGTGTGGTAATTGGGAATCTACTGAAGAGGGTGAGTGGATGAAGCTTTTAACCTCTCATTTGTGTTTCCTGTTCCTTTAAACCCTCAGGTGCGTTATGCTTTGAGACATGAAAGTGAAAATATTTTTTTTCCCACAAAAAGGTTCTTTTAGCTTCAATTTTTTTTCATTTCACAGGGACAAGAGGATAAAATGGACACCAAAATTTGTTATGCAGTTTCTTCTGAGTATGCTGATGGGAGGGAGCATCGTTAGACTTGGAATAGAAAATTGATGGAATCGTTAGCTGACACCCCTGATGTGCTTAAATAGGCCCACAAGTGACCTCATTTTGGAAACTAAACCCACCCCCCCCCCGTTCTCTCCAAGAGTTTAACTACAAACAATCAGCCAACACAAGGGGAAAGTAGGATATGTATGTTCCCCAACCACTGGAATGGTGCCAGGTCCCAGCGCGCATTTCGACGTGGATGCTAGTCAGTGAGTGCAATATTATGTCAGAGACAGCAAATGAAAGATAGTGATCATGAACGATGCATGTGTGCAATTTAGTCAGACCGAGATTGACTAAATGTGTGTCACCCACTGGGGAGGAGCTAAGTGACACGAGCAGATAACATGGGTGATAACTGGTCACGTCACTCAGGTTCTGGCAGGTTAAAGACTCTCGGGACATACCACAGAGACACCAAACCCCACCTCATGCACAGAATCGATGTCACAAAATTAAAAGTTCATAGATATCGGAAACCTATTATGGCTCAATGATATTTGACATATATATAGCCAGTAATTAATGTACTAGGGTGTAGCATGATTTTAAGAAATGCATACATATAAATATAAGAATAAGAAAATGTGAAATAACTGAAAAATATTAAGTGTGATGAAAATATTATGTACCGTAATATATATATTCATATGTAAATAATACCCACATATGCTCATGCCCGCACATACACATGCAGGCATGCACACACACATACCCGTGCATACACACACAGATATACACATGTAGATACACACGCACATACAAATACACATGCGCACACAGGATAATGTCCCCACATGCACATACACATGCACATACACACGCAAGCATGCACATACACGCATATGCACGAGCATACATACACATATATACACACAGTATAATGTCCCCACATGCGCACACAAACACGCACAGACACAAACACGCATGTGCAAACACACAGATACACACACATGCACACAAGCATGCATATACATGTCACGCTTCCTGGGGAAGGCGCCCTAGAGTGGACTCACTGGGCCGTGGTACCGAACTTCCCTGGGTGAGCTGATCCTAGTTTACCCAACCCCTATACAGGGATGGTCAGGGGCAAGCCCAGGGGGTCTAAATACCACAGCAGCTAGTACCAGGGGGGCGGCTGGTAAGGTATTCCAGGTAACAGGGTACAAGGCTAGGAGACCAGGAATGGTGGTACTAGGGAAGAGCACAGCAAGGGTTCCAGGACACAGAGCACAAGGAAGGCCTGACCAACAGTCAGCAAGGCAGAAGCAAACTGACTTAATAATCAGGCACCTCCCATCAGAGGAGGTGGCCTGATATACCATGGGTAGAGCAGCTATTGGTCAAGGGGAGTGTCAGGTTGGACCTTGCCGGCCCCTAGAGTCACAGGGAAGGAGTGCACTAGCGCGCCGCTGAGTAGGCTCATGAAAATGACCATAGTAATGTTCCCATGTGCAAACCCGGCGGTCAGCTGACAGGAAGGCAACATGACGACGGCTCCGATACAAAGCACGCCTGGATGCCGGATGCCCGGTCGGCAGAGGAGCAGGAGATGCCAACCCGGGAGAGGTGAGCTGGGAAGCGATGCCAGGGGGCCTAACAATATATAAGCAATTATGTACATATACACACATGCATATACGCACACACACAAATGTGCATATATACACCCAGATAGCACGCATACATGTGCATACACACAGTATAATGTCCCACACATATGCACATACACAAACATGCACATGCAAACACACTCAGATACATGCATTAAAAAACACGCATACATACGCATGTACACAAAAACACCTACTCATGCATGTACATATATGCACACACACCCACATACACGCTCATACATTCACACACATATAGACACACACATACACACTCACATGCATACACACGCATATGCGCATATACACGCACCAACATACATACACGCACATTCATGTGCATACATGCACACATATGCATACACATGCGGATGCCATCTTTGGACACCCAGGTATACAAAGATGGTGGCGGCATGACACATCTCACTGCCCCACTGCATGTTTACAGCATTACGTTGGAGGGGAACTTGGTGGGAGCTAATAAAGTGGATTACGAGGTGTCTGTCTATTTTGTATGTAATAAAACATGTGTGTGTGTGTGTGTATTTTCCTCTTTACTGAAAGTATTGCTCTTTACTGAAAGTATTGCTAATGGCTGGCTGTCATACTGACTTCTAACTTTAGCAATACGGCTTGATATCAGCTGCCAAAAGAAAATGCTGATGTCAACCCCTTTATTACCCAGTCTGCCAACGCTACACAGCAGCTGAAAGAGCGGGATAGCCGCCAGTTTTGGCATCTCTCATAGAGGTGCCAATTCTGGGGCGGCTGCTGGCTACAATTTTCAGCGTAGGGGGCCCAGAACTCTTGGGCCTCACCATATTGAGAATTCCAGCCTCCAGTTGTCAGGGTTACTTTGGATGGCAATAGAAAATATGGCGGAGCCCACGCCAATTTTTTTTCCTAGTTATTTATTTAAATAACAATATAAAGAACAATATAAAGCTTCCTTCTATTTTTCATTGCCAGCGAAGGTAACGCCAAACAACGGGGGTGGGCAGCCAATAGCTGTTTGGTGTACCTTTGCTGACAAGAGAAAATACAGCAATGGCCTACACATTTTTTTACCAGAAAATTAAATGGATTGCCAGATTGACACTTTATTATTATTATTAAACCTCCAAGCCCCACCCCTCGCAAACAGATTTTTAACAAAAAATACATTTATTTACATACATTGGAAGAGAGCACGGTGGGGGAAGGGGGAGAGACAGCCGCCACACCTAGCGCCACAGAGCCCGCCACTATCCTCATGTCACTGCCCTCCCGATGCGATAGCATCGAACCCACATCTAGTAAATAATTAAGAATTATAGAATGAACACTGTATATATCAGTGTTTGTTATAAAATCAATGTCGCTGTGTTTATGTGACAATAGATATATAGAAAAATATATATTGTATGTAAGTGAAATTGTGATAAAAATAATATATGAATATGATACTTAATAAATGAATTATACATGAAATAAATACATTAAAAAATAAGAAAAATACTAAGTGGTTTAATAAAGTGTATGGTTTAGGATAGAGCAGAATCTAGGTATTATCCACTCAGCAATAATTCAAAAGTACCTGCAAATTATTGGTGATTATCCTGCAACTGGTGATAATATCCTTAATTATCTGACAAAACCTATTTAACAGGCAGCCTAACTTTCCAGTTTGCACTCACTTTGCAAAAATGGGGTGCCATTCCGAAGTGAAACCCTCCAGCAGCCAAAATGGTGTGCCATTCCAAAGTGACCGAAACCCTCTGGCAGCAGGTTGTCCAGCTAAAGGGGTCACCCTATCAGCCATAGCAACAGTAAATGGTTGTTTCAAGTCTGTGATTTCTAGAATATTTCTTCTTTACAACATCACAAACTCTTTCAAGTCCCGCAAGAAGGCTGGTTGCCCTCAAAAGACAAATGGAAGAGAGGAAATTGGTAATTATTTCAACACTAGAGATGAGCGATGTTCGATCGAACATGTTTGCCAATTTCAAATTCGAACTGTTTTGGGCTATGTTCGAGTTATTCGACGAATGCGAACGATTTGCTAAAAATTAGGTAATTCGAGGATATGTTCGATAACTGTTCGTTGAAAAAAAGCGTTACTCACTGGTCACAGTAATGCATTTGTTCAATGTTATTATGAGTTTCCGTGTCTAGGTATAGTGGGCAGTGTGGAGTGCTGGGGAGAGGTTTGTGGTCAAATAATGCAGTTCTCCCTTTTTTTTCCCCTTCCTGGACTTAATGTGGGTGGTCCAGTCTGTCAGCCTATCAGCACACATAGAGCAAAGTGTAGTTTTTGCACACAAGGGCTTGTGTCATTGGCTGGGTATGTCACATGTCCTTGCCATATAAGAAGCGGCCATTTTCCCTTAGTGTTGGAGCTCCGTGTCAGATGCCGCCGCAGCTGCTGTGTGCGCTACATAGAAAGATAGATAGTGATTCCGTTCCGGGTTAGATAGAAAAATAGTAGGTTTAACCTTCGTCAGGCTGCATCATTTTACAAAATTAACAGGCTGCAGAGGTACAATTGTACCTTCATATATACCTCCACTGTGGGAAGACTTTCTATTCTAGACCAAAACTGCAGAGATGTCACGAAATTTCAGCCCTCTACACCTTTTCGAAAAAAGTTATTGCTATTTTAAAAGCGGAATAGTTACAATTGTACCTACTCAGCCGGACGAAGGTTAAGGACTACTTCCAAAAACAGCCCTTTTTAGGGCTTAAAAGCATTGTGTGGTAGGCAGGTCTGTTCTAGTACTGTGCAGGTGTTTTTTACAGTATCTGGCCAAATCTAGCCAAGTAAATCCTTTTTGGCTTGTAGCAGTATGTGCCAGGCACTGGTGTAGCACTGTTGTGAAGAAAGCTACACCTCCTGTGTTTACTAGCCTTTTTTTACTGCAGCTAGCCAAGCAAATCCTTTTTAGCTAGTAGCTGTGTTTAGATAGGTAGCTGTGGTCCTGTATTCTGTTGAAATCTACAGCCACACAGCACAGAAAATACTTTTATATTGCATCTGCCCAAACCTACTTACCAAAATCGATTTAGGGTAGTACCACTGTTTGGCCACTCAGCTCTGCTAGTTTTGCATTCATTCTTTTTGTGCCAACAACTACAGAGTTGTTTCGGCCGCAGAACTTCCACCTATTTACCCGTAACAGCCAGTGTGATTGATAGGTCATCAGCTGTTTTGGAAGTGGAAACACCTGCTGGTGGTGAGCACTGTCAGACATCAAGAGCACCACCTTTTTATGAATGCGACATATGTCCGCCTGCATGTCCCTCACAGATCAGCAGTTTGTCTGGGACACCCTACTCAACCTTATCACCACAGCAGCCAGCCCTCGGCCCCTCAGATGTGGACAAGTAAAAGACAATTTCCTCCTCCCATGCCAAAGCTAAGAGGATGAATTTCATCATCTGAAAGCTGTTGGCTAAGGAAATGCTGCCTTTCCTGCTGGTGGATACAGTGGATTTTGGAGACCTTATGGCCATCGCAGTGCCGCAGTACCAGATGCCCAGTCGCCACTACTTCTCGAAGAAAGATGTGCTTGCGCTACACAAACATGTTGCACACAACATCACTACTTCCTTGAGAAACTCTGTGTGACATGGTGTATTTTACCACAGACACCTGGACGAGTAAGCATGTACAGGGTCATTACATGTCGCTGACTGGGCACTGGGTGACTATAGTGACAGCATGAGAAGGGGCTGCTGTACAAGTCTTGCCATCCCAACGGTTTGTGCTTCAATCCTTTGTATCTAGGAAGTTCCTCCACTGCTTCTGCCTCCTCCACCTGCGTCCAAAGTCTGTCTGGTAATGTGACCCGCGTTCAAACTGCGCAGAAGGAGATCAGCACACCACCTTACTATGCTGGCAGCAGGGCTCAACGCCATCAGGCGATGTTCGTTAAAATGTCTGGGAAATGTAAATCACACAGCTGAGGAGTTGTGGGCAGCTCTGGAGACCGAGTTTAATGAATGGTTGTCTCCACTGAACCTGCAGCCAGGGAAGGCCGTGTGCGACAATGCTGCAAACCTGGGTGCCGCCCTTTGCCAGAGCAAGGTGATACATGTGCATTGTATGGCTTACGTCTTGCACCTGGTCTTCTAGCAATTTCTAGCCCACTATCCCGGCCTAGATGTGCTTCTTCAGAGGGCACAGTCGCTGTGTGATCACTTCCGCCGTTCGCATCCTGCAGCCCAACGACTTCCATCACTACAGAAGTCATTCGCCCTGCCGGTTCACCTCTGAAATGCGATGTGCCAACACGATGAAATTCCACTGTGCGCATGAGCCCTGGTGTTATGATGTATATTAACTTAGGTTTTGGGCGGTAAATCAAAAAGGCTAACTCAAACTTAAAATATTACCTACGGTATATCAAAAGGAGTTTCAAGCCCAATTGCTGGTACAAAAATTCACTTTATTGGAATACAGATAAAAACACATAAGTAACCACAATTCATTAGATAAGATATCAGATTACTTTATCCCATTAGAGACCAAAACCTCACTAACCTTTTATTGCCAAATTATGGATGACAAGAAAATTGATAGGTGTAATAAAAAATTGCTTTATAATACAGATTACATCCTTTGTTCCTATGGTTTATGATTCCAACAAAGTTTAGTTAAAATAAGTGATAAAATCTTGCGATCATCAAACCCTTTTCAAGGTTAAATGTGATTAGTAATAAAGTGCTAAACAACCAGAGTGATATATGCTGTGTACAAAAATACTCATATATCTATTTGATCATATAAAACATACTGGTATATGTGCAAAAAGTGCAAGAAAAAGGGCAATCCTCTACCCACCAGATTTCAAATAACGCTTAATGGATTGTGCTTAACATAAGGTGTATGTTAGTGCCAAAGTAGAGTGCATGAAGTAACTGAACAAGTGATATCAAGTGCAAAACAGTGCCATTGGATATATGACAACAGTTGGAATAAAAGAAAAGAGATGACAATGTAAAAACTAGATGAAAAAGGGGGGCTTCAGAGGATCAAATAGTGGGGGCACAGTTGTATAGCTGCCCTTCTGGAGGTAATGCAGCAGGGGTCTAACCCCTCAGTTCTTCCTCTGAAGGAATGCTGTAAAAATACAGCTTCTAGCGGAATCACGGTCAGCACTACATACTCTGCACACTTTATACAAATTGGTGTCTAGTATGTAGAAAATAAACACTGATATTGAATGTGCACTGTCACTGAATATTGGTGTGGATGGAGTGCCCTATAGTGTGTAGATGTTCAATAAGCCCACATAGACCATATTCTACTTTGCACAGGTGCTGTCCTGTACAATTAAAGTAGTCAAGGTGCTTTCACTAGCTGAAGCTTTGTTTACTAGAGCCAGGGAGAGAGGGGTGAAATCAGGTGTAAGTCTGACCAGGTGCCCTGCAACAGGATGCCAGAAGCAATACAAAAAGTTAAACACCAAGGATTATGTCCATTGATCTTGGGGTCTATACATAAGCCGGTCCTATGTGGGAAAATATGGCTCACCCTTCATGTGTTTTGCCTCTGCATCTTCAAGAAGGGTGCTGGTAGCTGGTGGTATGCGGGTTGTTATAGTCGCCACTCCACGTGTAAAGCGGTGCACGCGTCCTCGGAAGCGCCCGAATCTGCATCCTACGTCATCTCCCGTCCACGCCTGCCAGTGATTTCATGGGAGGCAGGGAATGGGAGTGACGTGTATGGACGCGCCGCCAGGGCAAACAGCCCTCCGGCCGGGGAACACAAGCGCTCACACAGGAAAGATATCAGAGCAGCAAGAGCCAGTGCAGTGGCTTAATGCTGCTTACGAAGGCGGTGGACAGAGTGTGACTACAGGATCAAGGAAACCCTGCTACAGAGGATCATCTAAGACTATTAACAGAATTTTTGTGACAATTATGTAAATAATAAAGTTAATGGAGAAAAGGACAACATTAAAGATTAGGTATGTGAGATTATAGTGAGTCAGACAAGATGGATATGTCCAAAATGACATAAAATAAAAGGGAGGATAAAAAAAGGGGAAAAAGAAAAATATATAGAAAAATTATATAAGTTGGGGCCTAAAAATAAATAATTAATGAGTGGAAGAAAATAGGATCCAAAATTGGGGAGAATGTATTTCGGAGCCCTGACTAGCGGGCAACTGCTTAGCCCGTTGACACCGCTATTCTCTAACCCTTCTTTTCTACTGGGTATGAACAGAAATACCTTTTTGAGTTGGTCGAGAGTGGTGGATGTTCAAGTTGGGCAGATATTACACAACGGAGGTATTCCTTCCCTGGAGGTTCTATTGCAGGGGTCACAGTCAATATGCTTACAATGGTAGGAATACACCCAACTCTGTTCTTTCCTGTCCTCAGCGACTCAAACATGTAGTATCCGATCCAATCTCCACATTGTGGAGACATTGCTCCAACAGGACTCCCCACCTTCTCATTCCATATCAGAGTTACACCGTATTATTATGGAGGGAGAGGGAGGGGAGGAAAAACACAAGTTTCATTTGAATTAGTAGAGAGATTTGGGAAGAGAATTGACCAGCACGGAATGAAAAGAGAGCTTTCTATGCACACGCCTGTTGGCTTGGCTGTGCACGTCTCAGGAAAGGAACTGTAAAATTCTTACCCACTGGTATCTCTGCCCAGATAGATTACACAGGTTCTCACCCAATGTTTCTGAAGTGTGCTGGAGATGTGGACTTGCAGTGTGAAGCATGTTCCATATTTGGTGGACCTGCTCTGAGGTACAAATTTTCTGGAGGTAAGTCTTTCGCAACTATAATATGGTTACAGGGAAACAAATTGAGCGCTCCCCAGAAATAGCCCTGCTGTCAATACTTCCTGGCTCCACTAGTTGTATTAAGAAGGATATTCTTCGATTTTGTGTCTCAGCTGCTAGAACTGTTATCCCTAGTCTTTGGAAGACCCCTGTGCAACCCTCCATTCTGGATTGGTACTCTAAAATGAAGGAGATATTTAGAATGGAGGAATTGGTACCGGAGCAGTCTGACGCAATGTCTCAGTTCAACACGACGTGGATGGAATGGATTTTATTTAATGATTCCCTGATCACCAGCTGCTATTTAGGTGAGTATATGCTTGTGCACGTAGGGGGAGGATGCGCAGGGGAGGGAGAGGAGACTTCCGGATATAACCTTCTTGCCTGACCCCGTTTATACATTCCTTCTCCACCCCTCTCCCTTTTTTTTTTCTCTCTCTCTTTTTGGTGGACTGCGAATACTCCCCTCCCACCCTTCCTCTCCCTTCGCCAAACCCCTGACCCCTACCCTTTCCTCTAATACCCTTCTTGTTCTCTTGTTCACGTACACTTACTGTATATCTGATAACGCTCCACCTTATACTTAGATCAGATATTATATAGGCTATGGGATGTTTTATAGTACCCATGGGATGTCTATATCACGGCAGAACACACCGATATTACTCAAAAATGTTTGTGATGACTTCTATTGGTCGTCCTTTATTTTTTTTTTTTTGTACATTTCTGAGTGTGTTTAAAGAAAATATATGTTGACTTATTCTTGTTGATATGTAACTTTGAAACTTTAATAAAAACAGATTTAAAACAAAACAAAATTGGGGAGAATATAAGACTGGTCAATGAAAGAGAATTAATAGTCAAAATTAAAATTAAATGAAAAAATATATAAAATGATATAAGGAAAAAATAATAAAAAAGGAAAAAATAATAGTAAAACATATAAAAAAGTAATAAAAATTTAAAACAAAACAAAATTGGGGAGAATATAAGACTGGTCAATGAAAGAGAATTAATAGTCAAAATTAAAATTAAATGAAAAAATATATAAAATGATATAAGGAAAAAATAATAGTAAAACATATAAAATTTAAAACAAAACAAAATTGGGGAGAATATAAGACTGGTCAATGAAAGAGAATTAATAGTCAAAATTAAAATAAAATGAAAAAATATATAAAATGATATAAGGAGAAAATAATAAAAAAGGAAAAAATAATAGTAAAACATATAAAAAATAATAATAAAATAGTAAAAAGTTTGAAATAAATAATAATAAAGGGGTGTAAATTGTAAAGCTGGTACAAAAATAAAAATAATAAATAATAAATTGAAAGTTGAATAATATTGTGTGTGAAAAATTATAAGAAGAAAATAATAATGAAAGGTTATAAATTGTTATATGCAAGTAAAGGAGAAATTCCGGGCACCTACCGGGTTTGGCTGCGGGTTGCAATCTCCAAAAAAGGTACCCCTCGGAGCACTGTATTGCTCGCCTGTGTTGCAGGAATCCAAATATCCAAGGAGAAAGAAGCCGATTTTCTATGATTTTTTTATTAGTCTAGTAACATATAAGACTTCTCAGTGGGGAGAGGGAGTGGGGAGCACGGACGACGGCTGCCGTTTCGCGGGACAATGCCACTTTCACGGGTCCAGTTCATGGGTCCAGTCCAGGAACAGGACCAGTGGAAGCGGCATTGTCTCGCGAAACGGCAGCTGTCTTCCGTGCTCCCCACTCCCTCTCCCCGCTGGAATAAGTCTTGTACAGTCATGGCCAAAGGTTTTGAGAATGACACCAAAATTATATTTTCACATGATCTGCTGCCCTCTGGTTTTTATTTGTGTTTGTCTGATGTTTATATCACATACAGAAATATAATTGCAATCATATTATGAGTACCAAAAGGTTATATTGACAGAATGAGTTAATGCAGCAAGTCAATATTTGCAGTCTTGACCCTTCTTCTTCAGGACCTCTGCAATTCTCCCTGGCATACTCTCAATCAACTTCTGGACCAAATCCTGACAGAATATATAGGGGAGCTCACCCTGAAGCCGGGTCTTGGTCTTCCCCTTCAGGCCTGGAGTCAGAAAGGTGTTATGTGCTTTGGGTTTTGCCTGGTGTGAAGTCCCTCTGTTGCCCTCAAGTATGACACTACCACATAGGGGCGATAATGACACTGTGGCACTTAGACCCTGGGGTGCCACAGATTCTTATGCAGATCTGGGTCCAGCTCAGACATTTTACAGCTCAATGACATAAAAGAAAATGTGGATTACTCTGGAATAAGACATGGGTTCACAAATATCAAAGTATCATTTTGTTCAATTTTCCTCAGCTAATGGAGATGTTTTTTCTCACATTGTTACTTCATAGACTGCTGGAGATTTGTTTTCTTGCCTTGTTTGATTCCATCAAAAGTTAGATGATTGCAGCGAGTCATAACATTTATTCATCAGCCAGAATGTTATCATTCAGAGGATTACAAGGTGACATTTTAGACTGTAAACTCTCTGTCCTCCTGTACCTGTCTGAGGCATGAATTGTTATTCTACATGTCTATGTATGCCCCTTTTTCACATGTACAGTCATGGCCAAAAGTTTTGACAATGACACCAAATTATATTTTCACATGATCTGCTGCCCTCTGGTTTTTATTTGTGTTTGTCTGATGTTTATATCACATACAGAAATATAATTTCAATCATATTATGAGTACCAAAAGGTTATATTGACAGAATGAGTTAATGCAGCAAGTCAATATTTGCAGTGTTGACCCTTCTTCTTCAGGACCTCTGCAATTCTCCCTGGCATGCTCTCAATCAACTTCTGGATCAAATCCTGACTGATAGCAGCCCATTCTTGCAAATCAATGCTTGCATTTTGGCAGAATTTGTTGGTTTTTGTTTGTCCACCCGTCTCTTGATGATTGACCACAAGTTCTTAATGGGATTAAGATCTGGGGAGTTTCCAGGCCATGGACCCAAAATCTCTATGTTTTGTTCCCTGAGCCATTTAGTTATCACCTTTGCTTTATGGCAAGGTGCTCCATCGTGCTGGAAAAGGCATTGTTGGGCGCCAAACTGCTCTTGGACGGTTGGGAGTAGTTGGTCTTGGAGGACATTCTGGTACCATTCTTTATTCATGGCTGTGTTTTTAGACAAGACTGTGAGTGAGCCGATTCCCTTGGCTGAGAAGCAACCCCAATGGTTTCAGGATGCTTTACAGTTGGCATGAGACAAGACTGGTGGTAGCGCTCACCTCTTCTTCTTCGAATAAGCTGTTTTCCAGATGTCCCAAACAATCGAAAAGTGGATTAATCAGAGAAAATTACTTTACCCCAGTCCTCAGCAGTCCACTCCCTGTACCTTTTGCAGAATATCAGTCGGTCCCTGATGTTTTTTCTGGAGAGAACTGGCTTCTTTGCTGCCCTCCTTGAAACCAGGCCTTGCTCAAAGAGTCTCTGCCTCACAGTGCATGCAGAAGCACTCACACCAGCCTGCTGCCATTCCTGAGCAAGCTCGGTACTGCTGATAGTCTGATCCCGCAGCTGAAACAGTTTTAAGATACGGTCCTGGCGCTTGCTGGTCTTTCTTGGGCGCCCTGGAGCCTTTTTGACAACAATGGAAGCTCTCTTCTTGAAGTTCTTGATGATGCGATAGATTGTTGACTGAGGTGCAATCTTTCTAGCTGCGATACTCTTCCCTGTTAGGCCATTTTTGTGCAGTGCAATGATGGCTGCACGTATTTCTTTAGAGATAACCATGGTTAACTGAAGAGAAACAATGATACCAAGCACCAGCCTCCTTTTAAAGTGTCCAGTGGTGTCATTCTTACTTAATCATGACTGATTGATCGCCAGCCCTGTCCTCATCAACACCCACACCTGTGTTAATGGAACAATCACTAAAACGATGTTAGCTGCTCCTTTTAAGGCAGGACTGCAATGATCTTGAAATGTGTTTTGGGGGTTAAAGTTCATTTTCTAGGCAAATATTGACTTTGCAATTATTGCTGTTAAGCTGATCACTCTTTATGACATTCTGGAATATATGCAAATTGCCATTAGAAAAACTGAAGCAGTAGACTTTGTTAAAATTAATATTTGTATCATTCTCAAAACTTTTGGCCATGACTGTATGTTACTAGACTAATAAAAGGATCATAGAAAATCGGCGAGTGCCGCCTGGCTTCTTTCTCCTTGGATAAATTGTTATTAACGTGATTAGTCCACATAATATATGAAAGTTGTTTGACCTTACTTACCATAAGGTCATAAGGTCATAAAAAAGTTATAAAAATATAAAAATCGATGATGTATCCATTTCTTCCTGGTTCCTTGAATGTAAAAAGCATAAAATTAGCTAAACATCAATAAAAATAATAAAAGCATACCTTCACTTCATAAAAACGATGTGAAACTAAGGCTACTTTCACATAACGATTTTGAAGGGAGCCGATGCTGTCCAATAAATTCGGACAGCAACGGCTCCCTTCTGATTCCTGGAATAGGATGCCAAATAGGCATCTGATTCCGGCATTAAGGCTGCGTTCACACGTTGTGTATTTTTACGCGCGCGTATTTTTACGCGCGTAAAAATACGCGACTGCGTTTTTTTACGCACGTATTTCCAGTGCTTATAATGGGGCCTATGGAAAATACGCACGTAAAAAACTGGAAAGAATTGACATGTTCATTTTTTTACGCGCGTATTTTTACGCTGTGTAAAAATACGCGACGTGTGAATGGCAAAAGTGAATGTCCATTGACTTTGCTGGGAAATACAGATGCACATTCTTCTGGAGAAAATATGCGCGTAAAAATACGCGTCAAAATACGCACTGTGTGAACGCAGCCTAAATCGTTGCCTCCGGTCTGTAAAAAAAAAACAAACAAAAAAACTTTATGCTCACCTATCCCCGAGCCCCTGCCGTCTCCCGCCGTTTCCCGCCGGCTCCCGCAGGCTCTAGCTGTCTGCAGAGGTCACCATGGTAACCTGCGGTCACGTGACTGTGACATCACGGCAGGTCATGTACAGAAGTAGAAGACCTCTGCAGACACCGGGAGCCTGCGGGAGCCGGCAGGAGACGGTGGGGGCTCGGAGATAGGTGAGCATAATTTTATTTTTTTCTTAACCCCTGCCTTCCAGTTTGGAGCAGTTTTACTGTGCTGAGCATGCTCAGTACAGTAAAATCGGGTCCGAGGAGATATCAGATGCTTCCTCGGACCCTGCTCCATAGGGCCCCATGCTAAATTGATCAAACCAAATCGGATGTGCACTAAATAGCATCCGATTTGGTCCGATCCGATTTTGTCCGATTTTATTTTCGGTGCAAAATCGGAGCATGCTCCGATAAAAATGCACCGATAAAAAAATCGGACAGAATCAGATCGGACCAAATCAGATGCCATTTAGTGCACATCCGATTCGGTCCGATGCCCATAGGGCTGCATGGGGCCCAAAATCGGTCCGATGCTGTCCGATTTTTATCGGACAGCATCGGATTTACAAAATCCGTAATGTGAAACCAGCCTAAGAACATCATTTAATCCGGTTGGTTTTAGACTTTCAATCTTGTATATCCAACGAGTTTCAAGCTGGGATAGGTTTGTTTTCAGGTTCCCTCCTCGCTCATCACTCGGGATACAATCTATCCCAAAGGCCTTTAAAAGATTCCCATTGCAGGCATGTTCCTACTTGAAATGTTTTGCTACTGGTTTAAGTGCAGATAGATCTTTTTCTTTTTTAGCATTATTAATATCTAACACATGCCCAGTCACGTAATATACCACATGCGTAGTACTGCACGTAATATGTCTTGTGATCTTATACTGTGATTTGTGGTTGGCTGAGGTAAAATCCGACATCTTAATCATATTGGGGCAGGCTATACAGTCTCTGCATGAGAAGAAACCCCATTTCGGGCCTCGAGCGCCAAACCGTTCATCTGGTTTCGGTGCCCCATAGTTACTGTGCGTCAAGAGATGCTTTAAATTGCTGGATCTTCTGTAGGTCACCGCTGGCATTTCTTTTAATGTATTTGGCCAATGTTTGGTCTGCCAGAAGTATGTGCCAATACTTTTTTTAAACCATTGGTGTTTATTCTTTTGAATCACAGTGAGTAATTAACAGAAAACATTTAAGTACAGCAATAAAGAGCAGTAATAGAGCTGCTACTAGAGTCATAACAAATATGGGGGGAAAGAGGGGGGGGAAGGAAAGGGTGTGCCCCTTCTGCCCGCAACACTGCCCAAAGTAGCATGGTCCGCAAGGCGCGTTCAGGTGCAGGTGGTCAGTGGGTAGTATGGTAAGTGGAGGTAATCCATGAATCCCACCACGTCAAGACCCTGTTTTTCCTAGGGAGGTCGTGGGCGAGGATTCCTTCGAAGTTATAATGCATATCCAGTTGGGCCACCAGCTCCCGACTAGTGGGAATCGTGGGGGGTCTCCAGTGACGGGCTATGCATTGCCTGCTGGCTATTAGAATATTGGTTACTATAGGTCTATACGGCCTCGGAACGTCCTCGATACCTATCACCAGCAGCGCCATTGGGCCTTTGAGGACAAATGGGAGACCAGTTACCCCAACTATCAGTCCCTTCACAGCCCGCCAGAACCTCTGCAGCTCAGGGCATTCCAACCACACGTGTTCCAGGGAACCTGTCTCTCCAGACCCCTTCCAGCACAACCTGGATGTATGCTTGCCAAATTTAACGAGATGTACCAACCCAGTTGGATCTTTTTAGCTTGCTCAAGGTGGTTAACACAGGAGGTGAATTTGGAAGCATGCGTTATAGCCGACTGCCAGCTGTCGGGCGAGGCTGTGAATGAGAGTCTGGTCTCCCATTGCAGCAGATAAGGGAGTTTATCAAAGCCTGCCTGGTTGAGAAGTGGTTTATAGAGCACCGATACGCCGTGTGGTAGAGGGCCCGTCGATTTATAAGGGGGAGGTGAGGTCCGAGGCACCCAAAGAAGGGAGGCCAGAGGCAGCCAGCAAGTGATGGATTTGGAGATATTGATAGAACAATGTGTTAAGCAAGTTAAATTTGTTGTGTAGGGTCTCGAAGGGCATAAGCTTCGAGTCTGTCAAAATGTTGCGTAATGTCGTAATGCCTCTGGTAATCCATCCCAAGAGCGACAAGTCCCCAACCAGCAGCTCCAGGGCCTGCATAGTAATATCTCGCATGAGGAAAGAGAAGTGAGATCTACCCAGCATCATCCAGGCCTTGAGAAGAGAGGTCATCGTGCGCAGGGGAGGGGGTGGTTCGACAGCCTGGATCAGAGATGCCTCCAGGAGGAGTTTTGGCGAGCCCCTAGGCAAGAATTGTGTTTCGATATTGAGCCAAGTCGTTTGAGAGGGGGAACCATTTCACCACAATTTAGCCGGTTCAAGTAAGGCCGCCAGGTAATATGTTTTCAAATCAGAGACTCCCAGCCCACCTTTCTTATCTGGTAGTGACATTATTTTGTGGGACACCCTAGGGGGTTCGTTGTTCCATATAAAGCCGGTCAATTCCCGTTGGAGAGAAGAAATGCATCGGCTCGGGAAGTAAAGGGGTAAGTTTCTAAACACAGAGAATTTTTGGCAGAAGTAGCATTTTTGCCACCTGTATTCTAGCAATCCACGATAGGAACGGTGTTGGGATATTAGCTATGGTGGATTTAATTTTACGGTGGATGAGGTCGCTATTGGAACGTACAATGTTGTGCAGATGAGTGATGTGAATCCCAAGGGGGCCCATTTCAATGAGTATGTAGATTGTAGACGAGCAGCAATCGCGGCTGGTAGGTTCAGTGGAAATATGGAGGACTTAGAGAGATTAAGGCGGTAAAGAGAAGCATTAGAAAAGTCAGTCAAAGTAGATAAGAGCGCAGGCAGAGAACGTTCAACTGACGTGCAGGTAATGATTACATCGTCAGCATAGAGGCCGATTTTATAGGATCCGTCTCCGATCGGCACCACAGAGATAGCATCGTTGTGCCTCAATATAGACGCCAACTGTTCCTAAGGCGAATATCAACGGAGAAAGCGGACAGCCCTGGCGGTTGCCATTGGAAATATCAAAAGAGGGCGACAAAAAGCCAGAGGCAAGAACTGAGGCAGAGGGATAGGAGTACATGACCCACCAGTCCGAACCTGCGGAGAACCTCAGTCACATATCCCCAGTGCACCCTATCAAAGGCTATTTCCTCATCAAGAGATAAGAATGCACTGGGGATGCCTCCCTCTCCACCACATCCAGGAGGTCCACAATCTCCCGAGTACCATCTCTGGTTTGACGACCAGGGACAAACCCCACTTGATAGGGATTCACTAGCGAGGGCAAAACCTCCTGCAGTCTGGTGGCCCAGATCCTTGCATAAAGTTTGACGTCGCAGTTCAAGAGGGCAATTGGCCTATAGTCACCCGGGGTAGTCAGAGGTTTCCCCGGCTTTGGAAGAGTGACTATTGTGGCTTCAAAGCCCTCCTTTTTGACGAAGCCTGCAGTCTGCCAGTGAGAGAAAAGGCGAAGTAAGTAAGGTGCTAGGACAGAGGAGAATTGCGCGTAGTAGGGAAATGAGAATCCATCAGGCCCCGGTGCGGAATGTTTGGAAGCGTGCGTAATATCCTCTTGGATTTCCTTCATAGAGAGGGGAGCGTTTAATTGTTCCCTTGTAACCTTCGGTAAAGTAGCTTTATCAAGGAATTCCGCTATAGAGGTCGGGGAGGGATGAGGGGACGCGGGGTCAGAGCTCAAGTTGTACAAGGAGGAGTAGAAATTACCAAACTCGGCCGCGATGTCCATAGGACTGGTCAATTTAGAGTCATCTTTTTTTGATAAAAAAAGGAATTTTGGAGCGGATTTCAGCGCGTTTGACTCTTTTAGCCAGCAGCGCTCCCGCCCTGTCGCCCATAGCGTAATATTTGGCTCTAAATTTTTTTGTTTTTTTTTCCACTTTCACCAGCAGCAGGGATCTCAAGTCGCGTCTAGCTTTGGACAGATCTTCCAGACCCCTGGGGGTGAGAGTCGTTTTGTATTGCCTTTCCAGCATTTGTAATCGCCCAGTCGCTTTCAACACCTCAGCCTGATTTTCCTCTTGGAGATAGCCGCCACTTTAATGAGGAAGCCTCGAACATCCGCCTTATGGGCGAACCAAAGAACATCGTCTGTAACATCACGCGTGCCGTGGTGGCTAAAGTAGTCGGACAATTGTTCCGCTAGTTGTTCAAAGATAGCCGGGTCTGTGAGGAGATATTCGTTTAGTCTCCATTGGCTAGGGGGTCGGATGGCCCTTATATCCTCAATTCTGATAGAGATAGGAGCGTGATCTGTCCATGTTATGCTCCCAATGTCAGCCGATAGGCATTGCAGAAGCAGAGCATCATCGACCAAAATATAATCAATTCTGCTGAGGGAATGGAACCTGGGCGACAGATATGTGAAGTCCCTCTATGAACCATGCAAATACCTCCAGACGTCATGTAAGTGCTGGTTCGCTACCAGGGCGCACATCTCTGAACCGGAAGGCGACGGGCCTGAACAATCCAACGCCTTGGACATCGGTATGTTAAAATCGCCAGCAATCACCCTATTCCGTCCAGCAGCAGAATCCAAAGTTTCGAAGAACTTCCTCAGAAATTTGAGTTGTCCTACATTCGGGCCATACAGTGGTATTCGGGCCATACATTGATGGAACAGAGTACAATGATATATCGTCCCTTGGGGTCCCTAATCACCTTGTCTAACAGGAATGTTACAGACCTGGAAACTAACATAGCCACCCTGCCTTCTTCAGGTCCCCACTGGCAAAAAATTGGTAGGGATAGTGTAACGACTTCATTCTATGTTCGTCTTGTGTGAGCAGGTGTGTTTCTTGTAGGCATATCACCTCGCATTTTGTCTGCAGCAGCTGGCGCCAGGTCAGGGATCTTTTGGCAGGTGAATTCAAGCCGTTAACGTTGACAGACAAAACCGAAATACTCATGATGGACGAGGCGGATCACGCAACCTATAGACAATCTAGAAGACAAAACAGTGTTGCAGGGGCAGGGGAGCAATAGGAAAGAGGGGGGTAGGAGGGAAGGACGGGGAGGACAAACAGATCAACACCGACAAACAAAGAGTTAACAAACTCAAACAAACACAAACAATAAAAACAAAAACCAGCTTGCTGTGGAGAAGCCACAAGCAAGAGAAGAGTGTGCAAAAAACACTCTCAGGGGGCAGGACCTAATGTTCCAAGTAGAACAAAACCAGGGTCCATAAAATCAGATAACTGAAAAGGAGGTAGTCCCGATCTAACCATTTTAGCATGAGTTTACACTCCTTCAAGTAGCATTCTTCTCAGGGCGGGAGTCGTAGGAACCACGTCCGTTGTCGGATTGAGGCGAGGGCAAATTGGAGGAAGTCACCAGATTCCATGACCTCAATGCTTTGAGCAGGAGTGATGGGGAGGAGAAGGACTGTCTAGAGCCCTTATACCTAAAGTTTAGGGAGACAGGTGAGTCCCAGGAGTACATGATATGTTTGTCCCAGAGTATCTGGCAGCACGGTGTGAACTCTCTGCGACGCAAAAGTGTCCCAGGAGAGAGGTCAGGATACACCGATAGACCTTGAAATGGGTCTGAGAGTTGGGGTTGCGTCTCATGGCTTGTAAAAGAATGTCCCTTAGGCACGGCCGGACCAGAAGCACCAACACATCCCTCGGGGCATCTTTGGGTAGACGGCTCGGTTTAGGGATCCTGTAAGCTTTCTCCATTGCCAGATCCTCCCGGGGGACTTCAGGTAGAACAGCGGACAGAAAGTCAGAAACGGTCGCAGGGAGATCCGCATCCTCCACAGTTTCAGGCAAGCCTCTTAGTTTAAAGTTATTTCTGCGCAACTTGTCCTCAAGGTGGCAGATGGTGGTGTTGACTGAGCCCATCTCCCGATCTAAAGCCGAATGGCTATCTGCAAGCTCATTATGGGCCGAAGAAAACTCTGCCATTTTTTATTCCAAATGGGAAGTGTGTTCACCTATCGCCATTATGTCTTCCCTCAGTTCACGCACAAGCCCCTTCATGTCCTCAAACCAGGTTTGCTGCATAGAGCCTAGTAGAGACTTAAGATAGCCCCTGGAGACTGGGGAGTCATCCTAATGCCCCCGAAGCTGCAGCATCCAAGGCCTTTGGAGAGTGGGGAGGTGTACGGAAAGATTTGTGTGGACTATGAGAGGCTTGCGTCATTTTAGGTGCAGGCGTACGGTGGCTCTCTGCAACAAAAAAGTCAGTCACCTTGGGGTCCTTAGTGCGCCGCCGGGAAGAGGATCTGGACATTGCCTAAAATGATGTGAAGGCGGATGTTGAAAGTAGTATATAGGCAGATGTTCCTGTCAGGGGACGATTTTACTGTTCCACTCCTTCGCCAGTCATCCCAGATTAGACTATGAACACGTGGTACCAGATAAGAGTAAATCAGACCGAGAGAGTCCGGTTCAAGCTTATAACGTGTCCAGGTTTAATAATGACAACGTACACGGCAACAACTACTGAACCCAATATCCGGGTACAGGGCATTTTATAGTCTAAAAGATAAGCATGTAACTGTCCATGGCAGGGTGGGAGTTAGGTGGGATTAAGCTAATATCTATGTTTGTTAATAATAATAGTTCTTTGTATTCTGAGAGTCCGTTCTTCATCACGTCATGGTATCATCCCTTGGCTGCTGGGATACCGGTTATCTTGGATTTCTCATAGCACGGCCTGTTGCAAGCACGGTGAGGACCAATCAGCTTGTCCATTCTCAAGGCAACTTCTGCACAGCCATATCTTCTTTTCCAGCATACACATCTAAGAAGACACTTTGTTTACAAAACAGCTCCTTGTTCACAGATTCATAGTGGGAAAGAAGGAAAGAAAGAAATAGATGGAAGGGGGGGAAGAGACAAAGAGAGAAGAGAAGAAGAAAAGAAAGAAAGAAGGAGAGACAGATAGAAAGGGAAAGAGGGAAAAGAGGAGAGAGTGACATGGAGGAAAGAGAGAGATGAAGAGGAAAGAGGGGATGAGAGAAGAGAGAGAGAGAGAGAAAGAAGAGGAGAGAAAGAGAAAGATAGAGAGAAGAGAAGGATGAAGAGGAGAGGGAGAGAGAGAAGAAAGGTAGAGAGCGAGAGATGGAGGAGGGGGGGGGTGACTCAAAGACGAAGAGAAGATGTTGGATACGTACCTGAATACAGGAAAAACGTATTGTTTCATTTAATGCTATATGAGTATAAAAACTAAGATTAATAGATAATATATAATTCATCCTCCACAAATCCCCCCTAACAACTAAGTTTTTTCTGAAAGTCTCTCCCTAGTCTGTCCCTAGGGGAACCTTTGAGGTTGTCCATGTGATGGGAAATGAGAAAGATTGTGGGCTTGTTCGTCTGGGCGCCTCAGTAACTCCTCCCTCATGAAGGGCCCCAGGCACCCAGGACACTACTCTACTCTATCTTCACATGGAGCCCTCCCGTTGTCCCTAAACCAGTTCCCTTAACTTTATACTTAAATAGGGGGAATTCTTTGGCTGTTTGAGGGACACACCCTTGGGCATATCTTCCAAAGTGACACTCCCATTGGCTAACGGGTCAACCTCCTGATAGAGATAAGTACCGGTGATATCTGCCTTGGTGATAACCTTTTTATATAAAGGAATAACGCAACAAAGGAATATTAACCCAACTAGGATTATGGCAATTAATATCAGGCAAACCTGTTGAAGGAACCCTTTGAGCCCACCCAACCAGCTAGAAAAGAAGGATGTATCTACCCCAGCATTAGCTTTTAATTCGGCTGCCAACTTAGTAATTTTCTTAAGGGCTATCATGGTTTTCCCGTTTTCCCCTGAATTTTGCGGGATATATGTACAGCATTCCTCCTTCCCCACCATTCCACAGACCCCGCCCTTTTTAGCTAGGAGCATATCAAGGGCCAACCGTTTTGTAGCGTCATTTTAGTATTGGGACCTAGTTCCTCAACTATACCCTGGAAAGCATCTCGGCTATAGTTGACAAACCTTTGCTCACTGTAATATATATAATTAATCCAATCAACGTTCTTATTGATCTGTACCTGTGGAATTAAGGAAGCAAATCCAGCATATACCTGATTTTGGGCCTTAAACTGGTCAGGCACCCCCCTTGGCACACCAATAGCATCAATGTATACCTGAGGGTCTTCCTCATAGCCCATGTGGAGTTGATCAATGCTTCTCCTTCTCTTGATGGTCTCACTGGAAGGCTCCGGGTCCCATGGTAAGATTTTGAACTGCATAGCTAGTTTAACCAGGGTGCACTGACCGGTCCAGGCATTGGGCAACCTGGATCGGAGCTTACCATCTCCACACAACCAGTAAATATCATACATATATCGTACATGTTGGTTAAGCAATTCTGTACTTACGGAACTGTTTTCATTACAGAATCCAAATTTAAAGGTTCCCACTAACGTTTTGTTGTTGTTGTTGGAGGTATAGCATGTATAATTGTCCTTTAGAATAACCACTTTCCCCAGAGGTCTCACTCTGGGTTCTCTGTAGATTAATGGGGCATATCCTGGACAATCAGTAGAAACTTTACCTTTCAAAAAATTTAGAACACAAATGGTTACATTTTCATTTGGAAAGACCAAAGCATGAGTGTACAAATGAGTATTTGCAGCAGCGCAGGCAATACATCCCACAGAGATATTTTGGGCCCTTACATTATATCTCACCCATTCTAACCATAAGTTTTTCCTGGGGGTAAACTGGGTTTCTACAGAGAAGACCTCTTTCCAATTAAGGCCTGGGACAGGGACTACCTCATCAAGTATAGCTTGTAACTGGTCTCCTGACCCAGGTGTCTGTTTATCAATAATAGGGGTGCTAGTTGGTCTGGAACTAATATTACGAAGATGTATGAGCCCCAGGCTTGCATAATATCCACTATCAAAAACCTTTTTATAGTGTCTCCCCAGCACAAAGGTCTGTAAATCCGCGAGCTGAGCGCTCTCTAAAACAAGGTAAAGAGGGTGACAATTTTTGCCCATGTGCAACCCCGGACTGGTTTGAAGGAGATTGACAAACTCATTCTTTGGCGAAGGCTACGACCTATTTTATCTTTGGGGGACATGGCTTCATTTGGTTTATACCCCCAATCTTCTCCCGTGTTCCAGGCAGCATCTGACCAATAATAACAGTTCTTATTGTTAGTCCTGGTAACACATAGGTAAAACTGTATAACTCCATCCGCCACCTTCCTTTTCTCAGGACACCTGGCAATATCACAGAAATCAAAATGCCAGACATTTACAGGGGATGTCAAATTTACCCAAAAAATAGTGCCGTCTGCATTTTTACTTATAATTGGGGCTCTTGTTGGGGTGTTTACTGGGGCTAAAACGACAGGAGTAAATATGACCCCCACCCCCAAAATTAAAAATAACAGTAACATCACCGGCAGCTGGTTTTGTCTCTTTTGCAGTGTGAAGCGTGAATCCATGTATTTTTCCCTTCAAGTTTTACTGCAGTGGGAGTGATTAGAATCACTGTGTAAGGACCATCAAATCTTGGCTCAAGGCAGTCTCTGCGGATGAATTTTTTCACATACACCAGATCACCTGGCACAAAGTCGTGGACCACGTCACCTGTAGATTCTGGGAGAGAAGCAGAAACTGTAGAATGGATGTTAGACAATTCTTTAGACAAAGCAATCACAAATCGTACAACCTTATCATTAGTTTCTGACAATTCCTGAGGTCTAATATCTCCTATCTTAGGTGGAGTGCCAAAAAGGATCTCAAAGGGGGTCAACCCATGCTTAGCCTGTGGAGTGTGCCTGATGTGGTACAAGACCACAGGAAGTAACTCTGGCCACGAGAGTGGGTGGTCCTGGCTCATTTTCAACAACTGGGTCTTTATTGTGGAGTTCATTCTCTCCACTTTAGCAGAGCTAGTGGGATGATATGGGGTGTGCAGGCCCAGACCTGTCCCTAACATGTGCCATAGTTCCTCGTAGATATTGGCAGTGAAAGCTGGACCTTGGTCAGATTCAATTCACCTCAGGAACTCCAAATCTACACGAGATTTCAGTGATGAGCTTCTTAGCAGTAGTCTTGGCAGTCATGTTGGTTACTGGGTAGGCTTCCGGCCATCCTGAGAACATGTCCACGGCCACTAGGACATACTCGTACTTCCCTGACTTTGGTAGTTGGATGTGGTCGACTTGAATTCTCTGCCAGGGGTAATCCGGTTTGGCGAGGTGCTGGAGCGGAACTTTGGCAGTGGCTGTTGGGTTACAGGTGGCACAAACTGGACAAGCTCTTGAGTAGGCCGTAACAGTGGAGGAGATTCCCGGGGCCCAGTACAGCTTCTTGATGCAAGCTAAGGCTTGATTCTTCCCTCTATGAGTTGACCCATGGGCCCATGCTGCAACAGCTGGGTACATTCTTCTGGGTAAACAGGGTTTGCCATCCACTTTGTAGAGTGGGGGAACAGCAGATCTGCGGTTCTCACAGGTAGCTCCTGCCTCTTTCCATTGTCGTTCTTCTGCTTTAGAAACCAATTTCTGTTCCTCCCACAATCTCGCTTCAGGTGGTCTGGCAGGTTTGTGGTTAACTCTGAGAGCAGGATGCTCCATTTCCATATCCTCTATAAGCTCCTTCTGCTTTCTTCGGGCATCTGATCCCTTTGTAGCTGCTTGTTCCTTTGCCTGTGCTCTGGTAAGGACAGGCATCACAAATTCAGGGGTGTTCTCCCAATGGGGGTCTTCTTCTTCTTCCCACTTTGCTGAGACATTCTTCATGGCAGCAGCTTTAGCAGCTTGGTCCGCTAAATGATTCCCTCTGGCTTCCCTCGAGTTGACTTTCCCATGGGCTTTAACCTTGATCACAGCAATTTGTGTAGGTAATACCAGCGCTTCCATCAAGGCCTTGATCCTGAGTGCATGTTTCACCGGAGTACCTGTAGCGGTAATGAACCCTCTCGACCTCCACAAAAGCCCAAAGTCATAGCAGATTCCGTGGCTGTATCTCGAATCAGTATAAACATTGGCAGTTTTTCCATCCGCTACGTAACATTTTGTTGGAGGGCCACAAGTTCAGCTTCCTGTGATGACAAGCGAGGTGGCAAAGCTTCGGCCAGAAGAACTTCAGTTTCAGTAGTGACAGCATATCCAGTGTGGAATTTGCCACAAGAGTCTGCAAAACGGGATCCATCAGTCCAGAGGAGTAAATCAGGATCAGAAAGTTCTTGTGTCACCACATTCTGTGGCGCAGATGTGTCACGTTCCAATACTTCCACACAATCATGTGGGTTGTCCGGTGGCGGAATCCAATCAGAGAGGGGTGCATCCCCCCTAGAATGTGGAAGCAAAGTGGCGGGGTTGATAGTGGTGCACTTCTGGAAACTGATGTTGGACGGCAAGAGTAATGAGCACTGTAGCCTGAGATGTCTTTGGCTTGTTAGGTGCCTGGGAGAGGTCTGTTGGAGGACAGCAGAGAGATCATGGCCAGCTTGGATAACCAGATCGTGACCTAGAACAATGTCAGCAGTTCGGTCCAGCAGGACGTGAGCTGAATGGACAGCTTTGAGACAGGAAGGAGCGTTCTGGCCACTGGATCCAATCTTGCAGAATAATATCCCAAAGGGCGGTAGCGGTCTTCATGCTTCTGAGCCAATACCCCTGAGGCATGGCCTCCAGATTCCGAAACAAAAAGATGGAATGGTTGGGTGTAGTTTGGCAGGCCCAAAGCAGGGGCGCTGGTATCGGCTTTTTTCAAGGCTTGTACACAGTTTCTTTGCTGATCAAAGATGTAGGGATTTTCTGCAACCTCCCAGCTTGGACCTCCACTTTTGAGACAGTCATATAGGGGTTGCATTAGTCTTGAGGCTTCAGGGATCCATTGCCGGCAGTAGGTTATAAGTCCCAGGAAAGATTGCATGGCAGAAAATGTCTTAGGATATGGGAGATCATCGATGGCATGCTTCCTCTCTTCAGTGAGATGCTTTGAGCCCTGAGATATACAGTGTCCAAGAAAGATAACTTTCTCCTTACACCATTGGACCTTAGCTTTTGAAACTTTGAAGTTGGCAGAATGGAGGAAACGAAGCAAAGACTCTGAAGCAGCAGGCAGATCATCTTTGGTTCCGCAAAGGAGGAGGTCATCCACATATTGAAGTAAGGTCACCTGAGGATTCTCCATTATCCATGGATCCAGAACCAGCTTCATTGCTTGCGTAAACTGGTTGGGGGAGTTCTGAGCCCCTTGAGGCATCCTGGTCCAAGTCATCTGAGAGCCTTGGAATGTAAAGGCAAACAGGAATTGTGAATTCTTGTGTAAAGGGACACTGAAGAAGGCATTGGCCAGGTCGATGACAGTGAAGAGTGTAGCTGATGCAGGCACTTGGGAGAGTAAAGTGTTCGGGTTAGGTACCACAGGTGTCTCCAGAATGGTAGCAGAATTGATAGCCCTGAGATCTTGTACAAGCCTGTTTTTGGGAGGGTCTCCAGGAGCCGTTTTCTTCTTTACTGGAAACAAGGGCATGTTGCAGGGGGAAACACACCTGACCAAAACCCCAGAGTCAAGCAGAGTATCGATCTGGACCCTCAGGCTTCGCTCTGTGGCACCTTTCAATGGGTATTGGGGTACCCTTGGGTACGGGTGTCCGGGTTTGAGGCGAACCTGCACTGGAGGTACCTTCAGTAGTCCCACATCTTCAGGTCCAGTTGACCACAAGCCGGCAGGTAAATCTGGTAAGTCCATGGGAGGTGAGGGTTGTATAGTCATCATCATCAGGGGAAAAGCTTGGAGTACACAGCGGTCTTCACTGCCCTGTGGTGAAAAGGGGTCTTGTAACTCCAACTCCATCCCTCGATCACCGTAGGTAATGGTGGCCCGCAGCCTGCGGAGAAGATCAGCCCCCAGTAGGTTGACGGGGCAGGTGTCAGACACCAGGAATTTTGTCAAAACCCGGAGAAAGGTCCCGCTTGTACAGGTACCGTGAGTGGAGATGTAACTTGGTGTCCAGTCACTCCCACATGTGTAAGAAAGTCTGAAGACAGGGAAACAGTGGGAGGCAAGTGAGATGAAGAGATTACTGACGTGGCCGCCCCAGTGTCCACTAGAAACTCAAGAGGATGGTTGTCCACTTCCACAGTCACTGTGCCGCATGATGAAGAAGCACGAGTGGCCATAAAGGCGGGCACCGGTTGGCCAGAGCTTCATGATTGTGGATTCAGAGGAGGGGGCGGAGGAGTGTCTGGATAACCCCTAGGACCATTCTCTGGATAGATTCTGGGTCCATGTTCAGGGTAACTTCTGACACCAGCCTCTGGATAATCTCTTGGTCCTCGTTCTGTGTATCTTCTGGTTCCCTGTTCAGGGTTATCCATGTTGTGAGGGCAATTCCTCTTCAGGTGGTAGGGGCTGCTGCACGTCCAGCAGCGAGGTCCCCTTGGGGCTCCACGGTTGGACACATTCCTGTATTGCTGGACTGATGAATATTTAGGCTCCAATGATGGAGGTCCATATTGATCATGGGCCTGGCTAACCATGATAGGTGCTGTTGTCACTTCTGCTGATTGCTCCTTAGCCTTGGTCTTCTGTGCCTCCTTTACTTCTCTCTGGAGTACTTTTTGGAAACTCTTCACCACAGACAGAGCTTGTTGGAGGGGACCATCAGGTAATTCAGGGCGTAGTGATAGGACTTTAGCCTTCAGGGTATCTTCCAGACCATCAATGAATGCACGGACCAGCGAGGCCTCCTGTGTCCTTATGTGCGTTGAGTAGCCTAGATCTTCAAATTGCATGGTTATTCTAGATGCATACTTTTCCACAGATTCTCCTGGCTCTTGTGGCACATCTTGGATTGATCCAACTTGATCTGAGAGACGGTTCTGCGCCCATTTAGTGAGTTGAGAAATATATTCTTGTCCTGACTTGTAGCTATTCAATGACCCAGCCTGGCCAGAGTTCATCTCCTTTTCTATTGTAGGGAGAAAGTAACTTGAGGCTTTGATAGATGTGATTCCTGCCAGATCTGCCCAAGTGGCCCCATAGATCTGTCTGATCTGCACCAATCTCCTCACATATTGCATAGGCTGCTTCTCAGGGTCTGGTAACTGGTTCACAATGGAGTCAATCTGCGTAGGATCAAAGGGTTGGTATCTCACCTTTTCAGTGTCTGTGGGCGGCACCGGTATGGATGAAGTGTCTGTGAGCACCCACAGTGGCAGTGGTGGCAATGGAGACTCCAGAGGGCCTTTTGGAACAGGCGGTGTTGGAGGTGGCGGTAGTGGTGCAGGCGTTGATGCAGGCATTGGTGCCGGTGCTGGTGCTGGTGCTGGTACTGGTGCTGGTGCCGGGGCTGGTGCTGTGACTGGTGCCGCATCGTCCAGCTGGGGGCTGGTAACCATCAATGGCAACATATATTTAGATACCAGGGACATTACTTTCTCCATTCCATCCTCGTGATAACAGACAATTCTGATTTCTTGCAGGTTGAGATTGTACGTATTCTGCAGACAATTCTTGATAACTTCAATGTGTTCTTGCATACAGGGGCCCAAAGGATATCCAAAAGCACCAGAGGATATTAACGGTATAGCCAAGGATCTACGAGGAAGCATATCTATCCCTAACTGCCCAGCTAACGTGATCACAGTTCTGAGGGTGTGCTGTAACACTGCACGGCTGTGCTCGGGAGCATTGTGATCATACACGGGGCCCACAGCATGTAACACCAAATCACAGGGCAGCTTTCCCCCTCGTGTGGCCATCACTCCTCCTGGTGATAGGGGGCCCTGTGTCTCAATAAAGGTCTGACATTCTTGCGTTATGGTGGGACCCCCCTTTTGCGCTATCTGCTGGGCCAAACCACCCACATGTGACAGATTGGAATTAGCCGGGTTCACCACCACCCCACCCGATGAGTGGTTATGTCCCCATACCCCACTGCAAGGGAGCCCTGAAAACCCTGAGCCGTTTTGTAGTAGCGGGAATGACAGGGGTACCAAACTTCAGGCACCTGTGCTTCGGAAACCAGCAAGGGTCGTGGTTTCATGGGAAGTAAGGGCTTGGGGGCGGCTGGAGTGAGCGGAGGAGCTGGGGGTGCAGTCTGAACGATCCCAGGGACTGTTGGTACGGCCGGAGTGATCAGGGGAGCCGGGGGTGCAGCCGGAGTGACCGGAGGCCTTCTGGGTGTAGCTGGAATGGCCGGGGGTGCTGGAGGTGCAAATAGAGTGACCGGAGGAGTTGGGGGTATAAATGGGGCGACCGGAGGCCATGGCAGGCTTGGTCGAGATGGCGCAGCATCGGAAATCAAGGGTGCAGGTGCTGGGGTGAGGTCCGAGGGTGGAGGGCCCCAGCCCCCGTCATCATCCTCCGAGGGGTCCGCATTGTCTACTATGTGGCGCCGGGCCCGGATCACCTCCAGAAAGGCAGGGGAGTTTATTAAAGCCTGCACATCCACACTCCGATTCAGGGCATGATCAGCTGGCGTGTTTACATATATCCCGGTAGGCTGTACCGGAAGACTAGGCCCGAAGACCGGAACAGGGGTAGGACCAGCGGAAGCAGATGTGGGAGGAGCGGAAGCGGATGTGGGAGGAGCGGAAGCCGGCATATTCTCAGGAAGGGGCGGACCCTGGTAATATCCACCAGAAGCTGTCAACAGTGGATATATCGGCTGGGGTGGATATCCGGGTGCCCCAAGATGGCCACCGGTGGAAGTGATGAACGCCCCACTTCCTTCCACGCCCTGGGAGGGACCCGGCAAACAGGGTGGCTCACACACACGGCATTTCCCCACCCAGACTGGATTTTGCTCACTGCACATGGGACACACCCACATTCCTGAGGACTTCATGTCTCCGCCATTATAGGGCGGCGGCGAGGACGGTGTATTTGACAACAAAGGCACGGCGGCCATTTCACCTTGTACAGTGCTATTGCCCGAAGGCTTTTTATAACCAAACACAGGCTCTGCATCGACTGTCCCTCCTTCCCATCGACCTCCCTCCACCCCTCACTTTGCAGGCTTCGTGCTACCCGTAAATGAGCCTGAGCCTGATCCAACAGCCCCTTATCTCTCAGCTTGCCTTTTTCCTTCTGTATTAAATCATTCCACACAGAGGGCTGCAGTCGCCCTGTCGCTGGTAGACCAGCATACTTGTATAGTCTGTCCACATTCTTGACTGCAATCTTCCCTTCCCGTGATTCTACCAGTGTTCTCACTTCCACAGCATCTCTATTTAATCTATGAGGCACGGACCTTTTTTGCTGAAAATGACGCAACATGATTCACAGAATACTACGTCCCTACTGCAGTTAGGACGCTGGTAACAGCGATCAACACCAGATCCCTTACAATCCGCCTAACCACGCTCTCAGCACTTAAGTACAACCAATAAACACGGATCCAGGTATACAACGTGTTTCTAGCAATTCCAGTACCTAAGCACGACACCACAGGACACTATTAGTCATCCCAACTCCTTGGTGCTTACAGATCGCCTTGCCACGGTATTCTGAAGGTTTCAGAACTGCTTCAAACGACAGTTCTGAAAGAGACCCTTCTCTTTATCTCTAACTCATAAGCCACGGAGCTAGTACACTACGTGCTCATAATCCTTCACAGGCACGGAACAAACTACACCACGTGCCCCCCTCAGTCTTCTCGTGAGTGCGGAACTATGTACACAACGCACTCGGACTTTCGAGTCACCGTCTCATAAGCACAGAACCTCGTACACCATGTGCTTATCCCTGAATTTTATATAATATCATGTGTGCGTCTCCTTTCACTTTCACTGTGCCGGCCCCAGTCTGTGAAACTTGAGATGCCTTTAACCTTTCTCTCTGAATCACTGGCTACTGACAGTCACAGGCAGGGTTAATGGATGAGGAACAATGACTGGCGAGGGAGGCGTGGTGTACACACAGGGACGAGCCGGGGGCTACGTCACTTTGTTGCCGGGGTCCGGAGCCTGGCGCGGGCTCGTGCTCGATTTCACCACTTAATCAATCACCCCCCAGACCCAACAGACACCCCCAGAACAACCAATAGCGGCTGAGAAGCACAGTGAGGACGACACATATGAATGTGTTGTCCACTTACCGTACTTTGAGGTTGATCAGGCCTCGAGGTCAGCCGATACAGGTATCATCCAAGGTATCCAAGCATGGGTCCGTAGGGGCCACGAGCTGCTGGCCAGGTCCCTTCGTGGTCGCCATTGTCGGGTTCAAATTTTACTGTTCCACTCCCTCGCCAGTCATCCCAGATTAGACTATGAACACGTGGTACCAGATAAGAGTAAATCAGACCGAGAGAGTCCGGTTCAAGCTTATAACGTGTCCAGGTTTAATAATGACAACGTACACGGCAACAACTACTGAACCCAATATCTGGGTACAGGGCATTTTATAGTCTAAAAGATAAGCATGTAAATGTCCATGGCAGGGTGGGAGTTAGGTGGGATTAAGCTAATATCTATGTTTGTTAATAATAATAGTTCTTTGTATTCTGAGAGTCCGTTCTTCATCACGTCATGGTATCATCCCTTGGCTGCTGGGATACCGGTTATCTTGGATTTCTCATAGCACGGCCTGTTGCAAGCACGGTGAGGACCAATCAGCTTGTCCATTCTCAAGGCAACTTCTGCACAGCCATATCTTCTTTTCCAGCATACACATCTAAGAAGACACTTTGTTTACAAAACAGCTCCTTGTTCACAGATTCATAGTGGGAAAGAAGGAAAGAAAGAAATAGATGGAAGGGGGGAAGAGACAAAGAGAGAAGAGAAGAAGAAGAGAAATAAAGAAGGAGAGACAGATAGATAGAAAGGGAAAGAGGGAAAAGAGGGAGAGAGTGACATGGAGGAAAGAGAGAGATGAAGAGGAAAGAGGGGATGAGAGAAGAGAGAGAGAGAGAAAGAAGAGAGAGAAAGATAGAGAGAAGAGAATGATGAAGAGGAGAGGGAGAGAGAGAAGAAAGGTAGAGAGCGAGAGATGGAGGAGGGGGGGGGTGACTCAAAGACGAAGAGAAGATGTTGGATACGTACCTGAATACAGGAAAAACTTATTGTTTCATTTAATGCTATATGAGTATAAAAACTAAGATTAATAGATAATATATAATTCATCCTCCACATTCCAAAGCCCCTTAAATGGTATTATGAGACCGGTGCTACAGTTTAGCAGTATGCTGAGTGAGGGGGATCAGAGTGCTGCCAGCTTACAGGGGACAGTGCCCAGGTCGGTGCTATTGTCCTCAAGTCTTTTGTTGTGGAAGTGCTGCAGAGTGAGAACAGCGCAGTAGGGGTTAATGGTTACTGAGCACTGTCTGTGTCTCTGGCTGTGCAGTCTGTAGACTTTCGTGTGTTTACGATGTCTGCCAAATGCTCCTATAGCCTCAACGGGAGCCGATGTGTAAGTGCCTGAGAAGCCGAAGGGGGGAAGAGCTGCAGAGCTCCAAAAAACAAGCACTCCACAACCAGTTACCCACCGAGCATGAGGCCAGGGGGCCGACACCAGCACCAGTCCTTCACTGTAGCCGTCCAGGTCCTCGCCGAACACAGAGGGAGCCTGAAAGCACATGCACCTCAGGCGCCAAGGGGAGACCCCGGGACTCCGCAGCGGGATAAATCACGCGGTGAGTAGCAGCACTGCTCCCATCACCTCTAACGCTTCCGTGCCCCGCTTCCGCTTGGCTCCAGCGGAGTGGGAATTCCCCGGAGATCCCCCGGACCGACGTAGCAGCTGCAAGGATCCACCACTCACCCCCAGTTGTTAAGTCCCAGGCACCTTGCAAGGAGACTAGCAGCCAAACACACAAAGGGGCCACCGCCGGAACTCAGCCTTGTGGTGGTGGTGGTGGGGGGGGAGTGCTTGCAGACCTCCGTGCAGCTCAAAGTTTCTATTTGGGGCAGTTGAAGCAGGTTGTGGGCTTCCCGGGAGGTTCCGGTATGCGGTCCCCTGCTCTGGGCGGTTTTGGAGTGTCCAGGATGCCGTTGAATTGCCGGTGAGCTGGAAAGACCGGGAGAGCTCCCTTAACTTGCGTCTGGCGCCATAAGCTGCAGGACACGCCCCCAAGTATGTGCCAATACTTGTCCATAGCGCTCCTAACCTCCCTTGCTCTACAAATGTCTTAACCCGTCTGTCGTTGTGTTGATAGGTCTTGAGTGCAGAAGGTCCTTCCTCTTTTTGGCTCTAGCTTGTTTGAAACCTCTTCTGATGCTCCTTTTTGAGTACCTCCTTTCTTCAAAACGCAATGTCAATTCTTGTGCCTGTTTGAAGAAAGAAGTCTCCGATGAACAGATGCGTCTTGTCCTTTAAAAATTGCCGTGTTGGTATACTATTGATTAGTGGGCGGGGGGGTGAGGAAGAGGCATGTAACATGGAATTCACTGACGTGCTCTTCCTGAACACCTCAGTCTGTAGAAAGCCCCGAGTATCCTTCTGAACTTTAACATCTAGAAAGTCAACCATCTTATAATTACAAGTGATCTTTACATTGATGTTGTTCTTATTTAGGGTGTCTACAAAATCCATGAGGTCTCCGTCTGTACCCTGCCAAATCATGAAAACATCATCAATGTAGTGGGTCCACAAAAGCACGTTTTCACACTTTATAGCTGGTTGGCTCAGGAATATCTCCCTTTCCCACAGCCCAAGGAACAGATTGGCATATGAGGGTGCAAACACCGCCCCCATAGCTGTTCCCTGGAGCTGTAGGTAGGGTACCCCTTTAAAGAGAAAAAAAATTGTGCGATAGGGCAAATTCCAGGAGCTGTAAAAGAAAGGAGATAAAAGCTGAATCCAATTTAGTAGTACTCAGAAAAAATTGGACTGCTCTGATACCGTCTCCATGCCTAATTGATGTACAGTTGTGGCCAAAAGTATTGACACCCCTGCAATTCTGTCGGATAATACTCCGTTTCTTCCTGAAAATGATTGCAATCACAAATTCTTTCGTATTATTATCTTCATTTAATTTGTCTTCAATGAAAAAACACAAAAGAGAATGAAGTAAAAAGCAAAACATTGATTATTTCACACAAAACTCCAAAAATGGGCTAGACAAAAGTATTGGCACCATCAGCCTAATACTTGGTTGCACAACCTTTATCCAAAATAACTGCGATTAACCGCTTCCGGTAACCATCAATGAGTTTCTTACAATGCTCTGCTGGAATTTTAGACCATTCTTCTTTGGCAAACTGCTCCTGGTCCCTGATATTTGAAGGGTGCCTTCTCCAAACTGCCATTTTTAGATCTCTCCACAGGTATTCAATGGGACCCTCCATTGTTTTTTTATCAATGGTACATTCTTCATTGGCGTGTTCAAGGATCTTGTAAAGTTTCGCTTGAAAGACAGAAGTCGGGTTGTAAGTCAATCTTTTATAACAATTTACATCTTTCAATTGTCTGTATGCCTCTTTCTCATAAAGGTCTTTGGGCCATAATATTACATTGCCCCTTTTATCAGAGGTTTTGATGACTACATTTTTGAGTCCATACACGTCGCTCCCATTCCCCGCCTCCCATGATGTCACTGGCGGGCGTGGACGGGAGATGACGTCTGACGTCGAGGCGGGCGCTTCTGGGACTGGGGACGCAAGCGCCGCTTTACACGTGGAGTGGCAGCTATAAGAACCTGCATACCACCAGCTACTAGCACCCTGCTTGAAGAAGTAGAGGCGAAACGCGTTAAGGGTGAGCCATATTTTACCACATAGGACCAGCTTATTTATAGACCCCCACAGCGATGGACATAATCCTTGGTGTTTAACTTTTTGTATTGCTTCCGGCATCCTGTTCCTGGGTACCTGGTCAGACTACCCCTGATTTCACCCTCTCCCTGGCTCTAGCAAACAGAGCTTCAGCTAGTGACAGCACATTGACTACTTTAATTGTACAGGATGGCACCTGTGCAAACTAGAATACGGTTTATGTGTGCTTATTGAACATCTGCACACCAGGGCACTCCATCCACACTAATATTCAGTGACAGTGCAGATTCAATATCAGTGTTTACTTTCTATATACTAGACACCAATTTGTATAAAGTGTGCAGAGTATGTAGTGCTGACCGTGATCCTGCTAGAAGCTGTATTTTTACAACATTCCTGCAGAGGAAGAACTGAGGGGTTAGACCCCTGCTGCATTACCTCCAGAAGGGCAGCTATACAACTGTGCCCCCACTATTTGATCCTCTGAAGCCCCCCTTTTTCATCTAGTTTTTACATTGTCATCTCTTTTCTTTTATTCCAACTGTTGTCATATATCCAATGGCACTGTTTTGCACTTGATATCACTTGTTCAGTTACTTCATGCACTCTACTTTGGCACTAACGTACACCTTATGTTAAGCACAATCCATTAAGCGTTATTTGAAATCTGGTGGGTAGAGGATTGCCCTTTTTCTTGCACTTTTTGCACATATACCAGTATGTTTTATATGATCAAATAGATATATGAGTATTTTTGTACACAGGATATATCACACTGGTTTTTAGCACTTTACTACTAATCACATTTAACCTTGAAAAGTGTTTGATGATCGCAGGATTTTATCACTTATTTTAACTAAACTTTGTTGGAATCATAAGCCACAGGAACAAAGGAAGTAATCTGTATTATAAAGCATTCTTTTATTACACCTATTGATTTTCTTGTCCTTCATAATTTGGCATTAAAATATTAGTGGGGTTTTGGTCTCTAATGGGATAAAGTAATCTGATATCTTATCTAATGAATTGTTGTTATTTGTTATGATGTATAGCCTGGGCCAACGCGATCCAGAGGTGGGGCAAATCACGCTGCTGGAGTGGTCTCGGATCACGGACCTCTGCACCCTTCTGCAGAGTTTTGAAATGGCTACTAAGATGTTTAGCGCTGACAATGCATCACTATTCCGGTCATCTACATGCTGGAGCACACTTTAACCAGTATTCGGAGTCAGGTGGCCAAGAGGAAGGGGAGGAAGTAGAGGAGGAGGAGGCATATGCGGAAGGGATAACAAGATCTCAATGGTCCAGATGGTCGGCAGCACTAAGGCGGCTGGCATGGGAGAGTGAGTGAGAGGGAACAACGCATGGTAGCAGCAAAACTGTTGATGGTGGTGCAGGAGCCGAGGAAGAAATGGAGGTCAAAGAGGCATGGTTATGGAAGACTGAGCAGATGAGGGAGATCTTGATTCTTGATCACATTTCTGTTGTGCGACGTTGGGGGGAGAGGGCAGAGGAAGGAAGCTTGAATGTTATCTCGCCGCCACCAATACAACAAGAACTTGTGCCTTCTTGCTGCAGTACCTGCAGCATGATTGTTGGATTGTTAGAATTCGAAGTAATGCCGGCTACTGGGTTGCCACTGTTAGATCCCCAGTACAAGAGTAAATTTGGCCAAATGATTCCTGCCCTGGAAAGGGATGCATGCATGCAATAGTATCAACAAAAGCTTTTACACAATCTTAGTACTGCTTTTCTCCAAAACACTAGTGGTGCGCATAGTGAATATCGCAGTTCTAACTTTGCAACCTTGGGAACATCGAGTCGTCATCACTCAAACGTTAACAGTAACAGTATCTGGTAGCAGGAATTTTGTAGAATCGTTTCACCATTTTTTTTTTTTTAGATCATCCTTTGCGACAGCAGAAGAGAACAAATCTGACACATAGTGAATGCCTAGAGAGGATGGTACTGGAGTATCTACAGCTGAATATCGATGCCATGACTGTGGAACTGGACCCTTGTGCATTTTGAATTGCACTTCAAAAATGGCCTGAGCTCGCCTCTCATGCCTTGGAGAATTTGTCGTGCCCAGCAGCCACGTTCTCTCTGAACATGTCTTCAGCACTGCTGGTACTGTGCCGACGGATTAGCGCAGGCGGCTGTCCAGTGACAGTGTAGACAGGCTAACATTTATCAAGATGAGCAAGTCATGGATCCGCAAGGACTTTTCCACCACTGTGTCAGCCTGGGGAGACTAAGCGCTTGTGTACTTTTCAATGTGCTGCATTAAACTCCCCATTTTAATATTTCAACTCTGGGGCAATTGATGCCACTTAAGTGGTGGCTGTGCCTAATGTTTTTGAAAAATGGAGACTGTTGTTGGGGTCTCCTTGCTCTTGCTGTTTGTTGCTTGACTTGAGTAGGGTCCTCTGAGCTCAATACCTATCCTTGACACATCCTGCCCCTGTTTCTGAATATTCAACCTTTTTGTCCATCGAACCAGTGATGAACAAATTTGCTGTATTCACATCCACAATTTTTGGGTGCTTGTAGTGATTACTACATCTCCCTTAATGTTTGTGTAAACTGGTTTTGAGCATCAAACCAGGTTTTGGCAAATGTGATGTATACACATGAACAGTTTTTGGGCCCTTAAAAGCATTGTTTGGTCAATCTCCCCTGTCCACTAGGCCTATACAGTTCACTGACCTACCTGACTTGTTCTTCCTGTAATTCTCCACAAAACATATAGTTGGCCCACCTGTGTGTGGCAGGGCATAACATTGATGGGAGCGCTTGCATGAGCTTTGAGTTTATCCGACTCAGTAGGCCTAAACAGGTCACATGACTACCTCCCTACTATGTTCTTTAATACTCCATGACACAGATATTTGTCCCACCTGTGTGTGGTGGGGCATAACATTGATGGAAGCGCTTGCATGAGCTTTGAGTTTATCCGGCCCAGTAGACCTAAACAGGTCACTGACCTACCTGACTAGTTTTTTCGTTAATATTCCACGAAATGTTTACAACCCCTGGCAAAAATTATGGAATCACCTGGCTCGGTGGATATCCATTCAGTTGTTTCATTTTGTAGTAAAAAAGCAGATCACAGACATGGCACAAAACTAAAGTAATTTCAAATGGCAACTCTCTGCCTTGAAGAAACAGTAAAAGAAATCTTGAAAAGAATAATATGCTAGCCTGTAACGGTTACTTTTGTAGACCAAGCAGGGGGAAATATTATGGAATCCCTCAATTCTGAGGAAAAAAATATGAAATCTCTCAATTCGGAGGTAAAAATTATGGAAACATCTGTAAGTTTTCATTCTCAAAACTAACACCTGCATCAAATAAGATCTTCTCATTAGTCTGCATCTAAAAAGGAGTGATCACACCTTGGAGAGCTTTTGCACCAAGTGGACTGACATGAATCATGGCTCCAACATATGAGATGTCAATTGAAACAAAGAAGAGGATTATCAAACTCTTAAAAGAGGGTAAATCAACATGCTATGATGCAAAAGATGTTGGTTGTTCAGTCAGCTGTGTCTAAAATCTGGTCCAAATGCAAACAACATGGGAAGGTTGTTAAAGGGAAACATACTGGTAGACCAAGGAAAACTTCAAAGCGTCAAGACCGGAAACTTAAAGCAGTATGTCTCCAAAACAGGAAATGCACAACAAAACAAATGAACGAATGGGAGGAAACTGGAGTCAATGTCTGTGACCGAACTGCAAGAAACCGCCTAAAAGAAATAGAATTTACGTACAGAAAATCTAAACAAAAGCCATCATTAAAACCTAAATACAAAAAAAACAAGGTTACAATGGGCTAAGGAAAAGCAATCGTGGACTGTAGTTGTCTGGATGAAAGTCATATTCAGTGATGAATCGTGAATCTGCATTGGGCAAGAAACGTTTGTTTGGAGCTTTTGTTTGGTGTCGTTCCAATGAGATTTATAAAGATAAGCCTGAAGAGAAAATGCAAATTTCCACAGTCATTGATGATATGGGGCTGCATGTCAAGTAAAGGTACTGGGGAGATGTAATGGCTGTCATTACATCTTCAATAAATGCCCAAGTTTACATTGATATTTTGGACACTTTTCTTATCCCAATTGAAAGGATGTTTGGGGATGATGAAATCATTTTTCAAGATGATAATGTATCCTGCCATAGAGCAAAAACTGTGAGAACATTCCTTGAAAGAAGACACATAAGGTCAATGTCATGGCCTGCGAATAGTTCGGATCTCAATCTAATTGAAAATCTTTGGTGGAAGTTGAAGAAAATGGTCCATGACAAGGCACCACCTGCGAAGCTCATCTTGCAACAGCAATCATAGAAAACTTGAGCCAGATTGATGATGAGTACTAGTTCTCACTTATTAAGGCCATGCCTCAGAGACTGCAAGCTGTTATAAAAACCAGTGGTGGTGCAACAAAATACTAGTAATGTATTTGAGTGTTGTTTTGTTTTTGTCATGATTCCATAATTTGTTCCTCAGAATTGAGTGATTCCATAATTTTTTTTCCGCCTGCTTGGTTTACAAAAGTAACCGTTACTGGCTAGCATATTTTTTTTCTTCAAGATTTCTTTTAGTGTTTCTTCAAGGCAGAGAGTTGCCATTTGAAGTGACTTTAGTTTTGTGCCATGTCTGCAATCTGTTTTTTTTCTACAACTGAATGAACATCCTCCAAGCCAGGTGATTCCATATTTTTTGCCAGGGGTTGTAGTTGTCCCACCTGTGTGTGGCAGGACATAACATTGATAGGAGTGCTTGCATGAGCTCTGAGTTTATCTGGCCCAGTAGGCCTAAACAGGTCACTGACTTGCCTCTCTAGTTTATCCTGTAATACTCCACAAAACGTATAGTTGCTAAGCAATGTTTAACCTTGAAATGCTAGGCCAGGTCCTGTTCCAGACCCTGTGCCATGTAGGCAGGCTGGATCATTCAGCAATTTTTGGTCTTGGACAATTGATGCCATTTTACTGTGGTCTAACCCTATGGGAAGAGTAAGGACTCTTGTTGGGGTCCCCTTACTGTGTGGTGCATGATTTGAGAAGGGTGTGACATGCCTATACCTGTTTCTCATCCTCTTTTTACTCCTCCACCTCTTTTTACTGAATGTAGAAAACTACTGACACTTTTCCCCTGTAATTCATCAATTTGTCAATCCAAAGTCAGTTTCACTCACCTCTGAAATTATAGGTGAATGTTAACCACCTTCTATTTTGTATTGCTTTGAAAGAGTGTGCAGGCTGGTATAGACAGTGTCTTGCGCACCCATGCTATGCCATGAGACTATTTGTACTGTGGGTAGATTGTTGTCACTTTTCCTGGTGTTTGTTGTCTATTCGGAGTAGTTTGGCAGCTTTTGGACACTTTTGAAGGTGTTTTCTATGTGTTTGCTGTAGCCTGCCGTTGATTCCAATGGGGTTCGACGAACAATTCGTCGAACACACCCCAATTCGGTGAATCTAATTGAATTCGAACACTTAAGTGGTGGCTCATCACTAATCAACACTGCAGTTGGAATAGCTCACCAGTTCAGCACTGAACAGGGTAAGGATGTGTCTCATCATACAGTGTCACAGCGTTTAAAAGGATTTGAACTGAAAGCCCACTCTGCAGTGACCGAACCTTTCATTACCAGAAATAATTAAAAGGCTAGATTTGCCATTGGTGAGGAATATGTTGTGTGGACAGAAGAGAAATAGTGCAGAGTTCATTTTAATGATGAAAGCACATTTAATTTATTTGGATCTGATGGGAAACATTATTTTCATCGACAAACTGGTGAAAGATTAAACCCAAAGTGTGTAGGTTTTGGGAATGTTTTCTGCTTTAGGGGTTGGACCTCTCATACAGCTACATGGCAGAGTAAATTTAAGTGTATATCTGAACCTTCTTTAAAGGGAACCTGTCAGGTGGTTTATGCTTCCCCAGCTATCATTGACTGTACCTGCAGCATCATAATACTATTCTAATCTTCCCTGTCTGAGCTCATAGTGTAATGTGAAAGGTGAATAAAAAGCATTTATACACTTACATTTCAGTCCCCACCTTGGAGGAGGGGTACTGTCTGGCAGGATAATAGTTAACTCACTTTTAACTTGGATAGCTAAAGGACTTGTGTGATGTAACGGTCATGTGACCATAGTGGGCGGAGCTAATCCAGCAAGCATATTTTGTTCTATGAGAACTTGGCTCCACTTATTGTAGTCACATGGTTGTGACATCACATCAGGTCTCCCAACATGTTCTAGCACAAGGCTGAAATGTTAACTATTAACCTGCCAGACAGTCCCCGTCCTCCAAGCTGGGGACTGACTGTCTCATTACATAAGGAAATATAAGTGTATACGGTAAATGCTTTTTTTTCACCTTTCACATTACACTATTAGCTCAAACAGGGATGATTAGAATAGTATGATGCTGCAGGTACAGACAATGATAGCTGGGGAGGCATAAACTAGCTGACAGGTTCCCTTTAACATGTTTCTTATTTGCATTTAGCACTCAGTCAACAATTTTCATGCAGGACAATGCCACACAGCAAAACAGGTAAAGTAATTCCTTGAAACAGAAAACATTGAAACAATGAAATGGTCAGAGTCCTGATCTAAACCCTATAGAAAACCTCTGGAAAATCCTTGGTGACAAAATTATGGCCAAATAAACCCACAACAGTCACAGAATTGTGGAAGAGACTGGTAGAAGGGTGGACCAAAATAACACCAAAGCGGTGTGAGACTAGTGATGTCCTGTGGCCACAGATGTGCTGAAGTCATTCAAAGCAAAGACCTGTACACTTCCTACTGATTGTTGACTGTTGTAACCTTTACAAAATTTTGTTTTAATCTTTCTGTGTGCTACAGTTATTTCTGTTCTCTGATTATGATCATCACATTTTGTGTAAAATAAAAGTTTTAAGTTGATATACTGTACTTTGGCTATTTTGGAAAACACTGTTCTAGTGGCGTTATGTACCCCTTACTCACAAACCTTTAAATGTTGATCAATGTAGATAACTTGATTTTGAATCATGCATTGTTCTCTAATTTTGATCGCCAGTGTATGTGTGGATAAATATCCACAAATATATCACAAAACACCTAGAGAATAAAATGTGAGTAAAAATAGTAAAAGAAGAATAAGAGCAATAGAGTAAGATGCTGGAGCAAGATACTAGAATAAAATGAATAAGAGCGCATGCGGTAATTTAAAAAGTTAATGAACAGCATGTAAAACAATAAAAACCGGACAAAATGACATACAGTAGGAAAGGCGCAATATTGAGAACTTCACTTAACCCATTTGGGTGTATTTAATTGGCAGTTCCACTTACTTTCACACTAATATTGTAGCTACATTTCCACCTCATGCTCCCACAATGATGTAATTGGTCCCTCTTACACATAATAGGATATGATCACATTGGTGATGAGTCTTAGGCGGCCGTCACACGCTGAGATATCTATAGCGATATTGTAAGCGATCACGTGCACGCGCGATCGCTTACAATATCGCTCACATCGCTGGTGAGATGTCACACAGACAGACTCACCAGCGATGTGGAGCCGCGATCTCGCTGGTAACTATGGTACACATCGGGTAACTAGGCGCCGCGCGTCGCTTAGTTACCCGACGTGTACCATAGTTACCATCTCCCAGCATAGACTCTGCGCTGGGAGATCGTTCATCGTGGTGTCATACACCACGATGAGACAGATCGTCAAATCGCTCATCGCTAGATCTGAGAACCGGACCTCAGATCAGCGATGTCACGATCAAGTGATTTAACATCGTAAATCGCTTGATTACATGCAACGATTTTAAGCCCGATATCGCTTAAGCGATCAAAAAGGAGATCGCTTAAACGATATCGGGCAAGAAATCGTTGCGTGTGACAGCCGCCTTAAAATGTTTACCTTTACCAATTCACCTCTGAATTGTGAAACGCTGTGGAATATGTTGGCGCTATATAAATAAAGATTATTTATCATTATTATTATTTAGGAATGTTTTAAAGGAAAATCCCCATCTGTTTCGTTTTCGACTGCCATTATATCTCGCACATGCTCCCGTACCGTACTCTAACTTTTAAGTTCTCTTGTAGTTAGCCCTATATATACACACACACACACACATATTTCTTGAGAAAAAATAGCTCAACAAATTTTGGGGTCCATTTGATCCTGTTGCTTGTGAAAATGAAAAAAATTAGGCTAAAACAACATTTTTGTGGAAAAATAATTTTTTTTATCCTTTTCACAGCTTCACATATGAAGCATTTGGGGGTTAAAAGTGCTCACCACACATCTAGATAAATTCCTCGGGGGTAGGAGGTCTAGTTTCCAAAATGGGGTCACTTGTGGTGAGTTTCCACTGTTTAGACACATCCAGCCAATTTTCCGTTCAAAATGTTACATGACACTACTTCCATTCTGAGCCCTTGAGCCCTGCGCCGAGTGGTTTCCCACCACATATGGGGTATGCATACCCAGAAGACCTTCAAAATTTGCTGTACATTTTATCCAGCTAGCCTTGCGAAAATGAAAAAAATTGAGGCTAAAAGAATTTTTGTGGTAAAAAACGTGTTTTTTTTTTTTTTTTTTTTTCCCATTTTATTTTCACAAGGCTAAAAATTTCTATAAATGTATTGTGATGTTTATTGTAAACTAGATGGCGGCCCCATTCTAAAGAATTGGGTAATCTAGAATCCATATATAGTTTATTTACTAATAGTTAGGGGAGTGCGGTGAAATGAATTGTGTGTATATTGGCGGCTCAGTGGGTAGCAGAGTATATGGTGGCTCAGTGGTTAGCACTGCGCGGTGGCTTAGTGGTTAGCAGTGCGCGGTGGCTCAGTGGTTAGCAGTGCGCGGTGGCTCAGTGTTTAGCACTGCGCGGTGCCTCAGTGGTTAGCACTGTGCGATGGCTCAGTGGTTAGCACTGCGCAGTGGCTCAGTGGTTAGCACTGCCCGGTGGCTCAGTGGATAGCACTGCGCGGTGGCTCAGTGGTTAGCACTGCGCGGTGGCTCAGTGGTTAGCACTGCGCGGTGGCTCAGTGGTTAGCAGTGAGTGCGGTGGCTCAGTGGTTAGCAGTGAGTGCGGTGAGAGTGGTCAGCGCAGCGGCGTGGGCAGAGTGGTCAGTGCAGCGGCGTGGGCAGAGTGGTTAGCGCAGCGGCGTGGGCAGAGTGGTCAGCGCAGCGGCGTGGGCAGAGTGGTCAGCGCAGCGGCGTGGGCAGACTGGTCAGCGCAGCAGCGTGGGCAGAGTGGTCTGCGCAGCGGCGTGGGCAGAGTGGTCAGCGCAGAGGCGTGGGCAGAGTGGTCAGCGCAGCGGCGTGGGCAGAGTGGTCAGCACAGCGGTGTGGGCAGAGTGGTCAGCGCAGCGCCGCCCCCGGACGACTGGATCCAATATGGTGTCTGGGAAGTCTGGCGAGACTTCCCGGACGCCATCTTGGACAAAGTATGTCGCTGCCACCGGACGACTGGATCCAATATGGCGTTCAGGAAGTTTCGCGAGACTTCCTGGACGCCATATTGGATCCAGTAGTTCAGGGGCAGAAACATGTCGACTGAGGATCCAAGCGGCGGACGCAGGGCCGGTGGTAAGTATAGCGGAGTGTGTGTGTGTGTGTATGTATATGTGTGCGTGTGTGTGTGGACAAAGTGACGTAAGTGCGGACAAAGTGACGTAAGTGCGGCCAAAGTGACGGAAGTGCGGACAAAGTGACGGAAGTGCTTTGGGCTTTTATATATTAGATACACACACACATTATATGTACACACATGCAAATCTATAAAGATGTAGAAATATATATATACATACACACACATCATTCACAAATTCTATTACATACACACATATATACACATACTGTACATTGCATATGGAGGGGTGAGGAGAGCAGAGGCTGGAGGGGTGAGGAGAGCAGAGGCTGGAGGGGTGAGGAGAGCAGAGGCTGGAGGGGTGAGGAGAGCGAAGGCTGGAGGGGTGAGGAGAGCGGAGGCTGGAGGGGTGAGGAGAGCGGAGGCTGGAAGGGTGAGGAGAGCGGAGGCTGGAGGGGTGAGGACAGGGGAGGCTGGAGGGGTGAGGACAGATTGATGCGGCTCCTGGATGGAGAAGTATATTGACCGGGCTGTGGGCGGTGAGCGGCAGGGCTGGCGGCGGTGGGGGTGATGGCGGAGGCCGCACACCAGACCGGAGTGTGGGCGGGGCCAGCTCCCGGATGGAGGAGAATAGTGACCGGGCGGTGAGCGGCAGCACTGGTGGTGGTGCCGGTGATGCCGGAGGCCGCACACCGGACCGGAGTGTGGGCGGGGCCGGCTCCCGGAAGGGGGGAGGACGCACACTGGGCTATGTGCGGGGCCGCGGCAAGGGGCACACTGGGTATGTGCGGGGCCGCGGCGAGGGGCACACCGGGGTCTGTGCAGGGCTGTGTGTGTGTGTCCGGGTGTGTTTGTGTGTGTGATGTTGTTCGGATGGTGTGTGTGTGTGCACTGTAGGGGCGGCCGTAAGCGTAGCGGGCTGTATGAGTCCCGCTTATGGCCGCCATCTTGGTTCACCCTGAACGGGTGTAGGGCTCCAGTGACGTCACGTAGCTGATGACAAAGTGACGGAAGTCCTGGGCAAAGTGACGGAAGTGAGCTTGGGCTTTTATATATTAGATTGCTAATGATTAAGGAAGGTGTGCCTACTGTAACGCGTCTAGCGCCCTCTAGTACGCTGACAATTTTTTAAAATTTTAATACTTAAAATAAAGGATTGCTAAAGAAAGAAGACTAGCATCTGTGTTTCTTCCTTTCAAATTATCTACTGGGCGGTGGCCAAACCTCCACACCGAGTGCAGGAATCCAGGTGAAATCAGGCGGTGGCGCGGTATTCCCTTTCCTTCACTATTGATTCTTCTGTCGTGATCAATGTATCCAGCCTGTGATTTCACTCACTTTAGGGAGTGGAGCCATTCCGCACAGTAGAAAGGAAGACTAGCTCCGTACAGTGCATCCTACACTTCCTGACAGACGTTTTGTTGCTTATCCATGTTATGTAAATAAAAGCTTATAACCGGATGTTAAAATCATCCATTGGTTGTATAAATTACTCTTTTGAAAGCTGAAACTCTCTGAAATGTGGTTTATCTTAAGAAAATAATTTAGCATCAATGCTGAAATATTGATAATTTAATGAACACAGAATGGTCAGATTTTGGCAAAACAAAAGTTTTGTCGCCCACTGAAAGTAATGTGATTGTCAAACAAATAAATTAAAATGCAAATATATGTTGCATAACATTAGTGAATGAAGTTGTGGTTCTATTACTCATATTAAATATTTTGTGTGACTTCCATGAGCTTGAAGGACCATGCGGTTCAACAATGATTCATACAATTTATTAATGAAGTCATCAGGAATAGCAAAGAATGCAGTCTTACATGCCTCCCAGAGTTCATATAGATTCTTTGGTTTTGTCTTCCAAGCTTCCTCTTTCATCCTACCCCAAACATGCTCAATGATGTTCATGTCTGGTGACTGGCCTGGCCAGTCCTTGAGTACCTTGATCTTTTTTTCCTGGAGGAACTTTGTTGTAGAGATGGATGTATGAGATGGAGCACCATCCTGCTGCAGAATTTTACCCCTTTTATGATTTGGAATATAAGAGGTAGTTAATACTTCTTGATATCTTAGGCTATTGATATTGCCTTTTACCTTGCAAATGTTTCGCTCACCCCCATACTGAATGTAATCCCAGACCATGATTTTTCCACTACCAAATGTAACTGTTTTCTGAGTGTATTTTGGATCTATACGGGGTTCAGTAGGTCTCCTGCAAAATTTGCGACAGCTGTGGGATAATTCTGCTGAAGAGTCATCAGAGAAATCCACCTTCTGACACTTTTCCAGCGTCCATCTGTTTAGTGGGCTGTGGCACTTTGCAAATGCCACATGGTTTTTATTTGTCTTTTGTTTAGTGTTGACTTCTGGGCACTGATTCGAACATGGAGGCCATTTCGAGACAGAATCCTACAAACTTTTCTAGCTGACACGGACTTGAGGTGACCAAGCCTGTTGGAGCTCTGCTGCAGTGGAAGAGGGGCTTGCTTTGGATTTTGTAACCAACAAACATTCCTCCTGAGCAGTTGTCTTGCGTGGTATGCCAGACCTGGGCTTGTCAAACATATCTCCAGTCTCTTCAAATCTTTTTTTAATACTTTGTACCTGACACTGAGACACATCAAAGGTGCTTGCCACCTCTGCAGTGGATCTGTGTTGTGAATTCATTGGAGCTCCCTCCGGTGGGACAAACCCTGCCTGGTCACCGTGGATCACTCCAGGGAGCAAGTGTTTAAGCCTGTTCGCCACCAATTTGGAGTAGCGTTTTATATCCAAATTGATTAAAGAAATGGGCCTGTAGCTTACACAAGACGCCGCATCCTTTCCAAGTTTGTGCAGAACCACCACGTGCTTCATAAGTGCTTGGGCCGGGAAGGATCCACCCGAGAAAATATCATTGCACACTAACAAAAATATCGGTCCCAGGAGGTCCACATATTTTTTGTAAAAACCCGCGGTGTATTCGTCGGGCCAAGGACTCTTGCCCATTTTCATGTCCCTGATCCCAGCCTCAATTTTCCCCAAAGTAAAGTCAGCGGCCAACCGATCTTCGTCCTCCAAAGGAAACCTGGGCAAACCAGCCCTCCGAATATATTCCAAAAAATCTTCCTCAGAAGCTCGGGGGGCCTCCAGATTATATAATGAGGAATAGAAATCTCGGAATCTATTTAGACTATCACTAGTTTTATGAAGCATCGTGCCCTCTGGATCCCGGATACGAGGTATAAACGTTCGAGGGGGCCTGGGGTGAAGAGACCTAGCCAATAATTTCCCACTTTTGTTACCCAACAGGTAAAATCGAGACTTAGTCCACTCCCTATTCATCTTGTCTTTTTGATCACGAATAGATAAAAGTTTGTGTCTTGTATTAGATACAAGGGAAAGACTGTGCGGAGTTGGGTCAACCTTATGTTTCGATTCCAGCTCAGCAATCTGAGTAAGCAGGTCTGCTATGTCACGCGACCTTTGTTTCTTGAGATGGGCGCCATGTGCAATAAGCACCCCCCGTAGAACGCTCTTTAGGGCTTCCTATTTCACTGGACTTGGAGTCGAATCCGAGGAATGATCTGTCACGAAGTTCTTAATCGTAGTCTCGAGGTCCGAATGACACGCCTGATCAGCTAGCAGATTTTCATTTAGCCTCCAGGTAAAGCCACTCCCCCTGAATGGAGAGGTGGTCAATTTAAGATATACTGGGGCATGGTCTGACCATAGTATCGAACCTACGTCAGCTGTCATCCCCTGGTCCAGTAATGAATGTGACACGTAGAACCTATCAATCCTACTATATGTCGAGTGAACATGTGAGAAGAATGTGTAGTCTCTTATGTCAGGGTGAAATATTCTCCACACATCCACCAGATGGACCCCATCCCACTGTTTATTCAGGTGATGGAGAGATGGTGCAGGCTGAGAAGACTTACCGGCCGACGTGTCGACCACCGGATCAGCAGGATAGTTGAAGTCTCCTCCCATGATGATCAGGACCGAGCCGGCGAATGCCTCCAAGTGCCTCCTTAGGCGTGCAACGAATCTCAGTTGCTTCCTATTAGGAAAATACACATTAGCAATGATGAATGTATGAGAAAAGATATTCACCTTTAGGAACACAAAACGGCCCCCCCGGGTCAACCTCTTGGGCCAGTATCTGAGGAGCGCAGGATCGATGAAACGCCACTGAGACCCCCTCGTCCTAGAGCCAGAAAATGTGCTATGAAACCATAAAGGGCAATCCCCGGTTTCACATCTGGGATTTTGTCGGAGCGAAAATGGGTCTCTTGCAACATTAAAACGTGTATTCTAGCTTTATGAAACGAATAACAGATCTGCCTCCTCCTTTCTGGTTTATTGAAACCATTAAGGTACCTTTACACGCCGCTACAGAAGGTTGAAAACAACCGGGTTACGGAGAAAAATGTATCTTGCACCGTCAAATCAACCCGAGGTAGCAGCGTGTAAAGTAGGTTGTTGCCACAGGTCGCGGCACCTGTTTCAGAGCAGTGCTCTAAAACAGGTTGATTTCAACCCGAAGGTAGCGGTGTCTAAATAAGGTAGGGTAAGGTTTTTTCGCCACCTAGTTAACTCCCTGGGGCGTGACACAGCCTCTGGGAAACCGCCCCCCTTCAGCGATCATTGGTGGAAGCTCCTGCGTTACGATTGGTTGTCGCTGCATAGGGCGGCATATTTAAGGAGCTGACTAGTCACACTACACATTTGCTCTAGCATCATGTATTAGCCAGCCTTCCTGCGCTGGCTGGCCAATCATGATGCTATTGCTTTGTCCTATCACCATACGAACGTCTCGTAATCCACAATTCTGGCACGCCTATGTGTTGTCCCTGCTGCACCAGGTCCTCCCATATTACCTTCTGTAGCGGCGTGTAAATGAGGTATGGTGCTCTGCAGAAGGTAACTTGAGCACCCGGCGGTGCATCCAGAGATAGATTCAACCTTCTGTAGAGCACCTTGTAGCGGCGTATAAAGGCGGTATCGGGTACCGTTTGCAACCGTTGGTACATGCTCGTGCACGTGAAACACCCGGTTGTTTCTAAACTTCTGTAGCGGCGTGTAAAGGTACCTTTAGTGTTAAACGAACAGCAGCTAAGCGTAGTCATATATAACAGAATGGGCAGATAGTCCTTGAGCCCTCTCTATCTGGACACACGGCTCGGGGATAGGATCGGGAATGGGGATGAGCAGGTAAGGCAGGGTATCATAGGGGAAGGTAAAAAAACAACAAGTATACACAAACATACAGACATTAACCAAAAAGGGGCACCATTCGGTGCAGTTTTGCGTGCGGCTATGGGTGACAAATGCCATCCAGCACTGGGGATACGGATGATTTGCCTTGAGCGTCCGTCCCTCCGCGACGCCACCTTAAGCAACCATGATGGATTAATTAACTATTGTCCAGCACATCAATATGGGACTCAAAGATTGCTAAAACAAGCACATAACATATAGAATCCTAGAATGTCTCAGGTTTAAATCCCGACATGGCCCCACCCCTCCCCCAGATGCAGCCGGGTCCTCAGCGAAGTACGATGAGCAGAGTGTTAAATGGGAGAGGCACCAGGTGAATGAAGGAAGAGGCGGGGAAGGATGTGACATAGGGGGGTCAAGAGAGAAAGTATAGATTAGAGAAGAACCAGAGCTTGGTAAGTTGTAGAAATAAGAAGTGGAAGAGAGGGTCAATAGTATATGTGGAGAAGGGATCCAGGGCAGGTCAGAGCATGTGGAGCGGGAGTGAGAAGAGAAGGATCATAAGGAGCCAAATTATCAATATAGAGAGTAGTGAGAAAAGAGTAAAGGGAGTGGTGAGACACAGGGAGAGGGGATGGAAGAAGATGAGGAGGACTTGATAGTTCTGAAGCAATGTGCAGAAGAAGAGACAAACAAGAATCCAGAGAGAAAATAAAGGCACAGGTAGAAAGGGGGAGCTCTAATACCAACTCCCAAGGGTCGGAAGATCAACGACCAACAAGAGGCAATGACCAGGTGGAACTTGGAGCCTCATCAAGCTGTCCTAGTCCAGTAGGGCATCAGACAGGGTCCTAATGCTCATTCCACCGACGACCTGGCAGGGAAACATGGGGTCAAAAAAAGAAAAGTCATATAGGCCACAAACCACTTCCTTCCTCTTCAGGCAGATGGGCTCCTGGGTGAACGCTGGCGTCGTACCCCCTGCCATCTCGCAGGAGCAGGCGGCAAACGAGGGAGCGCAGGCCAATCAGGTAGAGCCATCTCCGGTATATCCAGGGTCTTACAAAACGCAGGGAGATCCGTCAGTTTCCTAAAAGACGCCGAGCGGCCTTCATGTGATGCGAAAAGCTGAAATGGAAATCCCCAGCGATATTTTATCTCCCGCTCCCTCAGCACCTCTAGGAGCGGTCGAAGTTCTCGGCGCTGTTGGAGCGTATGGCGGGATAAGTCCTGCAGAAATATTATGGGAGAGTTCAAGTACAGTACCTTTTCCTGTTGTCTGGCCGCAGATAGGATAGCCTCTTTTACTGCATAAAAGTGCACCCTGCAAATCACATCTCGCGGTCTGGTGTCCTGCAGGGGCCTTGGTGCCAGAGCTCGGTGCACTCGGTCCAATTCAATATGAGGGCCTTGTTCAACACCCATTACTTGTTTGAACAACCCCTGGACTGTGTTAGCAAGCTCCAAGGCAGGGATGGATTCAGGCAGTCCTCTTATTCTTATGTTGTTGCGACGATTGCGATTCTCCAAGTCCTCCTGAGAATATGCCAATTCCTCTAGGAGGGCTGAATGTGAGGTCAGCATTGCTCTGTGTGCTTGTAATTCATCCAGCACTGTCTCCTGCGCTCTCTCCACTTCCTCCACCCTTGAGGTGACCTCCTGTCTTAGAGCTGCCATCTCCTCTCTGTAGGTGTTCTCTATGCGGCGAACAAAGCGCTCCAAATCACCCTTGGTGGGGAGATACTTAAGATAATCTCCTAACTCACCCCCTGGGAAAGCGTCTGGAGAATCTTGGAAGTCTGAATCTTCCTCCTGAGTGCCACTGAGGGCTGCAAAGCGGTTCGCGCTTCTTCTCTCCCGCTTCTCCCATCCCCCTGTCGTATGCTGAGAGCAGGCAGGTGCCATCTTGGGGGTCGAGCGGTCCGGGACAGGGGTTGCTCCGGACCTCAAATATCGGTCCATTCTGCCCTGGGACCCCCCATCGTCAGCCCCGAGGCTCCCTGAAGGCTTCCTTGTCTTGCCCATGGAGACTGGGTGGCGGGATCGGCAGATAATTGCTGGTAATAGCAGCGGCGTCACGGAGCTCAGGCTCAGCGCGTCTTACTCCTCCATGCGCTAGGCTCCGCCCCCCAGTGAATGTTTTTTTTTATATTTTGTGGCACACTTTTGTGTGCTTAAGGATCTGCTTGTGTTTTGTCTTATTCTGATTGTGGGTTTGCAATTTACTTAGTATATTTGTTTATCTGCTCTCAGATAGGAAGTTTTCTTCCTAGGAATTTTACCATTCACTATTATCTGTTATTTCCAGTTCTGCTGGCATTTGATTCATAGAAGTCTGCAGATATAGAGGTCGCCAAGTCTTGGTGACTCTGGGTAATTTTTGTAATATCTTCTGTTGGTGGTTTTTGATAGTGTTTTATACTGACCGCAATAGTATTCTATCCTATCTTTCCTATATAGCTAGTGTGGCCTCTTTTGCTAAACCTTATACTCTGCCTGTGTTTGTTTTTTCCTTCTTTTGTTTTCCAGTTAATATCTGTGGGGGCTTGCTATTCTTTTTTGGGGTTCTGCTCTGAGGCAAGGTAGCTTTTCCTACATCCATATTTAGGAGCAGTTAGTTCTCTGGCTGTGCAGAGGTGTCTAGGTTTGGTTAGTTACATCCCACGGCTACTTCTAGTTGTGGTGTGTAGTCAGGGATTGCGGTCAGTACAGTTACCAACGACTTCTACAGAATCTGAATGTTACTCCTGAGTCATCGGTTCATAACAGTACAACTAGCCAAAAGAGTTAAAATCGAGATACATGCATCTCAGAAGAAGGGAAGAGAAGTGTTGAGGCTGTTGTTTCTTTTTTCTTTCTTCCCTCTTTTTCTATGGGTGACTGTGGAGTCTTGCTGCAAGGGTACAGGGAATTTCTGAGTATACAATTCAAACTCCAGTTTTGGAACCAAGAATTCGTACTCCAGATTTGTTTTATTATGATAGGTCCAAATTTTTGAGTTACAAAAATAATTGTAAACTGTTTTTTGAGACCTCGGTCCTTTGGTGATTCAGTTCAGCAGGGTAAAATAGTTATCTCCCTGCTGCGGGGCGATCCGCAGGATTGGGCATTTTCTCTCACCTCTGGGGATCCGGTTTTACTTAAAGTGGACTCCTTTTTACAGGCCTTCGGTTTAATTTATGATGAACCCGACACTGTGGATGAAGCTGAGAAGACCCTGCTGGCCCTATCTCAGGGTAAGGAGGCGGCGGAATTGTATTGTCAGAAATTCAGGAAATGGTCTGTGCTGACTAAATGGAATGATGATGCTTTGGCAGCGCTTTTCAGAAAGGGTCTTTCTGACGCTGTTAAGGATGTTATGATGGGGTTTCCTACGCCTGCGGGTTTGAACGATTCTATGTTTCTGGCCATTCAGATTGATCGGCGTCTGCGTGAGCTCTGAGCAGCTTGCTCGAGATTGTCATCCTCAGAGCAGATTCCTGTGCCGATGCAGTGTGATAGGATTCTATCTCCCACTGACCGACAAGGACTTAGACGCCGTAATAAGTTGTGTTTTTACTGTGGTGATGCGTCTCATGTCATCTCTGTTTGTCCCAAGCGGGCACAGAGGATTGCTGGTTCCTTTACTGTCATTACTATCCAACCTAAGTTCTTATTATCTGTGTCTCTGATTTGTTCCTTGTCATCATTTTCTGTAATGGCATTTGTGTATTCAGGTGCCGCCTTAAATTTGATGGATTTTGAGTTTGCTAGTCATTGTGGCTTCCCTATGCAGCCGTTGCGGGACCCTATTCCTTTAAGGGGCATCGACGCTACACCTCTTGCGCAGAACAAACCTCAGTTTTGGACGCAGTTGACATGGCACCAGCTCATCAGGAGGATTGTCGATTTCTGGTTTTGCATAACCTGCATGATGCAGTGGTGCTGGGTTTTCCGTAGTTGCAGGCCCATAATCCTGTTTTCGATTGGAAGTCTATGTCCGTAACTAGCTGGGATTGTAAGGGGGTACATGAGGACATTTCCTTGATGTCTATATCATCTCCGCCCCAGGAGATTCCAGAGTTTCTGTCTGATTTTCAAGATGTTTTTGCTGAACCCAAGTCCAGTTTTCTTCCGCCACATCGGGCATGTGATTGTGCTATTGATTTGGTGCCTGGCTGTAGTTTTCCTAAGGGTCGACTTTTCCACTTGTCTGTGCCTGAACATGCTGCCATGCGGAATTATATTAAGGATTCTTTGGAGAAGGGCCATATTCGCCCTTCCTCTACGCCGTTGGGGGTGGGGTTCTTTTTTGTTGCCAAGAAAGATGGTTCCCTGAGACCCTGTATTGATTATCGCCTCTTGAATAAGACCACGGTCAAGTTTCAGTACCCTCTGCCTTTGATTTCTGACTTGTTTTCTAGGGTTAAGGGGGCATTTTTGTTGGTTTACTAAAATTGACCTTAGGGGGGCCTACAATCTGGTTCGTATCAAGCAGGGACACGAATGGAAAACAGCGTTTAATACACCTGAAGGCCATTTTGAATACCTTGTGATGCCTTTTGGGTTGGCTAATGCTCCTTCCGTTTTTCAGTCCTTTTATGCAAGACATATTTCGGGAGTTGATTGACAAGTTCTTGATTGTATATTTGAATGATATCCTGATTTTTTTCTGATGATTGGGATTCTCATGTGGAACAGGTCAGGTCGGTCTTTCGGATTCGGCGTGACAATGTTTTGTATGTTAAGGGGTCTAAGTGTTGCTTTGGTGTCCAGAAGGTTTCTTTTTTGGGCTTCATTTTGTCTCCTATTGAGATGTTAAGGTTCAGGCTATTCATGATTGGGTTCATCCCACGTCCATGAAGGGGCTTCAGAAATTTTTGGGATTTGCTAATTTTTATCGTCGGTTCACTGCCAATTTTTCCAGCGTGGTGAAGCCGTTGACCGATTTGACTAAGAAGTGTGCTGATGTGGAGCATTGGTCTTCTGCGGCAGTTTTTGCCTTCCAGGAGCTTAAAAGACTATTTACTCATGCTCATGTGTGGCGCCAACCGGATGTTTCCCTTCCGATTCAGGTGGAAATTGATGCTTCTGAGATTGGTGCATGGGCCGTCTTGTAAATTTCATTCTTTTGGCTAAATTGCCTTCTTCTTCGGACTTGGTTACGTTGTTTTTTCAGCATGTTCGTTTGCATGGTATTCTGGAAAATACTGGCTGACAGGGGTGCCTAGTTTGTTTCTCGGTTTTAGGAAGTCTTTCTGTGCTAAGCTGGGTGTGGCTTTGTCTTTTTCTTCTGCGTTTCATCCACAGTCTAATGGTCAGACAGAGAGACCTAATCAGACTTTGGAGACTTATTTGAGATGTTTTGTGTCTGCGGTTCAGGATGATTGGGTTGCCTTTGGCCGAGTTTGCGCTTAATAATTCGGCTACGTTGGTTTCGCCCTTTTTTTTGTTATTTTGGTTTTCATCCTCGTTTTTCTTCGGGCAGGTTGCACCTTCTGCCTGTCCGGGTGTGGATTCTGTGGTTGAGCGGTTGCAGCAGATTTGGGATTGTGCGGTTGACAACTTACATCTTTCGCAGGAAGCTGCTCAACGTTTTGCTAACAGTGTGTTGGTTCTCGGCTACGTGTTGGTGATTTGGTTTGGTTGTCCTCCCGCCATGTTACTTTGAGGGTTTCTTCTTAATTTAAGCCTCGGTTCATTGGTCCATACAGGATTTCTAAAGTTATTAATCCTGTCTCCTTCCGGTTGGCGCTTCCGAGCTCTTTTGCGATTCATGATGTTTTTCACAAGTCCTTGTTGAGGAGATTTGTTGAGCCCATGGTTCCTGCTGTGTCCCCTCCGGCCCCGGTCCTGATTGATGGTGAGTTGGAGTATGAGGTTGAGAAGGTTTTGGATTCTCGTCTTTTGAGACGGAGGCTCCAGTACCTGGTTAAATGGTGGGGTTATGGTCAGGAGGATAATTCTTGGATTTCTGTATCTCGGATGTTCATGCCCCTGACTTGGTTCGTGCTTTTCATCTGGCTCATCCTGATAGGCCTGGGGTCTCTGTTGAGGGTTTGGTGACCCCTCCTCAAGGGGAGGGTAATGGAGTGAATTTATTGGAGCTCCCTCCGGTGGTTGTTGCTGGTGATGCAGCTGATTGTGTAGGCTTCACAGGTGAGGGTGATAATTGGCAATCTGGTTCTTGGAGCATACGATGGTTTGAAGTGGATTAATCCTTGCCAGTTGTCTTTTGTTCCTGGAGGAGTTCACATCTCTCTGATTTCTTCTGCTCTGTGGAGATATTTGATGAGATAGTGAATGTTTTTTTATATATTTTGTGGCACACTTTGTATGCTTAAGGATCTGCTTATGTTTTGTCTTATTCTGATTGTGGGTTTGCAATTTAATCGGTATATTTGTTTATCTGCTCTCAGATAGGAATTTTTCTTCCTAGGAATTTTACCATTCACTATTATCTGTTATTTCCAGTTCTGCTGGCATTTGATTCATAGAAGGCTGCAGATATAGAGGTCGTCGAGTCTTAGTGACTCAGGGTAATTTTTGTAATATCTGCTGTTGGTGGTTTTTTATAGTATTTTATACTAACCGCAATAGTATTGTATTCTGTCTTTCCTATATAGCTAGTGTGACCTCTTTTGCTAAACCTTATACTCTGCCTGTGTTTGTTTTTTCCTTCTCTTGTTTCCCTGTTAATATCTGTGGTGGCTTGCTATTCTTTTGTGGTTCTCCTCTGAGGCAAGATAGTTTTTCCTACATCCATCTTTAGGTGCAGTTAGTTCTCTGGCTGTGCAGAGGTGTGTATTTCTGGTTAGTTACATCCCATGGCTACTTTTAGTTGCGGTGTGTAGTCAGGGATTGTGGTCAGTACAGTTACCAACGACTTCTACAGAATCTGAATGTTACTCCTGAGTCATCGGTTCATAACAGATCTGGTCTTCAGCCTCTTGATAATCAAGGCTTTGGTTGCAGGGTGGATTTTTGGCATGTTGTCAGAGCTCAAGTTGCATTTCAAGTGAAGGTCTGGGGTGCAGGGTTTCTTATTAGACACACACTCATTAACCAATCATTTACTGAGCACAGGTGAGGATCTAAACTAGGATTGGGTGCATTATATGACCAGGCGACAAAACTTTTGTCTTGCTAAAATCTGACCATTCTGTGTTCATTAAATGATCAATATTTCAGCGTTGATGACAGTTTATTTTCTTATCCTAAACCAAATTTCGGAGGTTTTCAGCTTTCAAAAGAGTAATTTATACAACCAATGGATGAATTTAACGTCCGGTTATAAGCTTTTATTTACATAACATGGATAAGTGACATAACTTCTGTTAGGGAGTGTACTCTCTGCCTATAGTATCGACTCAGGAGGGGTAATTGTGGCAGCCACAGACATCGGAGAGCAGCAGAGCAGGAGAAGACGAGTCAGCTCTGCCAGCACGATATACCTAACATAAGTCAGAGTGCAAATATGTGTGTTTCTATGTGTGATTATCTGGATTTATGGTAGCATGTAATGGGCAGAAGAAAATGTAATGTGTAAACGCAAGTTCGTAACTGCCTTAAAGGGATCCTGTCACCAGTTTTTTTGCTTATAAACCCTGCTCATTACCTTTTAACATCATGTGAATGGGGTTCCTGTAACCTCTTTATATCCTCAGGTGTGCTTCGGCATACCTCAGAAAAAGTTTTATTCTTGTTCTGCGCTGTATGTAAATTGTGTGGTTCGGTCCACTGGGTGTCTCCAGATTGTGATCAGTGCTGCCCGCTGAAAGAAAGTCCTTGTCTGTTAGTTACCAAATCCGAGAAAACTCTGTAGACAATTCTTCTAAAGCAGGGGCTGGGTTTATTATAGAGAATGCGACAAAGCAGATAGGATACAAGCACTGTGATACGCGCAGGTGTCCAGACGCAAGATGGTATCACGATTCTGGCATTGTGGTCTGGCCCCGAACTATGGCATCAGGGCTTTTTTATACATAGCTAAAACTAGGAGGCTACCTTTTGAAAAACAGGCGTTAAGGATGATTTCATAGAGGCGTGTGTATGTAAGAACAAAGAGAAAGCAAAAGTTCAGTATGAGAACATCACTACTAATTATATTACAAGCTATACATCTGTATTCAGCTTATCTATGATCATTAATCTCATCATGGCTCTTAGAAGATACACACAACTCTTAAAATATTGACAGATAATAAGTTCTGTTTCAAATTACCTGGATTATTGCGTTGCCGATCTCCCTACATCTCACCATGAAAAATAGCAAAAAATACACAATATACTCTTCATAAGGTTCTGAGTGCATAGAACAGATCTAATTAGCTTCTCTCTTTTGGTCTGCTTTTCTAGCTTCAAAGCCCTGTATACTCAATATCAACTATATACAAAATGGCTGTTCAGAACAACATCATGGCAGCTATTCTCTAACACCCGCTCCATTCAAACGCCGCATCTTCATATTACAAGTGGATGATATCCAATGCCATCCATGCTGTGCCTGAAGTCTTGCACTTGTGCAGTGTTATTTCTGGATGTTCAATAGGGCACAGTGAGGCACGCCTGCGTAGGTCTCTGATTCCACCGTACAGGCAAGTGACTTCCAGCTCAGTGTAGATGATGTAGAAATCTTCAGAAAGGAGGGAAGGGAAAGGATGGTGCTCAACCACCAATTTCCCACGGACTCTCTCTCCGGTGTGGCAGCTTGGCTCCCACCTTATAGCATTAATAAAAAAGGAGGAACACCAGTGTAGACCATCATAGTCTTCAATCCTTTTATTTTAGTACAAAAATTAAAAACCTCAGCACCCACGCAGGGGCAGCTAGACGCGATCCAAAAAACCTTCTTATTCATTAGCACATTACGATTGAAAAACCACACATAAATATATCAAATACCCCGACACTCACAACTGAAACAAATTAACATAAGTAAGGATGAATGATTAACTCTTGCCAGTGTCATTCATATACAACTAGCTGGCGGCCCGATTCTAAAGAATCGGGTGATCTAGAATGCATATACAGTTTATTTAGTAAGAATTAACAATAATGCAATTAAGACATGATATCTATCTATCAACTACCTATGTTTGTATGGTGAATGTAATTTTTGAAAATTGAATTGTTCTGTGGTAAGGCTCTTAGTACACCTACTGGCTAATAATTGTGTATCAATTCAGTAGCTTTATTTAAGATATGAATATTCATAGTCTACATATCCGCAAGTTTGTGTTTGCCCACCAACCATGGCAAGGTGGCCTTACATCTGATGGGGCCCTACTCTACCTTATTTCGATTTCTTAACACTTTGACACCTTTTACATCAGCTTTTTTCTGCTATTTGCAGAAGATGGGGATGAAAAAAGTAGAATGTCTGCACTTGCCAGCTAAGGGCCTACCTGCGGCACACTTGCAGCAAGTCCCATGCAATGTATATGGAACTTGCGGTTAACTTGCTGTAAATGCGGAAAACGTGGTTTCGGCAGCTGCACCAAATGCAGTCGCTAAAAAACCGCTGGTAACTGCGATTTTTGGGGCCGAAACTGCCATAACCATGTGTGCTGCATCTGCCGCAAGTGAACCACAAATTCCATGTACATTGCATGCAACTTACGGCAAGTGTGCCGTAGGTCAGCCCTTAGGCAGCAAGTGCAGAAATTATTATTTTTCCACTTAAACTTCAATAAATAACGGAAAAATGCTGCTGTAAAAGCAAAATCTTTGTTTTTGTATCTATCTATTTCCGTATCTATCTAAGTTTATAGAACACACCTGAAGATGGAGATGTGTGTGAACAGCCGTCCCACCCGTCTCTTAGCTGTTCACAAAAACCTCACCCTGTTTAAAAACAAAATTAAATCTCTCAGCAGCTATAGTGCTGGAGCTTCAAATACAGGTTCTTATCACCAAATGAAGGCATTTAGATGATACACATTTAACATCTTGTAGTTAATGTGTGTTCCACTTACATATAAACATTTGTATTGAGATATTATATTTCTAAATTTATGTAGATATGATATCGAGTTACTAACCGTAAATAGAGCTAGCATTACTGATGTATGTAAAGTGCTATTAAATTCATAGCACTATAAAAAAATAAATAATTAATATGCTAATGACTACATATGTTATATACATATTTCCTACATAAGTACCGTATATACTCGTGTATAAGCCGACCCGTGTATAAGCCGACCCCCCTACTTTTGCCCCCAAAACCTGGGAAAATCTATTGACTCGTGTATAAGCCGAGGGTGGACCCTAGCACAAGTATACAGCCCCCAGCAGTGTGGTATACAGCAGTCCCAGAGGTAGATACAGCAGCCCCAGTGGTAGTATACACGCAGCCCCAGTAGTATATACAGCCCCAGTGGTATATACAGCCCCAGTGGTAGTATACAGCAGCCCCAGTGGTAGTATATATAGCCCCAGTGGTAGTATACAGGGCCCCAGCAATATATACAGCCCCAGTGGTATATACAGCCCCAGTGGTATATACAGCCCCAGTGGTAGTATATACAGCCCCAGTGGTAGTAGATTGCAGCCCCAGCGGTAGTATACAGGGCCCCAGCAGTATATACAGCCCCAGTGGTATATACAGCCCCAATGGTAGTATATACAGCCCCAGTGGTAATAGATTGCAGCCCCAGCGGTAGTATACAGGGCCCCAGCAGTATATACAGCCCCAGTGGTATATACAGCCCCAATGGTAGTATATACAGCCCCAGTGGTAATAGATTGCAGCCCCAGCGGTAGTATACAGGGCCCCAGCAGTATATAGCAGCCCCAGCGGTAGTATACAGGGCCCCAGTAATCCAGGGCCCCCCCAGCCTCTCTCCGATCACCTGAAAAGCAAACTATACTTATCAGTGTCCGCTGTCCGCGCCCGCTCGCCTCTGCCGTCTGCGATCCTCCATCTTCATGCGGCGTCTTCCGGTTTCCTGTGCTCGTCGCAGGGAATGACGTCATTCCCTGCGACGAGCACAGGAACCCGGAAGACGCCGCATGAAGATGGAGGATCGCAGACGGCAGAGGCGAGCGGGCGCGGACAGCGGACACTGATAAGTATAGTTTGCTTTTCAGGTGACCGGAGAGACGCTGGGGGGCCCTGGATTACTGGGGATGCGGGGGCTGCTGTATACCGATGTATACATCGGTATGTACCGATGTATACATCGGTATACAGCACTGACTCGCGTATAAGCCGAGGGGGGTACTTTTCAGCCCAATTTTTGGGCTGAAAAACACGGCTTATACGCGAGTATATACGGTACTTAAAATCTATATTTATATGACTACACAAATTTTTTTGGTATTTTAAATATTTTTTGACTATATTTCTATGGCTACACAAATTTTTTTTTTTTCCCTTATCTATATACATATAACTTTCCTATAGGTCTATATGTTCTTAAAAAAACCTAAGAAGCCAAAAAATAGAGAAGTAACTTTAAAGTAAAATATTTCTGTAGACTACATTCCGTGTGAAGACTTTGGTACTATTAGGCAATAATTGTTCTTGAAGTGGTGTATTAACCACTTTTACTCTCACATTGCAGCGTTGCTTCACCCTGGAAAAAGCAACATACAATTGACCATGGGCAAAAGCAGGTTCCGGTAGATAAATACCAACTCGATGGAGGGTCTGGCCTTGAGATTTATTTATGGTCATTGCAAATGCGGGCTTGATGGGAAATTGTCTCTGTCTTAACTTAAAAGGTAATCCAGTCTCTGATGGACATAAATCAATGCGTGGAATGAATACCACATTTCCTGCTGCTGAGCCACTAATGACTTTTGCTTGTATGAAATTGGCATGTAAGGCAGTGACAATGAGACGCGTACCATTGCAGAGACCTTTTTTCGTGTTCAGATTACGTAGTAACATGACAATGGTGCCAATTTTAAGTTTGAGCCGATGTGAAGGCATTCCAGTTGGTGTTAGGGAATTTAAAAACTTTAGTGGGTATTAATCCAGATCATCAGCTTCATCAGGATCGATGGAATCATCACTGATATATTCTGTATAGTCACCTATCAATAAATCCATGACTTGAGAATTGACTTTCTCCACGTCCTCATTTATTGGACATAAAATTGCATGAGAAGCAGCTGTATTTATGCTTTCCCTGTCATTTACATCAATACAAAGATGTTGTCCAAAAATGTCATTTATTAAAGAGCCAGTGCATATCTTGTCTGGAGGAATTTCAGTAACATCATCTCCAAGGTTATCTTCATTAGATAGTTCACCATTTCCCAGTCGAAGCAACCAACTGCTGTAGTCAGGATCAATGGAGCGCATGTTGTTAATAAGTGGCAGGCGAGTAAAATGTTGCCAGTGTTGTGAGTATTTTAAACAGCTCTCTACAACATCAGTTCTTGTACCATGAGGGATGACAGGAAGACATTGTCTAAAGTCGCCTCCAAAAACAATGACTTTACCTCCAAAGGGTGTTTTTTCTTTGTGAGCTAAATTTGTTGTCATGACATCACGTAAAACTCTATCAATGACATGGAGTGCATATTTTGATAGCATTGTGCACTCATCAATAATAAAAAGTTTAGTGCAGTGCAAATCTTTAGCTGCATCGGTATCATTCTTAATCCGGGAAACAGATGTTTCATTCACAGGAATTGGAATCCCATAAAGAGAATGAATGGTTCGTCCACGTTGTAGCAAGTTGGCGGCAATTCCAGTAGTGGCAGCAGGTGACACAATGTCTCCTTGTCCCCTTAGCTGATGTAGGAGTAGGTGATATAGGTACGTTTTTCCGCTGCCACCAGGACCATCAAGGAAAAAACACTTTGGTGTAGAATTAGTGTCTTCTAAAGCTTGAGTGATAGCATCCAAAGCAAAAAGTTGGTCCTCATTTAGAGTAGCTTTCATTTCAGCAGCTGTTGCTAAGGCTGGCTTCACACTTGCAGATGCATCTGCAGCGTTTTGCAGATGCATCTGCAAGTATCAGCATGCAGACCACGGCCGTGGTGTGAATGCTCTCATTGATTCCTATATGTGAGCCGTAAGCAGGCGTATGCCTGCTTACAGATCACACTCTCCCGCCCGCACTATGGACGCGAGATGTTGCGTCCAAGGTGCGGGGCGGGAGTGTGTGATCTGTCAGCAGGCATACGCCTGCTTACGGCTCACATATAGGAATCAATGAGAGCATTCAGACCGCGGTGCGCCCTATTATAAACATAGGGACCGCGGTCTGCATGCTGATACTTGCAGATGCATCTGCAAAACGCTGCAGATGCATCTGCAAGTGTGAAGGCAGCCTAACTCATAATCTTTATCATACTGTGGGAGGATGTGTTGTTTTTTGACTGGACGTGGCAAATGAAAATCAGTATAAGTTTTGCCATGAGCTTTAAGAACATGTTGGATATCTGTCATAGCATAACCTTCACAATTGACACACTCCAGAGTGTCGGAGTGGTATGCATGGCAGTAGTCTTCTACAAAGTGTAGCTTAAATTCATTCCATAAGTCCCGAGGTTTAGCTGGAGGACCAAAAATACAAATGTAGGCAAACATGTCACGTAACTGTGCTGGCATGTTGAGAATACTGGCATCAAGTAATGTATTTCTCCACAGACTATCATCAAATAGTAAGCCAAGGGCTAATGGCTTTGAAGCTTTGATGTGTGACTCTGTGTACAGTTTTTATGCTGTCAAAACTGGTTGCACCTTTGACATGTAACAATAACAATATTAAATAGTAGCGTTCTTGGTCTTTCACACTGACAGTATGAATTCGTCCAATCACAGAACCACCTGCTCGCTTTTTACTTCCCAAGAACCTTCTTTCCAAACATAGTTTTCTGGAATTTCACGGTATAAATACTGATGAGCATGCTGGTCATTTTGATTAAGCTCAAAGTAGGCCATGAGTGTAGATTTTCGATGGAGCTTTTGTTTGATGTTTCCAATAGAGTCATCCTCATGAAATAGAGTGGCTGAGAATGCAGTAGATGTACAGCAAGGCGAATATTGCTATGAGATTGTTTATGCATAGGATAAGCGAATATTCGCCAAGCTGCTTCCGGTGCACTGACATATCTTGAGTCCATGAATTGTTGTGTTTCATCATGTTGGATGTTAGTCTGGGAGATTTCAAGACTGGCTTTATCATGTCCTTTGTAGACATATTTAAATAAATATTTGACAGCCTGAATGGAACCACAAACTTCGACATTAATATGGCACTTGTATTTTAATAGCAGGAATGGATTATATGGAACCACCCACGAATTGTTAATCATGTGAGAATGGTGTTGAAAAGATGGGCCAAATTGTCTGCGATAAGTGGGATAGGCATCCTTAGCTATGATGGTTTTTGTTTGTAAATCTTTAGGGAAACCTTTCGTACACTTTCCATTATCCATACAGGGTAAAATTTGGGTTGTGTTCGCCACACGGACCATGAATCACATGTTGGAGAACAATTGTATGGAGCTGAGGGTAGTGGGTAGGATTAGGATTTCCAGCCCACACTGTATTGTCTACGTCGTCCTCAGTCCTTAATTTGGATTTGCTATCCAGAATGATTAAAATGTGAGCATGTGGTAGGCCACGTTTTTGAAATTCAATGACATGAACCATAGCGCACACTTTTCCAAACAATCCCTTGTTAATATCCCTTAAAAGAGCATCCAGCTTAATTTTGAAAACACGTGCAACTAAATCTGGTCTGTGTTCCACACGCTGCCAAGGTTGTAAATTAGCAGTTATTTCAGTCCATTTTGGATTACAGGTCATGGTTATAAAGAGATCAGGGCGACCATATTTTGTGACAATTGACATGGCATCTTGGTACCGCTGCTGCATGTTTCTGGGACTACCTTCAAATGAGGATGGTAAAATCACAGTTTTTCCAATGGGGATTCCTTTCTCAATAGATTTTTTAAGTAGATGTTCTTGTAGAACGCAATAATCCTCCACTTTGAGATCTTTTTGGTGTTTGCGGATGTAATGGAGTCGATTGGCTTCAATTTTCACATAAGCATCGACTAAATATTGCTGAGTGAGTTTTCCACCATTGAGGAGTGGATTGAAGTAATTTCTCACAGACAGCACATAGCAGTAATATTGTAGTTGTGTAATCCTACGTGGATTTTGTCCTTGGTGCTTAAGTCCATCATGCCATCCTTGGTCTCCATGAGTGAAAAATAAAGGATATAATAAGGCATCTAAATTGCTGTGGAGGATGCTTACTTGTTGAGTTTTGGGAGCTAAAGGGTTGTTCGGGTCAGGTTTGAGATGAATTAATATGTCGCGATTAAATGGTGGCTCTCCATTATCATTTTCAAAGACAACGGCGACTTCATTCACAGTAGGATTATTATAGCGTCTTGGATCTTGCGTGCGATCTTGTTTCAGGGCCATGGTTATATTTGGCATGACAGTGTTATTTTGTAAAGCTTTAATCTGTTCTTCATGTTACACATCTCTTAACATATTGTACGCAGCTACAAATGGATTGACAGTGTCTAAGAGAGTTGCAATAATACTCATCAGAGTGGGATGACATTTTTGATTTTCTTTACATTGCTAAATTCTGTAACAGTAGCAGTGTCCAAAATATAAAGTTGGGCATACGCAGGAACTTGATCTTCAGAGGGATGTAGTGTTCCAGTGCGGTGGTATATTTGTCCATGTATGCGGAAACAATATGGGCCATGTCCAGGTGGTGGTGAAATACTTGCACCCATGGAGGCGAAAGCAAATGAACTGTTAATGCTGTGTATGTTATCCATGAAATTTTTACTGAATGGACTTTCTCCTTTCATTAAAAGTGTCAAGACGTCTGGATATTGTGGTATTGGTATACGGACTTTGGCCTTATGACAACAAAGGGTAAAACTTTTATCTGATGGTATTTCATCCACAAAATGTAGGGCGTTACAATGTTGACACAAATAGTTCATAGGACCACAGGTGTGTTTTTCAATAGTACTGTCATCTTGAGTGACAGCTTTAGGCAGTAGAGGGTGAGGCATTGTTAAAGGGGCATTAGAACGTTTGTGTAGAGCCACGTATATTAATCGCCGGACAGGTATAGGCTCCTGAAGGTGTGATGAATCTTCATTTGAGGTAGTAGAAGGTTTATTTTGACGGTGTAAACGGCGGGCAGCAGCAGCTTTTTGTAAGCGATTTGTGTGCGACTTAGGAGACTCATTAGTGACACGTGTGTGAAAGGCAGCGTTAACTTGGTTCAGGCGACAGCGTTTAGCTTCTGAAGTCTCAGCATCACGGTATTTGCGCTTACGTTTAGTGTGTGAAGCAGGTCCAGTATCTGGAGTGTGAGCACCTTGAGTAACTGTGCACATTGAAGTGTTATTGTGGTCCAAAAGCATTACTGTGGAAGGGGGGGTAGTTGTTTCGCGGCGTTCACGTGCTGCGGCAGCTTGTTGTTGTAAACATATGGCTTTGTGCTCAGGAGCCTCATTGGCGATACGTATATTAAAAGCAGCCTTAACGGTGTCCAGGCGATGGCGTGTCTGTTGTTCAGTTTGTTAGCACGCTGTTGTCGTTTACGCGCTGCAGCGGCGGCTTTTTTGTCCTTGTCATTCTGATTGGTATTATTGGAGCTCATGTTGGCGTGGCCAAATTACCGTACGTGTATGGGTTACTGAAAGGAGGGTAATAAGAGTCAGCAGGTATTAGGAGTAACCAAGAGAGTAATAAGGCATAGTTATTTTTTAGAAAGATAGAGCAAGTAATAGGCAGTATATAGTATTAATACATAGGATTAGTCCTTTAATGTCAATGCAGTGGCTAATAGTAGCCAGGAAGTAATATTGGCAATGAAGGGGTTAATCTTAGTTGGTGGTAATGGTACAGAATAGGTGAATAGCAGGCACTAAGTTTTAGAAGAAAATTAGTACAGTTAATGGAGTGTCTGTATATAGCACCTTAAAGAAGGTGAAATAGTCAATATCCCAGAAAGGGTTAATATGGAGTAGTGAAATATAGCAGGTCAAAGTTGTAATTTCACAGTCCCTGAATACGAAAATGAATAAGTAATAGAGATCTTAGCTCTTTTTTGAAGGGGTTCAGCGGGAGCTCGAAACACGACATGCGTCCGAGAGGCACTGCGCAGTAGAATGAAGCTGTGAGGTGAAATTTCAAATTTCGCGCTCTAAAATGGCAGCCGCGAAATTTTGAAATTTTGCGCTCTAAAATGGCGGCCACGAAATCTCGCGAGATTTCAGACCCGTCATGTATAGGCACGTGTAAAAAGGGTGGCGAGAGTAGGGTGGCTAGTGGCTGGGCGGAGGCCAGCCACGGCTACCTCTGCCACGGAGGTCCGCAGCGATACCGCCAGTCGTCTACCGGCATGCGATCCGCTGTCCGAAGCTCCAGGATCGTAGGGGCCCTTGGAGTTTCAAAATTCGCGGCTTTCCGCGAGGCGCCATTCTGATTGGTCGCTCGCGGCGGCGCCGACCAATCAGAAGAGCAGCGCGCTGTATGGCGCCATACTTCAAATACACTGTACTCAGTGTATTTAAAATATGGCGGCATTGAGCGCGCCGCTATTCTGATTGGTGCCGCCATATTTGAAATACACTGAGTACAGTATTGCGCCATACTGCGCGCCGCTATTCTGATAGGTCGGCGCGCTGAACGCGGCGACCAATCAGAATAGCGGCGCGCTGTATGGCGCCATACTTCAAATACACTGACTACAGTGTATTTCAAATATGGCGGCATTGACCGCGCCGCTATTCTGATTGGTCGCCGCGTTCAGCGCGCCGACCAATCAGAATAGCGGTGCGCTGTATGGTGCCATACTTCAAAGACACTGTACTCAGTGTATTTCAAATATGGCGGCATAGCGCCGCCGCTATTCTGATTGGTCGGCGCGCTGAACGCGGCGACCAATCAGAATAGCGGCGCGCTCAATGCCGCCATATTTGAAATACACTGTAGTCAGTGTATTTGAAGTATGGCGCCATACAGGGTGCCGCTATTCTGATTGGTCGGCGTGCTGAACGTGGCGACCAATCAGAATAGCGGGGTACGGAGCAGGCACAAGGTAGGCGGGAGCCGAGGTCGGCTCCAGGCTACCTCGCGCCGGCGGAGTGCCCGGGAGGCGACCTCGGCTCCCGGCTACCTCGCGCCGGTGGAGCGAGCCGGGGATCTCCGTGCCGGACATATCCCCGGCTCAGCTCCGGGGAGCCGCGAGCCAGCCGGGATTTGCCCAGTACCGCCGCTGCCATTCTGATTGGTCGCTCGCAAGGGAGCGTCCAATCAGATTTAAGGCGCGGCACGGCGCCGTGTTTTCAAATGTAAGAAGTGAAAAAAAAAATGTGAAAGATGGCGCCGTGTTTCGCGGCGCTCTTTTCATTGGTCGGCGCCAGGTGCGAGCGACCAATGAGAAGAGTGGGGCGGGGCACGGCGCCATATTTGAAATCCAGCGGGAACTTTGGATTTCAAATATGGGGCCGTGCCCCGCCCCACTCTTCTCATTGGTCGCTCGCGCCTGGCGCCGACCAATGAAAAGAGCGCCGCGAAACACGGCGCCATCTTTCACATTTTTTTTTTTTCACTTCTTACATTTGAAAACACGGCGCCGTGCCGCGCCTTGAATCTGATTGATCGCTCGCAAGCGAGCGGCCAATCAGAATGGCGGCGGCGGTAACAGGCAAATCCCGGCTGGCTCGCGGCTCCCCGGAGCTGAGCCGCGAATATGCCCAGCACGGAGATCCTCGGCTCGCTCTGCCGGCGCAAGGTAGCCGCGGCTGAGCTCTGGGCAGCGGCTCGCCACCAGGGAGACAACCGGCAAACAGCGGTCGTCTCCCGGCTGGCTCGCCACGGTCGTCCCATTTAGGGCGGCCATCTTGGTCCACCCTGAATGGGTGTACCTTGGGACAAAGTTACGGAAGTGTGTGCAAACTGACGGAACTGACGTCACAAATCGCTTTTGGTTTTATATATTAGATGTTATGACAAAACACATAAAAATGAGTTTTGCTTTTATATGTACAAGGAAAAAATCAGCAAAAACCTTCAAATTATGAAGAAAAGGGGGAGAGGTTTGATGAGAAAAATGAAAAATGTATAATGGAAAAACAAGTTATATGATAAAACTACAGAGCACCAGTATAAAACATATATGAAATTACATATGATCCATATATGAATATAAATATGCACACACATATATATTATTTTCTAGCGTATTTTGAAAATGAAAAAATATTATTCCAACATTCCAATCGAACACAAACTGTGAACTGTTATAATTTTCTGATTATATTCCAATGGCACATATTTATCTTTATATTGTGCTACTAGGTAGAAAAAGCACTTGGATACTGCACAGATGGTGGCACTCTCCCAACATTTACTATAAAAATGTGATATCAAAATAAATCATCATAGATGTTAAGAAAATCATTTGTTTGTTCAATGAAAAAAAAAAAAGCAACAAGCAAAAAAGGTTTTATATGGAGCTGTCAGGGAATATGAGTGATTCAACTGTTTAACATTGGAAAATTCATTTCAAAGTATGGATAATCTCAGTAAATGTGAGTTCAGTAGAAAATCCTGCGAAGCCGAGAAATGAAAAAGCTGAATGAAGGAGATCATCACCATTATATATCTATTACAAACAACCGGATTGATTACTAGCTATATACAATGAATGAAAAAGATAATTTATTATTCGATGTACTGTTAATCTGTTGTTTCAAATAAACGCTTTCATTGAACAAACAAAACACAACCCATTATTGTATGATGTATATGTGTTGTATTATAAAAACGGCTCCAAAAACGGTTAATTACCAGTTATATTCCATAAAAGAAAAAATATAATTTGTTATTCAATGCACTGCTAATTTATTGTTTCCAATAAAACTTTATTTATTTAAGTAACATAAACTGTATCATTCCTTGTGATGTCTAATGTGACTCATTGTTAAAGTTTGATTGTAACATCCTGCTGGTTAATGCTAAATCAAAATAAACAACTGCTTTGTATGCTCATAACGACATCGCAACAAAAATGCCACAAATTGGTGTTATATATCAGATCGATCCTATGCAGTCATCTGACCGTCTCACAGACGAGCAGAGCCAAAAAATAGAGACTCCTGATCTAAAATGGGATGGCGAAACCATAAAAGAGTGAAAACCGGTGTTGAAATCTGGCCCTGAATACTGTTGCCATGTAAAATCACTCTGTTCAATGTTTATTCTGGTAGTTAATCAAAGTAAATTATCTTTCTCAACCCACGCTGTGGAAGAATAATTGAATAATATACTCCTTAAAAAACTTAAGGGTATGTCACACGCGTCGATATCGCTGTCAATGTCGCTCATACGTCACGGATTTTCAGTCGCTCAAGCGACGTAGGAATGACGTAGGAGCGACATTGAAGCGTGTGACCAAGCGATGCAACCAGCGATATGTCGCCGATCGCAGGTTTCACTGCCAGACGTAAAACCTGTCGCTCATCGCTCAGTAGACCTTGTGCATCGCTGCGTGTGACACTAAACTCAGCGACGTATTTTCTATTTTGACACCGTACAAGCGACTAAATAAAGTTGCTCGCTGGATCGTCCGCAAGATGGCGACATCACCGCATCGCTGGGTCATATTGACGCGTGTGACATCTTACCTGCGATAATTCCACATCGCTCAGGCGACGAATAATATGTGACGCATGAGCGATATCGCGGGTGACATTGACACGTGTGACAGGCCCTTAACTCTTGATAAGGATATACCGGTAAGTTTGAAATTATCATGTTTACCATTTTGTGAGCATCATGTTAAATTTGGTGTAGGGTGATATTTTTGATATAATATACTTTCTTAACATTGTAAGAAGATATTGATCATGTTTCTGTGGAAATTTATGGAACATAAATCATTATGTTGCAAGATCACTAGTACCTGCACTCCATATATGTGCTCGAAGTCATTATCTAGTGGATGAACTATACTTGAGACATCTTATTAAATTTAAGTCACTAATGGTGGATCTGAAAAAGAAAGGGGAGGAGAGAGAGAACCAGAGAAGGGAGAAATTACTATAGGAGATTAATAAAAATATAGTAGGTCATTACAAGAATTTAGGCCAGTGGGACTGCGTACATTGAGTTGTAGGATCCAAAATAATTCCCTGTTGTGTTACATATTCCTAATCTCCACCGCGGTAAGGGCGATGGACACGTTCAATGCCCATTACGGATAGGAAAGAGAGATTGCCATTATGTGAATCTCTAAAGTGTCGGGATAAACCCGACAAACCTACTCGTAAAATGTTGGCGGTAGTCTTTGCAGCTGAGATGTGTTCTGCCAGCCGGTTTTTAAGAGTATGGGTTGTACATCCAACATAACTTAAATTGCAGATTGAACAAGTTGCGAGATAAACAACATGCGTTGTGTTAAAATTTATATACGAAGTTACATTGTATTGTTTTCCTGTTATATTATTGCAAAAGGTGTTATTGATCTTTACATGTTGACACAAGTTACATTTCTGACCTCCACACTTGTAGGATCTTTTCTAGGATAACCAAGTGGGTTTTATGGGTGTCTCACTGGTAAATATACTTGGAGATAGTGTGCTACCTATAGTTCTAGATTTTCTAGCTATTGATCTCCACCCCCCTGCTAAAATTTTACAGAGAAAATCATCTTGAAACAGAACTGGAATATTTTTTTTTAGCACAAGTCCTGACTGTACTGGGTCACAAAGGTACGATGCTGTGACCGAGTTTTTGATCTATTCATATAAGGGTTATTTCCCTTCTTGTTGCCACTATTATGTCTAATTTTACCATTGTTTCTCTCAGTATTACCAAATAAAAGAGATTTTCGACTTCTCTGTTCTGTGATGGATCGTGCTCTCTCAATAGTCCAACTTCTGTTCCAATCCCTTGACTTTCCGGGGTGACTTGGGGGCCCTTGTTGCCCAGTCCCATTTGCACGACATTTGGCGATGTCTCCATCCCACCGACCGAGAATACACATTCATGTCTTCACGCCATGGCACATTAAGCAGGCTCGACTATTTCCTAGTAGACGACTCCTTGATAACCCACTTTGTAGCCGCAGAAATTGCGACAATCTCTTGGTCTGATCATGCACAGATCTCACTGGAGATAGCTGACCCTGCTTCCATTCGGCCCCCCACTTGCTGGAGACTGAATGAATATCTCTTAACTAACTCCTCTCATACTCAGCATATAGGGACTCAGATAGGGCAATACTTCTTATCCAATGATAATGATGAGGTTGGGCCGGAGACTCTCTGGTTGGCCCACAAATCGGTCCTCAGGGGGGTGCTAATCCAATTGGCCTCCCGAGTTAAACGGGAACGTGAGGCAAAGATTACGGCTCTCCTGGCTAGGATTAAGCTCCTTGACCTTGCTTATTAAACCTCTCCTCAGAAATCCACGCAGGATGAATTAACGGAGGCTAGACGGTCGCTGAGGGCATGCTTATTGGTAACGGCAGAGAAATACCTAAGGAAAACTAACTCCAAATACTACAGCATGGGGGACAGGGCTGGGGCCCTCCTGGCCAGGAGAATCAAAAAAAGGGAATTACAGGCCAAAATTACTAGTATACATGATAATTCAGGTTCCATTATTCATAATCCTGTCCAGATAGCGGAGGAATTTGGCAACTATTACAGCACCTTGTACAATCTGAGGGAGTCGATGGACACTGTCCAGCCTTCCACTGAGTCTATACAATCATTCCTTTCTAAAGCTAACCTTCCCACTCTCTCCACTGATCAGTTGGCCTTTCTTAATGCCCCTATCACTGAAAAAGAGATTGTCTCGGTCATCAAGTCCATTAAAAACCGCACCTCTCCTGGCCCAGACGGGTTCTCGTATGCATATTACACCACCTTTACTGAGTTACTGACCCCTTATCTTCTTAAATTATTTATTTTTTGGCAGCGGGAGGGTTCCATCCGGCCTGAAGGTCTTGAGGCGTTAATAACCACAATTCCCAAGCCAGGGAAACCGCTCACTACTCCGGGAGACTTTATGCCCATATCACTACTTAATTGTGATTTAAAAATCTATGCCAAATTGTTAGCCTCCCGTCTCTCGGTTATCCTCCCCTCCTTGATTCAACTGGACCAGGTTGGATTCGTCCCAGAGCGTCAGACCTCTGACGGTACGCGCAGACTCCTGGATCTTCTGGATCTGCTCGAGCGGAAAAGGGTCCCCGGTGCACTCTTGTCTCTAGACGCAGAGAAGGCCTTCGACAGGGTGCACTGGGGATACTTGGACGGGGTCCTCTTGAAGTTTGGATTCCAGGGACCGATTCGGGATGCTATTAGGGCCCTCTATTCTTTTTTTTTATCTTTTAATTATCTTTTTATTGAACAATAAAGGGTTACAATCAAACAGTCAAACAGTTTTTCCTTGACATAAGGGAAAATTTGTAGCAGTCAACGTATATAATATTGCTTTTCATAATTATGTTCGTATTTACAAGGCTAATGTAGCATTTCCCTCATTAGAGTTAGTTGTAAAAGAAAAAGTTTAATTAAGTATTCTATATAAAGAGTAAAGAATGTAGAGGGGTGAGAAATCAACAAAGGGAAGAATGAAGGATAAGATAGGGGTGGTTGGGGGGGGGAAACGGGTATGCGAGAGGGGTCGTGTTAATTAAGTCACTCAGCGATATATGTTTTCATGAAGTCAGTGGTCGACCGGTAACACATCCAAGGTGACCATATTTTCTCAAAGGTCTCATATGAACTGGATGAGAGAGCTGCTAATTCTGCACGGTACACCTTATCTATTTCACGTACAATTTGGGTCTTTGTTGGAGTCAGGGTGGATTTCCACAGGGCAGAGACAAAAAGCCTACATGCAGCTATGATATTAGATGCTAGTTTAGAGATATACATCTCTTTCGGCCATTGGAAAAGATTGAGAAGAACTGTGAGAGGTGTAAGAGCTACCTCCCATTGTAGAACATCTGCAAGTAGCGTTGACACCAACCTCCAGTAATCTTGAATCAGGGGGCATTGCCACCATATATGAAAATATGTTCCTATGTCGGAGTTACACCTCCAGCAAGAGTCCGATGTCGGGTGGTGCCATCTGTGTACTTGTGAGGGGGCACGATACCACCTTGTTACTACTTTGTATGAGTTTTCTTGTATTTTTACACAAGGAGAAGGACCATGGGATCCCCTGTATATTTGTCTTATTTGTTGCTCCGAAAACTCTATTTGAAGGTCTCGTTCCCATAGGCCTAAGAAGTCTCTTTTAATGTGGGCAATATTTAGAGTCAGTTGTTTGTATAGCAATGATAACACCTTGGTGGGATCAAGCAGCTGTGTACACAGTTGCTCAAACAATGTCAGAGGTCTCATAATGTTTAGATTTTTCAGGTGTTTGTGGATGTAAGCTTTTAATTTGCCGTATTGGAGGAAAGATATATCTGGTAGGGAGTTAGATTGTTGTATTTCTCTATGTGTAAGCAGAGCTCCATCTATTAGTAGATGATCAATTGGAATGGGATCGACTGGCTTCCCCCCCGGGCCCATTGGATCGTTCCCTTGAGACCTCACCGGGAGATGGCCGACAAGGTCCCGCAGATCCAGGATTGGGGTCAATGGAGGAAGCAGCCGGCCGCATTCTTTTTTCCAAATAGCGACGGTGGCTTTTGTGAAGGTGTTGCTAATGAGTTTTGGGTCGTTATAGAGATCTGGAAGTAATGCTAGAGACCTCAGGGGTATTTGCGACATAGTTTCTTCAATTGAGAGCCATAATTTATGTGGCGGTTTCCTGATCCAGTCTATAATTCTTGTTAACATAGCTGCTGCATAGTATTTGCGTATGTCCGGTGCCCCATACCTCCTTTGTCTCTTGGTAGTGCAAGTGTCTGATATTTAATGCGTGGTTTCTTATTATTCCAAATAAAATTTAAAAAGAAGGCATGGATTTTGTTTAAAGTATGGTCCGGGATGTGAATTGGGAGCATTTGGAATAAATATATAAATTTTGGTAGAATTATGCTTTTAAGTAGATTTTTTCTGCCTACCCATGATAGAAAAGGCGCTCTCCACGATTTGACTGTTTCTTTTGCTTTTTCCAATGTGGGTATTACGTTAAGGGAAAGAAGGTCCCTATCCGTGTGCCCTATCTTTATACCTAGGTATGTGATGTGTTTTTCTGGCCATTTGAAGGGGTAAATATTTTTATATTTGTCTATGGTAGGCTTGGGAATGTTAAGGCCTAGGGCTTCTGACTTAGACAAATTAATTTTATAATTGGAAAGTCGGCCATAGTTCTCCAAGGTTTGTATAAAGGCAGGGATGCCCCTATCCGGTTCAGACAGAATCACTAGCAGGTCATCCGCAAATGCGGCTGACTTGTGGTGTACATTGTTAAATTGGAATCCTTTAATTTCCTCGCTCATTTGGATGCTTCTTAACAGTGGATCCACAACTAGAACGAATAGTAAGGGGGACAAGGGGCATCCCTGTCTCATGCCGTTTTTTATTGAAAAAGGGTCTGAAAGCATGTTATTGATTTTCAATTTAGCTGATGAAGAGGTATACATTTTAAATATAGCCTCTATTAGAAGGGAGGGTACATGGAAAGCCATTAGGGTACTACGGAGGAATGTCCAGTCCACCCTGTCAAAGGCCTTCTCGGCATCTGTGCTCAACAGGACCATCCGTTTATGGTGTATTTTAGCATGTTGCATTAAGTGTAATATTCTGCCTGCATTGTCTCTTCCCTCCCGCCCTCGCACAAATCCTGTCTGTTCCAGCGTAATCAGTTGTGGGATCAGACCCGTCAGGCGTCTTGCTATTATGCTAGCGTATATTTTCAGGTCAACATTAAGCAAGGAGATGGGTCTGCAGCTCCCACACTGTGCCGGATCCTTTCCATCTTTATGTAAAAGTGTGACATGTGCTTCTAAGGACTGGGGGGGAAGAGTGCTGCCATGGAGAACTGCGTTACACATGTTCAACAAGTGTTTGTTCAGTCTTATAATAGAGTAGTGAAAAACCATCTGGTCCCGGAGATTTGCCTGATGGGCCCTCAGACAGGATGGACTGGAGTTCCTCTAATTCAAAAGGTCTTGCCAACCACTTCTGTTGATGTTCATCTATTTTTGGTAAAGATAGAGATGAGAGGAATGATTCTATTTCATGCTTTCTCTGGTTTAGGTTTACTTCAGGTTCGTGTGGTCTTATCTGGTATAAATTTTTATATAAATGTTAAAAATTCTGCGATAATCTGTTCATAGTTTTGTGTTATCAGGCCCGATTCTGTTTTAATCTTGTGAATGAAGGTTCGAGACTGTCTTTTTTTAATCAATGATATCATTAGCTTAGAGGCCTTATCACCATGTATCATTAAGCGATTTCTCCAATTAGTAAAATATTTAGCTGCTTTTTTATTGAGGAGGTCTTTAAGGCGTTGTCTACACTCTGCGAGTTTTATCATATTAGGTTGGGTCAACGTCATTTGATGTTGTTTCTCTAGGTGAATAATATCTTTATACAACCTCTCTATGTCAGCTTTCCTCTGCTTATTTTGAAACGATGCTATTGATATTATAACGCCTCTAAGTGTTGCCTTATGTGCCTCCCAGATAATTGTAGGGTCTACGTCTGGAGTGTTATTGTGTTGGAAATAGTCTTTAATGGCCGATTGAATTTTAAGTTTAATGTCTTTAGTGCTTAATAGGGATTCATTTAACCTCCATGTCCTGGTAGGTGGGACAGGTCCTCTGCATTCCAATTTTAAAGTCACCATTGCGTGATCCGAGTATAGTGCCGGGAGGATTTCAGTTTCTACAACTGCTGGAAGGAGGGTTTTGGACACGAATAGATAGTCTAGTCGATGATAGTTGTTATGAGGGTGAGAGAAGTATGTGTAGGCTCTATCGTGGGGGTGATAATATCGCCATACATCTATCAAACTTGCTGTGTGGAATGAGGACCTTATTTGAGCTAGGTCTCGCCTGGAGATGTTGCTTTTCCCTGTTGAGGTATCTTATAGAGGCTCTAGCGTTATGTTTAAATCTCCGCCAATCAAAACTGAACTTTCAGCAAATAATGAGAGCTTGTTTTGAACCTTTTGTATCCAGGAAAAATGTTTTTTATTTGGGGCGTATAAACTCCCCAATGTAATCAAGGAACCTTCCAGTAAACCCTTTACAAAGATGTATCGGCCCTCATTGTCATCCAATTTGTCTATAGGAAGGAAGGGGACATTTTTTGCTATAGCTATAGCTACTCCTCTGGCCCTCTTTTGGGGTGAATATGCATGGTACCAGGTATTATAGTAATTCTTTTCAAAGTTAGGAGTTTTAGATTCTATAAAATGGGTTTCTTGTAATAGTAAGATGTCATGACCTGCTTTCTTGAGGAAGTGTAATGTTTGTGACCTAGGAATAGGAGAATTGAAACCGTGTAGATTGTGCGATACCACTTGGTATGACTTACGGTTGGTGGTCATGGTGGGTGTTCGTATTCATTCAGACGTTGTAGCAGAGACTCTCTCGCGGGGTTTTGGGACGGGAGTGGTTGGGGAGAAACAGAGAGGATAGAAAGGAACAGTAGAGATAGTTTTCCTGAGGATGCAAAACAAGTTGAAGTTAACGCATATACATATATTGCGTAAGAGTCGCAAGCGAGAGGGGTAGACTGACAGAGGAGGTTTTACCTTTTGACACTAAGTGTAACTATTAGGCTATTGTGCCTTAAACTTGGTAACAGGATGGTCTGAAACTTGTAACAGGATAGTCTCTTGTAGGCTAGCCTATGTGTAATTAAAACCTAATACAGGAACCAGAAGAGGTTTGTTAAACTATTAATAGGTGAATATGGGGGAGTAGGACATCCCCCAAGACGCCCGTGTGAGCTAACGAAATATTGTACAGCCGTCACAACGATTGCCAAAAAGTTTTGATTATAATTCTTAACATTTATAGCATGGTTTTCATGCAAAAATTAGGACTATTATCCATTCTCAAGGTGGATAAGAAGAGGCGAAAGGAATATCGACCTTCCAGGTCGACTATAATAGCTGGGGATGTTAAGTATATTAATGTCCCAGTCATGAGTCTCATGGAGAAAAAGAGAGACACAGTAGATCTTTAACTATCCATCATCCATTCGGACTGTCTTCTCCTCGGGACTCGGCTAGCTTGGAGTTTTTGCGTTTTGATCTTTGGGACTTTGGTGTGAGGTGTGTTTGCCACGGTGGTGGTTGTTGTAGAGGTGTCATCTGGTATGCAGCTCCCACCTCCTCTAGATTGGGGTAATGTTCCAGTTCGATATTTAGCTCCTGACACATCCATTTGATGTCAGCTGATGTTCGACCTTGGATCCTTTTGTCTCCAGCCGTGACGGATATGCCGAAGGGGAACAGCCATCTGTATGGGTAATTCCTTTGGTGAAAAATTGTAGTCAGCGGTTTCAAGAGGCGCCGTTTAGCCAGGGTTATCCAAGAGAGATCCTGGTATATTTGGATTGGGGAGCCATTGCATGTAACGGTGGTTTTCTCCCTGGCCCTCCTCATGACCAGCTCCTTTGTCCTGTAGTCCAGGAAACGGCAGATTACATCTCTTGGAGATTCGTCTGATGGTGGTTTCGGGCGTAATGCTCTATGTACTCTCACCAATTCCATGTCTGATGGGTCATCCGGCTGTAATAATGAACGGAATGTGTCTATGATGGATGGAGTCAAGGCATCTTGTGTTATTGTTTCAGCAACTCCCTTCAAGCGCAGATTATCTCGCCTGTCCCTATTCTCATGGTCCTCCAGCATCGTATAGATCTTATTTAGGTGGTCTTCATGGTTTTGGAGACCAGAGATAGTAGCGTTACTTTGTTTGACCACCACTATATTGGCTGATTCCAAAGTTTCGACTCTGCGCCCCGTCTGTGTCAGGTCCTGTTTGATATCCGCCATCTCTTTGGCCAGGGGTTCTAGAGCCTTATGCAATATCCTTTTGAGGTATGATCTGGTGATCGGGAGCTCCTCGTCGTCATCTGTTCCTTCGCATTCACTATCATGGTCTGGCTCCATGGTTTCTTCGACTAAGAGTCGTCTCGATGTTTTGGACAAGGATGACAGACCAGCTTGCTTTTTTAGGTATTTATCTAGATCCACTTGCGTGGTGTTAGTGGTTGCTTTGGTGGAAGATTTAGTGGATTTTGTATTTGATTTAACCATTGTGACGTATTGAAGAAGTTAGAGTCTATCTGGTTTCTGTTCTCTGCCAGCCCCCCCAGGGCGTCGCGAGGCTCTCACATTATGGGGTCTGGCGTTGTATAGAGAGAATCTGTTATTATAAATTCAAGTGGAGATCCAGAAGATGGGCGTTCTTGGTAAAAAAATAATTCTTTATAAGTTTTCCACTGAGCAAGTTGAGTGAGGGAGGGTTTGTCAATATGTTGCAGACAGTCAAAAGTTGTAGAAGAGTGCACAAGATGTTGTTTTATGACACTTTGAATTCTGAAGATTTCCTTATAAAACCACTGTAGTTGATACTTTGGGTAGGCTTCCAGCTCCCTCTGCTGGCAGTTGGTGGTATGGGCCAGTGAGTGATATAGGGGCAGTGAAAGAGTTAACCCAGTATTCAATGTTCTAGAAGGTGTAGATTTGAAGTGGGGTGGATTAGGATATTTCTGTAGACAGTGCCCCTTTCTGTGTACTGTCCTCTGAACTTTATCAAGGTGGCAGTGCTTTGTTTAGAAGACAGATTACACTGTGTTCCACAACTTTGCCTGTTAGGTCTGCTGTCCCAGGGTCAAGGTGGGCTCCCAGTTCCACAGGGGGGGTGGATGGAGTAAATCAAGGCCCAGCAGCTGCAGTATAGGGACCCTTGCTACAATGCTTCCCCTCCGTCACTTCACCCGTCAGCTCCCGTTTTTCCCCACACCTCACCTCGGGTAGTAAGTCCAGTATGCTCTCCTGCACTCTCCGTCCAGGCCGCTCTGTGGCTCAGGCGGTGATAGGAGCAGGTGTTCCGCTCTCTATGGCTGCTGGTCGGGTGTGTGTGCGAGCCTGCAGGCTTCCCGCTCTCCTCTGGCAGCTCCCGGGGTCATCCGCTGCTCCCTCCTAGCCCCGCAGCAGGTGAGGAGCCGATTCAGCAGCCGCTGGTATCTCCCGGACGAGGGCCCGCGCTAATGGCGGCCGGCAGGAAAACGCTTCCCCCCTGCACAGCTCCTCTCCCTCGCTTCTCCCCTGGCTCTTCTTCTAGGCGAGGGGTCAGCAATGGGGTGTCCAGCGGCAGGGTCCCTCGATAGGGTGGCACACTCACCACAGATCAGGTCCGTTTCAGGCCAGAGGGACAGTCAGGCACCATGTGCAGGGGGGGACGGGCAGGCTCCTTCAAAGTGCTCCTCTTGGGTCCTGAGCTCCAAAATACTGGGATTTCGGCAATCCTTGGTGTCTGGGGTATACCACCAGGTGTAGTCCAAGCTGTTTCCCCGACCTCCAGGGGTAGGATGCCGCGGATTCAGCAGATTCTTGTGGAGCTCACAGGAGTACGTCCTGCTCAGTCGGCGGCCATCTTGGATCTCCAGGGCCCTCTATTCTAATCCCTGTGCGGCAGCTAGTGCATCGGGCTTTCTTTCCTCCTGATTTACCATATCAAATGGTACACGCCAGGGCTGTCCACTTTCCCCTCTTATATTTGCTCTTATAATGGAGCCATTAGCTTCTATAGTTCACACACATCCAGGAATTAGGGGGGTGGCAGTTGGGAATCTTGAACACAAAATTGGTCTATACGCTGATGACGTGGTATTTTTCTGCACTGACTTGCATACCTCCCTACCCTATGTCCTCTCGGTTTTGGAAGAATTTTCATCAGCATCATACTATAAGCTAAATCTCTCCAAGTTGTCTATATTCCCCCTCCACCTCCCCAAAACAGAGCAAATATCTCTCCAAAACCTCTTTCCCTTTCACTGGGCTCAGGAAGGTTTTATGTATTTGGGTGTATGGATCTCCAGGTTGTCAGGGATAATAAAGCATAATTGGGATAAATTACGAACAACGATTCAACAGGAATTTGATAGACTCTCTGGAATGCAGCTCTCTTGGATGGCCAGAATCCAGATAGTTAAGATGTCCGTCCTCCCGCGGATCCTATACCTTTTGCGGTGTCTTCCCTTGCAGATTCCCTACAGGTACCTCGCCCCGGTCCAAGCAGCGCTAAGCAAATTTATTTGGAGTGGCAGACCTCCTAGGATTGCTAGGAGGGTCCACTCCCTGCCTTATGCTAGAGGGGGTATGGGGATTCCCAGCATTGCGACTTACGCCAGAGCTGCGGTTCTGGAGGCAGCGGCACACTGGTGGTCTACCTCTCTCAGATCTAGATGGATGCAGATAGAATTGGAATCCTCCCCGGCTGGGTCCACTCGGCTTCTATTAGAAATTAATCTTTTGAGTCACAAGATCACCCCAAACTGTTTAAGAACTATGACAAATTTACTTAGGATATGGTTGCAGGTGGGCAGACCCTTTTTTCCCTTCTTATACCGTTACATTTCCCTCACTGCAGCTGAGCATTCTGTTCAGAACTTACAGTTAGAGCCAGAAATATTTGGACAGTGACACAAGTTTTGTTATTTTAGCTGTTTACAAAAACATGTTCAGAAATACAATTATATATATAATATGGGCTGAAAGTGCACACTCCCAGCTGCAATATGAGAGTTTCCACATCCAAATCGGAGAAAGGGTTTAGGAATCATAGCTCTGTAATGCATAGCCTCCTCTTTTTCAAGGGACCAAAAGTAATTGGACAATGGACTCTAAGGGCTGCAATTAACTCTGAAGGCGTCTCCCTCGTTAACCTGTAATCAATGAAGTAGTTAAAAGGTCAGGGGTGGATTCCAGGTGTGTGGTTTTGCATTTGGAAGCTGTTGCTGTGACCAGACAACATGCGGTCAAAGGAACTCTCAATTGAGGTGAAGCACAACATCCTGAGGCTGAAAAAAAATCCATCAGAGAGATAGCAGACATGCTTGGAGTAGCAAAATCAACAGTTGGGTACATTCTGAGAAAAAAGGAATTGACTGGTGAGCTTGGGAACTGTAAAATGCCTGGGCGTCCACGGATGACAACAGTGGTGGATGATCGCCGCATACTTTATTTGGTGAAGAACCCATTCACAACATCAACTGAAGTCCAGAACACTCTCAGTGAAGTAGGTGTATCTGTCTCTAAGTCAACAGTAAAGAGAAGACTCCATGACAGTAAATACAAAGGGTTCACATCTAGATGCAAACCATTCATCAATTCCAAAAATAGACAGGCCAGAGTTAAATTTGCTGAAAAACACCTCAAGAAGCCAGCTCAGTTCTGGAAAAGTATTCTATGGACAGATGAGACAAAGATCAACCTGTACCAGAATGATGGGAAGAAAAAAGTTTGGAGAAGAAAGGGAACGGCACATGATCCAAGGCACACCACATCCTCTGTAAAACATGGTGGAGGCAACGTGATGGCATGGGCATGCATGGCTTTCAATGGCACTGGGTCACTTGTGTTTATTGATGACATAACAGCAGACAAGAGTAGCCGGATGAATTCTGAAGTGTACCGGGATATACTGTCAGCCCAGATTCAGCCAAATGCTGCAAAGTTGATTGGACGGCGCTTCATAGTACAGATGGACAATGACCCCAAGCATACAGCCAAAGCTACCCAGGAGTTCATGAGTGCAAAAAAGTGGAACATTCTGCAATGGCCAAGTCAATCACCAGATCTAAACCCAATTGAGCATGCATTTCACTTGCTCGAATCCAGACTTAAGACGGAAAGACCCACAAACAAGCAAGACCTGAAGGCTGCGGCTGTAAAGGCCTGGCAAAGCATTAAGAAGGAGGAAACCCAGCGTTTGGTGATGTCCATGGGTTCCAGACTTAAGGCAGTGATTGCCTCCAAAGGATTCGCAACAAAATATTGAAAATAAAAATATTTTGTTTGGGTTATGTTTATTTGTCCAATTACTTTTGACCTCCTAAAATGTGGAGTGTTTGTAAAGAAATGTGTACAATTCCTACATTTTCTATCAGATATTTTTGTTCAACCCTTCACATTAAACGTTACAATCTGCACTTGAATTCTGTTGTAGAGGTTTCATTTCAAATCCAATGTGGTGGCATGCAGAGCCCAACTCGCGAAAATTGTGTCACTGTCCAAATATTTCTGGCCCTAACTGTATATCTGCAGGATTGGAAAAAATGGGGTGTGTTGCAGCTATCAGACCTTATGGATTCATCGGGGCGTCTAGAACAATTTTCGACACTGGTTTCGGAATTGGGTCTGCCTAACTCCACCCTCTTTAGATATCTCCAGCTTAGGCATTTTTTGACTACCCTGGAATGGCCTGTCCTAGATTTGGCCTCTATTGACTCAACCTTGCAGATATTTATAAAAAATGGATCACATGCTAGACATGGAACCTCCATAATGTACAGAGCCCTACTGAAACCTGAGGGGGAGGTGAAACTTCCCTATATGTCTAAATGGGGGTCTTTTGTCCTTTTCTGCCTCACTTGAGGACTGGCGGGCGGCAGCAGTTCATGCTGCCCGTTACTCCACATGTATAACGCATTTGGAGCAATCTAGGAAGACCCAGATGCAGTGGTACCTCACCCCGAAGAGAATAGCCAGATTCATCTCATCTCCGACTCGGGCACACCCCCACTGTTGGAAGGGGTGCCTGATGATTGGAGACTCCCCGCATGTTTGGTGGTACTGCCCGGGTGTACGTATGTTTTGGAGAGATGTGGAACGTATATTACTGGGAATTACTGGAATCCCTAATCCCCTCCTGCCACAGATGGCACTGCTGGGTATTGGATTGAATGCCATTCCTGGCCCTTTAAGACCCATCTACACTAATGTGTTGATTGCGGCGAGGCAATATATTGCAGCTTGCTGGAAATCCCCTGTGACTCCTACTGCTGCGGATGTACTTGTCTGCCTCAACACTCACTTTCAGCATGAGTTGACCCTGTCCCACACAATTAAAAGGAGAACTAGGGTTCTGAGGTGGTGGGACCCGTGGGTGACCTCTGGGCATAATCTGGTCCAGATATAGAGTGAGCGCTCTAATACTAACACCTCTGTTATTGAATTATGTACGATATTACTGCAGCTTCTACCCCCCCTCCCCCCTTCCCCTCTCCCCCTCCCCCTCCCCTGGTTAGTCTTCTTTATTTGTATGTTGAGTTGATATGTATTGTAATGCTCCTGATTTTTTTGGTCATGTACCTTCCAAAAATTTCAATAAAACTTCATGTTTTTAAAAAAAAAAAAAAAGTCCAACTTCTGTAACCCCTCTCCTTTAATCTATGACCTACATTATCCGCCTCCAATTTGTAATCAGTTGTAAGCTTTACCCTTATAAGGAACACATTCGATGGTGTGGTAGATACATCGACAATATGGTCTTTATCTGGACTATATCGTCTGATCTATTTCCAGCACCAATCCCCAACGATCTGATTTCATATTTCAACAATAATGATTACAACCTAAGGTTCACTGCAGAACTACACAGTGTCAGTGCCCCTTTTCTTGATGTCACTCCCATTGGAGATGTGGTCACTGGTAAAATTAACACTAGAAAATCTAGAACTATAGGTAGCACACTATCTCCAAGTATTTTTCCAGTGAGAACACCCATAAAACCCACTTGGTTATCCTAGAAAAGATCCTACAAGTGTGGAGGTCAGAAATGCAACTTGTGTCAATATGTAAAGATCAGTAACACCTTTTGCAGTAATATAACAGGAAAACAATACAATGTATTTTTGTATATAAGTTGTAACATAACGCATGTCATTTATCTCGCAACTTGTTCAATCTGCAATTTAAGTTATGTTGGATGTACAACCCATACTCTTAAAAAACGGCTGGCAGAACACATCTCAGCATCGAAGCCTACCTCCAACATTTTACAAGGGGGTTTGTCGGGTTTATCCCGACATTTTACAGATTCACATAATGGCAATTTCTCTTTCCTATCCGTAATGGGCATTGCCCGTGTCCATCGCCCTTATCACGGCGGAGATTGGGAATATGTGTTACACAACAGGGAATTATTTTGGATCCTACAACTCGATGTACGCAGTCCCACTGGCCTAAATTCTTGTAGTGACCTACTATATTTTTATTAATCTCCTATGGTAATTTCTCCCCTCTCTGCTTTCTCCCCCCTCCTCTTTTGCATCCCTTTCTCTTCTCCCCTTTCATTTTCAGATACACCATTAGTGACTTAAATTTGATAAGATGTCTCAAGTATAGTTCATGTACTAGATAATGACTTGGAGCACATATATGGAGTGCAGGTGCCAGTGATCTTGCAACATAATGATTTATGTTCCATAAATGGAAAATATTATGGATTTCCACTGAAATATGATCAATATCTTGCTATAATGTTAAAGTATATTAGATCAAACATATTACCATACACCAAATTTAACATGATGGTCACAAAATGGTAAACATGATAACAATTTCAACCGTATATCCTTTTCAAAAGTAAGTTTTTTTTTAATGAGTACCGTATATACTCGTGTATAAGCCGAGTTTTTCAGCCCAAAATTTGGGCTGAAAAGTCTCCCCCTCGGCTTATACACGAGTCAATACGGGGGGGGCTGTGTCCGGGGCTGTGGAGGCTTCAGGAGGCGGGGGGGCTGCTGTATGAGCGGCCCCGTGACGTGGGGCCGCTCATTAAATATGCACTGCTTTCCCCTGTCAATCAGCGGCAGGGGGAAGCAGTGCATATAGCCCCCAAATGCTGGCACTCGCCCCCCCTTGTAAGGGCCCCCCCCCCCCGATGGTTATATTACCATTCCGGACTTCTGATCCGCGCCGCTCCTCGGTGCTTCATCCTCGCTGCTCCGTCCGTCTTCTACATCCGGGATCTCCGGCCGTCGCAGGCATATGACGTCATCGCGACGGCTGGGGATCCCGGATGTAGAAGACGGACGGATGGAGCAGCGAGGAGCAGCGAGGAGCGGCGCGGATCAGAAGTCCGGAATGGTAAGAGAAGCGGGGGGGGCCCTTGCAAGGGGGGGCGAGTGACAGCATTTGGGGGCTGCTGGGGACCCCCAGGGGGCTGCTGGGGACCCCCTGGGGGCCGCTGTGTACCCCCAGGGGCTGCTGGGGACCCCCAGGGGGCTGCTGGGTACCCCCTGGGGGCTGCTGGGGTACCCCCTGGGGGCTGCTGGGTACCCCCTGGGGGCTGTTGGTACCCCCAGGGGGCTGTTGGTACCCTGGGGGCGCGGACCCTGGGGGCTGTTGGTACCCCCAGGGGGCTATTGGTACCCCCAGGGGGCTGTTGGTACCCCCAGGGGGCTGCTGGTACCCCTGGGGGCTGTTGGCACCCCCTGGGGGCTGTTGGCACCCCCAGGGGCTGTTGGTACCCCCTGGGGGCTGCTGGGTACCCCCTGGGGGCTGTTGGTACCCCCAGGGGGCTATTGGTACCCCCAGGGGGCTGCTGGTACCCCCACGGGGCTGTTGGTACCCCCAGGGGGCTGCTGGGTACCCCCTGGGGGCTGCTATATGTACCCCTGGGGGCCTGCTGTATACCACTGGGGCTGCTGTATACTACCACTGGGGCTGCTGGGGCTCCTGTATACTACCACTGGGGCTCCTGTATACTACCACTGGGGCTCCTGTATACTACCACTGGGGCTGCTGGGGCTCCTGTATACTACCACTGGGGCTGCTGGGGCTCCTGTATACTACCACTGGGGCTGCTGGGGCTCCTGTATACTACCACTGGGGCTGCTGTGGCTCCTGTATACTACCACTGGGGCTGCTGGGGCTCCTGTATACTACCACTGGGGCTGCTGGGGCTCCTGTATACTACCACTGGAGCTGCTGGGGCTCCTGTATACTACCACTGGGGCTGCTGGGGCTCCTGTATACTACCACTGGGGCTGCTGGGGAATCTGTATACTACCACTGGGGCTGCTGGGGCTCCTGTATACTACCACTGGGGCTGCTGGGGCTCCTGTATACTACCACTGGGGCTGCTGGGGAATCTGTATACTACCACTGGGGCTGCTGGGGAATCTGTATACTACCACTGGGGCTGCTGTATACTACCACTGGGGAAGCCTGTATACCACACTGCTGGGGTCTGTATACCTGTGCTGGGGTCCACCCTCGGCTTATACACGAGTCAATAGGTTTTTCCAGATTTTTGGGGCAAAAGTAGGGGGGTCGGCTTATACAGGGTCGGCTTATACAAGAGTATATACGGTATATTATTCTTCCACAATGCATGTGGGTTGAGAAAGATAATAATTTACTTCGATCGTTCAACATTTAGTCTGGTAATTAGAGTGATTTTCCGGGGCAACAGTTTTCAGGGCCAGGTTTCAACACCGGTTTTCACTCTTTTACGGTTTCGCCATCCCATTTTAGATCGGGAGTCTCTATTTTTTGGCTCTGCTTGTCTGTGAAACAGCCAGATGACTGCATAGAATTGATCTGATATATAACACCAATTTGCGGCGTTTTTTGTTGCGAAGTCGCTATGAGCATACAAAGCAGTTGCTTAAAGTGACCCTGAACCCAGAAGCCAACCCCACATCCCCTTCATACCTATCCATGCAGCTTGTGAAGCTGCTGCCATCGATCCCTGTATCTTGCAAAACCGCTGGGGCATTCTTCATAAATCATACTTTTATAATCGCATTTCTGGGCGTTTCAGTGAAATTTTAAAGCCTCAAGCAGGCGGGCTTGTGTGCCGCTCTCCCCCTCCTTCTCCGTAATCCTGCACGCCCATGGCTGCGTGCTAAACAACAGAGAGGCGGCTCGCCTCATAGTATGGGCGGTGAAGCCGGTATGACGCGTATTACGTCATATCGGCTTCACCGCCCATACTATGAGGCGAGCCGCCTCTCTGTTGTTTATGCACGCAGCCATGGGCGTGCAGGATTACGGAGAAGGAGGGGGAGAGCGGCACACAAGCCCGCCTGCTGCGGCTTTAAAATTTCACTGAAACGCCCAGAAATGCGATTATAAAAGTATGATTTATGAAGAATGCCCCAGCGGTTTGGCAAGATACAGGGATCGATGGCAGCAGCTTCACAAGCTGCATGGATAGGTATGAAGGGGATGTGGGGTTGGCTTCTGGGTTCAGGGTCACTTTAATTTGACATAGCATTAACCAGCAGGATGTTACAATCAAACTATAACAATGAGTCACATTAGACCTCATGAGGAATGGTGCAGTTCATGTTACTTAAAGGGAACCAACCACCTCAGATGACGACTATAAGCTGTTAATACATGTCCCTGCACCCTACCTACACCATTCCACCTATGTTTTTCTTAAGAATATTGATAAATGTAAACCGAAATAAACACTTTATAAAATTACATGCCTGTGTACTTCTGGGCGTCTCCTTCTGGGTCAGTTACTAGAGGGCTGTGTCTCCAGCAGCATGACTGGCTTCTCTAGCCCTCCCTCTTACTTTGCAGGACGTCACACGTCACATAAAAAAAGTTTTATTGGAAACCATAAATTAGCAGTACATTGAATAACAAATTATATTTTTTTCTTTTATGGAATATAACTGGTAATTAACCGTTTTTGGAGTCGTTTTTATAATACAACACATATACATCATACAATAATGGGTTGTGTTTTGTTTTGTTAGATAAATGAGAGCGTTTAAATGAAACAACAGATTAGCAGTACATCGAATAATAAATCACCTTTTTCATTCATTGTATATAGCTAGTAATCAATCCGGTTGTTTGTAATAGATATATAATGGTGATGATCTCCTTCATTCAGCTTCTTCATTTCTTGGTTTTGCAGGATTTTCTACTGAACTCACATACACTGAGATTATCCATAAACTAGATGGTGGCCCGATTCTAATGCATCGGGTATTCTAGAATATGTATGTAGTTGACATACTGTGACTGACAGAACTTGTTCAGTCAACGTGAGTGAACTACATATATATATAGCAGCGCTATGGTATATAGTGGTACATTACAGCACATGTATAGCAGCACTATAGTATATGGTGTTACATTACATTACATGTATAGCAGCGCTATGGTATATGGCGGTACATTACATTACATGTATAGCAGCGCTATGGTATATGGTGGGACATTACAGCACATGTATAGCGGCGCTATGATATATGGCGGTACATTACAGCACATGTATAGCAGCGCTGTAGTATATGGCGGTACATTACAGCACATGTATAGCAGCGCTATGGTATATGGCGGTACATTACAGTACATGTATAGCAGCACTATAGTATATGGCGATACTCCGCTCCCCGCGGCCTCCAGCTCCTCCTTGCCCCCGTTCCTCCACAGTAAAAGTAAAAATAAAAAAATCCTCAGTGAGGATACTCACCTGTCCGCCGGCTCACTCCACCTCCGTCTTCTAGGTCCTACAGGCCTTTACCTGTCGTTGCCTGGGAAACCGATCAGCTGAGGAGGGGAGGTGGGTCAGGATTGTGTCGGGGGGGCAGGATGGAGGGGGGGAGGCAGGATGGAGCGAGCGGGGCAGGATGGAGGCGGGGGACAGGATGGAGGCGGGGGAGCAAGAACAGCGGGGGGGGGGCAGGATGGAGCGTGGGGGGCAGGATGGAGGGAGCAGGGCAGGATGGTGGGGGGGGGGCAGGGCAGGATAGAGCTGGAGGAGCAGGATGGAAGCAGGGGGCAGGATAAAGCCGGGGGAACAAGAACAGCGGGGGGCAGGATGGAGCCGGAGGAGCAGGATGGTGGGGGAGCGGGGCAGGATGGAGTCGCGGGGCAGGATGGTGGTGGGTGGGGGCAGGATGGAGCTGGCGGGGCAGGATGGTGGGGGTGCAGGATGGAGCTGGCGGGGCAGGATGGATGTGGGGGGGGTCAGGATGGAGCCGGTGTGGATCAGGATGGTGGTGGGGGGGCAGGATGGTGGTGGGGGTGCAGGATGGAGCGGGGGGGCAGGATGGTGGGGGTGCAGGATGGATGCGGGGGGGGGGCAGGATGGAGCCGGTTGGGATCAGGATGGGGTGGGGGGGCAGGATGGAACCGGCGGGGCAGGATGGAGCCAGCGGGGCAGGATGGTGGTGGGGGGGGGGGCAGGATGGAGCCGGCGGGGCAGGATGATGGTGGGGGGCAGGATGGAGCTGGTGGGGGGGCATGATGGAGCCGGCGAGGCAGGATGGTGGTGGGGGGGGCAGGATGGTGGTGGGGGGGCAGGATGGAGCCGGCAGGGCAGGATGGAGCTGGCGGGGGGGATTAGGATGTTGGCGGGGGGGGATCAGGATGGAGCCGGCGGGGCAGGATGGAGCCACGGGGCAGGATGGAACCAGTGGGCATCAGAATGGTGGGGGGGGCAGGATGGAGTCGGCGGGCAGGATGGAGCCACGGGGCAGGATGGAACCAGTGGGCATCAGAATGGTGGGGGGGGCAGGATGGAGTCGGCGGGGCAGGATGGTGCCGGGTGGGAACAGGAGGGTGGTGGGGGTGCAGGATGGAGCCGGCGGGGCAGGATGGAGCCACGGGGCAGGATGGTGGCGGGGGGAGATCAGAATGGTGGGGGGCAGGATGGATGCGGAGGGGGGCAGGATGGAGCCGGCGGGGTAGGATGGTGGTGGGGGGATCAGGATGGAGCCGGTGGGGCAGGATGGTGGCGGGGGATCAGGATGGTGGTGGGGGAGCAGGATGGATGCAAGGGGGCATAATGGAGCCACGGGGCAGGATGGTGGCGGGGGAGATCAGAATGGTGGGGGGGGCAGGATGGATGCGGAGGGGGCAGGATGGAGCCGGCGGGGCAGGATGGTGGTGGGGGATCAGGATAGAGTCGGTGGGCAGGATGGTGGCAGGGGGGATCGAATGGTTGTGGGGGGGCAGGATGGTTGCGGGGGGGCAGGATGGAGCCAGCGGGGCAGGATGGTGGCGGGGGATCAGGATGGTGGTGGGGGGGCAGGATGGATGCAAGGGGGCAGGATGGAGCCGAGGGATCAGGATGGTGGTGGGGGGGCAGGATAGAGTCGGTGGGGCAGGATGGTGGTGGGGGGCAGGATGGTTGCGGGGGGGGGGCAGGATGGAGCCAGCGGGGCAGGATGGTGGTGGGTGGGATCAGGATGGTGGTAGGGGGCAGAATGGAGCGAGCGGGGCAGGATGGAGTTCTGCGGGGCAGGATGGTGGCGGGGGGGGCAGGATGGTGGGGGTGCAGGATGGAGCTGGCGGGGCAGGATGGAGCCGGTGGGGATCAGGATGGAGCCGGGGGGGCAGGATGGAGCCGGCGGGGCAGGATGGAGCCGGGGGGGCAGGATGGTGGCAGGTGGGGGCAGAATGGTGGCAGGGGGGAACAGGATGGTGGTGGGGGTGCAGGATGGAGCTGGCGGGGCAGGATGGTGGCGGGGGGGCAGGATGGAGTCGGGGGGGCAAAATGGTGGTGGGGGTGCAGGATGGAGCCGGCGGGTCAGGATGGTGGCGAGCAGGGCAGGATGGTGGTGGGGGGCAAGATGGTGGTGGGGGGCAGGATGGAGCTGGTGGGGCAGGATGGTGGTGGGGGGGCAGGATGGAGCCAAGGGATCAGGATGGTGGTGGGGGGCAGGATAGAGTCGGTGGGGCAGGATGGTGGCAGGGGGGATCAGGATGGTGGTGGGGGGGCAGGATGGTTGCGGAGGGGCAGGATGGTGGTGGGATCAGGATGGTGGTAGGGGGGCAGGATGGAGCGAGCGGGGCAGGATGGAGTTCTGCGGGGCAGGATGGTGGTGGGGGGGCAGGATGGTGGGGGTAAAGGATGGAGCGAGCGGAGCAGGATGCAGTCGGTGAGGCAGGATGGTGGCGGGAGGGCAGGATGGTGGGGGTGCAGGATGGAGCTGGCGGGGCAGGATGGAGCCGGTGGAGCCGGGGTGGATCAGGATGGAGCCGGGGGGGCAGGATGGAGCCGGGGGGGCAGGATGGAGCTGGCGGGGCAGGATGGTTGCGGGGGGGCAGGATAGAGACGGCGGGGCAGAATGGTGGTGGGGGGGGCAGGATGGTGGTGGGGGGTGCAGGATGGTGGTGGTGGGGGTGCAGGATGGTGGGGGTGCAGGATGGAGTGGCGGGGCAGGATGGATGCGGGGGGGGGGGGCAGGATGGAGCCAGTGGAGATCAGGATGTGGTGGGGGTGCAGGATGGAGCGGCGGGGCAGGATGGTGGCAGGGGGGCAGGATGGAGCGGCGGGGGCAGGATAGAGCAGCGGGGCAGGAGAGCCGACAGGCAGATGGAGTCGGGGGGGCGGGCAGGTGGTGGCGGGGGGGGCAGGATGGAGTCGAAGGGCAGTATGGAGTGGGGGGCAGGATGGGGCGGGGGCAGGATGGTGGTGGGGGTGCAGGATGGAGCGGCAGGGGGAGGTGGCGAGCAGGGCAGGATGGTGGGGGGGAGAGGTGGATGGTGGGGGGCAGGATGGGCCGAGGGGGCAGGATGGGTGGGGGGCAGGATGGTTGGGGGGGCAGGATGAGAGCGGGGGACAGGATGGGGGGGGCAGGATGGTGGTGGGGGGTGCAGGATGGTGGTCGGTGGGGCAGGATGGTGGGGGGCAGGATGGAGCTGGCGGGGCAGGATGGATGCGGGGGGCGGGCAGGATGGAGGTGGACAGGATGGAGCGGGGGTGCAGGATGGAGCTGGCGGGGCAGGATGGTGCCAGGGGGGCAGGATGGAGCGGGGGGGGCAGGTGAGCCGGGGGGCAGGATGGAGCCTGGCGGGCAGAGGATGGTGGTGGGGGGGCAGGATGGTGGGGGGCAGGATGGAGTGGGGGGGATGGTGGCGGGGGGCAGGATGGGGCAGGGAGGAGGCGGTGGGATGGATGAGGTGGGGGGCAGGATGGAGCCGGCGGGGCAGGATGGTGGCGGGGGGCAGGATGGAGCCGGGGGGCAGGATGGGTGGCGAGGGCAGGAGGTGGTGGGGCGGGCAGGATGGGGGGGGCAGGATGGGGCGGGGCAGGATGGTGGCGGGGGGCAGGATGGTGGTGGGGGGCAGATGGATGCGGGGGGCAGGATGGAGCGAGGGCAGGATTGGTGGGGGGGGGCAGGATGGAGCCGGGGGGCAGGATGGTGGCAGGGGGCAGGATGGTGGTGGGGGGGCAGATGTGGAGCGGGCGGATGGCAGGATGGATGGTGGGGGGACAGGATGGTGGTGGGGGGCAGGATGAGGAGGCGGCGGGGCGTGATGGAGCGGTGAGGTGGGGAGGAGGTGGAGGGGGCAGGGGGGGGGCAGGATGGTGAGCGGGCGGAGGGCAGGTGGAGCGGGGGGGCAGAGAGTCGAGCTGGAGGGACAGGATGGGAGCAGGGGGGCAGGATAGAGCCGAGTGGGGCAGGTGTAGCGGGGGGATCGGATGGTGGTGGGGTGGGGCAGGATGGTGGTGAGGGTGCAGGATGGTGGTGGGAGTGCAGGATGGAGTCGGGGGGCAGGATGGAGCCGGCGGGGCAGGATGGTGGCGGGAGCAGGATGGAGTCGGGGGCCAGGATGGGGTCGGCGGAGCAGGATGGTGGTAGGGGGTGCAGGATGGAGCCGGCGGCGCAGGATGGTGGCGAGCGGATTAGGATGGAGCCGACGGGGCAGGATGGGTGGTGGGGGGGCAAGATGGTTGTGGGGGGCAGGATGGAGCCGTGGGGGGCAGGGTGGAGCCGGTGGGGCGGCAGGATGGATGCAGGGGGGTAGGATGGTGGCAGGGGGGATCAGGATGGTGGTGGGGGTCAGGATGGAGCCGGCGGGGCAGGATGGAGCCAGCGGGGCAGGATGGTGGCGGGGGGGGGGGAAGGATGGAGCCGGCGGGGCAGGATGATGGTGGGGGGGCAGGATGGAGCTGGTGGGGGGCATGATGGAGCGGCGAGGCAGGATGGTGGTGGGGGGGGAGGCAGGATGGAGCGAGCGGGGCAGGATAGAGCCGGCGGGGCAGGATGGAGCCACGGGGCAGGATAGAGCCGGTGGGGCAGGATGGTGGCGGGGGGATCAGAATGGTGGGGGGGGCAGGATGGAGTTGGCGGGGCAGGATGGTGCGGGTGGGGGCAGGATGGTGGCAGGGGGGAACAGGATGGTGGTGAGGGTGCAGGATGGAGCGGCGGGGCAGGATGGAGCCACGGGGCAGCATGGTGGCGGGGGGAGATCAGAATGTTGGGGGGGGCAGGATGGATGCGGAGGGGGGCAGGATGGAGCCGGCGGGGCAGGATGGTGGTGGGGGGATCAGGATGGAGCCGGTGGGGCAGGATGGTGGCGGGGGATCAGGTGTGGTGGTGGGGGGCAGGATGGATGCAAGGGGGCAGGATGGAGCGAGGGATCAGGATGGTGGTGAAGGGGAGGATGGTGGGGGGGGGCAGGATGGAGCCGGTGGGGCAGGATGGTGGCAGGGGGGATCAGGATGGTGGTGGGGGGGCAGGATGGTTGCGTGGGGGGCAGGATGGAGCCGGTGGGGCAGGATGTTGGCGGGGGATCAGGATGGTGGTGGGGGGGCAGGATGGATGCAAAGGGGCAGGATGGAGCAAGGGATCAGGATGGTGGTGGGGGGGCAGGATAGAGTCGGTGGGGCAGGATGGTGGCAGGGGGGGATCAGGATGGTAGTGGGGGGGCAGGATGGTTGCGGGGGGGCAGGATGGAGCCAGTGGGGCGAGGTGGTGGTGGGTGGGATCAGGATGATGGTAGGGGGGGCAGGATGGAGCAAGCGGGGCAGGATAGAGCCGGCGGGGCAGGATGCGGGGAGGATCAGAATGGTGGGGGGGTCAGGATCGTGCTGGGTGGGGGCAGGGGGTAACAGGATGGTGGTGGGGGTGCAGGATGGAGCCGGGGGGTGCAGGATGGAGCCACGGGGCAGGATGGTGGCGGGGGGAGATCAGAATGGTGGGGGGGGCAGGATGGATGCGGAGGGGGGCAGGATGGAGCCGGCGGGGCAGAATGGTGGTGGGGGGATCAGGATGGAGCGGTGGGGCAGGATGGTGGCGGGGGGATCAGGATGGTGGGGGGGGCAGGATGGATGCAAGGGGGCAGGATGGTGGTGGGGGGGCAGGATAGAGTCGGTGGGGGCAGCATGGTGGCAGGGGGGATCAGGATGGTGGTGGAGGGGCAGGATGGTTGCGGGGGGCAGGATGGAGCCAGCGGGGCAGGATGGTGGTGGGTGGGATGAGGATGGTGGTAGGGGGCAGAATGGAGCGAGCGGGGCAGGATGGAGTTCTGCGGGGCAGGATGGTGGTGGGGGGGCAGGATGGAGTCGGCTGGGCAGGATGGAGTTGGCGGGGCAGGATGGAGTCGGCGGGGCAGGATGGAGTCGGCGGGGCAGGATGGTGGGGGTGCAGGATGGAGCTGGCGGGGCAGGATGGAGCCGGTGGGGATCAGGGTGGAGCCGGGGGGGCAGGATGGAGCCAGGGGGGCAGGATGGAGCGGCGGGGCAGGATGGAGCCGGGGGGGTAGGATGGTGGCGGGTGGGGGCAGGATGGTGGCAGGGGGAACAGGATGGTGGTGGGGGTGCAGGATGGAGGTGGCGGGACAGGATGGAGCCATGGGGCAGGATGGTGGCGGGGGGAGATCAGAATGGTGGGGGGGCAGGATGGATGTTGAGGGGGGCAGGATGGAGCCGGTGGGGCAGGATGGTGGTGGGGGGATCAGGATGGTGGTGGGGATCAGGATCAGGATGGTGGCACTCCTCCTGCCCCCTCCGCTCCCCCCAGCTCCTCCAAGGTGATAATAAAAAATAAAATATACACTCCGTGAGGATACTTGCCCGTGCCGCCGTCTCGCTCCACCTCTGTCTTGTAGCTCCCAGGACAGGACCTGTCGTTGCCTGGGAAAACCGATCAGCTGATCGGTTTCGTAGGTAACGACAGGTCCTCCATCCTGTAGAAGCTAGATGGAGCGAGCCGGCGGAGGGTAAGTATCCTCACTGAGGGTTTTTTTCTTTTAATATCATCACGTGGAGGAGCGGGGGGGCCGGTTGGAGGGAGGGGCAGGAGGGAGGCACGCGGGGAGCAGAAGGACGGAGGGGGTGCGGGGAGGCGGACGAGAGGGGGCAGGAAGAGCGGGGGGGGGGGGGCACAGGAAGTGCGGGCAGGAGGAACGGGGGCTGTGAGGAGAGACCGTATCCTAGCTACATCGGCGCTGACGTGCCGCTGTAGCCGGGCTGCAAATTGCTGCAGAATTCGAACTTTGAATTCTCGTGCCTATTTGCATAGTCTGCGCTCATTGGCACCCGCATCCGGCGGGCATCAATGAGCGGCCTCTGTCTGGCGCGCGATTTCTGTGACCGACAGACGCCTTAGACAATTATATAGTAGATTTAAATGTATTTTCCAATGTTAAACAGTTGAATCATTCATATTCCCTGACAGCTCCATATAAAACCTTTTTTGTTTGTTGTTTTTTTTTTTCTTTTTTCATTGAACCAACAAATAATTTTCTTAACATCTATGAATAATTATTTATTTTGATATTACATTTTTACAGTAAATGTTGGGAGAGTGCCACCATCTTTGAAGGATCCATGTGTTTTTTCTACCTAGTAGCACAATATAAAGATAAATATGTGCCATTGGAATATAATCATAAAATTATAACAGTTCACAGTTTGTGTTCGATTGGAATGTTGGAATAATATATTTTCATTTTATTTATTATTTTCAAAATATACAAGAAAATATGTGTGTGCATATTTATAGAAGTGTCATATGTAATAACTTGTTTCATACTGATGCCCTGTAGTTTAATTATTTAACTTGTTTTCCATTATACATTTTTCCTTTTTCTCTGCAAACCTCTCCCCCTTTTCTTCATAATTTGAAGGTTTTTGCTGCTTTTTTCCTTGTACATATAAAAGCAAAAGTCTTTTTCTCATTCGCATCATTGGGGACACAAGACCATGGGGTGTATGCTTTTCTGCCACTAGGAGGCGACACTAAGCAAAGATTAAAATAGAGCTCTCCTTCCTGCAGTATACACCCAAGCGTGGGCGTAGTTATTCAGTTTTAGCTTAGTGTCGCTGGAGGCACACGTAGTCTGTAGTTCAGACCACATGTACCATTTTTTATTGACGTTATTTCATTCTCTATTCTTACTACTGCTCTCCATGAGAGCATGAAGGACTGAGGGCAGCACATCACACAGGGACGACGGATCCTCATAAAGGACCCCGCTCTCCCAGCCCAGAGACAGCAACAGCCACGGGTCAAAACTGCGTCCCCCTGCACGACAGAGGGATGCACAGACCAGCAGCACTCACAGGGCACGATGCACCCCCCTGCAGGAGAGATCCACACACCACATGGAAGCTCTCACCTCCTCCAGCAAAGGAGGCAGGTGAAGAAGTGCAACTGATAGCACAACCCACTCACCAAGCCATCCCCAAGGGCTCTGGTGCAGCAGGGGCGGCAGGACCCTCAGCGTCCTAGCAGAGACCAAGACATGGTCTCCAGGCCCGGTCTCCACGGATCCCCAGATACCAACGCGGCGGCCCCAGGCCCCAGGGACGCGCACCGCCGGTAAGTAGGGGTGCGCCCACAGCCCAAGAGCCGCACCATCCACGGGGCCGCAAGTAAGCGAGGCCCCGGTCTGGGCCTATACCCTGGCGCCTCCCACAGCCACTGCTGATTGGCCACAGGTGCGTGCGCGTCACCGTCGCGTCATAGGGGCGGGCGCGATGACGCAACCAGCGCCGCTCCCATTGGCCTCTTAGCCCGCCACTCAGGGCCAGGCCGCAACCATTGGCTGAGCTCCGCAGGCCACTGCTCCAGCCAGTAGTAACAAGGGGAGGAAACAACCCCACACCCACAACATCATGATTGGCCAGAGTGCATGTCACTCATGACCCAGGGGCACAATACAGCAGCTACAGCCTATTCAAGGCCACAGCCCTCAAACACCCCCCAAAACCGGCGCGAAAATTAAACAATGCTGATGCACACTGCAGCTACATATAGGTACAGCCCTCAGGTAATAAACCTGGGGCTGATACCTAACTATCCCCCATGGAGACAGGCTGTAGTAGGGTGGGCTTAGCCCCCTCACAGGGGGGGCCACACAAAGCCCACATACTACCCAGGGACACTTTCAGGTCACAGTCCTTTGTTCCGGTGCCTCTTCAAAGGAAGGACCTCAGTACCTCAGGACGGCATAGCAGGGGACACATTATCCGGGTAAGCTCCATAGGAGACCCTCTTTCCTGCAGTTATTCACCCTTGCCCTCATTACAACCCAGTCTGATCACCGCAGTGCCATTGCTGACAGTAATCTGGTATGCAATGGCAGATCCAAAACCGTCCAAGGACAAAAGCAAAAGCAGCGCAGGGAACAAGGCATCATGCACTAGCTGCCAGGCCACGCTTCCACGCAAGCATACGTCACAATTTTGTAAGGACTGTGAACCTGAAAGTCCCATAGAGGCTACCTCTGACGCAGGTCCCAGTGTGCCCGACATTCCTTCATGGGGCATAGAATTGTCACAAAGGATGGACTCCATAGTCCAAATGCTGCAAGCCCAGGCTAAGTCTCACGCAACCAGTACCCTTACACGTCACCGCTCCCACTCCAGCAAGGAGCAGCCCGCGGACGCGCTAACCACTAAAAAACGGACTGATACCAGGCTGTCCAGGGAACAATCTCCTAACCCATCATCAAGTGACCAGTCCGAGTCACGCTCCGAGGGCGAACTATCTGACCGCGACACACCATACGAGAGTGAGACCACAGACATCCAAGCACTGGTTGACAGCCCCATCGAAGCTGTTAACATGACACTGGATATCAAAGACGAGTCCGTCACCACACCAGAGCACAGTCTCCTGTTCTCTAACACTAAACACTCTCGCCGGGTCTTCTCTAACTCTGAGGGGATCGTCGGCTTTGTACAACGACACTGGGACCGGCCCGACAAACGCTTCGCAGGCCGCAAGGCCATCGAAACTAAATATCCATTTACCCCAGACCAACACAAAAAATGCGCTGAATCACCGGCCGTAAACCCCCCTGTGTCGTGTCTAGCTAACAAAACCCTACTTACCATCTCAGACAACTCATCTATCATAGACCCCATTGACCGCCAGCTCGACAGTTTAGCGTGCTCAATCTTTGAGGCCTCAGGGGCAGCTCTGTCGCCCCTATTCGCCATAGCATGGGTGGCCAAAGCAGCGGAATCCTGGATCCATCACGTGCAGCAATCGCTGCAAGACCCCGACCAGGACCCGGCAGACCAACTCGATTTGCTGGCAAAAGCACACCGCTACTTCCTGCTTGCATCCACAGACGCAGCCAACTGCGCCGCGCTGGCTGCAGCAAACGCAATCTCCATGCACCGAACCCTGTGGCTTAGGGGCTGGCACGATGATCCAGCATCTAAAAGGTCGCTCATAAACTTGCCGTACCAGGGAGATCGCCTATTTTGCGAAAAACTCGACCAACTCATTTCTAATCCAGCTCTAATGCCAGCACTAACGCAGGTCGCCTGACCCGCGGGGCCAACAGCTACCCACACTCCTTTAAAACCAACCAAACATGGAAGACCCGCCCTAAACAAACACGGTTTAAAGGCGGAAGGCCACAAAAATTTAGCACATGACTCCCCCCCCCCACAGCCGCCCGACACCAACTTAACAGGCGGACGCCTTCAGCTTTTCCGCCACTCATGGCTCAAGGTCGTACACGACAATTGGGTCAGAGAACTGGTGTCGTCCGGCTACAAGATAGAATTCACATCCCGGCCCCCAAATCACTTCCTCCTATCTCGCCTTACCAAAAGGAAACCCCCAACCGTTCCTTGACGCCATCAACTCACTTCTCAAATCCGGCGTCCTAAAACCGGTACCAGTAGACGAACAATTCAAAGGCTACTACTCAAACCTGTTCGTCGTCCCAAAAAAGGACGGGACAGTGCGTCCCATCCTGGACCTCAAACTTCTCAACAAGTTTGTAAAAGTTTGACATTTCAGAATGGAATCCCTACGCTCAGTAATAGCGTATCTCCACATCCCCGTCTTTACACCCCACCAAAAATACCTGCGGTTCGCGGTACAAAAACGCCACTTCCAGTTCGTCGCCCTGCCCTTCGGCTTGGCAACCGCACCCAGAGTCTTCACAAAGGTCATGGCGGCCGTCATGACCATCCTGCACGCACGAGCAGTCGTCATCTTACCGTACCTAGACAATCTGCTGATCAAGGGACCATCCTTCCAGGCATGCCACGACAGCGTCAGAATCACAACGGACACTCAGGATGGCTCATAAACCTAGAAAAATCATCGCCAAAGCCGGCCCAAACAGTCAACTTCCTCGGTATGACCCTAGACACCGCAAGAGGGCTGGTCATACTCCCTCAGGACAAGGCCACAGCAATCCAAAAAGGCGTGCAGGTTCTTCTCGGCCGCGCCCCCCAGTCCATACGCTTTGGCATGAGTGTCCTGGGAAAAATGGTGGCCACAATGTAGGCAATCCCCTTCGCCCCACTACATCTCCGAGCCCTACAGCTCTCCCTCCTCTCGGCCTGGGACAAAAGCCCCTTCGGCCTCAACCGAAAACACAGACTATCCGCCAAGGTCAGAAGAACGCTCAAATGGTGGAAGATCCTTCCTCCCACTCCAGTGGCTGATCATAACCACCGATGCCAGCCTACTCGGCTGGGGGGCCGTCTACCTTCACCACACGGCTCACGGGTGCTGGACACTCCAGGAGTCACGCCTCCCAATCAACATCTTAGAGCTGTGGGCAATTCGCCTAGCACTCCAACACTTCCACCATCTTCTAGCTGGTCGCCCCATCCGCATTCAATCGGACAACGCCACGGCCGTGGCGTATATAAATCACCAAGGCGGCACGCGCAGCAAGGCAGCAATGCACGAAGTAGAACACATCCTACAATGGACCGAAAAAACCCAGTCAATCATATCAGCAGTCCACATCCCGGGAGTGGACAACTGGGCAGCGGACTTCGTAAGCCGCCAAGGGCTGGCCTCAGGAGAATGGTCCCTACACACGGAAGTTTTCAAACAAATCTGCCAACGCTGGGGAACGCCCGACGTGGACCTCATGGCATCAAGAATGAATGCGAAAGACCCGGCGTTCGTGGCCAGATCCCGGGACCCACTGGCCCTAGGAGTGGATGCTCTGGTCCTCCCCTGGCGCCAATTCCACCTCCCGTACATCTTCCCACCACCCCCCTTATCCCTTGAGTGATAAGGAAGGTCAAGGCAGAAAGAGCGCAAGTAATCCTCATCGCCCCAGACTGGCCACGGCGGCCATGGTACGCAAAACTAGTACAGCTACTCACAGACGCGCCCTGGCCACTCCCAAACAGGCCGGACCTCCTGTCCCAGGGCCCCTTCTACCACCAGAACTCGGGAGCCCTGTCTTTAACGGCATGGCGATTGAGTCCTAGGTCCTGACCCAGGCAGGGTTCACACCTAAGGTCATAACCACCATGATTAACGCCCGAAAAACATCATCCTCCCGCATCTACTACCGCACCTGGAAAACCTATTTCAAGTGGTGCGAAGATCTCAACCGTAACCCACTCCTCTTCTCCATCCCATTGATCCTGGAGTTCCTCCAAAATGGCCTCGATGCGGGCTTAGCACCGAACTCCATCAAGGGCCAAATTTCGGCCTTAAGTATTCTTTTCCAACGCAGGATTGCGTCAAAGGCACAAGACAAAACATTCATCCAAGTGGTCTCCCACATACGACCCCCCTACAGGACGCCCGTGGCGGTCTGGGACCTAAACCTAGTCCTCGACGTGCTTCAAGGCACACTGTTCGAACCCCTGAAAGATGTTCCTCTAACCCATCTCTCGCACAAGGTCGCCTACCTCGTCTCTATTACATCAATTAGGCGCGTGTCCGAACTGGCAGCCCTATCCTGTCGGCCCCCCTACTTGTCCTTCCATGAGGATAAAGTCGTCCTACGACCCTCTCCCTCTTTCTTACCCAAGGTGGTATCTCAATTCCATCTCAATGAGGACATCGTACTCCCGTCCCTCTGTCCATCTCCAATACACCGGATCGAAAAGCAACTCCATACCCTGGACCTGGTAAGGGCCCTCAGAAATTACATCTCCCGGACAGCCCCTTTCCGCAAAACAGAAACGCTGTTCGTCATACCCAAGGGTCTGGCTGCGTCCAAATCCACATTGGCACGATGGATCTGTTCCACGATCCAGGAAGCCTACCGCATCAAGGGAATGCCAATCCCAGATGGTATTAAGACACACTCGACCCGGAATTTTTGAATTTTTGAGTTTTTTTTTAAAAAAAACGTAAGTTTTTAAACTTTTTTCTCATATGTATACAGCTTGTTAGCAATTGTGCATCACTGGTAGTAGCTGAGTGCTGCAGAGAATTTTTTTCTAGTTATTTGATCCAGCGTCCCTGCTTGCACCCGTTCACATTATGTCTGTGAGTGCTGTGCAGTTTTTTTCTGTTTTGTATCATATGGAGTTGCTGGCTCCATTCTGCAATGTGCACCCTTATCACTCACAGGTGATCTAGGGTCGAGATGGAGTCTGCCCACTGAGTAGTGGGAGAGCGGACAAGGAGGATAGGGATATCAGCGTAGGACTCATCAGACCTGAAGTCACTTTGTCGCAGTTGATGAGCAAACAGACATTGGCCAATGTATGTACTAAGAACTTCAGAAATAAAAATTGGAATTTTTGAGTTTTTTGGAAAAAAAAACGTAAGTTTTTAAACTTTTTTCTCATATGTATACAGCTTGTTAGCAATTGTGCATCACCGGTAGTAGCTGAGTGCTGCAGAGAATTTTTTTCTATATATATATAGATATATATATCTATCTATATATATATATAAATATATATATATATTAATATATATGGCTCATATATGGTAATATCACCCATATATGGTAATATATTTATGTGTGTGTATGTATCATAGCTACGCCTCCTCCAAATAGCCCTACCTCTTCATAGCTTCGGCCCTACACATAGCCCCACCTCTCCTGGTAGCCCTGCACCCTTTCATAGTGCCACCCCACTTATAGCTTCGCCCCTTCATAGCTCCACCCTCCACAAAGTCCTGGGGGCATGGCTATGTGGAAGAAGTGGGGATATGTGGAGATGCAGCCTGTGAAGTGGATGTGGCTATGTGGAGTGGGTGTGGCTATGTGGAGTGGGCAGGGTTTGATGCATACACACTCAGCTTTGTGGAGTGGGCGGGGCTATGTGGAGTGGATGGAGCTTGATACATACACATCCACACATACAGTAGTGGCCAAACGTATTGACACCCCTGCAATTCTGTCAGATAATACTCAGTTTCTTCTTGAAAATGATTGCAATCACAAATTCTTTGGTATTATTATCTTCATTTAATTTGTCTTCAATGAAAAAACACAAAAAGAATTGTCCTAAAGCCAAATTGGATATAATTCCACACCAAACATAAACAAGGGGGTGGACAAAAGTATTGCCACTGTTAGAAAAATCATGTGATGCTTCTCTAATTTGTGTAATTAACAGCACCTGTAACTTACCTGTGGCACCAAACAGGTGTTAGCAATAACTAAATCACACTTGCAGCCAGTTGACATGGGTTAAAGTTGCCTCAACCTCTGTCCTGTGTCATTGTGTGTACCACATTGAGCATTGACAAAAGATAGAAGACCAAAGAACTGTCTGAGGACTTGAGAAACCAAATTGTGAGGAAGCATGAGCAATCTCAAGGCTACAAGTCCATCTCCAAAGACCTGAATGTTCCTGTCCCTACCGTGCACAGTGTCATCAAGAAGTTTAAAGCCCATGGCACTGTGGCTAACCTCCCTAGATGTGGATGGAAAAGAAAATTGACAAGAGATTTCAACGCAAGATTGTGCGGATGGTGGATGAAGAACTTCGACTAACATCCAAAGAAGTTCAAGCTGCCCTGCAGTCCGAGGGTACGACAGTGTCAACCCGTACTATCCGTTGGCGTCTGAATGAAAAGGGACTGTATGGTAGGATACCCAGGAAGACCCCACTTCTTACCCTGAGACATAAAAAAGCCAGGCTGGAGTTTGCCAAAACTTACCTGAGAAAGCCTAAAACGTTTTGGAAGAATGTTCTCTGGTCAGATGAGACAAAAGTAGAGCTTTTTGGGCAAAGGCATCAACATAGAGTTTACAGGAGAAAAAAAGAGGCATTCAAAGAAAAGAACACGGTCCCTACAGTCAAACATGGCAGAGGTTCCCTGATGTTCTGGGGTTGCTTTGCTGTCTCTGGCACTGGACTGCTTGACCGTGTGCATGGCATTATGAAGTCTGAAGACTACCAACAAATTTTGCAGCATAATGTAGGGCCCAGTGTGAGAAAGCTGGGGCTCCCTCAGAGGTCATGGGTCTTCCAGCAGGACAATGACCCAAAACACACTTCAAAAAGCACTAGAAAATGATTTGAGAGAAAGCACTGGAGACTTCTAAGGTGGCCCGCAATGAGTCCATACCTCAATCCCATAGAACACCTGTGGAGAGATCTAAAAATGGCAGTTTGGAGAAGGCACCCTTCAAATATCAGGGACCTGGAGCAGTTTGCCAAAGAAGAATGGTCTAAAATTCCAGCAGAGCATTGTAAGAAACTCATTGATGGTTACTGGAAGCGGTTGATCGCAGTTATTTTGGCTAAAGGTTGTGCAACCAATTATTAGGCTGAGGGTGCCAATACTTTTGTCTGGCCCATTTTTGGAATTTTGTGTGAAATGATCAATGTTTTGCTTTTTGCTTCATTCTCTTTTGTGTTTTTTCATTGAAAACAAATTAAATGAAGATAATAATACCAAAGAATTTGTGATTGCAATCATTTTCAGGAAGAAACTGAGTATTATCTGACAGAATTGCAGGGGTGTCAATACTTTTGGCCACAACTGTACATACATAGTAGGAACAGCGGACAAAAATATGTATAAATGCATCCCATATATAAAATATCAAAACACAAGTTTGTATAGAGTTAAAATTCTGATTTAACCCCATTACGACCAATGACGAGTTTAGCCGTCATGAAAAGATGTCAGTTCCCGCATCATGACGGCTAAACTCATCATGGCTTTGAACTGTCACTGCTTGTAAACAAACAGTGACAGCTCAAATCTAACTGATGTCAGTGACAGCTAAGGGTCACCCCCCCAACATCCCACTAACAGCCCCCTAACATCCCCCCAACATCCCCCCGGATCATACTTATCTGCCGGCGGGCTGCACCGCACCCGCCGGCCATGAACTGATGCTCCAGCTCCCCCTGTGTCCTGTCCCCGCCCCCCCTGTGTCCAGCCCCTCTGTGCAGCCCCCCTGTGTCCTGTCCATCTTCCCCTGTGTCCGGCCTGCACCCCCCAGTCCCCGCTATCCACCCGCCCTCCACCTTTCATAGCTTTTCTGCCGGCTCCCTGCTCATCACCAGCCAACAGCCCCCAGCCCCACTCACCTATACCGGCGGGCTGCACGCACCGTCGGCCTCCTCAGTCTCCGGTGTGGCCCCTCCTCTTCTCAGGGGCTCCTCCTCATCGGTGGGTAAGTATGAATGAATAAATAGATGGATATGTGGATGGATGGATGGATGGGTGAATGGATGGATGTGTGCGAGCGTGGATGTGCGTGCTTGGATGTGCGTGTGTGGATGTGCGAGTGTGGACCTCAGCATGCGTGCGTGGCTGTGTGTGTGCGTGGATGTCAGCGTGCGTGAATGTCAGCGTGTGTGAATGTCAGCGTGCGTGTGTGGGTGAATGTGCGTGTGTGAATGTGGGTGCGTAGATGTGTGCGTGCGTGGATGTCAGCATGCGTGCGTGGATGTCAGCGTGCGTGAATCTCAGTGTGCGTGAATGTCAGTGTGCGTGAATGTCAGCATACGTGGATGTGTGCGTGGATGTAAATGTGCGTGGATGTGTGTGTGGATGTGCGTGGATGTGGATGTGCTGCATGGATGTCAGCATGCGTGCGTGGATGTCGGCGTGCGTGAATGTCGGCGTGCGTGGATGTGTGCGTGCGTGGATGTGTGCGTGCGTGGATGTGTGCATACGTGGATGTGTGCGTGGATGTGTGTGTGGATGTCAGCGTGCATAAATGTCAGTGTGCGTGGATGTGCGTGCGTGCATGTGCGTTCGTGGATGTGTGCGTGCGTGGATGTGTGCGTACGTGGATGTGTGTGTGGATGTGAATGTGCGTGGATGTGTGCGTGGATGTCAGCGTGCATGAATGTCAGTGTGCGTGGATGTGCGTGCGTGGATGTGTGTGCGTGGATGTGTGCGTACGTGGATGTGTGCGTGGATGTCTGCATGCGTGCGTGGATGTCAGCATGCGTGCGTGAATGTCGGTGTGCGTGGATAGATGTGTGCGTGCGTGGATGTGTGCATACGTGGATGTGTGCGTGGATGTCAGCGTGCGTGAATGTCAGCGTGCGTGAATGTCAGTGTGCGTGGATGTGCGTGCGTGGATGTGGATGTGTGCGTGGATGTGTGTGTGGATGTGCGTGGATGTCAGCGTGCGTGAATGTCAGCGTGCGTGGATGTGCATGCGTGGATGTGCGTGCATGGATGTGTGCGTGCGTGGATGTGTGCGTACGTGGATGTGCGTGGATGTGTGTGTGGAAGTGCGTGGATGTCAGCATGCGTGCGTGGATGTGTGTGTGCGTGGATGTGTGCGTGCGTGGATGTGTGCGTGCGTGGATGTCAGCACGCGTGGATGTGCGTGCGTGGATGTGCGTGCGTGGATGTGTGAGTGTGTGGATGTGTGTGTGTGTGGATGTGCATGCGTGGTTGTGTGCGTGCGTGGATGATGGGTGCATAGGTGGATGGATGGGTGCAACAAGGGATCAAGTGTCCTCTTGTTATAGTCTCTGGGATCATAGTCATGATGCACTGTATAACAGATCATTGTCATACAGTGCACCATAACTCTGACCCCTGAGACTGTAGGAAGAGGACACGTGATCCCTTGCTGCAGTCTCTGGATTTAGCAGAGGCGATCGAGCGTCGTGGGACCTTCGTTGTGGACTACGTCGGATCTTTATAATAAAGATGGAGTCCAAATTTTGTTTGTGTTTTTTTTTCAAATAAAAAGATTTTTCTTTGTGTGTATTTTCTGACTATTTACCAGAGATTCCTAATGGTGGGTCTAACATTGGCCCTATATTATGAATCTCGGGCTTAGTGCCAGCTGCCAATAAAAAGCTGGCATTAACCCCTTTATTACCCAGTTTGCCACCGGCACCAGGGCAACTGGAAGAGTCTGGGTACAGCGCCAGAAAATGGTGCTTCAATGAATGTGCCATTTTCTGGTGCGGCTGCAGGCTGCAATTCGCAGCATGGGAGGCCCAGAACGCTTGGGCCTCTCCATGCTGCAGATTCCAGCCCCCAGCTGCCTAGTTGTACCTGGCTGGACCAAAAATATGGCGGAGCCCCACGTCATTTTTTTTCTAGAAAAAAAAAAAAGGGCTTTGCTGTATTTTTGGTTGCCAGCCAGGTACAATGAGGCAGCTGGGGGTTGGTGGCAATCCGTAGCTGCCAAGTTGTACCTGGCTGGACCAAAAATATGGCGGAGCCCCACGCCATTTTTTTTCTAGAATTAGTCCTAGAAATAAAATAAAAATTGGCTTCGCTGTATTTATGGTTGCCAGCCAGGTACAATAAGGCAGCTGGGGGTTGCTGTCAGTCCGTAGCTGCCAAGTTGTACCTGGCTGGACCAAAAATATGGCGGAGCCCCACGCCTTTTTTTTCTAGAATTAGTCCTAGAAAAAGAATAAAAATGGGCTTCGCTGTATTTAGATGCATAGTGATCACTTTGACCCTATTTTGGAAACTAGACCCCCCAAGGAACATATCTACATGCATAGTGAGCACTTTGAACCCCCAGGTGCTTCACAAATTGATCCGTAAGAGTGAAAAAAGAAAATTTGTGTGAAAAAAAAAAGTACTTTTTCCTTCTTACGGATCAATTTGTGAAGCAGCTGGGGGTTCAAAATGCTCACTATGCATCTAGATGCATTCCTTGGGGTGTCTAGTTTCCAAAATGAGGTCACTTTTGGGGGAGCTCCAATGTTTAGGCACACATGGGCTCTCCATACGCGACATGGTGTCTGCTAACTATTGGAATTGTTAGCGGACACCATGTCGCGTATGGAGAGCCCCTGTGTGCCTAAACATTGGAGCTCCCCCACAAGTGACCCCAGTTTGGAAACTAGACCTCCCAGAGAACTTATCTAGATGGGTTGTGAGCATTTTGAACCCCAGGTGCTTCACAAATTCATCTGTAAAAATGAATACCGTATAAACTCGTGTATAAGCCGACCCGTGTATAAGCCGACCCCCCTACTTTTGCCCCCAAAACCTGGGAAAACCTATTGACTCGTGTATAAGCCGAGGGTGGACCTCAGCACAGGTATACAGCCCCCAGCAGTGTGGTATACAGCAGCCCCAGAGGTATATACAGCAGCCCCAGTGGTAGTATACAGCAGCACCCCCAGTGGTATATACAGCAGCAGCCCCAGTTGTATATACAGCAGCAGCCCCAGTAGTTAGTATACAGCAGCACCCAGGGTAGTATACACAGCAGCCCCAGGGTAGTATACAGCAGCAGCCCCAGTGGTAGTATACACGCACGCCCCAGAGGTATATACAGCCCCAGTGGTATATACAGCCCCAGTGGTAGTATCAGTATACAGGAGCCCAGAGGTATATACAGCCCCAGTGGTAGTATACACGCAGCCCCAGTGGTACATACAGCCCCAGTGTAGTATACAGCCCCCCATCAGTATACAGGAGCCCCAGAGGTATATACAGCCCCAGTGGTAGTATATACGCAGCCCCAGTGGTACATACAGCCCCAGTGTAGTATACAGCCCCCCATCAGTATACAGGAGCCCCAGAGGTATATACAGCCCCAGTGGTAGTATATACGCAGCCCCAGTGGTACATACAGCCCCAGTGTAGTATACAGCCCCCCATCAGTATACAGGAGCCCCAGAGGTATATACAGCCCCAGTGGTAGTATACACGCAGCCCCAGTGGTACATACAGCCCCAGTGTAGTATACAGCCCCCCATCAGTATACAGGAGCCCCAGAGGTATATACAGCCCCAGTGGTAGTATATACGCAGCCCCAGTGGTACATACAGCCCCAGTGTAGTATACAGCCCCCCATCAGTATACAGGAGCCCCAGAGGTATATACAGCCCCAGTGGTAGTATACACGCAGCCCCAGTGGTACATACTGCCCCAGTGTAGTATACAGCCCCCATCAGTATACAGGAGCCCCAGAGGTATATACAGCCCCAGTGGTAGTATATACGCAGCCCCAGTGGTACATACAGCCCCAGTGTAGTATATACGCAGCCCCAGTGTAGTATACAGCCCTCCATCAGTATCCAGGGCCCCCCGCCTTGTGCACAAACCTGTAAAGGAAGAGATTAGTATACTTATCACTGTCCAGCTGCCGCTGTCCTGCCGCCGCCAATGCGCTCCTCCATCTTCTTCCGGTTTCCTCCTCGGTCGCGCCGACAATGACGTCATTGCCTGCGACGACCGGAGGAAGCCGGAAGCAGACGGAAGAAGACGGAGGACCGCGATGACGGCGGCGGGACAGCGGCAGGCGGACAGTGATAAGTATACTAATCTCCTCCTTTACAGGTTTGTGCACAAGGCAGGGGGGTCCTGTATACTCATGGGGGCGGCCTGTATACTGTATACACTGTATACAGTGTATACAGTATACAGTGACTCGCGTATAAGCCGAGGGGGGGGGACTTTTCAGCCCAATTTTTGGGCTGAAAAACTCGGCTTATACGCGAGTATATACGGTAAGTACTTTTTTTTACACAAAAATGTCCTTTTTTCATTTTTACAGATTATTTTGTGAAGCACTGGGGTGTTCAAAATGCTCACCACCCATCTAGATAAGTTCCCAGGGGGGTCTAGTTTCCAAAATGGGGTCACTTGTGGAGGAGCTCCAATGTTTATTCACACAGGGGCTCTCCAAACGCGACATGGTGTCCGCTAACAATTTGAAAAATCACCTCAAATTGTTAGCGGACACCATGTCGCGTTTGGAGAGCCCCTGTGTGCCTACACATTGGAGCTCCCCCACAAGTGACCCCATTTTGGAAACTAGAGCCCCCAGGGAACTTATCTAGATGGGTGGTGAGTATTTTGAACCCCAGGTGCTTCACGAGTTCATCCGTAAAAATGAAAAAGTACTTTTTTTTCCACAAAAGTTTTCTTTTAGCCTAAATTTTTTCATTTTCACATAGGGAACAGGATAAAAATGGATCCTAAAAATTGTTGGGCAATTTCTCCTGAGTACACCGATACCTCATATGTGGTCATAAACCACTGTTTGGGCATACAGCAGGGCTCAGAAGGGAAGGAGCTCCAAAAGTGAAATTGCGCTCCTTCCCTTCTGATCCCTGCTGTGCGCCCAAACAGTGGTTTATGACCACATATGAGATATCAATGTACTCAGGAGAAATTGCCCAACAATTTTTAGGATCCATTTTATCCTGTTGCCCATGTGAAAATGAAACAATTGAGGCTAAAAGAACATTTTTGTTGGAAAAATTAAAATGACCATTTTTTCCTTCCACTTTGCTTTAGTTCCAGTGAAGCACCTGAAGGGTTAATAATCTTCCTGAATGTAGTTTTGAGTAGCAAAAAGGGAGGAGAGAGACACACAGTGCCAGGATATAGCTCACAGAGTATACAATGATATATATACAACTCAGTTATAGCAGTGTACAATGGAGCAATAATAGTGACAGGCTCATGAATATATGGCTGGGCAATAGTCAAAACATAGTAACCTGTTTGTAAATCAATATTTCATAAGACCAAAGCCCCTAGTATGCCGAGAGATCCCACCAGTATCACAAAGTACCATCAGCAATTCCTAAGTAATATATTAACATCACAAGTTCATACCCATAGTGACTGTGGCAGACTGTGTGTCAGGGAAGCCCCGACACATGTCTCCCTGCTTTCTTCAGGGGGCTGTGGTGCAAGTGTGTAGGGATCAGAGCTTTTTAAGGATACCTATACCTATTTAAGGATACCTCTAACCCCTACATTGTAAAGTGCTGCGGAATATGTTGGCGCTATATAAATAAAGCTTTAATTATTATTATTATTATTATTATGATACCTGTGTACTGTCCGGGCCAATCACGGCGCATAGAACGTCTCCACCTGACAGCCAGAGGTGACTCATAACGCGGCCGCAGGGCTGCATCCTGGAAGGAGGAAAATCCTCTGTTGACGCTGTAATTCCGGGTGCCGCCCCGTTGCGGCCGCGTCACGGTCACATGACCGCGGCTTTGACTCATGCGCACTGGCGCAACAGACCTAGGAAGGATGTGGGCGGTCATATATTAACAGCTTTATATATATGTATTTTTATTATAATCTCTTTGTAACAGTTGTTCACTTCCCCTGTGGCTCATGTCTTTCAGGGCTTTGTGGTGGAGTCTTTTTTCTCCTCTCCAAGCTCGTTTCTCCTGTTAGTCTCCTTTTTTATTTTCATTACAAATATAATTTCAGCCTCATTTTATTTCCAGTTTTTCTTATTTTTCGTTGCATCACTATAATAGATAATGATTAATTAAATTTTAGGTTTAATAGGTATTGAAACTTTGTAATTTTCATGTTTTTATTATTCCATCTTGATTCATGCTCTTTTAGCACACGGAGGGTCTTTGACCTGGACACTATATTGATACCTCTGTATACTGACAGTATTGTATATGACTTTTCCTGTAGAAGGGGTATAGAAACAAAGGCATTATATTCACCAAATTGGATTTGTCCCAACAGAACAGCACTAGTACATCTTTTCATTTAATTCCTTATCTCTGTTCTATGGTGGCTGCAGCAGTCATGGTTACATGTGTTTTATAGTGGTTGTGTCTCACTCAATCACATAAGGTGAGCCCCTCTCCATTATCATTTTACCCAGTGTTTTATGTGATAAGACCCTATTTGCAGTAAATTATCTTGGCAGCTTGTCCGCGGGAAGTGAGTCATGACAGCGTCCGGGGTTATTAGCTGACCCCTCACTGTCAAGACAACAAGTCGGTTCCCCGTGATCACGTCATGGGGTCGCCGATCGAAGCTGGGAAAGGCATTGCCCTTAGACCCAGTGTTTGATTGCGCATTCTAAAGGGTTAACTGATGCGGGCGGATCACTTATCTGCCCACATCTGTCACCTGCATATGTCAGCTGATGAGATCAGCTTATATGTGCATGGGATGATGTGAACTTGGCGCGTGAGCTCGTATTAAAGTTAGGGAGCTGGTCCATGACGTACCCAATATGTCGAGTTGGAAAGAGGTTAAAAAAAATCAGACCTTTGTGAAAAATTTTACTTTTGTTTTTGTCTTCTAAGAACTTCTTTACATCTTAGTTTCCTTACACATTAGACCAGCAAATAGTCAAATGTGAGTTGAAGTTTCAGATTTCCAGCGGCTGATTCTTTTATTCTCCGGGCGTTAAGTCGCTGCCAGAAAAGTCTGGAGGGGCTGTGTCATACAGAATATAGTCGTACTTGGCCATACAATCTCATCAGTAGCTGTCCATTGTCAATTGGGGGAACTAAAGATGTTTTACCAAGCTTGAATGATATCCCCTATCGGAGGATTGAGACTGACTTGCTGAATGTTTGATGTCTGATTACTCGGACTCCCACCAATCCTGAGAATGGGGCTCTGAAGAGACCTGAGTGAATGGAGCTACAGTTAAGCATGAGCACCTGCACTTCATCCATTTCCAATGGGAGTGCTGGAGATAAGAGTGATGCCCTCACCTCTTTTTAGCACTTGTAACAATAAATTGTAAAGCGCTGCGGAATATGTTGGCGCTATATAAATAAAGTTTTATTATTATTATTATAAATTGATAGGTGGTGCACATGTACAACTTTGCCTTTTTTTTTTTGTCTCTTTGCACTGGTACGTGGTGGTAACCCTGTGTATTACACTCCATACCTGATCAGGTCATACAAATCTTTGCTGCCCAAAAACCACAACCCCATTGTATATCAGACCAGTCCCCTCCCACACTAACCCTCCTCCCCTCCATCACTGAAGGAGAACTTGCACACCCCCTCTTCAGATCGCACCTCACCACTTGTGCACTGGACCCCATCCCATCCCACTTCCTCCCCAACCTCACCACAACACTTATCCCAGCTCTAACCCATCTCTTCAACCTATCACTAACCTTTGGTACCTTTCCTTCTGCTTTCAAACATGCAACAATCACACCTATCTTAAAGAAGCCATCCCTCGACCCCACTTATACATCCAGCTACCGGCCATATCCCTGCTTCCGTTCGCTTCCAAACTTCTTGAAAAGCGTGTCCACACTGTACTCTCATCCCACCTCTAATCCAACTCTTTCTTTGACAACCTTCAATCCAGTTTACGCCCCCACCACTCCACTAAAACTGCCCTGATCAAAATTACTAACGACTTTCGGCCAGAGCTAACAGATATTTCTCCATCTTCCTCCTTCAAGACCTGTCCTCTGCATTCGACACAGTTGACTACTGTCTCCTATAACAGATCCTCTCTTCCATTGGCATCACTGACCTTGCCCTCTCCTGGATCTCCTCCTACCTTTCCAGCCACACATTTAGCATTTCCCACTCCCACATGACCTCCTTGCCCCATCCCCTCTCTGTTGGGGTTCCTAAAAGCTCTGTCCTAGGGCCCCTCATTTTTTCAATCCATACCCTTGGTCTGGGACAACTCATAAAGTCTCATGGCTTCCAGTATCACCTGTACGCTGATGACACGCAGATCTATCTCTCTGGCCCAGATGTCACCTTTCTCCTGTCCAAAATCCCGGAGTGTCTATCAGCCATATCCTCCTTCTCCTCTCGCTTCTTAAAACTTAATGTACACAAAACCGAACTCATCATCTTTCCTCCATCTCACACACCTTCCTTACCAGATATATCTATCACAATAAATGACATCATCAAGTTCTTCTTCACGTCCTGATGAAGAACTTTGAAGCGTGCGTAGGCGGAGGCAGGTGCACAACTACAGGAGGACCGGTGTGACCACAAATAGAACTGTGTTCAGGTATTGTGAATTCCTCCTTTACCCCAGATTTGTAAATATATTTTTATTAAAGTTTTTAACGTAAACATACATATAGCGTATTGAGCAAAAGTTATTAAGCTCAATGTATAACATATCGACATTACATTATAATATAGTTCAAATCAGGCTGAAGCCTCCTGGTGCAATCGAAAAGAACGATGTCACCATGGCTGCTACAAACTTCACATCAAAGTAATAGGTGGGACCCCTCCCTGTTTCAAAGGGAACAGAAGGGGGAGGTCCATAGATCTCAACAGGAGATCAGAGTGAAATAATACTATGGTCTAATTACAGTAAATTAGATGAAACGACTCCTGGCCGTCCACTGGATATGGGGGGGGGGGTTGGTGGAAGAAAGTTGATCCAAAAAAATAAGATCTAGAGAAGAGAAAAGGCTTGAAAGTGAGAAAAGGGAATTGAGGATAAGTATAGAATTGAGAAGGAAGAGCAGAGAAGACGAGAACTGTACATCTGGGGAGTCGCAGGTTAGGTGAGTGAAACTAGCATATTTCAGGTAGTGCACAGGCGATTCACCCACAAGAGAACATATCTCCAAAATTAGGGGCATCTCTGATGAGGATCCATTCCGTCCAAGTAGTTACATAGACAGATTGAGTTTGGGAGGACTCAGATGAAAGCTCCTCAAATCTATGAAGGGTCTCCATTTCTGAGTACCACTCCAAAATCATAGGGGGAGCTTGCTCCCTCCAATGACGAGGGATCACATTTCTCGCAGCACTGAGGCAGAGCCGAAGGATATCCTTCTTTTGGGTCTTCCAGGATCCAGGGGGCAGAGAGAGTAAGGCCATTTCAGGAGATCCTTTTAAACGCCTACCCGTTACCATGTTATAGTTCCAAAAAACTGCAGACCAGAATTCCTGGATCAGGGGGCAGCTCCACCAAATATGGATCAAGGAACCAACCTCTGCGTCACATCTCCAACAAAGGGGAGAGGTGGAAGAAGAGAACCGATGCAGCCTGTCTGGTGTGAGGTACCACCTAAGGCGTATCTTGTAGCTTTTTTCTAATGCCTCACATGACCCTGAGGATTTCCGAGCCATCAAAAAACACTTCTCCCAATACTGTGTCGGGACAACCCTTCCGAGTTCCGACTCCCAGGCCCTCCTATATCCATGAGTTTCCGCATCTGACGCCCCCGATAGAATAAAGTAGATAGCTGAAATCCCTCTAGGGGGTGCTTGGGTGGCAGCAAAGATCGGGGTCTCTCCGAATTGTCAGAGAGTTCAGGTAGGACCTTAACTGAAGGTACTCCCACCACTTCAGTTTTACCTCCGGTGAAAAGGCTTGCAGGTCATTGAAAGAGGGGAGCTCCCCCGCCCTTAGGAGCTGACCGATTCAGGTATCTTCATCAGCCCGCCATAACAATAGCTTTTGTTGGGTCACCCCCGGGGGAAAGGCCGGATTGCAAAACAATGGAGTCAGATAACTGGTGGTATGTGTCTTAGTCAGCTTCCCCCATGCTACACGCCACGCCTTCAGTGCCTCGGTGGTCAGAATAGTTAGGTGGCCTGACGTAGTCAATGCCTCAGGGGGATCCATTGTAGATAACGTAGGGGTATCTGCATGTCCGCCTGCTCTATCTGTACCCATTGCTTGGTAGCCGCTCTGAAATTCCAGTCAAGCAATCGGACCAATACACCGGCTAGGCAATACCTCCGCAAGTCCGGCAAACCCATTCCTCCCAACTTCGTCTGTGCAGTCAAGACCTTGACGCTCACTTTCGGCCTTGTACCATTCCAGACAAACCTGGAGATGAGAGTACGGATAGTATGGAAGTATGCGCCCCGTGGCCATACCGGTGCTGCTTGGAAAATGTACAAAAAACGTGGCAAGATGTCCATCGATACGGTGTGGATTCTCCCCAGCCAAGACAACTTTAGAGATTTATAGGACTCCAACAAGACCCCCACTTTGTCTAAAATAATTTTATGGTTTAGCTGGAAGACCCTGGACAAATTAGCAGGCAGATTAATTCCCAGATATGATATGTGGCCCGGCTTCCAGCAAAAGGGGAACCCCTTGGATAAGGAGAACGCCTCAGCGGAAGGCAGGGAGACATTCATCGCCTCGGACTTTGAGTAGTTCACTTTAAAGTTACTAAGGCCTCCAAACAATTCGAACTCTCTCAGCAGAGCGGGGAAGGTCACCGACGGGCGAGTCACGTACATAAGAACTTCATCCGCAAATAGTGCTGTCTTATGATGGGTATTCCCCACCAGGATCCCGTGTATTTCGCCATTATCCCTTATAGCTTTAGCTAAATGCTCCATGAAAATAACATAGAGCAGGGGAGATAGCGGGCACCTCTGTCTGGTCCCACTTCCAATCAGGAACGAGCCAGACAAGCCGCTGTTAACGCGCACCTTTGCGGATGGGTTAGAATAAAGTGAGGAAACCCCGTTCATGAATTTACTGCCTAGGCTAATGTGTCTCAGTGCCTCCAGAGGAAACCCCAGTGGACCCTGTCAAAGGCCTTTTCTGCATCGACAGAAAGCAGACAAAGAGGGGACTTCCACATCTTAGCCTTCTCAATAAGAAGAAAGGATCTAATAATGTTGTCCCGCGCCTCTCGGCCCCTAACAAAGCCCACTTGGTCAAGGTGAATGATGGAGGGGAGTCTCGTTGAAAGCCTATCAGCCAATATCTTGGTAAACAGCTTAACATCCACGTTTATCAAAGAAATGGGGCGGTAACTCGCTGCCTCTAGGAGATTCTTGTTCGGCTTGGGGATCACACAAATGTGCGCCTCCAATGCCTGTGGGGGAAAAACATCTCCTCCCAGAAGTGCCCTAAATGAAGAAAGCATGTGAGGCAGCAAGTCACCGAGCATGGTCTTATAAAACATGGGCGTGTAGCCGTCAGGTCCCGAACTCTTAGAAAACCCTCTAGGATTTTACCCACAATAGAGGTTAAGCTTACCGGCCTATAATTTCCAGGTTCAGTTTTTGTCCCCTTTTTGAATATTGGCATCACATTTGCTATACGCCAGTCCTGTAGTACAGACCCTGTTATTATGGAATCTTTAAAGATAATGATTTATCTATGACGGTACTTAAAGAGGACCTGTCACCCCCCATGGATATGAAGCTAAGGGCATCACTGAATGCAGCATGTCTGCTGCATTCAGGCAAGGGGTCCCCCATGTCTGATGATGCCCGTTACCCCAGATAATAGTTTAGTAAAACGTACAAGCTGGAGACAAGTAGGCTGTCTCTGGTGCGGCAGCCTGTGTCTCTGTGCCGCCTCCCTGCTGCTAATCACGTCCTCATTGCTCCGTCTCTGCTCCCTGTGCTAGTGACGCAGGCAGAGCAAGGTAATGCTTAGCCCCGCCCCTGGCCGGCTGTCCCGCCTCCTGCTGTGATGTCAGAGCATTTCCCCGCCCAGCCTCATAGCATAACATGCAGCTGGGAGGGGAAATGATTTGATGTCACAGCAGGAGGCGGGACAGGCAGCCGGAGACTGAGATAACATTACCCACTGCGTCACCAGCACAGACAGAGCGAAGAAGACGTGATTGGCAGCAGGGAGGCGGCACAAAGACTCAGGCTGCCACACCAGGGACAGCCTACTTGGCTCCAGCTTGTAAGTTTTACTAAACTATTATCTCGGGGTACCAGCCGCCATCAGACATGTGGGACCCCTTGCCTGAATGCAGCAGACATGCTCCATTCAGTGCTGCTCTTAGCTCAACATGTATGGTTGGTGACAGGTCCTCTTTAATTCCTGCAGTACTCTGGGGTGTATCCCATGCGGGCCTAGGGATTTGTCAACTTTAGTGATTTTTAGACGGTTCCGTACTTCCTGATGCCTTAAGCAGGTTACATTTAAAGGGGCCATCACACGCGTCAATATCGCTGTTAATGTCGCTGCTGCATGTGATGTTGCAGCGATATTGACGCGTGTGACATGGTGAATCAACCAGCGACAAATCGCTGGTTGATGGTCGCCAGGTTTTCGGACAGGACGGAAAACCTGGCAATGGTCGCCTAGTGGACACACAGCATCGCTGCGTGTGACACCGGGAGACGCGCGATCAGCCAGCTCCCAGCGCCTCTCAGCAAGCGCTGAGAGCTGGTATCCATGGTAGACCAGCCTACTCCCGCTTACCGCAGCCTGGCAGCAGGAGCAAGACACCGTGGAAACGATATTTAAATCATTTCCACTATGTCGCTGGTCCACTGATCGCTGGTGAGTCTGCCTGTGTGACAGTTCACCAGCGATCAGCCGTCAATGTCGACAGCGATCAAATAGCTGGCGACATTGACGTGTGTGACGGGGCCTTAATGGAGAGTTTTTGTTATCACTGATCATGTTGTCTGTCATGGGATATTCTTATGTAAATAATGTTGCATAAAAGTAATTTAGGATATTGGCTTTTTCCTCTTTCTCATCCACCATTTCACCCAGACTATTTTAAGGGGCCAACACAATCATTTTTTAGTTTCTTACTATTTATGTAGTTAAAGAATATTGTGGGATCTTTTTTACTTTCTCTGGCAATGAGTCTCTCTGTCTCAATCTTTGCTGCCTTGATTTGCTTTTTACACATGTTATTTAATTTTCTGTATTTATTTAATGCCTCATCACTACCTACTTGCTTTAATTCCCTAAATGCTTTCTTTTAGTCACTTATTGCGCCCCTTACAGCCTTATTTAGCCATAGTGGTTTCCTCCTATTTCTAGTATGTTTATTCCCATAGGGTATATATTGTGCACATGTTCTATTCAGGATGCTAATAAATGTCTCCCATTTGCTTTGTGTACTTTTATATCTCTCATCCATTGGAAATTTGCCTTCCTGAAGTTTAGTGTCCTCTACTACACGTCTTAGTAAAGGATACTTGAAAACGTATTATTTTGTGATCACTATTACCCAAGTGACCTCCAACCCGTATATTTGATATGCGGTCTGGCCTGTTGGTTAATATTAGGTCCAGCAGTGCCCCCCTTCTTGTTGGGTCCTGAACCAGTTGTGAAAGGTAATTGTCTCTCATAGTTGTCAAAAACCTATTACCTTTGCTAGAACTGCAGGTTTCTGTTCCCCAATGTATTTCAGGGTAGTTGAAGTCCCCCATAATAATGACTTCTCCCTGAGTCGCTGCTTCATCTATTTGCTTTATGAGGATATTCTCCTCCACTTCCATTATTGTTGGGGACTTATAACAAACCCCTATCAGTAATTTATTATTTTTTCCCCCTCCCCTTATCTCCACCCACAGGGACTCTACATTTCCATTAGATTCACCTATATTATCACGCAGGATGGGTTTTAAGGATGATTTTACGTATAAACACACACCTTCCCCTCGCTTATTTGTACGGTCATTTCTGAACAGACTATAGCCATGTAAGTTAACAGCCCAGTCATGTCTCTTGTCCAGCCATGTCTCCGATATCCCCACCATGTCATAATTATTTTCCAACAAAAATTCTAATCCTCCATTTTGTAGGTGAGGCTTCTGGCGTTAGTGTACATGCACTTTATGCATTTCTCTCAGGGGCTGACCCAGACTGTAGTGGGCCCCGGTGCAAGCAGGGGCGTAACTACAACAGGTGCAGGGGTTGCGATCGCACCCGGGCCCTGCAGCCTAGGGGGGCCCCAAAAGTCCCTTTGGCCTATAGAAAAAGACTAATACTATTAAAGATTTGCAATAATGGGGGGCCCCGTTGGAGCTTTCGCATCGGGGCCCCTCGGCCTGAAGTTACGCCACTGGGTGCAAGAAATTTTTTGGGGGCCCCCCCGCCCCTCATAGTGGAAACAAAGTAATGTAAACATATAGATTGTAATATTTATTTACAACGCAACCCTCAAAGAGCCCTGCATAAAGTATAAAGGCTTCCTCACACCCCTCCAAATATTATCATGCCCCCACAGAGCCCTCCAGATATATTAAAATGGCTTCCATATTATATAATTGGCTATATATATTTTAATACATCATCCATAGTCCTCCATATATTATAATGCATTCCACGACCCTCCATATATTATAATACACCCGCATAGCCCTCCATATAGTATAAGGCAGTCCCATAGTCCTCCATATAGTACCATATAATGGGCCCTCCATATAGTATATTGCACCCCATACTCCTCCTATGCTATATTGCACATTACATAGTCTCCCATCACTGTATTCACGGGTTAAAAAAAAAAAAGTAAATACTCACCTCTCTTCTTGCTGCTCCGCTCTGCACGTATCAGTACAGTGGCACTCAGTGATGACATCATCGTGCCCCGCCATGCTGAGCTGCAAAAAGCAGACAGCTCAGCCAGGACTCGAGTGAAGAATGCTGCCGGCAGAGGCAGCCGGGACTATAGGAACGGGAGCGGCATCCGCGGGGAACTACCACTGGCGCACACACACCTTGTACGCACGTGGCTCCGCTCCAAATGCCTTGTAGACACGCGGCTCCGCTCCACATGCCTTGCGCACACGCCTCCGCTCCGTACACATGCGGCTCCTCTACAGGACGACCCAGCATATGCGGCTCCACTCCATCCACCTTATGCACACGCGGCTTTACTCCATATGTCCCGCACATGTGGCCCTGCCTCATACTCACGCGGCTCTGCACACACGTGGCTCCGCTCCGTACACCTCGTACATACTTGGCTCTGCTTCATACACCTCATACACTTGGCTCTGCTCCATACACCACATACAGTCGGCTCTTCTCCGTACACCTCGCACACACTCGGCTCTGCTCCGTACACCTCATACACTCGGCTCTGCTCCGTACACCTCGTACACACTGGGCTCTGCTCCGTACACCTCGTACACACTCGGCTCCGCTACGTACACACTCGGCTCCGCTACGTACACACTCGCTCTGTTCCGTACACCTCGTACACACTCGGCTTTACTCCGTACACCTCATACACTCGGCTCCGCTCCGTACACCTCGTACACACTCGGCTCCGCTCCGTACACCTCGTGCACACTCGGCTCCGCTCCGTACACCTCGTGCACACTCGGCTCCGCTCCGTACACCTCGTGCACACTCGGCTCTGCTCCGTACACCTCGTGCACACTCGGCTCTGCTCCGTACACCACGTGCACACTCGGCTCTCTGCTCCGTACACCACGTGCACACTCGGCTCTGCTCCGTACACCTCGTACACAACTCAGGCTCTGCTCCGTACCACCACGTGCACCACTCGGCTCTGCTCCGTACACCACGTGCACACTCGGCTCCGCTCCGTACACACCTCGTACACACTCGCTCTGTTCCGTACACCTCGTACACACTCGGCTCTGCTCCGTACACCTCGTACACACTCGGCTCGCTCCCGTACACCTCGTACACACTCGGCTCCGCTCCGTACACCGCTACACACTGGCTCCGCTCCGTACACCTCGTACACACTCGGCTCGCTCCGTACACCCGTACACACTCGCTCGACTCCGTAACCTGTACACACCGGGCTCCGCTCCGTACACCTCGTACAACTCGGCTCCGCTGTACACACTGCACACACTCGGCTCTGCTCCGTACACCGTGACACACTCGGCTCTGCTCCGTACATCTCGTCACACTCGGCTCTGCTCCGTACCCCACGTGCACACTCGGCTCTGCTCCGTACACACTGTGCACACTCGGCTCTGCTCCGTACACCTCGTACACACTCGGCTCTGCTCCGTACACCACGTGCTACACTCGCTCACCTGCTCGTCCAACCTCGTACACACTCGCTCTGTTCCGTACACCTCGTACACACTCGCTCTGCTCCGTACACCTCGTACACACTCGGCTCCGCTCCGTACACCTCGTACACACTCGGCTCCGCTCCGTACACCTCGTACACACTCGGCTCCGCTCCGTACACCTCGTACACACTCGGCTCCGCTCCGTACACCTCGTACACACTCCGGCTCCGCCACTCCGTACACCTCCGTACCCCACACTCGGCTCGCTCCGACACCTGTACACACTCGTCGCTCGTACACCTGACACTGGCTCTGCTCCGTACACCTCAGTACACACTCGGCTCTGCTCCGTACACCTCGTACACACTCGGCTCTGCTCCGTACACCTCGTACACACTCGGCTCTGCTTCGTACACACTCGGCTCCGCTACGTACACACTCCTCGTTACACACTCGTGCACACTCGCTCTCCGTACACCTCGTACACACTCGGCTCCTGCTCCGTACACCTCGTACACACTCGGCTCTGCTCCGTACACCACGTGCACACTCGGCTCCGCTCCGTACACCTCGTACACACTCGCTCTGCTTCCGTACACCTCGTACACACTCGGCTCTGCTCCGTACACCTCGTACACACTCGGCTCTGCTCCGTACACCTCGTACACACTCGGCTCTGCTCCGTACACCTACGTACACACTCGGCTCCGCTCCGTACACCTCGTACACACTCGGCTCGCTCCGTACACCTCGTACACACTCGGCTCCTGCTCCGTACACCTCGTACACACTCGGCTCCGCTCCGTACACCTCGTACACACTCGGCTCCGCTCCGTACACCTCGTACACACTCGGCTCCGCTCCGTACACCTCGTACACACTCGGCTCCTGCTCCGTACACCTCGTACACACTCGGCTCTGCTCCGTACACCTCGTCACACTCGGCTCTGTCGTCACTCGTACACACTCCTCTGCTCTACACACTCGGCTCGCTCCGTACACCTCGTACACACTCGGCTCTGCTCCGTACACCTCGTACACACTCGGCTCCGCTCCGTACACCTCGTACACACTCGCTTCTGCTTCCGTACACCTCGTACACACTCGGCTCGCTCGTACACCTCGTACACACTCGGCTCGTCCGTACACCTCGTACACACTCGGCTCTGCTCCGTACACCTCGTACACACTCGGCTCCGCTCCGTACACCTCGTACACACTCGGCTCCGCTCCGTACACCTCGTGCACACTCGGCTCCGCTCCGTACACCTCGTGCACACTCGGCTCCGCTCCGTACACCCCACGGCTTGCTCGTACACTCGTGCACATCGCTCTGCTCCGTACACCTCGTGACACACTCGGCTCTGCTCCGTACACCACGTGCACACTCGGCTCTGCTCCGTACACCTCGTACACACTCGCTCTGCTTCCGTACACCTCGTGCACACTCGGCTCTGCTCCGTACACCTCGTCACACTCGGCTCCGCTCCGTACACCTCGTACACACTCGCTCTGTTCCGTACACCTCGTACACACTCGGCTCTGCTCCGTACACCTCGTACACACTCGGCTCCGCTCCGTACACCTCGTACACACTCGGCTCCGCTCCGTACACCTCGTACACACTCGGCTCCGCTCCGTACACCTCGTACACACTCGGCTCCGCTCCGTACACCTCGTACACACTCGGCTCCGCTCCGTACACCTCGTACACACTCGGCTCCGCTCCGTACACCTCGTACACACTCGGCTCCGCTCCGTACACCTCGTGCACACTCGGCTCTGCTCCGTACACCTCGTGCACACTCGGCTCTGCTCCGTACATCTCGTGCACACTCGGCTCTGCTCCGTACACCACGTGCACACTCGGCTCTGCTCCGTACACCACGTGCACACTCGGCTCTGCTCCGTACACCTCGTACACACTCGGCTCTGCTCCGTACACCACGTGCACACTCGGCTCCGCTCCGTACACCTCGTACACACTCGCTCTGTTCCGTACACCTCGTACACACTCGGCTCTGCTCCGTACACCTCGTACACACTCGGCTCCGCTCCGTACACCTCGTACACACTCGGCTCCGCTCCGTACACCTCGTACACACTCGGCTCCGCTCCGTACACCTCGTACACACTCGGCTCCGCTCCGTACACCTCGTACACACTCGGCTCCGCTCCGTACACCTCGTACACACTCGGCTCCGCTCCGTACACCTCGTACACACTCGGCTCTGCTCCATACACCTCGTACACACTCGGCTCTGCTCCGTACACCTCGTACACACTCGGCTCTGCTCCGTACACCTCGTACACACTCGGCTCTGCTTCATACACACTCGGCTCCGCTCCGTACACCTCGTACACACTCGGCTCTGCTCCGTACACCTCGTACACACTCGGCTCTGCTCCGTACACCTCGTACACACTCGGCTCTGCTCCGTACACCACGTGCACACTCGGCTCCGCTCCGTACACCTCGTACACACTCGCTCTGTTCCGTACACCTCGTACACACTCGGCTCTGCTCCGTACACCTCGTACACACTCGGCTCCGCTCCGTACACCTCGTACACACTCGGCTCTGCTCCGTACACCTCGTACACACTCGGCTCCGCTCCGTACACCTCGTACACACTCGGCTCTGCTCCGTACACCTCGTACACACTCGGCTCTGCTTCCTAACCACTCGGCCTCTCGCTCCGCTCTACACCTCGTACACACTCGGCTCTGCTCCGTACACCTCGTGACACACTCGGCTCCTGCTCCGTACACACTCGTGACACACTCGCTCTGTTCCGTACACCTCGTACACACTCGGCTCGCTCCGTACACCTCGTACACACTCGGCTCCGCTCCGTACACATCTCGTACACACTCGGATCGCTCCGTACACCTCGTACACACTCGGCTCCGCTCCGTACACCTCGTACACACTCGGCTCCGCTCCGTACACCTCGTACACACTCGGCTCGCTCCGTACACCTCGTACACACTCGGCTCTGCTCCATACACCTCGTACACACACTCGGCTCTGCTCCGTACACCTCGTACACACTCGGCTCTGCTCCGTACACCTCGTACACACTCGGCTCTGCTTCATACACACTCGGCTCGCTCCGTACACCTCGTACACACTCGGCTCTGCTCCGTACACCTCGTACACACTCGGCTCTGCTCCGTACACCTCGTACACACTCGGCCCCGCTTCCGTACACCTCGTACACACTCGGCTCTGCTCCGTACACCTCGTACACACTCGGCTCCGCTCCGTACACCACTCGTACACACTCGGCTCCGCTCCGTACACCTCGTACACACTCGGCTCTGCTCCGTACACCTCGTACACACTCGGCTCCGCTCCGTACACCTCGTACACACTCGGCTCCGCTCCGTACACCTCGTACACACTCGGCTCTGCTCCGTACACCTCGTACACACTCGGCTCTGCTCCGTACACCTCGTACACACTCGGCTCTGTCTCCGTACACCTCGTACACACTCGGCTGCTCGTACACCTCGTACACCTCGCTGTACACCTGTCACACTCGGCTCTCGCTCCGTACACCTCGTACACACTCGGCTCGCTCCGTACACCTCGTACACACTCGGCTCCGCCTCCGTTATCACCTCGTACACACTCGGCTCCGCTCCGTACACCTCGTACACACTCGGCTCCGCTCCGTACACCTCGTACACACTCGGCTCCGCTCCGTACACCTCGTACACACTCGGCTCCGCTCCGTACACCTCGTACACACTCGGCTCTGCTCCGTACACCTCGTACACACTCGGCTCCTGCCTCGTACACCTCGTACACAACATCGGCTCTGCTCTCACGTTACACCTCGTACACACACTCGCTCTCTGCTTCCGTACACCTCGTACACACATCGGCTCGCTCCGTACACCTCGTACACACTCGGCTCCGCTCCGTACACCTCGTACACACTCGGCTCCGCTCCGTACACCTCGTACACACTCGGCTCCGCTCCGTACACCTCGTACACACTCGGCTCCGCTCCGTACACCTCGTACACACTCGGCTCCGCTCCGTACACCTCGTACACACTCGGCTCCGCTCCGTACCACCTCGTACACCTCGGCCTCCGCTCCATACACCTCGTACACACTCGGCTCCGCTCCGTACACCTCGTACACACTCGGCTCTGCTCCATACACCTCGTACACACTCGGCTCTGCTCCGTACACCTCGTACACACTCGGCTCTGCTCCGTACACCTCGTACACACTCGGCTCTGCTTCATACACACTCGGCTCCGCTCCGTACACCTCGTACACACTCGGCTCTGCTCCGTACACCTCGTACACACTCGGCTCTGCTCCGTACACCTCGTACACACTCGGCTCTGCTCCGTACACCTCGTACACACTCGGCTCCGCTACGTACACACTCGGCTCTGTTCCGTACACCTCGTACACACTCGGCTTTACTCCGTACACCTCGTACACACTCGGCTCCGCTACGTACACACTCGGCTCCGCTACGTACACTTCGTACACACTCGGCTCCGCTACGTACACACTCGGCTCTGCTCCGTACATCTTGTACACACTTGGCTCCGCTCCGTACACCACGTATACACTCTGAACTCCGCTCCATACACCTCATACACACTCGGCTCTGCTACATCCACACTGTAAATCCCTCCTGACATAAACTTCATCTCATCCAGCACCATGACAACCAGCACAGCAGAGTCCTGCATACACTGAGGAGCTGATCATGTGACCACTGACTCCTCCCCTCAATGTGACATCATCACAGGTCCTGTAAAAGCATAAAAGCAGTGTACAGAGCAGCAACCCCCTCCCCCCCCCCCCCCCCCCCGGGTCTGTCCTCAGCCTGTGCCCTGTCTTTGGTCCCTTTCCTTGTACCTGGGTCCTTGTGCAGAGCTGTGTCCCCTCATCTGCTGCTGCTGATGCTGAACAACCATCAGCCATGTGGAGAGAATTTCAGAGGCCCGCGCACATTGCCAGGATTGGTTGAGTGAGGTCCTCCCCACAGTGCAGGAGAGGTCACATGACTCACTCTCTGCACTGTGATTGGGGCTCTGTCCTCGCTCCTGAGCTGCTGTGAGGGGGCGTGGCCGGCAGCTAGAAGAGGTGTGGCCGGCAGCATGTCGGCTTATTCTCCGTGCCTTGAGGGGGGGCCCCCTAGCCTGTCGGGGCCCTGGTGCCGCTGCACCAGCGGCACCACGGTAGGTCCGCCCCTGATCTCTCTTTACCTATATTTCTTCCTACTAAATTGACGGTTCTAACCCCACCCCCCATGCTACCCCCAATTTCATTATTTGTGCTCAGGTTACTATTTACACTATCTTCCCCTCCTGTACAATGAATACCCTCCCCTCCCAATCCCTAGTTTAACCCCTTCCCGACCTTAGACGTTGCACAACGTCATGGCGGTTACCACGGCTCTGTTGCCGTGGTAACCGCCATCAGGCCCCGGTGTTCAGTGATACTTATCACTGAACACTGGAGCTTGATGTCAGGGGTAGTGGATTCCCAACCCCGCCCCCAGGATGACAGTGATTGGCTGTTTGAACAGTCAATCACCATGATCCACTGCCTCCTATGGAAGGGTCTGTGCAGCGGCTCTGATGGGAGTTATCCTCCCATCAAATTGCTTCTATCAGAGCTGGAGGGGGGCGCCCCTCCACTTCAAATAGAAGAGATCTGATGGGAGTATCAACCCCATCAGAGCCGCTCCATAGCCTCCCTGCATTCGCTGCACGCCACCGCTGCCGCTCCTGATCTCCCCCCTGCTCCTACACCCTGCTCCTTCCTCCCATTTCTGATCTCCTCCTCGCTCCCTTCCTCCTAATTCTTCCCCCCATCCCCTTCCTGCTCCCGCTCCCGTCCCCTGCTTGCCCCTGTCCCTGATCGCCCACTGTCCCCTTCCTGCTCCCCCTCTGGTCCCCTGCTTGCCCCTGTCCCTGATCGCCCCCTGTCACCTTCCTGCTCCCGCTCCGGTCCCCTGCTTGCCCCTGTCCCTGATCGCCCCTTGTCCCCTTCCTGCTCTGGTCCTGTCCCTCTTCCTCCTCTCCTCCACCATCTTCCCCCCGTGCTGCCCCTATACCTCCGTTCCCCGCCGGTCACGTCCTCCGCCGCTGGCCACGTCCTCTGCCGCCAGGCTCCTGCACTGTGCAGCTCCTCCTGTGTGTCGGCTGATCTGTTACAGGAGGAGCTGCCAGACACCAGGCTGCTGCAGGGGATCTGTCAGTGAGGTGAGTATGGATGGATGGATGATTGATGGATGATGGATGGGTGATGGATGGATGAGTGATGGATGGATGGATGGATGGATGGATCGATGGGGGTGATGGATGGATGATTGATGGATGGATGGGTGATGGATGGATGATTGATAGATGGATGGGTGATGGATGGGTGATGGATGATTGATGGATGGGTGATGGATGGATGGGGGATGGATGAATGATGGATTGATGGATGGATGGATTGATGGATGGATGGATGGATGATGGATGGATGGGGTCAGAGTCATGGTGCACGGTACGGCAGATCATTGCCATACAGTGCACCATGACTCTGACCCCAGAGACTACAACACAGGATTAAGTGTCCACTTGTTGCAGTCACTGGGGTCAGTCATTGTGCACTGTATGGCAATGATCTGCCGTACTGTGCACCATGACTCTGACCCCAGAGACTACAACACAGGATCAAGTCTCCACTTGTTGCAGTCACTGGGGTCAGTCATGGTGCATTGTATGGCAATGATCTGCTGTACTGTGCACCATGACTCTGACCCCAGAGACTACAAGTGGACACTTGATCCCTTGTTGTAGTCTCTGGGGTCAAAGTCATGATGCACAGGACGTCAGATTATTGCCATACAGTGCACCATGACTCTGACCCCAGAGACTACAACAAGGGATCAAGTGTCCTCTTGTTGTAGTCTCTGGGGTCAGAGTCATGGTGCACTGTCAGATCATTGCCATACAGTGCACCATCAGTGTAACCCCAGAGACTGTAGCAAGAGGACACTTAATCCCTTGCTGCAGTCTCTAGATGTAGCAGAGGCGATCGAGCGTCGTGGGACAATCATTTTGGACTATGTCAGAGGCGATCGAGCATCATGGGACCTTCGTTGTGGACTAATAAAGATGGAGTCTGAATTTTGTTTGTGTTTTTTTTTCAAATAAAAAACTTTTTCTATGTGTGGTCTATTTTTTTTTTACTATTTACTATAGATTCCTAATGGCCGGGTCTAATATTGGCCCGACATTATGAATCTCGGGCTTAGTGCCAGCTGCCAATAAAAAAGCTGGCATTAACCCCTTTATTACCCAGTTTGCCACCGGCACCAGGGCAACTAGAAGAGCCTGGGTACAGCGCCAGAAAATGGCACTTCAATGAATGCGCCATTTTCTGGGGCGGCTGTGGGCTGCAATTCGCAGCATGGAGGGCCCAGAACGCTTGGGCCTCTCCATGTTAAGGGTTCTAGCCCCCAGTACCTGGCTGGACCAAAAATATGGCGAAGCCCCACGTCATTTTTTTTTCTAGAATGAGTTCCCAGGTACAGCGAGGCAGCTGGGGGTTGGTGGCAGTCCATAGCTGCCAAGTTGTACCTGACTGGACCAAAAATATGGCGAAGCCCCACATTTTTTTTTAATTACTTCTACAAATAAAATTATATGGAGTTTTGCCGTATTTTTGGTTGCCAGCCAGGTACAACTTGGCAGCTGGGGAGCTGGAATCCTCAGCGTGGAGAGACCCAAACGTTGTGGGCCCCTCACGCTGCAAATTGCAATCCACAGCCATCCCAGAAAATAGCGCATTCATTAGAGGCGCCATTTTCTGGTGCTGTACCCCAACCCTTCCAGTTGCCCTTGTGTTGGTGGCATACAGGGGCTCGCCATACGCGACATGGTGTCCGCTGACAAGTTGAATGGAAAATTAGCTCCAGTTGTTAGCGGACACCATGTAGCGTATGGAGAGCCCCTGTGTGCCTAAACATTAGAGCTCCCACACAAGTGACCCCATTTTGGAAACTAGATCCCCCCAAAGAACTTATTTAGATGCATAGTGAGCACTTTAAACTCCCAGGTGTTTCACAAATTGATCCGTAAAAATGAAAAAGTACTTTTTTCCAAAAAAATTTTCTTTTTTCATTTATGGATCAATTTATGAAGCACCTGGGGGTTCAAAGTGCTTACTATGCATCTAGATATGTTTCTTGAAGGGTCTAGTTTCCAAAATGGGGTTACTTGTGGGGGAGCTCCAATGTTTAGGCACACAGGGGCTCTCCATACGCGACATGGTGTCCGCTAAAAATTGGAATTGTTAGCAGACACCATGTTGCGTATGGAGAGCCACTGTGTGCCTAAACATTGAAGATCCCCCACAAGTGACCACATTTTGGAACATAGAACCTTCAAGGAACGCATCTAGATGCATAGTAAGCACCTTGAACCCCCAGGGGCTTCACAAATTGATCTGTAAAAATTAAAAAAGAAATTTTTTGTAAAAAAAAAAGGACTTTTACATTTTTACAGATTAATTTGTGAAGCACCTGGCAGTTCAAAGTGCTCACTACGGTGGCCTGGCTGCATATGGCTGAGGCTGCTTGAGTCAGGAGCTCCCGGACCCCAGGACACTGAAGCGGCTCTTAAACTTCACTGACCAGACTGGAATTACCAAAAACCGACCTTCTGGAAGCCTAAAGGTCCCCTGCACGGATGGGAAAGATCAAAAACCGCCAAGAAGCCCTACCTAGAAAGGTATCTGACTTTTTTGCCACAAGCAGAACGGGCCCTGATCTTTCCAAAATGGCGCCCCCCTCACCCCGTGCTGCCCGCGCTTCTCGGCGCGAGGCCCTCATGCATGAGGATACTACCTCCTCACCTTCAGCTGACGCTCCGATCACACACGCCAACATGAGAGCTCTGTTTGCCGAGCTCCACGCCTCCATCCAAGACGACATGCGCTCTATAGTAACGGAGCTTAAGGGAGAAGTGGCGGATTTAGGTGCCCGGACCGATCGCCTAGAGACTAAACTGGGGAGCTTGTTACGTCGCACACGCTCTAATAGATGAAAATGAACAGCTCCAAGAAAAGATCCATCATATGCAACTTAAGCAATTTGATATGGAGGATCGCAATCGGAGAAATAACGTTCGTCTCCGGGGCGTTGCGGAATCCGTCCCTCAAGCTGACTTGCGTCCTCTGCTTCAAGATTTTATCGCAGAAGCGTTGCCAGATTTAGATTGCAGAGATCTGATAGTTGACAGGATACACCGAGTTCCAAAACCTCCAGGAGTCCGTGCAGATCTCCCGCGCGACGTCCTAGCTCGGATACATTTTGCTGAAACTAAAGAGGACTTCCTCCGAGCGTTGCGAGAATCTCCGACTATTTCAGAGCGGTTCCTAAACATTGAAGTATTCCCAGATCTCTCCCCGGGCACGCTTGCTCTACGCAGGTCATTCAAGCCGTACACGACGCTTCTCCGTGACAAAGACATCTCATATATCTGGGGCCACCCGACTAAGCTGATTATCAAAAAAGACGGAGCAACTCATGTCTGTTCCCTACCGTCACAGACAGAGCGTCTACTACGTTCAAGGGGACTTCTTCCAACCGACAATTCGACATCACCGGAGCGATCTTCTGCCCGACGCCCGATCGTCCCGGAACGTAAGAAAAGAAGAAAAATTGATCCAGAATGGGTTGTCACCTGAAATTTGGAATTTTCGACTAGTCAGGTCTTGTTTTCATCTTTAAGTCCTGGGACCGTCTTCCTGGACAATTTTTTTTCCGTGATCTCAGGATAACACCTACATACCTGAGATCCTATCTCCCCGTTGAGCACATTTTTGCTGCTCTTGTGTTTTATTCTTAGGTTCTCCTTTCGAGGTTTGTGAACCATTTTTGCTTCCTTTTCTTTTTCCTTTTTCTCCTTTTTAGGACCAATAATTTTTTGACTTGGTATTTTGTTTCTGAATTTGTTTCTATTGTCTGTATTTGAGTTATTTCTCACTTTTACAGTCAGGCTAAGTCCTGACGACTCTCGAGCGTTAGCCCTTTTACCGGCAACGCCCGAGTGTCAAGTTTAATGTTGACTTTAATTCCCAATTTTTTTTACCCCCCCCCTTTTTTTCTCCTGCACCTCTGAATTCATTACCCTCCAGATGGGAGATCTTGAGCTTTTATTGTTGCTTAAATTTCTAATATGCCTGTTTCATTTCTAGCTTTGAATGTTAACGGACTAAATTCACCACAAAAAAGATCCCTGCTTTATGGACAATTGAAGAGATCACGTCCGGATGTGGTGTTTCTGCAAGAGACCCATTTGTTAGAATCTGATAACTTTCGAGTTACCTCACGTTTTTACCCCCAGAGATATTTTGCTAATGCTCGGGATAAAAGGGCAGGTGTAGCTATACTCATTGGATCCTCTTTATCCTTTGAGATGGTCAAGTTTGTACCGGATCCCGAAGGCCGTTATTTGTTACTAATTTGTCGACTTAATAATGTTCTTTACTCTTTCCTAGTCCTATATGTCCCCAACGCCAAGCAAGTTACATATCTTAGGTCGACCTTGAATGCTCTTACCCCTGTCATGGTGGGACATAAACTGATTGCGGGTGATCTCAATGCCCCTATAAACAGATCTCTAGACTGCTCAGCTCCGACGACCTCTAGAACGGAACTCTCCTCCCTTACTCTTTCTTTCCACTTTCACGACATCTGGAGGTATTTGCATGCCATGGAACGTGACTACACTTTTTACTCTGCTCGACATAAAACATTTAGTCGCATAGACTATCTGTTGGTAAATGACTCCCTACTACCCCTCTGCATTAAAGCTGACATTGCTCCCATCACGTGGTCAGACCATGCTCCCCTGACCCTGACGATCTCTGACTCTACTCCACGGCCCCAGCTATCCACTTGGAAGCTTAATGAGTACCTCCTGACTTCCCAGACTAACCAAGACTCCTTGACAACGCATTTGAAGGAATTCTTTCTACTCAATGCCACAGATGGGATTGCTCCGGATGGTCTATGGTTTGCCCACAAGGCAGTAATGAGAGGACACTTCATCAAATTAGCGTCCATTGCCAAAAAACAACACTCGGCGACTCTTGACTCTCTGCTCCTAAAGATTAAGGATTTAGAACAGAAATACACCGCCTTTCACGATCCCTCCGTACTCGCTGACCTTGTAACTACTAGACATCATCTCCGAAATCATCTTCTTTCTCAAGTAGAATTACTCTTGAAAAAATCAAGGGCGCGCTATTATGGGATGGGTGACAGATCGGGAGCATTACTTGCACGCAGAATCCGTAAAACTGAGACCCGTTCCAGAATTTCCCATATTATCTCTCCTCGAGGCTCTATAATCCGAAATCCAATCCACATTGCAGAGCAGTTCAGAACTTATTATAGCGACCTTTATAATCTAGCATCCTCTCAAACAACCCCGCAACCTTCTTCTGCCTCTATTGCTGCCTTTCTGTCCCGAGCGAAAGTTCCCTCCCTTTCAATTGAACAACAAACTTTCCTCAATGCTCCATTTACTCTCACTGAAATTCTGGAAGTCATTCGTTCCTCGAAAAAACAATCTGCTCCTGGCCCGGATGGCTTCCCCTATCGCTACTACTCTACCTTTGCTCCCCTACTTGCCCCTCATCTCTTAGCTTTATTTCTTCTCTGGCAAAAGGAGGGCTGCATCAGACGGGAGGGTCTAACATCATCTATTTCTACAATCTTGAAACCGGGTAAACCCCCCACGGACCCGAGCAGCTATCGCCCAATAGCCTTACTCAATTGTGACCTTAAAATTTTTTCTAAACTGCTGGCGGACCGTCTCAAGGTCGTACTCCCGTCCTTGATCGCCTTGGATCAGGTGGGCTTTATCCCTGGCCGTCAGGCGAGAGATGCCACAAGGAGGGTAATCAATCTATTAGAGATTTTAGAGAGGAGAGGTTCCCCCAGTGTGCTCGTGTCCCTTGACGCAGAAAAAGCTTTTGACCGGGTTCACTGGGGTTATCTGGCAGCCGTTCTAGATAAATTTGCCTTCTCGGGGAATATTACGTCTGCAATTCTAGCATTATGCTCATCGCCCAGTGCCTTTGTAAAAGCGGGGGGCTTTTCCTCCTCCGAATTTACTATTACCAATGGCACAAGACAAGGCTGCCCCCTCTCCCCTCTCATTTTCGCCCTTGTGATGGAGCCGCTGGCAGAAGTTATCCGCTCACATCCTGACCTATCAGGTGTACCGGTGGGTCACGTGGACCATAAAATCAGCCTCTACGCTGATGACGTCCTCCTCTCCTGTACGAACCCTTCTACTTCCCTCCCAACTATACTTTCGGTCTTAACTGACTTCTCTCTTGCCTCTTTCTATAAACTTAATCTTTCTAAGTCTTCTGTTTTCCCTGTCAATCTTCCCTCCTCTGAACAACAACTTCTTTCCTAGCAGTTTCCCTTTCAATGGTCAACCCGGGGATTTCGATATTTAGGCATCCACATCACCCCTCTAAAGACGCTAATGAGATCTAATTATGACTCCTTAGTCTCGGATCTCCGTGCCGCCTGTGCTGACTATGCTAACTTTCAATTATCCTGGATAGCTCGTATCCAAACCATTAAAATGATGCTTCTCCCTAAAATACTCTATCTGCTCCGTTGTATTCCCCTCACCTTCCCCAGAAAGTACCTGAACACTATTCAATCCATCCTTGGCCGCTTTATCTGGAACAATAAGCCTTCTAGAGTTGCCATGTCTACATTGACTCTGCCATATGCAGAAGGAGGTTTTGGAGTTCCTGATATCACAGCATATTATTTTGCAGTCGTATTGGACATAGCTAGGATATGGTGGACAGAATCTCCGAACCCGCTGTGGTGGCAGATCGAGACTCAATTCGCTCCTGATAAATCTACTAGATTATTGCTAGAAATGAACCTCATCAGGTACTCCCCTCCCCCCCTCCCACTTACTGCGGTAACTTGCCTCCTTGGTATTTGGTGCAAGTTTGCTAGAACTCTTCTACCCTTTCTATACCGCTATATATCTCTGAGAGAGCGATCGGGACTCTTATGGGGGATATATCCTTTTCAGACTGGGGTGCAGGTCCCGCCACACTCCTGTTCTCAGTTTTAGACAAGGGGTTTCTCCCTCCTTTTACACTTCTTTCAACAAAATTAGGTCTCCCCTTTTCGGGTTACTTCACATATCTGAGACTCAAACACTTCCTCCATTCAATAACTATCCCAATCTATGATCTCACACAGATATCTTTCCCTCTACAATCTTTTTTTTTTTTTTTTGAACCATTTTTTTATTAAGATTTTGCGTTTAAACATATTCCAAAACAATTGAAAAATCTCAGTACATATAACCAACATCAATTGCGTAAAAATTGAATATATCAGTTAGGTACATAGATAAACGTCTATTGACAAACATGAATAATGATTTGTATTAGCCCTCCCTCCCCCTTCCCCTGGATATCCCCTTCAATTTATGACATTTTTATTTAACAAAACTATAAGACACTGTATTGTATCCGTAATAAATTTGTATTATAAGATATCTAATCGACATCTATTCTCCCTGAATTCACCTGAGCATCCCCTCCCAGTCTACCCAATGTACCACTCAGAACCTCTAAGGCATACCATTCTGTGGAACGGAAAGGTCGCATAAAGTTATCTATTTCACCGTCTGTGAATTCCTGTACAATGAATGATTTCCACTTGAAAAATAATTTTTTTGTTAACTTACTTGGGTTGCGTATTGTGTCTAGAGATTCCAGTGTTAATGTGTGACGCATCAAATTTCTGACCTGAGATAAGTCTGGAGGTCTGTCATTGAGCCAATGTTGGAGGAGAAGCCTTTTGGCTATCAACGCAATATAATGCCACAGAATATGTGGGTGTCTGCCAGTGTTAGAATTAGCTTAATAATGAAAAATCCATCGCATCGGGTCTAAGCTCTCCATATCCCCACAGATTTTCTTGGTCCACTGTTCAATCCCTTTCCAAAACCTCTGCGAATCAGGACAGGACCACAGGCCATGTTCCAGGTCCGTCATGGATGTCTTACATTTTGGGCAATGAACCCATCTTCCCTGGTTAGCCTGAGAAGGAGGTATATTAAAGCCTCTAATAGTGCCGTGCATGATTCTAAATTGAGAATCTCTCCATCTCTCATTTATTATGTAGCGTCTAACAAATCCCCACCCTTCCAGAATTTTCTGAGGGAGTTCTGGGTCATTTATATGTTTACGCCAGCTTCCAAAGAGCCTCCCTCCCCTCTGCGGTCTTAGAACTTGCTGTAACTTGGCGTATAATGAGGTAATCGACACATCGCATACCGGTATGTCCAGTATCTCAGTCCACAATTTATTATCAATTTCACCGGAAAGGTCCCGCAGTTGGGCAAGGAGGTGGTGTCTCAACTGGCGAAACTGTATGCCATGGAATTGAGGCAGATCGTAAGCAGATAATACCTCCCTCTCAGTCAACCATCTTTTTTCCTCGAAATTCATGAGGTTCTCCAGTGTATGGACCCCCTTGTCTCTCCAAATCTTAAACAGGGAGTTTTCCCGTCCCAGTGGGAAGGCCGGGCATCCCCATGGGTTAAGTCGTCTAGAGATCTTCCATGATAATTTAATCTTCTTCCTAACCTCTTTCCATGTTACAATAGTATCCCTGTAAATGACTGTATTTTTCAAATTATCAGGAAGACAAGGTAATGGGGAGTGTAATAAGGCCGACAAGTCCAGGGCCTGGCCCACCCCGCCTCCAGTTGTATATCTGAAAATTTGTTTGTGCATTTAATCCAATCCAGTACATTTCGTAAAATGCACGCTAAATTGTACCCCCTGATGTCTGGAAGTTGTAAGCCCCCTTCCTGTTTGGGTTGAATCAGGGTTCTAAAGGCCAATCTGGGTTTCTTGCCCCCCCACAAAAATCTGGTAAAAGCCTTATTAAGCCTCGTTATATCGACATGCTTTAACAACATTGGGACGGTCTGAAGAGGATAAAGCAGTCTTGCAAAACTGACCATTTTGAGTAAATGGCAGCGTCCCATCAGAGAGAGTGGCAGCCCCTCCCATCTCGCCAGTTCCTGTTCAATCTTAACTATAATTGGCGAAAAATTAAGTCTATACGTCAGTCCACTAGTTCTAGCTATGTGTATCCCTAAATACTTTATACTATCTTTTGCTATTGGCAGACCACAGAAATATTTCCCTTTCCTTGTGCCCTCTCCCTGATCAATAAACAGAATTTCACATTTGTTTTTATTGAGAGAAAATCCTGAGTATCTACCCCACGTCTCTATTTCTGACAATACAACCGGAAGGTCTCTTTCTGGATTTTGGACATATAAAATGACATCGTCAGCAAAAAGCGAGAGCTTAATCTCGTCCTCTCTCACTCTGAAACCTTCATACACATTATGACGTTCCAGGTATAGGGCCAGAGGTTCTATGGCTAAATTGAAAAGAAGGGGTGATAGTGGACACCCCTGTCGTGTTCCCCTCTGAAGAAAGAAGGAATCAGACAGGAAGCCAGGAGTACTTACACAAGCCTTAGGCCTGCTATAAAGGGCACAAATATATTGCCGGAAGGGACCCTCCAACCCTATAGAGTCGAGCACTCTACCCAGCCATGACCACTTGACATTGTCGAATGCTTTCTCGGCATCCAGAGTGATCATGGCTGGGTTCCCCCCCACTCCTCTTGCCTTTTTCCCCATGATATCCATCATAAGCATTGTTTTCCGTATGTTTGTGGTAGTCGATCTTCCCTTTACAAAGCCTGCTTGGTGTATGGGTATTAATTTAGGTAGGATCGTTGCAAGTCTGTCAGCCAATATTTTGGAAAGAAGCTTCAGATCCTGATTTATTAAAGAAATCGGTCTGTAACTCGCTGGATCAGTGGACGTCTTTCCCATTTTAGGAATTAATTTTATGTAGGCCAGATTCATTCTCTCCGGTATAGGAGCCCCCTGTAGTATCCCATTATATAGATCACAGAGTACCGGTGAAATCTGTTCCCTTAATGCTTTGTAAAAAGCACCATTATATCCATCCGGCCCAGGGGCCTTGCCCGGGTTTAAGTCTTTTATAGCCATCTCAATCTCGGCAATGGAGACTGGGCTATTAAGAAACTGAATGTCTTCCTGAGAAATGGTTGGCATTTCAATTTTGTTTAACCAGGCAAGGCCGTCTGGGTTCTCCGTATTCGTTTCCGCATACAGGGATGCATAAAATTTGCCCAACACTTGGGAAATTTTCTTGGGATCATTCCAGATGGTACCATACTGATCCGCTATGGCTTGGATAGGGGAGGAGTTGTTTCTGCCTTTTGCTAGTCGCGCCAGCAGGCGTCCTGCTTTGTCTCCATATTTATGGAGTTCCAGTTCTAATCTGCTTTTAAATATATCTTCCCTTTTTCCCGCCCAAATATCAAAATCCTTCTTTGCTAACAACCATGTCTCTCTGTCGAGATCCGCCATTGTGGATTGGTATTTTAGATATGCTTCCCTCACCTTTGTACTGGTTGTAATAAACATTTCTTTAATCTGTCGTTTGATCCTCATACTATAGGCCATGATGTGTCCCCTCATGACCGTCTTTGCCGTCTCCCAGTATAAACCCAGATCTGGCCTATGTTCCATATTGTCCATGGCGAAGTGCAACCACCATTCTCTAAATAATGTCAGGAAATTTTCTTCCCTCACATACGTATCCGGGAATCTCCACAGATAATCCGATCCCTTTTCAAATTTATCTCTGGTTTTCCAGCACCAGCGGGCTGTGATCCGAGATCAGCATATCCTCGATTTTGACTTCCGTCATCTGCTGAAGTAGTCTAGACGACACGAAGAACATGTCTAATCTGGACCACGACCCGTGGGGGTGCGAAAAGTGCGTAAACTCTCTGCCAAGTGGATTCACTGTTCTCCATGCATCAGTCAAATCAACTGTCTTCACCAGGGATTCTAAAACACTCACATTTTCTGTGTTTCTCCCCCCTTGTCTCTTTGGTTGGGAATGTAGTACAGGGCGTCTATCCTCTTCTAATCTCATAACTGTGTTGAAATCTCCGCCCATTATTTTATTGCTTCCATTGTCTAAAATTATCCTATTTTGTAATTGTTGGAAAAAGGGATTCTGTTTTTCATTTGGGGCATATATGTTGTATACAGTATACGTGTCATTATGGATTTGTATAGTCATTTGGAGTATTCTGCCCTCTTCATCAGCTGAGGTGGATAAGATCGTATGCGCCAGTGATTTGTGGATCAGAATCAATACCCCCGCTTTTCTCTCTACCACACCTGATCCATAGACTTCACCCACCCATAATTTTTTAAGGCGGAAGAAATCTTCCACAGCCAGGTGGGTCTCCACCTATCTGTATGTAACCTCTTAAGATGGCGTAACACCATCATACGCTTTGCCGGGGAGCGCAGACCCTTAACATTCCAGGAGACCCACCTAACCATCAGGTCCCCCCCTGAGGAGTCTCAAATTTTTTTTCTTTCATATACATCCAAATATAAACGATGCGTCGTGTTTTGATCAACATTCGTAGACGTCTTACAAAGACAATACAATGTCCTAGAAACTTAATTACAAGGATAATATCCATTTTTACTCGTTTTTTCCCCCTTTCCACCCTCCCTACCCCCCCCCTTAATACTCCAAGAGCTCCACTCCTGCACATTATGCGACTTCTCTTCTTCCCTCAAGTGCTTTCAGCAAAAATAGCCCCCTCCCGCCTCGGCTCTCCGCCCCACATATAAAATTTAGTTAAGCAAGAATCTGTTATATCTCCAACGTCATAACTCAGTATAACAATCATTTAAATATCCCACTATTGCAAATCAGCTTTTAAAGTTGACCATTATGATGAGACACTTTTTGGCCACCATCGACCCTTCTCCTCCCCCCCACCTTAACAACGGTTACTGTCAATCATGTGACAAGAATGTACCAGTCTCTGCGAAGGGAAAAGAAGCAGAAAAGACATAAAAAAGGGAACGGGGAGCGGGAGAGAAAAAAAAAGAAAAAGAGGGGGGGGGGGGGGGGAGAGAAGGGGGGGAGAAGAGACAAAAGACAACGAGATCACCAGCGGCAACCAGCATGTAGTGTTCCTTCACTCTTTATCCCCCATCAGGATCAAGATCCGTCAAGTTCAGGCATTGCGGAATTCAATCAGCTTCATTCCAATTCTCATCATTTTCTTTTTTGCCATCTCGCTCCCGTCTGTCTCTGTTGTCTGGGGGTTCCCGACATGGTTTTCTTCGGCGTCCCCTCTCCACTTTGGGATTGTGATCTGAGTCTGTAGGAACTCAAGGATTCTCTATCCGGCTCGGGCTCTGGTTCCAGATCCGGGTTAAAATGAGCTGGTGCCACAATTGTTGAGCAAGGCGGTGTCACGTTCCTCCTAGAGGGTATCGTAGTATCTCTAATGACAGTCATAGCCTCTTCTGGATCTGAGAAGGACAGCAAAGCTCCCTCCTTGGATCTAAATTTAAGTGTCGCTGGGAAATTTAATTGAAAACGAATATTTTTCCTGTAGAGCAATGAGCACGCTTCACTGAATGCTCTTCTACGGCGTGTAACCTCCACTGAATAGTCCGCAAATACTGAGACTTTATGTCCATGCAATACTAGAGGAAGCTTTTTCGCCTTGTACGCCTGCAGTATCTCTTCTTTATCCCGATGGTTAAGGAATTTCGCTATGGCGTGTCTGGGCTTATTGAGTTCTCTAGAAGCTGGTGCTGAGGAAGTTTGTTTCGAGTTTGTTGTCCTCTCCTGTATCTCTCTAGGAGGGCCAATCCTATGGGCGCGCTCTGTCTTACACCTGTGCGTTAGACCCAGGGCCTTAGGTAAATCGACCTCAAAAATTTCGTCTAGCTGGAACACAGGTATTGATTCCGGCAGACCTACAATTTTTAAGTTGCTCCTTCTTGATCTATTCTCAATGTCCTCTAGTTTATTATGGGTATATGCCGCATGTTGTTGCATAGACAATATCTGGTCTTCAAGTTCCTGGATCCTATCCTCTGCAGCCCCTATTCTTGTTTCCGCTTCTAGAAGTCGTTGTTCATGAGTCTCTACTTTCACAGCCAGCTCTTTGGTTGATGTTGCCACCAATGCAGATACTGTTTGTTTAAATTCATCAGCTAGATAGATAGCCATTTCTTTTGCCAGCCTTTTATAATCTATAGGCTGTATATCCCGGCTGCTTCCCATAGTATCTTCACCACTCATTGCCTGTGGTCTCTCTCCTAAGCCTGCCGCAGCTTCTGTGTGTAGATATAGCTGAGGCTGATTTGGTACAGCAGTGACCTCGGGTGTCAGTATTGCGTGATCTTTAGGCTTTTCCTGCCCTCTTTCTTTATCACCTTCCCTGGCTGTGTCACCTGAATCTGCTGCCCCTCCATCTACAGCCTCTTACAATCTTTTTTTAAAAGCTCTGGTCCAGTAGCTCATGGGATCTCTATTGCTGTCAAAGCCATACTACGCACTAGACTCTCCACCAAATTACCATATATGCTCCGCTGGGAATCACGACTCGCCTTTACGGCCACACTAGACCAATGGCTAGTTGCATCTGGACATGCGGCACATTATACGAGCTGTATCAACCATCTGGAGCAATCCAAAAAGTTAATGTTCAATTGGTATCTGACCCCCGAAAGACTGGCTAAATTTTCTTCCCGGACTCAGGTCTCTACTACTGCGTCATCATGTTGGAAGGTCTGCTCTCTCCCGGGCTCTGACCTCCATGTGTGGTGGTCCTGCCCGGGGGTGTTAGCCTTTTGGAAAGAAGTTGAATCCCTATTGACGTCACTTACAGGCCTCCCTCTGGACCTCTCACCTCCCCTAGCTCTTTTAGGTCTAGACTTAGACTCTTTCCCCGCTCCACTCCGTCCTATCATTACCAACACTCTAATAGCCGCTAGGCAAACAATTGCAGCCCACTGGAAGACCCCAGATTTGCCTGCGCTTGCTGAACTCATAACGAGACTAAATACACACTGTGCTCACGAGATCATACTTGCCCATGACTTGAAACGGAAAATTCGAATTGAAAATTGGTGGGATCCTTGGCTTTCCTCCCCTTACAATACAGTTATACTCCCTACTTAACTCACATCCCCTACACTAAGGGATGTATTTATCTTACCTTTCCGAATGTTTAACATAAGATACATGACTTCTACTCCTATCTCTGCTTGCTAATTTCCTGTATAAATGATAACGGTGCATACCCCTTTCCTTTTTTTACTTTATACCCCCACCCCCCTCCTTCTTCCGTTTGTCCTATAGGATTATGATAAGAACTATGATTCTTTTCTATGTCTATATCTAATTTGTGTTTGATTTAGTAAAATGTTCAATAAAAACACACTGGTTTAAAAAACAAAAAACAAAGTGCTCACTACCCATCTAGATAAGTTCCTTGGAGATTCTAGTTTCCCAAATGGGGTCACTTGTGGAGGAGCTCCAATGTTTAGGCACACAGCTGCTCTCCAAACGCGACTTGATGTCCGCTAATAATTTGAGCCGATTTTCCATTCAAATTGTTAGCGGACACCATTTGCTTCACAAATTGATCCGTAAAAATGAAAAATTACTTTTATTTCCACAAAAATTTTATTTTTTCATTTGTACAGATTAATTTGAGAAGCACCTGGGGGTTCAAAGTGCTCACCACCCATCTAGATACGTTCCTTGGGGGAAGTCTATTTTTTCACAAAAAATTTCTTTTAGCCTCATTTTTTTCATTTTCACATGGGCAACAGGATAAAATACATCCTTAAATTTGTTGGGCGATTTCTCCTGAGTACACCGATACCTCATATGTGGTTATAAACCACTGTTTGGGCGCATGGCAGGGCTCAGAAGGGAAGGAGCGCCATTTGACTTTTTGAATCCAAAATTAGCTCCAAAAGTCAAATTGTGCTCCTTCCCTTCTGAGCCCTGCCGTTCGCCCAAACAGTGATTTATGACCACATATGAGGTATCGGTGTACTCAGGAGAAATTGCCCAACAAATTTTAGGATCCATTTTATCCTCTTGGCCATGTGAAAATGAAAGAATTGAGGCTAAAAGAACATTTTTGTTGGGAAAATTAAAATGTCCATTTTTTCCTTCCACTTTGCTTTAGTTCCTGTGAAGCACCTGAAGGGTTAATAATCTTTTTGAATAAAGTTTTGAGTAGCTTGAGAGGTGCAGTGTTTGGAATGCTGTCACTTTTGGGTGTTTTCTGTCATGTACGCCCCTCAAAGGGACTTCAAATGTGATGTGGTCACTAAAAAAATGATTTTGTGAATTTTGCTGGAAAAATGAGAAATTGCTAATGAACTTTAACCCTTATAACTTCCTACCCCCAAATTTTTTTTTTCCAAAATTGTGCTGATGTAAAGTAGACATGTGGGAAATGTTATTTATTAACTATTTTGTGTCACATAACTCTCTGGTTTAGCAGAATAAAAATTAAAAATTTGAAAATTGCTACATTTTCAACATTTTTGCCAAATATTTTATTTTTTCACAAATAAACACAAAAATTATTGACCTTAATTTACTACTAACATGAAGCCCAATATGTCACGAAAAAATAATCTTAGAATCGCTAGGATCTGTTGAAGCGTTCCAAAGTTATTACCTCATGAAAGGGACACTGGTCAGAATTGCAAAAAATGGCCTGGTCATTAGGGTCAAAATAGGCTCGGTCATGAAGGAGTTAAACACAAGACACAAACTCCATTCACAGTGTAGTGGTCCCTCTTATATAGAAACATCGTCTAAGTAAACAAACATTGAGGTCAGTAATAAAATAATCTTTCTTTTACTTTTTTCTTATATATCACTTTAATTGCCAAATAATAACTTGAAATCCCTCATTTAAAATTTAAATTTCCATCCTCTATTCTAATTCCAAGGGCACTGAAAAAAATCCCGATAAGCATTTTAAAAATAATGTTGATTGACACTTTCTGATTCCTGAAGGGTGTAGTTTCTGTTGATAAACAAAAATATCCTAGCAGACCTTGAAATCCCTGCTCTTTACACAAATGGCCTGAGCCTCCTCCCAAGGTAACGGCCCTTATTTCTTAGTGTAAATAGTGAAAAGGACTCTCCTTCCTCTGAAAGGACCTTCAGATATAGTTATTTCCATCATAATGTCTGCTAGTCATAGCTTCTGGTAGCTAGTTACCTGCAAGGTCTATGTGATGTGCTGGATTCTTACGTTTTTGATATTCAGGCACTAAAACTTGACAAGCTTAAGGTTCTTCATTTCTAATCAGGTCTGGTCAAGGATTCCATGAGTGTTCCTCTAAGGGTGCATATTACTTCCATTAGTCTCTTTTTTTCCATCGAAGTCAGCAGACAATGTTTGCATGTTATGGTTCAATAAAGCTAGAGGTTTCCATCCATTAGGATCTTGATGTAGTTCTTTGTGGTCTGGTTAAACCCTCTTTAAACAGAAGCCATCATTTTGAAAGGTATCTCACCATTTTCTATTTATTTTTGTAGCTCTAGATTTAGCCAAACAGATATGGGACTAATTATTGGACCCCCTCTTTCCTTCATTAGGTTGTTGCCCAGTTTTACCATTCTTGGAGGTAATTTTGTACATACGGTAAAACAATGAAACAGGTAATGTATGGTATAGTGTCCTGCTATACAAAGTACTGTACATTAGTGTATAGGGTTATTGCAAGAGAATATACAGCAGTACAGTCATGGCCAAAAGTTTTGAGAATGACACCAAAATTATATTTTCACATGATCTGTTGCCCTCTGGTTTTTATTTGTGTTTGTCTGATGCTTATATCACATACAGAAATATAATTGCAATCATATTATGAGTACCAAAAGGTTATATTGACAGTTAGAATGAGTTAATGCAGCAAGTCAATATTTGCAGTGTTGACCCTTCTCACTTCATTTCCTGCCTCTCAATCAACTTCTGGACCAAATCCTGACTGATAGCAGTCCATTCTTGCATAATCAATGCTTGCATTTTGCCAAAATGTGTTGGTTTTTGTTTGTCCACCCGTCTCTTGATGATTGACCACAAGTTCTCAATGGGATTAAGATCTGGGGAGTTTCCATGCCATGGACCCAAAATCTCTATGTTTTGTTCCCTGAGCCATTTAGTTATCACCTTTGCTTTATGGCAAGGTGCTCCATCATGCTGGAAAAGGCATTGTTGGGCGCCAAACTGCTCTTGGACGGTTGGGAGAAGTTGCTCTTGGAGGACATTCTGGTACCATTCTTTATTCATGGCTGTGTTTTTAGGCAAGAATGTGAGTGAGCCAATTCCCTTGGCTGAGAAGCAACCCCACACATGAATGGTTTCAGGATGCTTTACAGTTGGCATGAGACAAGACTGGTGGTAGCACTCACCTCTTCTTCTCCGAATAAGCTGTTTTACAGATGTCCCAAACAATCGAAAAGGGGATTCATCAGAGAAAATGACTTTACCCCAGTCCTCAGCAGTCCACTCCCTGTACCTTTTGCAGAATATCAGTCGGTCCCTGATGTTTTTTCTGGAGAGAAGTGGCTTCTTTGCTGCCCTCCTTGAAACCAGGCCTTGCTCAAAGAGTCTCTGCCTCACAGTGCGTGCAGAAGCACTCACACCAGCCTGCTGCCATTCCTGAGCAAGCTTGGCACTGCTGGTAGTCCGATCCCGAAGCTGGAACAGTTTTAAGATACGGTCCTGGCGCTTGCTGGTCTTTCTTGGGCGCCCTGCAGGCCTTTTTGACAACAATGGAAGCTCTCTCCTTGAAGTTCTTTTTTTTTTAAGTTCATTGTCTTTTTATTGGTTTAAACAAAGTAAATGTACAGCAATAAAACAAAGACAGTTAGATGCAGTATATGTAGCTGTATCAGAAAAGGAATCAAGGGATCAAATAATAAATAAAAGGTCATGGATATTCAAGAGGGGGGGGGGAGGAGGGTTATACACAGTGGGAAAGCAGGAGAATCATATGTTCCATAGCATTTATTACTTAGTGTACTGTTAAGATTATATATCCAATCCTAATATTCACCGCTCGTTTCAAATGTTATCAGGAGTGAGGTGTCAGGGTTTTATACACATTGTCAGTGATCTTAAATTTGAACAGTATTGTAAATCGACTCAACCCAGGGGTCCCACCAGTTCAATATCCTCGTCTTGCGAGAGAGGTCATGTGCTAAAGTCATCTCATATCTAAAGTGGAGATTCATTTTCCTATAAGATCTTCGTGAGTAGGTATCGAAGGGCTCTTCCAATTAGAAGTCAAGCATATTCGGGCTGTTATTAGAACATTAGTTAAAATGGGTCGTAAAGTACGGGGAAAGTCTGTTATGCCAATGCCCAGAAGTGCCAGCTGAGGGGTCAGAGTGCAGGGAAGACCCATCAGGTCTTTAAGTAGCCTCTCTATTCTGCTCCAATAAGGAACTACTCCTGGACAAGACCACCAGACATGAGTCGCCGATCCCATACCCCCACATAATCTCCAACACCTTGGAGAAGCTGGCGGTGACCTTCCCTTAAAGCCAGCCAAGCGGACTGGAGTCAAATACCAATCAAGGGAGAGTTTTTTTGCTTGTTCTAGATGGCCTATACAGGCACTATATGTGGCAGCGTGCTGCGCTGCGTCGCGCCATTCCTCCAAAGTGGCAGAGAACGAAAACCTGGACTCCCATCTTTCCATATAGGGCAGTTTGCCAGTACAGTTATGTTCCACAAGAGCTCTATATAGGACCAATATTGCTGAACAATCGTATTCTGTTTATAGTATGTTTGTATGGCAGTGTTCCATTCCCTATTTTCCTCCCTGTGGATCTCCGTGGAAGAAAGCAAGTGACGTATTTGTAGGTATTGATAGAAAGTCGTGCGTGGTATTGAGTATCGTGATATTATTGAGTCAAAGGGCTTCATAATTAAATTATCAGCTATATCGGAGAGAGAATTAATTCCTCCTCTCCTCCAAGCATGTAGGGATAATGAGTCAATCAAATCCTCCAGAGCATTTAGAGAAATATACCGATATAAAAAACCCAGGTGTGACACCCTTAACTGGGACCAAATTTTCAATACAGCTTGCATAGAGCATAGCAAGCCAGTGGGCTCCCTGCCGTGTAGAAGCTGAGTCTCCAGCAGTAGTCTGGTGGAATGTCTAGGTGCACTCCAGGTCTCAATCTGATGCCATAAGGGTCCCATATGGCCAGTCCACCAGACTCCAAGGAGGATTGCTCTGTAGTATGCTCGTATATTTGGAGCTCCCAGACCCCCAACTTTCCAGGCAGGACCAATATGTTGTCCGCCACTCTATGTGGTCTATTGTGCCAGATAAATTTATTTAATAAAGTCTGGATTCGAGTGATTTGCCTAACTGGGAAATACAGGGGCAAACACCGGAGCAAGTATAAAATTTTAGGGAGGAGGGTCATTTTAACTAGCTGTATTCTTGCCATCCATGTCAGTTGTATTGAGGAATACGAGGAGATGAGAGCCGATAAATCTTTTATCAGTATGTCACAGTTAGTTTGTCATATACGTTTTATACTAGTTATTTTTATTCCCAGATACGTAAATCCGGTAAGGGCCCAAGTGAAGGGATATTTCTGGCGTAACGTTTCTTGAATAGTAGTTGGGACATTAATCGGATATATCACCGACTTAGATTCAATTTATAATAGGACACTCTGGTGAAATCATCCAAGACCTTCATTATTGCCGGTACAGTCGTATCTATATTTGTGCACATGAAAATCACATCGTCGGCGTACAGGCCGATCTTATGTTCCACTGCTCCCAAAGATACTCCCGTCACAGCAGGATTTGACCTGATGATAGCAGCCATTGGCTCCATCACCAAGGCAAATATGAACGGAGAGAGAGGGCAACCCTGACGGGTACCATTTGTGATGGGAAAAGACGAGATGAACCCAGAGGCACGGACCGAGGCACTAGGGGCAGAGTACAGGGCCATTATAGAAGTATAAAAACGGCCTAATAATGCAAATTTATTAAGGACTGCACTAAGGTACCCCAGTGCACTCGGTCAAATGCCTTCTCCGCGTCTAGGATGATCAAAGCTCCCAGATCGCCCCCCCTCTCCATCACCTCTAAGAGGTTAATCTCTCTCCTTGTCCCATCTCGCGCCTGTCTACCAGGCACAAATCCTACCTGGTCCGGCGCAATGAGGGAGGGGAGGACCACTTGCAAACGAGTGGCCAATATTTTGGCGTAAAGCTTTAGGTCGCAGTTAAGGAGGGCGATCGGCCTGTAGTTACCGGGTAACGTGGGGGCCTTTCCTGGTTTGGGAATTGTCGAGATAATAGCCTGTAACCCTTCACTGCGAATTTTTCCCTGATCCTGCCAGTAAGAAAAGACCTTCAGTAAACGTGGAATATGCACGTCTTCAAATACTGAGAAGTACCGGTACGTAAAGTCGTCCGGGCCAGGAGCAGAGTCCTTCCTCACTGATCGGATCGCATTTCGAATCTCTTGTTCTGTTAACGGGGAGTTTAGCCAGAATATCTGTGCCGTCGTAAGAGCAGGGAGATCCGCCCGTTCCAGAAAATCACGTATAGTCTCCGTTGTGGGTTGGGGAGTATCAGTGGAATTTCGAAGATTATACAGGTTTTCATAATAGAGCTTAAATTGCTCTGCAATCTGTATTGGGTTACGGATTTGTGTACCCTCTGGAGATATTAAGTGGGCAATCTTGGACTGCGTCTCCTTTTTTTTAACCCAGCGAGCCAGGAGAGCGCCCGCCCGGTCTCCCATACTATAATATTTAGCCTTAACTTTCAATACATTTTTTTCAACCCTCGCAAGCATCAGAATTCGAAGCTTGTGACGTAGTTGCAAAAGGGCCTCTCGTAGGTTATCCGAAGGGGAGCGTTTATAGTTAGATTCTAGAGATCCAATCTGCTGAACGAGGATTTACAGTTCCAGGTTATATTTCTTTTTAGTATAAGCAGCCAATTTCAGTAGAGCTCCCCGCATGACCGCCTTGTGGGTAAACCACAAAATCTCCGGGGTCACAGATTCATCATCGTTCAGCAGGAAGAACTCTTTCATCTGTTGGGTAAGATCTTCTACATTTGAGGGGGAGGACAGCAACGTTTCATTGAGCCTCCACAAGGCTGGTGGCGAGACAGCCAGAGAGTCTGCGACTGCCACGGAGACCGGGGCGTGATCCGTCCACGTGATGGATCCAATCTCCGCCCCCAAGCATTTGGGGAGGAGACCATCACCCATCAGAAAAAAATCTATTCGACTGCACATGCCGTGTCTAGGCGACATATAGGTATAATCTCTTCCGTTACCATGTAAGTAACGCCAAACATCGTGTAAATGATAGTACGAGATCAGAGGTCCCAGTCCCCGTCTAGCCATCGAAGACCGTGAGCAATCCAACATCCTGTCCATAGGAGCATTAAAATCACCACCCACCAACTTGTGTCCGTACGCTTGGGGAAGCAGTTTGTCTAGCGTTGTACGGATAAAGGTCACCTGCCCCGAATTAGGGGCATACACCGAGATCAACGAGTACAATACTCCATTAATAGTGCCCACAACCATTAGATATCGTCCCTCTGGATCCGGAAACACCTCCCGCAACACAAATGCCACTCGCTTATGAATCAGTATTGCAACACCTGCTTGTTTTTTGGGCGCCGATGCAAAGAATTGATGTGGGTATGTCTGGGAGGCCATTCTATGTGTATCATCTGACAGCAAATGGGTTTCCTGTAAGAAAACAATATCTTTACGATCATGTAGTAGGTGGCGCCAGACCAGAGATCTCTTGCCAGGAGAATTCAAACCATTAACATTAAGTGTAAGTCCCGTTATACTCATGGCAAACGTAAAGAGTAAACTATCTGCATGCTGCACCACCACTGATTACAAACTATTCCCTCTGGTCTCATAGCTAAGTAGGTCCTGCAAAAGGGAGAGGGGAGGGGAAGGAGTAGGGAGAGGGGAAGGGTGGGAAAGAGACACAGCAAACAATCCTGGGGTAAAACAGAGAAATAAAAATAAAAGAAAAATAAAAAAACGTCCAACATTGTTAGATGGGAAAATTCCCACCAAGGGGGGCAAGCCCATCCCCATTTACTCCGGATAGAATGAAAGAGTCTCCGGGTATACTACCCTCCGGTAGTGTTCTAGGTAGTCCAGATATGGAACCTCTCCCGTCGTGTATCAGCAAGCATTGCCTGCTCATATGTACTGTACCTGTCCTTGTTACCCCCACTCCTTATGTAAAGTGCCATGGAACCAATGGCGCTATATAAATAAATAATAATATCAGAGGAGGGGGGGATAAGGTGAAATAGAAAAAAGAAAAATAAGGCCTTGAGGCCCGCAGATCGTCTGGCCTGAGTCAGTATGGAGAATCAACCAGCCTTTTCCCATTCCTGCACCATCAGACGGTTCTTAGATGAGGATCCTGGACTGTGACGTTGTGGGTATTTCTCGGAGCTCGGGACCAGATTCCAGTCTTTTAATGCTTTACCCAAACGACTGGGAGAGTGAAACACCTGAGCAGTACCTTTATACCGAAACCGGACATGGACTGGTGAGCCCCAGCTATAATGAATTCCCCTGTCTCTTAGAAGTTTACAGTATGGTGCAAACTCCCGCCTCCGGGCTAGGGTGCCTACAGAAAGGTCCGGGAACACTGTTACTCCAGTATATGGGGCTGATAAATTGGGAGTCTGTCTCATGGCTCGTAAAACAGTCTCAGCAATGCTGGGTTTGGAGAAAGCAATCAGGATATCTCTAGGGAGAGCCTCATTAATGTGAACAGGCTTTGGAAGTCTGAAAGATCTCTCCACTGCTAAATCTCCCTGTGAGGCATCTGGTAGTATCATCTGGAGAAGTGGCTGCACTATAGATGGGAGATCCTCTTTATCCTGTGGGTCTGGGATGCCCTGATACTTATGTTACCTTTGCGCAGCTTGTCTTCCATATCACAGATCTTAAGTTGTGCTTGCTTAAGGTCTCCCTCTATCTGTGCATAATCTGTAGCAAGTTCATTATGGGCTGCTGCATACTCTCCCAGCTTCTCCTCTATATGTGAGGTTCTGTCTCCCAGGGAGGAGAGCTCCTGCCTAAATTCCTCCATCATGTCTTTCATATCAGCTTGGAGCGACCGCCTCAGGGAGATCAGCATAGTTTTCAGCATAGTTTTCAGGATCCTCTGTGTCACCGGGGTTTCATCTATATCTTCCTCCTCCTCCACACTTCCCTCAGGGCTATGAGATGTGTGGGTCCGGGTGGCTGCAGATCTAAGAGCTGGAGCCATTTTGGGAGTGTGCTGCTGCTGTCCAGCCATAAAGAAGTTTGTGAGCCTCTGCTCGCTTGTGCTCTTTTTAGTCCCGGCTTTTGGCATACCTGGAGGTTCTCTGGGAGGATCGCAGGTGATACAGCATGGAACAGGGTCCGGATGGCCGATATTTAGTGCCGCTTGCCAGATTATCTGCAGGAGCTCAGTGAAGTGCAACCAGCTCCATGTGTGTCCTGGTCACGCCAGTTCTTGATGATGCGATAGATTGTTGACTGAGGTGCAATCTTTCTAGCTGCGATACTCTTCCCTGTTAGGCAATTTTTGTGCAGTGCAATGATGGCTGCTCGTGTTTCTTTAGAGATAACCATGGTTAACTGAAGAGAAACAATGATACCAAGCACCAGCCTCCTTTTAAAGTGTCCAGTGGTGTCATTCTTACTTAATCATGACTGATTGATCGCCAGCCCTGTCCTCATCAACACCCACACCTGTGTTAATGGAACAATCACTAAAACGATGTTAGCTGCTCCTTTTAAGGCAGGACTACAATGATGTTGAAATGTGTTTTGGGGGTTAAAGTTAATTTTCTAGGCAAATATTGCCTTTGCAAGTAATTGCTGTTAAGCTGATCAGTCTTTATGACATTCTGGAGTATATGCAAAGTGGCATTAGAAAAACTGAAGCAGTAGACTTTGTTAAAATTAATATTTGTATCATTCTCAAAACCTTTGGCCATGACTTATATTTAAGGGAAAACTCATTTACAGTTTATAGATCCAAGTTTTATTTAAAATCATGTATAGATCAGTGATAATGTGATTTGTGAACAAACCCATCCCCCATACAAACACACAAATATATCTACCTCTTCTGGGGAGACAGGTTAAGTCGATACATGGACAGTGACAGATGTTGTGATCCCCGAACCACAGTCCTGGACACAATTTGTCTCCAGGGGGTGTTCGGGGAGTACTCTTGTCTTTAATTTTGGTAAGTTATTTGTGGCTTAATCAATGTGTCAAAGTGAGTTGTAGGTCCTTGTCTACAGTCACACAGTCAACAAGTCCTGTCAGTAGTCCCTTCAGGAAGGGCAGATTGATACATTTTCTTGATTCTTGAGCACTAATATCAATGCCCTGCCCGACGCATTTCACCTTTGTTTGTAGCAGAAAGGCTCATCAGAGGCTGTTAATGTATTGTCTGTTTTTTGTTTTCAGAACACAGCATCAAGTTCCCTGGTATGGTATGGTAACCCATCATTTTGTGAGCTTTAGACCCACTGCTTAGTCCATATAAATCAACTTAATTCTTGTACGTTTCTTGAGGATAAGATGGATATGAGGACAGTTCTGTTAGTAGACTCCAGTTCCAATGGACAGGTAGATTTAACTCCCCACCCATCTGTAATAGGATGTATGTACCACTATTCCTTCGGTACACCCAGGTCATTATTGTGCCTATGGTTTCATGACATTAGCATTAATACACCCGATTAAGTATGTTGTATACAAAATGTAGAAAAAAAAAAGGTCTAGTACTCTCTTCAATCTAAATATATGAAAAGATCACGGGTTTGTTCCCAATGGCTACAGAGTAGTGGAAGAGAGTAACCTACCCTTACTCAGTAAGTCCGTACGTGAGTATGCCCAAAAATGTCCTCAGCTTCTTATTCCTTGTCCTACAATGTCACATACAATGTGCGTTTACACATATTGATTCCCTTATATATCCCAGTCTATAGATTTAGTTTTAGTGTAGTACAACCAACCTGTTTCAACGTCCTACAGGGGTATATTCTCCTTTTCATTAGTGCACTTTACATTACTGAGGTCCCTGTACAGGGACTAGAGAGAGTCTGCTATATATATGGTCCCACTCAAACCTAAAAGATTAGGCACCATCAATATATCAATCCTAATTCCTTCTTTGCCCAAGGCTATATAGACATTTCTACCTTATGGTGCTCTTGTCAGGGGATCTGTTTGTCTGGTATGCCTGGAGGCTCCTCCGATGTCAGCGGTCTCCTTCCCTCTGTGTTAAGGGGTTGGTTAACGCGGACATCTGTGGGTTTAATATAGTCCTCCTTCTATTAATGTGCTGCCCCCCGACTGGAAGTGTCTGCTGGCATGCACCGTACGTGCGTTCCACGCACGCAAGTAATACAAGTGCCCATGCTCCCTGGTCCGGGCTCACAGGCGCAGTTCCATGAATTCTGCTCTGGCACGCGGAAGCCTTTCCGCCCATGCGCAATTGTGTAATCAGCTGTTCTTATGTATTTCCCCTGGCGCCTGGGTATTTCTGCTTCCCATTCATATGTTTATAACAGGAATGCTCAATACAGTTTAATTAGCACAGTGCTTGTATCCAGTATCATAGTTATGTGTCAGCCTAAGTGCTTCTAGTAAGTGTTGGGAACCAAAATTATGGGGTAGATGAGGGTATTTTTTGTTTGTTGGGGAATTATTGCCCCTATAGTTAAATGTCTTTTAGTTCACCCTCAGATGGATCTTTGACCATAAATGATTTCTGGTCAAACCAGTGCCTCTGGAGCTACTCGGATATTGGTCAAATTAGCACCTCTGACCTCAGTAGATTCACATAAATCACACCTAAGATGTTTTTCAGTTAGTTTATTTTCTTGAGGATTACTGAGAGGTTTTTTTTTTGTACTTGTTAAAACAAAGGAGGTGGGTATATATAGGGGTATGTATTGTATCCCTAATTTATATGGGCATATGGATCCCTCTCTTTTGGATAGTGGGTTCATTGTGCGGTATATGCTATGGTAGATACCATGTTGAATATAAACTCTATGCCCTTGTGGGCTGGTGAGTTTCGCTAGATTTCCATGCCCTATTTTTATTGCGTCAAAGGGTCAGTCTTCTCTCCACCCTGCCAAATCAGAAATTATTATATATAGGAGAGAGTGTTTAGTTTGAGGTATATGATGTGGAAGGTGTTTACATGAAGCATGTGTATGTTAGTACTTCATTCAATCCTAATGGGGTCACTGTACGTAGCCTATGGATCCATCGGGATTCTTTCTGAAGGATCAATCAATCCCAATCACCTCCTCTTACTGGTGTGCTGACTTCTTCGATGCCTAGAAATGAGATGCAGTTCTGGTCCCCCCATGTTCCATTTTTACGTGTTTTGCTATGGGGGTATCCCTATCATTCCTCACATATCCTAAGTGCTTCCTGATTCTTTTCTTAAATTCCCATTTTGTTTTGTCCATGTATTCCATTCCGCATGTACATTTACATAGGTAGACAACCCCTACCATTTTGCAATTGATAAAGTGGTGGACCTGGAAGATTCGCCCAGTATTTTTACTTTGATGTGTTTACAGTAAATGCATTTTCCGCATCTATAGGTTCCCATCTGTCTATTCATTAGCCACATCCCTGCTGCTTTCAGTGCGTTGTACATGCTATTTATTAGTTGTTCCTTTATATTTCTACCCCTTCTATACATGATGGTGGGATAGGTGGTTAAGAGATCTTCCAAGTCAGGGTCAGCAGTCAGTATCCGTAGAATCACTTCCCGTACTTCCCTTGATTTGTTGTCATATTTACCAATGATCCGTGTTGTCGTCTGTTAATCTCTACTTTGGGTCTCAGAAGGGCTCAATTTGTGTTCCGCATTCTTAAATGCTTTTGTTAGTATTTGTGGTGGATAACCCCTTTCATTAAACCTGTCTCTTAGGTCTTGTGCCTGTCGGTAAAATGTCTGATTCAAAGAGCAGTTTCTCCTTATTCTCATGGTATGCCTGCTTTCAGGCTCCTCGGGTGGTGACTGTTCCAATGTAAAAGATCGTTGCTTGCAGTTTTATTGCTGTATGTTTTGATTGTTAATCGACCATCCACTGCCTTTCCTATGGTGATGTCTAGGAAATTCAGTTTTCTGAAACTCAGAAGTAAATCTGAAGCCTATTTGGCTTACATTGAGGTCATTGACAAACCTGTTAAATGAATCTTTATTGCCCGTCTACAGGATGAAGATATCATTAATGTAGTGCCCCCCGAAAGGTATCTGGGGGCACCACCAGGAGCTCTCAATATCTCCTCCGACCACAATGGTGTTCTTCCACCAGCCCAAGAACAAGTTGGCATATGTAGGCGTCATGTAAATACCCATGGCGGTGCCCCTGAGCTGGTGGTAGTACTTACCATCGAAACTGAAGTAGTTATGTGTCAACACAAATTTAAATAGTGACAGTATGAAGTCATTGTGGTCTCTGTACTGTATGCCTCTTGTACCTAAGTAGAATTTAATGACTTTCAATCCCTGATTGTGTGGGATACTTGAATAAAGTGCTTCTACATCTATTGAGACTAGGTGGACCTCTTCCTCCACTACAATGTCTTCAAGTCGCAATAACAGGTCAAGGGTGTCTTTTATATATGACTAGTAAAAAGGCCCGATGCAATTGCATCGGGAGCGCGGTGAAATTAATTGTGTGTATACAGGCGGGTGAGTGGCTAGTAGAGTATATATGGGGCTCTGTGGGTAGCAGACTATACAGGCAGGTCTGTGGGTAGCAGAGTATACAGACTGCTCTGAGGGTAGCAGAGAATACAGGCGGGTCTGTGGGTAGGAGAGTATACAGGCGGCTCTGTGGGTAGCAGAGTATAGAGGCGGCTCTGTGGGTAGCAGAGTATAGAGGCAGCTCTGTGGGTAGCAGAGTATACAGGCAGCTGTGTGGGTAGGAGAGTATACAGGCGGCTCTGTGGGTGTCAGAGTATAGAGGGGGCTCTGTGGATAGCAGAGTATGATGTGGCGGGAGGCTGGAGGAGTGAGGGGAGCAGAGGCTGGAGGGGTGAGGAGAGCAGAGGCTGGAGTGGTGAGGAGAGGTCCAGATGGAGGGGTGAGGAGAGGTCTGGCTGGAGGGGTGAGGAGAGATGCGGCTGGAGGGGTGACATCACCGCTCGGCGGCAGGACGTGGCTGCATGCTGGGGCTGATCGCAGCCCCAGTCACACGGCATTGTCCTCTGCGGCGGGTTGGGTGATGCAGAGAGGGATCAGTTCTTGCCCTCAGGTCACACATGTGACCTGAGCGGAAGGAGCGGATTGGGCGGTGTGTGGTAAAGACAGGACGGTCATCCGATTGGTCTAGGACGCCAAGTCCTGGGCAATGGGATGGGCGTCCTGTGTGTACAACACAGCGCCCAATCCGCTTGCAGGGGCAGGCAATGGGAGTGAGCGGGGCGTGTCAGGCTTTGCAGGCTGACACGGTCCGCTCACTCCCATTGGCTGCTGGCGGCCACAGGACGACGTCCCTGGCTCCCGGCACCCGGCCACAGCCCGTAGACCGCTACTCCAGCAGCATGGCGACATTGAGAGCCCAGCGGTGAGAGAGTGGCGAGGGGCGGAAGGCTCCGGCGGCATCCGGGCAGCATGGACCTCGCGGAGGGCGCGAGGGCGGTGGCGATGGTGCGGGGCCGACGGTTGGCAGGATGGCAGCGGTGTCAGGTAGTGCGGCTGAGGATGGAGGAGGCTGTGAGGCTGGAGGAGGCTGTGAGGCTGGAGGAGGCTGTGAGGCTGGAGGAAGATGTGAGGGTGGAGGAGGCTGTGAGGATGGGGAGGCTGTGAGGCTGGAGGAGGCTGTGAGGATGGGGAGGCTGGAGGAGGCTGTGAGGCTGGGGAGGCTGTGAGGCTGGAGAGGCTGGAGGCTGGAGGAGGCTGTGAGGCTGGAGGAGGATGTGAGGCTGGAGGAGGCTGTGAGGATGGGGAGGCTGTGAGGCTGGAGGAGGCAGTGAGGCTGGAGGAGGGTGTGAGGCTGGAGGAGGCTGGAGGCTGGAGGAGGATGTGAGGTTGGAGGAGGCTGTGAGGCTGGAGGAGGCTGTGGAGGATGGGGAGGCTGTGAGGCTGGAGGAGGCTGTGAGGGCTGGAGGAGGATGTGAGGCTGGAGGAGGCTGTGAGGATGGGGAGGCTGTGAGGCTGGAGGAGGCAGTGAGGCTGGAGGAGGGTGTGAGGCTGGAGGAGGCTGTGAGGCTGGAGGAGGCTGTGAGGCTGGAGGAGGATGTGAGGGTGGAGGAGGATGTGAGGATGGGGAGGCTGTGAGGCTGTAGGAGGCTGTGAGGCTGTAGGAGGCTGTGAGGATGGGGAGGCTGTGAGGCTGGAGGAGGCTGTGAGGCTGGAGGAGGCTGTGAGGATGGGGAGGCTGTGAGGCTGGAGGAGTGTTGTGAGGATGGGGGGAGGCTGTGAGGCTGGAGGAGGATGTGAGACTGGAGGAGACTGTGAGGCTGGAGGAGGCGAGTGAGGATGGGGAGGCTGGGAGGACTGGAGGAGGCTGTGAGGCTGGAGGAGGGTGTGAGGCTGGAGGAGGCTGTGAGGATGGGGAGGCTGTGAGGCTGGAGGAGCTGTGAGGCTGGAGAAGGCTGTGAGGATGGGGAGGCTGTGAGGCTGGAGGAGGATGTGAGGCTGGAGGAGACAGTGAGGCTGGAGGAGGCAGTGAGGATGGGGAGGCTGTGAGGCTGGAGGAGGCTGTGAGGCTGGAGGAGGCTGTGAGGATGGGGAGGCTGTGAGGCTGGAGGAGGATGTGAGGCTGGAGGAGGCTGTGAGGCTGGAGGAGGCTGTGAGGATGGGGAGGCTGTGAGGCTGGAGGAGGCTGTGAGGCTGGAGAAGGCTGTGAGGATGGGGAGGCTGTGAGGCTGGAGGAGGATGTGAGGCTGGAGGAGACAGTGAGGCTGGAGGAGGCAGTGAGGATGGGGAGGCTGTGAGGCTGGAGGAGGCTGTGAGGCTGGAGGAGGCTGTGAGGCTGGAGGAGGCTGTGAGGATGGGGAGGCTGTGAGGCTGGAGGAGGCTGTGAGGCTGGAGGAGGCTGTGAGGATGGGGAGGCTGTGAGGCTGGAGGAGGATGTGAGGCTGGAGGAGACAGTGAGGCTGGAGGAGGCTGTGAGGCTGGAGGAGGGTGTGAGGCTGGAGGAGGCTGTGAGGATGGGGAGGCTGTGAGGCTGGAGGAGGCTGTGAGGCTGTGAGGCTGGAGGAGGCTGTGAGGATGGGGAGGCTGTGAGGCTTGAGGAGGGTGTGAGGCTATAGGAGGCTGTGAGGATGGGGAGGCTGTGAGGCTGGAGGAGGCTGTAGGAGGCTGTGAGGATGGGGAGGCTGTGAGGCTGGAGGAGACTGTGAGGCTGGAGGAGACTGAGGCTGGAGGAGGCAGTGAGGATGGGGAGGCTGTGAGGCTGGAGGAGACATTTACTGTACTGAGCATGCTCAGTACAGTAAAAGGTCTCCAAACAGGAAGGCAGGGGTTAAAAAAAAAAAAAAGTTAATGCTCACCTCTCCCCGAGCCCCCGCCGTCTCCTGCCGTCTTCCTCAAAGGTACCGGTGGCTGCCGCAGGCTCCCAGTGTGTGCAGAGCTGTTCTAGTGCAGTTCAGGACCTGCGGTGATGTCACAGTCACGTGACACCAGGTTACCATGGAGTAACCTGGTGTCACGTGACTGTGACATCACCACAGGTCCTTGAACTGCAATAGAAGAGCTCTGCAGACACTCAGAGCCTGTGGCAGCCACCGGAAGCTTGGAGGAAGACGGCAGGAGATGGCGGGGGCTCGGGGAGAGGTGAGCATTAACTTTTTTTTTTTTTTTTTTACAGTGGTGCGGGTCTGCGGCTCGTGATGACGCTGCGCGTCATCACTCGCAGTCCATGTTTTTTTTTTTTTTTTTTTACAGTGGTGCGGGTCTGCGACTCTTGATGACGCTGCGCGTCATCACTCGCAGTCCCGCAAAGCATGTTGGGATTCGGCGACAACGCCCGAATTCCCAACTGCGGATTATATAAGTAGATGGCAGGGTGACCACATGTTTTCTCAGTACACGGTCTAGATAAATACTTGCATTTTGTGTAAGAAAGTCTATCCTGGAGATGATGGGCCTGCCTTTTAGGGGTGTAAGACCTTTATGTACTTTTGTTAGTGCGTAAAATGTGGGTCTTATTGGGTGTTTAATGTCCATGAATTTCAGTTTGTTCTTACTAATAATCTGTTTTTGATATGCATTATCTAGTATATTTTTGATCTCTTCTTTGAAGATTTCTGTTGGATCTTTTCGCAGAATTGTATAAGTCGTCACATCCTTTAGGATATTCATGCACATTCTTCTATATCCCCCGTAGTCCAAATTGCCTCCTTTATCTGCCAGTTTCAGGATTATATCTTGTCTCTTTGCAAGCCCATCCAAAGCTTCTCTTTCTGACCTGTTAAGGTTGGAAAAATATCCGCCCCTCTTCTCGTTTAGCTTTTCTAGGTCTTCACTAACCAGCCTGGTAAATATGTCAATGGTACTACTTTCCATTGCCGGTGGTCTCAAATCCGTAAAAGGGCCAAGGCCTTCCAGATGTCTACTCTGATTTGATAGTCCTGCCAGGTCACGAATGTCTTATTCAGCTACCCCAAGTTCAATACATTTTTCTCTGTCATACTTCTTGAAGAAGCTCCTACATTTGAGTTTCCTCGAGAAAAGTTAATGTCTTTAATCCACTCATAGTTGTTAGTCGGTACATATGACAGGCCCTTCTTCAGGACTTTGGTTTCAAGATCATTTAAACTGTTATTCGTAAATTAATAATCCTGAGACTGTCATTGTTCTCCTTGTTATGACCTCGTCCTAGTGTGGGTAATGTATGTTGTTTCGGAGATCGTATCCCCTCTGTTGCAATCCCTGTTCTAAAAAAGAAGGTGCAAATAGAGTCTGTGGAGCCTCGGTTAGGAGTCTCAAACACAGGACTAGTCATATATCCCTCCAGGGAAGGACCCAGCCAAGGTTGGCTGGATCCTACCCTGGAGGAATATATGGCTAGTCCTGTGTTTGAGACTCCTAACCGAGGCTCCACAGACTCTATTTGCATGTTCATATTTCCCAGGGGGCAATGTGCCTAGGAATTCACTGTGTTTGAGCGCTTTAGCCAGCTGCCCGCAGTGTTTTCTTGGACTGGTCTCCCTGAGATCAGTGAATACTTTGCAATCTAAAAAAGAAGGTGGCGCATGTGAGTGTAATGTTTCCAAGGAGGGTGAGGGTTGTTGCGGTACGGGTGGTGGTTGCTTTGGTTTGTCCCATCTTGGTTTACCTCTATCGTTGTTTGCTCTTTCTAATCTTGCTAGACGTTTGCTCAGGACAGCCTGATTCCCTTCACCCTCAGATATCTCTCCCTCTGAGGAAGGAATGTCAGTAGGAGTTGATGGAGCAGGTTGGATCGGGGCTCCTTGTGTTCCTTGTAACGGAGGGAAAGCTTTCTTATATCTGAAATTAGTCAGATCCTGGCTAAAATGTTTTTGTTTGCATTTCTTTATGTTGTTCTGGAACTTCTCAATTGTGTTTTGTAAAGTTGATTCTCTTCTTGAAAATCTGTGTCCATTTTGTATTTCAGTGCTTGTTATGTAAGTGTGTTCAACTTCTTTTATGTCTCTTCGAAGATCAGTCATTCTTTTAAAAGAATTTCCATGAACCGTATCGAGCTACCAATTAGCTCCTTTTCCCAGGATGCAATAAGTTCCGGAGAACGTGTTCTCTGTGCCGGTACTAGATTTATTGGCAGACCGGCTGGGATAATCCTGGTCTTAATGTAATTTTCAAGTGATTTGATTTCCCACCAAGATCTTATGTTATCTATATAGCAGTTAGTTAATACCTGAAATGTGGTTTTGTTGTTAGTGCACGGGGTCCTGCCTGTAGTGTCAACTATTTCTGAGAAGGCGTCTTGGGCCATTGAGTTAATTTTATCTGGGGTTTGCCGAGAAATGAGTAGGGAGTTTCTCCAATTTGTTTTATGGTCCCGTCACACGGCACGACCTGGCCAGCGATGTCGGAAGCGATGCGCGGGTGCCCGCTCGGTTCCGACATCGCTGGCCAGCTGTCACACAGCATAGCTGCGGCCGGCGACACCGCAGCGATGCGGGCGGTGACATCGCTCACTGGGCTGGGCTTAGCCCAGCGAGCGATCCGCAGCAACGCTGCGGTATAGGCTGGATCGCCGCCGACATCGCTCTGGCGATGTCACACGGCGCGATCCAGCCTTATCGCAGGTCGCAGGTTGACAGGTTTACGGTTCTTCCCGTAAACCTGTCAACCTGCGACCAGCGATAAAACGCGGTCGTGGCGCTCATTTACGCAGCGCGACGCCGCTAGTGACATTGCTGATACGTCACTTTTTCGGCGATGTCGCTAGCGGCGTCGCCAGGTGTGAAGCCACCTTTAGACATATATTTAAGGGAAAACTCACTTACAGTTTATAGAGCCAAGTTTTATTTAAAATCATGTGTAGATCAGTGATAATGTGATTTCTGAACAAACCCACCCCCCATACAAACACACAAATATATCTACCTCTTCTGGGGAGACAGGTTAAGTCGATGAAAGGACAGTATCAGACGTTGTGATCTCCGAAAGACAGTCCTGGACACAATTTGTCTCCATGGGGTGTTCGGAGAGTACACTTGTCTCTAATTTTTATACGTTATCTGTGACTTAATCAAGGGTTCCGTTCACTGCATCGAAGTGAGGTGTAAGTCCTTGTCTACGGTCACACAGTTATCAGGTCCTGTGCGTACTACTGTCAGTAGTCCCTTCAGGAAGGGCAGATTGATACATACACAACTGTGCATATGAGGAATGGCTTTCGTGTTCCACAGCGGAATGCTTGGAACAGCACCTGCGCGCCCCGGACCAGGGCGCAAGGGTACTTGTATTACTTGCGTGCCAGCAGACACTTCCGGTGGGCGCTCAGCACATTAATAGAAGTCGGACTATATTAAGCCTCCAGATGTCGGCGGCAGTTAACCCCTTAACACAGAGGGAAGGAGACTGCAGACATCGGAGAAGTCTCCAGGCATACTAGTCAAACAGATCCCCTGACAAGAGCTCCACAAGGAAGAAATGTCTATATAGACTTGGGCAAGGAAGGAATCAGGATTGATATATTGATAGTGCCTAATCTTTTAGGTTCGAGTGGGACCATATATAAAGCCGACTCCTGGAACAAGGAGGACTAATCTTTGGGGTTAGTGATAAGTGTTATAAAGACACAATCTATGCATTCATGTTACATGCTACAAACATGTTCTTCTCTCTAGCCCCTATACAGAGACCTCAATAAGGTAAAGTGCACTAATGAAAAGGAGAATATACCCCTGTAGGACAATGAAACAGGTTGGTTGTACTATATGTAAACTAAATCTGTACACTGGAACATATAAGGGAATCAATATGTGTAAACACACATTGTACGTGACATTGTAGGACAAGGAATAAAAAGCTGAGGTCATTTTTGGACATACGTACGGACATACTGAGTAAGGGTAGGTTATTGTCTTCCACTTCTCTGTAGCCATTGGGAACAAACACGTGTGATCTTTTTAGATATTTAGATTGAAGAGAGGACAGAATGGCACCAATGGAGATGGGATGTAGCTAATACAAGAAATAAGTATACCAACCAGACCTTTTTTTATACATTTTGTATACAACATGCTGAATCGGGTGTATTAATGCTAATGTCATCAAACCATAGGCACCATAATGACCCGGGTGTACCCAAGGAATAGTGGTACATACATCCTATTACAGAAGGGTGGGGAGTTAAATCTACTCTATTATCTCTCATTCCACAGAGTACATGTCCATTGGAACTGGAGTCTATTAATAGAACTGTCCTCATATCCCTCTTACCCTCAAGAAACCTATAAGAATTAAGTTGATTTCTATGAACTAAGCAGTGACACTTTGACACAGTGAACGGATCCCTTGAATAAGCCACAGGTAACTTATAAAAATTAGAGACCTGTGTACTCCCCGAACGCCCCGTAGAGACAAATTGTGTCCAGGACTGTCTTTCCGGGATCACAACGTCTGTCACTGCCCATGTATCGACTTAACCTGTCTCCCCAGAAGAGGTAGATATATTTGTGTGTTTGTATGAGGGGATGTGTTTGTTCACAAATCACATTATCCCTGATCTATATATGATTTTAAATGAAACTTGGATCTATAAACTGTAAATGAGTTTTCCCTTAAATATATGTCTAAAATAAATTGGAGAAACTCCCTACTCATTTCTCGGTAAACCCCAAATATACAGCAGTGCAAAAACAGAAAAATGGAGGAATTGTGTTTTTTGTGATATCACCAGACTTGCAAAAAAAAATTCCACCATTATTCCAGTACATTGTATGTCAATGGAAAAACAGCTCTGGCTCTTGGAAGAGAAGAAAACAACAAATGCAGAAAATCAATAATTGGCTGCAGAGGGAGTTGGTTAAGGAATGTGATGATGTTGAGGTTAGAAAATTATGATTTTACTAGCTAATGCTATGATATTCTCCTGCAAATAAATTATATGTTAATGGGTTTTTTTTTTTGCATTCTGTTCTCCTGTTGTGCTTTGTGTGGTGAATTAGGTTATAAATCTAGATGATATCAAAGTTGACGTTATAACAGATAAAGCAGCGACTCATGTGGATTTAATCTCACTGTGTAAGAAGGTGGATGCTTCTACAGATCTGTGCACAGGTGAGTGATGATTAGGAAATTTATACTGTTTAAGGGCCATTCCACGTCAAGTGAACCAATGATTATTACCTCTATATTTTTCATTCTTTTGAGATTTTGTTATTTGATAATAGCATGTCAGACAATGCAAAATGTGAAGAGAAAATATAAAAAAAAATTATTATTTTTTTAAATGATTTTCAAAATTCGAAAAAAGTGCGAATTTCGGTGTTGCATGCCTTTACATTTCTCCTCATAACTCAGGCTAGAAATAAGATAGAGAGACAAACTAAACACAGTTCTACTCAGAACTGTACATGCTTTCACCAGATTTGTCACAAAAATATCTTTCTTAATATTTTACCCATGCGAAAGCAAACGCAAAATTTTTAAACGCATTTCCGAAAAATCGGCATAATTTAAATATTTCAAAAACCGCACATGTGTCTGTTATGCTCTTAGCCACATCTGTACCAAATTTCAAGTTGGGATCGCAATGGCATCATATTTTAAAATATTTTACTATTAATAGTGTCATTTTTTTTTCTATATTAAGTACTACTTTAGTTAATTACAAATAAAAAGTTTTGAATTTTTTTCTTTATCAGTTAATTTTTTACAGATTTTTAAAGTTTTAAAAAAACGCGAATTTTGGCCTCGTCTGGCTTTACATTTTCTATCATATCACGGGCTAGAAAGAAGAAAGAGAAACAAAATAAACACCAATCTACTCAGAACTGTCCAGGCTTTTACGAGATATGTCACAAGAGTATCTTTGTTAATTTTTTACCCATGCGAACGCAAAGGCAAAATTTTAAAACGCGTTTCTGAAAAATCGGCATAATTTAAATATTTCAAAAACTGCACAGGTGTCTGATGTGCTCTTAGCCACATCTGTACCAAATTTCAAGTTGGGATCGCGATGGGATCATATTTTAAAATATTTAACTATTATAGTGTCAATTCAAAAATCTTGAATTCAGGTCTGTTCAGCCTGTGGTCTAAAAGTGTGGGGTCTATATTCACCAAATACCGTATATACTCGCGTATAAGCCGAGTTTTTCAGCCCAAAAATTGGGCTGAAAAGTCCCCCCTCGACTTATACGCGAGTCACTGTATACTGTATACAATGTATACAGTATACAGTGCCCCCCATCAGTATACAGGGCCCCCCCTTGTTTAGCAATCCTGTAAAGGAAGAGATTAGTATACTTATCCCTCCGCTGTCCCTCTGCCACTGGCCCGCCACCGCCATCTCGCTTCTCCGTCTTCATCCAGCGTCTTCCGGCTTTCTCCGGTGGGCGCAGGCAATGACGTCATTGTCTGCGCGCCAGAGGAGGAAGCCAGAAGAAGACGGAAGACGCTGGATGAAGACGGAGGAGCGCGATGGCGGCGGCGGGACAGCAGCAGCGGGACAGCGGAGGGATAAGTATACTAATCTCTTCCTTTACAGGATTGCTACCCAAGGGGGGGGCCCTGTATACTGATATGGGGGGGCTGCTGTATATACCTCTGCGGATGTATATACCTCTGGGGCTGCTGTATACTACCACTGGGGCTGCTGTATATACCTCTGGGGCTGTATATACCTCTGGGGCTGCTGTATACTACCTAAGGGCTGCTGTATACTACCACTTGGGCTGCTGTATATACCTCTGGGGCTGCTGTATACTACCACTGGGGCTGCTGCTGTATATACCACTGGGGCTGCTGCTGTTTACTACCACTGGGGCTGCTGCTGTATACTACCAATGGGGCTGCTGTATATACCTCTGGGGCTGCTGTATACTACCACTGGGGCTGCTGCTGTATATACCACTGGGGAGGCTGCTGTATACCACACTGCTGGGGGCTGTATACCTGTGCTGGGGTCCACCCTCGGCTTATACACGAGTCAATAGGTTTTCCCAGGTTTTGGGGGCAAAAGTAGGGGGGTCGGCTTATACACGGGTCTGCTTATACACACGTATATACGATAATACATGATTTTTAGACATTACTGTATTATTTTGATATGTTACAGCTTAGAAGCAGGAGAGGACATATAGGAGAAAGCTTTGTTAGGGCTCAACCTGAGAATGAACAATATTGTATTGAATATTGTACAAACCGGACTACGAAGAGGAGGAGAGTTTGTTAAAACATCGGTTACAGGAAGCAGAACCTATCAAAGGGGCTCAGCAATCCCACACTTTCATTCCATGTAGTGAAACAGAAATAAAAACAAGGATTTTTTCATTCAGCAAAGACAAGTGAAGTTCATGAAGTGGTAGAAGGCGGCACAAGACTGGCAATTTATGATATAACTGGCTATGTGACCTGTGAATATGGTTGGCGCTGGTGACTGGCTACTGTACTCTCCAAAGATTGTGAAAAAGTCAGATAATAACACAGTGACAGGCCATACATACTCTGACACAAAAGGAAATGGCAGTTGCTAGTAAGCACTTATGGACAAGATTACATTTCACCCACTTAAAAGGGACAAATTGATGATAAAAAGGCACTTTAAAAACATACTATTAATTGTTTGATTAGTTCATATTTTATAGAACGATGATTTAACTACTGTACTATTCTTATTAAACACTTCATAAATGACATGTTTAGTGATATAATAGAAAACAAATTTACATGCATAAATATGGGTTAACATTTTTGGTTCTTTTAATCTTGTTTAATCAAACTTGATGATATGATCACCTTTTTTCTTTTGGTTTGTTCAATGCATTCAGGTTGAAAATGCTGAGTGTTGTGTTCTGATGATTAAAATCTATTTATCCTGGCACTTACGGGATTTGTGTTTTGTGTTTCTTTTTTGTTGCATATAAATGTTTTATTCAATAAGTTGTAATAACTCATACAACCATAAAATAAAAAATATATAAATTTGACAGGTCCCAAGTTGAATCTCTGCACAAATATAACCAAGAACACAAGTAACCCACAGGCATTTTTTCACAATTTTCAAACTAACATTTATTTCACAATTGCGCATCAAAATTTAGAATTTGATTTTTCCCAAACAAAATATAAAAACCATAGTCTTGTGACATGTTAAATGAAAGCTGTTACCATTCTGAGTAAAATGATGCCTCTCCCATTTCATTATCTTATTTCTAGCCCGAGATAAAAAATGTAATGCCATACCAGGCCAAAATTCGCACTTTTTTAAAACTTTAAATATCTGTAAAAAATTAACTGATTAAGAAAAAAATTCAAAACTTTTAATTTGTAATTAACTAAAGTTGTACTTCATATAGAAAAAAAATTAAAAAAAATCCGAAGACGTCAGGTAAAAAAAATATTCATTTTTGGATCACTTGATATGGAATGACCCATTGACGCTATTAATAGTAAAATATTTTAAAATATGATTCCATTGCGATCTCAACTTGAAATTTGGTACAGATGTGGCTAAGAGCACAGCAGACATATGGGCAGTTTTTGAAATATTTAAATGATGCCGATTTTTTGGAAATGCATTTTAAAATTTTGCGTTTGTGATCGCATGGGTAAAATATTCACAAAGATATTCTTGTGACATATCTGGTGAAATCCTGTACAGTTCTGAGTAGTATGGTTTTATTTTGTTTCTCTATCTTATTTCTAGCCTGAAATATGATAGAAAATGTAAAGCCATACCAGGCCAAAATTCGCACTTTTTTAAAACTTTAAAAATCTGTAAAAAATTAACTGATGAAGAAAAAAATTAAAAACTTTTTTTTTGTAATTAACTAAAGTTGTACTTCGTATAGAAAAAAAAAAAAAAAAAATCTGAAGACATTAGGTAAAAAAAATACCGTATATACTCGTGTATAAGCCGACCCGTGTATAAGCCGACCCCCCTACTTTTGCCCCCAAAAACTGGGAAAACTTATTGACTCGCATATAAGCCGAGGGTGGACCCCAGCACAGGTATACAACCCCCAGCAGTGTGGTATACAGGCCCTCCCAGTGGTATACAGGCCCCAGTAGTATGGTATACAGCCACCAGGACAGGTATACAGGCCCCAGCAGTATGGTATACAGCAGGCACCCAGTACTATACAGCAGGCCCCAAGTAGTATACAGCAGGCCCCAAGTAGTATACAGCAGGCCCCCAGTAGTATACAACAGGCCCCCAGTAGTATACAGCAGGCCCCCAGTAGTATACAGCAGGCCCCCAGTAGTATACAGCAGGCCCCAAGTAGTATACAGCAGGCCCCCAGTAGTATACAGCAGGCCCCCAGTAGTATACAGCAGGCCCCCAGTACTCGCCACCCGTACTGTGCAGAGCCCCCCACACTGTGTAGAGCCCCCCCGCTGCATTACTCGCCCCCCATACTGTGCAGAGCCCCCCCGCTGCATTACTCACCCCCCATACTGTGCAGAGCCCCCCCACTGCATTACTCGCCCCCCCATACTGTGCAGAGCCCCCCGCTGCATTACTCGCCCCCCATACTGTGCAGATCGTCCCCCCTCCTCTGCATTATCTTACCCTCCACCGTCTTCATCACCGCGGGCCCTCACGTCCATCCTCGTGCGCTGCGTTCCCGGTCTCATGTGACCCGGCGGTCGCAGTGGGATGACGTCATCGCGCCGGGTCGCATGAGACCCGGAACACACGAGGATGGACGTGAGGGCCCGCGGTGATAAAGACGGTGGAGGGTAAGATAATGCAGCGGGGGGGGCGAGTAATGCAGCCGGGGGCTCTGCACAGTATGGGGGGCGAGTAATGCAGCGGGGGGCTCTGCACAGTATGGGGGGGCGAGTAATGCAGCGGGCGGGCTCTGCACAGTATGGGGGGGCGAGTAATGCAGCGGGCGGGCTCTGCACAGTATGGGGGGGTGAGTAATGCAGCGGGGGGGCTCTGCACAGTGTGGGGGGCGAGTAATGCAGCGGGGGGGGCTCTGCACAGTGTGGGGGGCGAGTAATGCAGCGGGGGGGGGGCTGCTTTTATACTACCACTGGGGGCTGTATGCACGGCTCCCCCTGCCGCTGTGATGGGCGGGGGGAGCCGTGCATATCTAATGAGCGGCACCACGTGACGGGCCGCTCAGTCAGCAGCCTCCCCCCGCCTCCTCCAGCCTCCCCAGCACCCGGGACACAGCCCCCACACACCACATACCGTATTGACCCGTGTATAAGCCGAGGGGGGGACTTTTCAGCCCAATTTTTGGGCTGAAAAACTCGGCTTATACACGAGTATATACGGTATTCATTTTGGGATCACTTGACATGGAATGACCCTTAAAGGAGTGATTACAGCTGCATCTCAATGAATTAGAATATCATCAAAATGTTAATTTATTTCAGTAATTTAATACATAAAGTGAAATGAATATGTTTTATAAAGTCATTACAGAGTGATCGATTTTAAGTGTTTATTTATTTTAATGTTGAAGATTATAGCTTACAGCCAATGAAAACCCAAAAATCATTACCTCAGAAAATTAAAGTAGGGAGGATGAAGGATCTAAGAGAAAAAGTATTATTGCTAAATAGATATCACAGTCTCACCTTGTATGGTTGTGAGTCACAACCACTATAAAAGCATGTCAAGACTGCTGCATTCCCCAGTGTGGTGCATACAGAGTAGGGAGGATGAATGGTTAAAAACTGAGCTGCCGTATTCCATGAGACATCAAAGGGTGAATATAGTATTGATTTATTAATCAACGCATTTCAGGGTTCCCTGGCCTCTTCCTCAAGACAAACGAATATCATATTGCCATGTTTCAGAAAGCCCTGAAACACGTTGACCAATAAATCAATATTATGTTCACCCTTTTATGTCTCGTGGAATACAGCAGTGCAGTTTTTGACCCTTCATCCTCCCTACTTTAATTTTCTGAGATAATGACCTTTGAGTTTTCATTGGCTGTAAGCCATAATCATCAAATTTTACATAAAATTTGATATAGATCACTTCTGTTTGTAATGACTGTATATCATATATGCATTTCACTTTATGTACTGAAGATAATTAACATTTTGATGATCTTCTAGTTAATTGAGATGCATAAATGAGATAAATGTGTTTTTAACTTCCAGAAAAGTGCACAAGACTAGGATTTTTTTAAAATGAATTTGCACCTGTTTTACTCCTTTGAAATATTGAGTTGCTATTGATCATTCATTAATATCCTGATAGGCCATGCTCTAGCCATGGCTTAAACCCTAATGGACTATCAGAAAATTTCTGAAAGGTAAAGCCAGCCATACTTTTTAGATAACTATTGGCTAAACACTTGTTCAGCCAACTGCTGTGTCTCCATACTCCCCCAATTCCATGAGCGCTCTACGGATCGCTCATGGTAGTGATGAGCGAGCACTACCATTCTTAGGTGCCTGGTGCTCGTAACAAGCAGTTGGATGCTTGGTTGGGCGCGACTCGATACCGCATATAATTGAAGTTAATCAGGAACTCAAGCATTTTTTGGAACATCTTCTGGGAAAACGCTTGAGTTCCCAATGGGCTTCCATTATACTTGGTACTCTAGTCAAGCCTATCCGAGCATGGTAGTGCTCGCTCATCATTATTCAAGTGTTCTCTGTGTGGGAGACCTGAGAGGTCATGATACTAAATAAGGATGCTGGTAGACCGAAAAAAATGAGTTCCCCTCCTATTTCACTTGTCATTGTTGCTATTGCAGCTAACATTTCACATTGCAGTCATTGCAGGTTTCTCCTATGTTGATAGTTCACTATTTTATTTGGGGAGAGGAGGAGGGGTGAGAACAGTAAACACACTTTTTTGTAACTTTAGTATATTAAATGTATTCTACAATTTGTTATGGTAGTAGTAATAGCATAATTGAGAGGGTTTTCTTTATTGCTAAAACTTTTCTACAATATTGTGCTTTTATATCATAACTAGATGGCGGCCCGATTCTAAAAAATCGGGTATTCTAGCCTATGGTTATTAGGGTATACGGGGGCTCAGTGGTTAGCAGACTATACAGCGGCTGAGTGGTTAGCAGAGTATACGGAGGCTCAGTGGCTAATAGTCTGCTTTAGGGCAGAGTGCAGTGGTCAGGGGCAGAGTGCAGTGGTCAGGGGCAGAGTGCAGTGGTCAGGGGCCCGATGCAATTGCATCGGGAGCGCGGTGAAATGAATTGTGTGTATAGAGGCGGGTCAGTGGGTAGCAGAGTATACAGGGGGCTCTGAGGGTAGCAGATTATACAAGCAGCTCTGTGGGTAGCAGAGTATACAGGCGGCTCTGTAGATAGCAGAGTATAATGTGGCGGGAGGCTGGAGGGGTGAGGAGGGGTGGCGCTGGAGGGGTGAGGAGAGGTGAGGCAGGAGGGGTGAGGAGAGATGCGGATGGAGGGGTGAGGAGAGAGGAGGCTGGAGCGGCGACATGAGTGTTCGGCACACCTCTGCTCCTCTAGGCTGCACACTTCACGGCGGTCGTCTCCCGCCCGTGATGTGTGTTTTAGGCAGTGTATAGGCTGCCGTAAGTGTGGCGGGGCTGCCTGAGTCCCACTTCGCTTAGGGGCGGCATGTTGGTCCACTGTGGACAGGTGTAGCGCTGTGGTGACGTCACTTTGGCGATGACAAAGTGACGGAAGTGCTGGCTAAAATGACAGAAGTGAGCCTTCGGGTTTTATATATCAGATATAGCAGTACTATGGTATATGCCGGTACAGTATAGCAGATGTATAGCAGCACTATAGTATATGGCAATATATTACAGTATATGTACAGGTGGACTATAGTATATGGGGGTATTTTATAGCACATGTATAGCAGCGCTATGGTATATGGCGGTACATTACAGTACATGTATAGCAGCGCTATGGTATATGGTGGTACATTACATTACATGTATAGCAGCGCTATAGTATATGGCGATACATTACAGTACATGTATAGCAGCACTATAGTATATGACAATATATTACAGTATATGTAGAGTTTTACTATAGTATATGGTGGAATTTTATAGCACATGTATAGCAGCACTATAGTATATGGCCATACTCTGCTCCCCCGCTCCTCCCTTCAAAAAATAAAAAAAATCCCCAGTGAGGATACTCACGTGTCCGCCGGCTCGCTCCACCTTCGTCTTCTAGGTCCTATAGGGGTTTAGGACCCGTCGTTGCCTGGGAAACCGTTTAGCTGATTGGTCACATGACCGCTAACTGGCAGGGGGGCAGGATGGAGCAAGCGGGGCAGGATGGAGGCAGCGGGGCAGGATGGTAGCGGGGGGGCAGGATGGAGCCAGCGGGGGGGGCAGGATGGTGCTGGCGGGGCAGGATGGTGGCAGGGGGGCAGGATGAAGCGAGCAGGGCAGGAGGGAGCAGGACAGGATGGTGGCGGGGGGGCAGGATGGAGCGAGCGGGGCAGGATGGAGCTGGCGGGGGGGCAGGATGGAGGCGGTGGGGGGGGCAGGATGCAGCCGGGGGGCAGGATGCAGCCGAGAGGGGAGGGCAGGATGGAGGCGGCGGGGAGGGCAGGATGGAGGTGGCGGGGGGGCAGGATGGAGGCGGCGGGGGGGGCAGGATGGAGCCAGCGGGGGGGCAGGATGTTGATGGCGGGTGGGGCAGGATGGAGGCGGCGTGGGGGCAGGATGGAGGCAGCGTGGGGGCAGGATGGATCCGGTGGGGGGGCAGGATGTAGCTGGTGGGGGGGGGGCAGGATGGAGTGGGCGGGGGGGCAGGATGGAGCTGGTGTGGGGGGGGGCAGGATGGAGGCGGCGGGGGCAGGATGGAGCCGGCGGGGGGGGTCAGGATGGAGCCGGCGGGGGGCAGGATGGTGCTGGCGGGAGGGCAGGATGGAGGCGGTGGGGAGGGCAGGATGGAGCTGGTTTGTGTGGGGGGGCAGGATGGAGCTGGTGGGGGGGGCAGAATGGAGCCAGTGAGGGGGGCAGGATGGAGCCAGCGGAGGGGGCAGGATGGTGATGGCGGAGGGACAGGATGGAGGCGGCGTGGGGGCAGGATGGAGCCGGTGGGGGGGCAGGATGGAGCTGGTGTGTGGGGGGGGCAGGATGGAGTGGGCGGGGGGGCAGGATGGAGCTGGTGTGGGGGGGGGCAGGATGCAGCCGGTGGAGGGGGCAGGATGCAGCCGAGGGGGGGAGGGCTATGGAGGGGAGAGGGGGGGGCAGGTTGGAGCCGGTGTGGGGTAGGGGCAGGATGGTGGTGGCAGGGGGAGGGGCAGGATGGATGAGAGGATACACAGGCGTGTGCCGGCTTGCAGGACCTGTTGGTGCCTGGGAAACCAATCAGGTGATCCCAGGCAACCACAGGTCCTCAAGGCATGGAGCTAGAGGAGGTAGATGGAGGGCGCCGGTGGACGGGTGAGTATCCTCTATGAGTTTTTTTTTTTTTTATTAGAAGCAAGCAGGGAGGGGGGCCGCAGGACCCGCGGGGGGGCCACAGGACCCGCGGGGGGGCAGGACGACCCACGAAGGGCGCAGAGGGGCAGGAGCAACCACGGGGGGGCCGCGGGAGCCGCCGGGAGGCAGGACGACCCACGGGGGGCCCGGAGCAGTGGCGGGGGGGGGGCAGGATGACCCACGGGGGGGCCCGCAGGAGCCGTGGGGGGGCAGAAACTGCGGCGGGGGGCCCGCAGGAGCCGCGGGGGGGCAGGAGCAGCCGCGGGGGGGGCCGCAGGAGCGGGCGAAACTTCCGAGAGTGGAACGTTCTTCCGCCGTTTCCTGTAGCCGGGCGTCGCCCGGCTAGCCCGCAGCGGTGACGTCACCACCATGGTCCAGAGGCCATCACGGAATTAACCTTGGGGTTTTCCGGAAGTGGCCTTCGGCTTGTATATATTAGATACACACGCACATATACAGTATACACACACTGTATACACACACACATATACAGTATACAGACACACACACACACAGTATACACACACACATATACAGTACAAACAGTATACACACATATACAGTATACTCACACACACATACAGTATACACACACATACAGAATACACACATATATAGTATATACAGACATATACAGTATACACACACAGTATACACACACATATTCAGTATACAGACACATACAGTATACACACACATACACAGTATACACATACAGTATACACACATACAGTATACACACACATATACAGTATACACAAACATACAGTAAACACACACATACAGTATACACACACACATATACAGTATACACAAACACACACACAGTATACACACACACATATATACAGTATACACACACACATACAGTATACACAAACATACAGTATACACACATATACAGTATACACACACATACAGTATACACACACAGTATACACACATATAGAGTATACACAACACATACATATACACAATATCAGTAGACACACACATATCCAGTAGACACACACATAAGTACACATACAGTATACACATACAGTATACACCTTAGAGTAACACACATATACAGTATACACACAATACAGTATACACAAATACAGTATACACACATACAGTATATACACACATATACAGTATATCACACACATATATACAGTATACACACATATACAGTATACTCACCACACATACAGTTACACACATATACAGTTACACACACACAACAGTATACACACACTACAGAATACAACATTTATTATATACACACATATAGAGTATACACACACATAATATAACACACATACAGTAGACACACACTATCAGTGAACACTAAGTATAACACACTACAGTATACACACATATACAGTATATACACACAATACAGTATACACACACAGTATAGATATACATAACATACAGTAACACACACATACAGTATACACACACAATATACAGTATATACAACGACGAAATATATACAGTATACACACACATATAGAGTAAGACAAACACAGTAAACATATACGTACACACAATACAGTATACAACACATACATATCACATTACAGTATACACACACACTACAGTATACACACACACATATACAGTATACACACACTACAGTATACACACATATACGTACAACACATATACAGTATACACACATACAGATACAATTGTATACACACATATACAGTATACACACCACATAACACACACAACAGTATACACACAACAGTATACACAGACACATACAGTATACACAGAACATAAGTATACACACATATCAGTTAACATTTTTATTATCACAACAGTATACACACAACAGTATACTATACAGTTACACATATAGTATACACATATATACAGTATACACACACATATACAGTATACACAAACATACAGTATACACACATATACAGTATAACACACATACAGTATACACACAGATACAGTATACCACACACATTATACAGTATACACACTATATAAGTATACACACACATACAGTATACACACACATACAGTATACACACACATACAGTATACACATATATACAGTATACACACACACATATACAGTATACACACACTCACATATACATATACACACACATATACAGTATACACACACACATACAGTATACACATATATACAGTATACACACACAATACAGTATACACACACATACAGTATTACACACACACATACGTATACACACACATACAGTATACACATATATTATACAGTATACACACACACATATACAGTATACACACACATATACAGTAACACACAGACACACACATATACAGTTATACACACACATACAGTATACACACAATACAGTAACACACAATACAGTATACACACACACATATACAGTATACACACACAGTATACACACACACATACAGTATACACACACATACAGTATACACATACTATACAGTATACACACAGACATATACAGTATACACACACAAAACAGTTTACAACACACATTACAGTATACACACACACATACAGTATACACAGACACATACAGTATTAACATATATACAGTATACACACACATATACAGTATACACACACAATACAGTATACACACACATACAGTTACACACACACATACAGTAAACACACATACAGTATACACACAATATAACAGTATACACACAATACAGTTTACACACACACACATACAGTATACACACACGCACATTAGTATACACAACAACATATACAGTATACACAATATACAGTATACACACACATATACAGTATACACACACATATACCAACGTATATACACACACAGTACACATTACAGTATAGACACAACACATACAGTATTACACGCACACATACAGTATACACACACACATACAGTATAGACAGACACATATGCAGTATACACATATATACAGTATACACACACATATACAGTATACACACACACATATACAGTATATACACACACACATACAGTATACAGACATATACAGTATACACACATATATAGTATATACAGACATATACAGTATACACACACAGTATACACACACACACACAGTATACACACACATATTCAGTATACAGACACATACAGTATACACAGACACATATACAGTATACACATATATACAGTATACACACACATACAGTATACACACACATACAGTTTACACACACACATACAGTATACACACACATACAGTATAGACAGACACATATACAGTATACACATATATACAGTATACACACACATATACAGTATACACACACATACAGTTTACACACACACACACACACATACAGTTTACACACACACACATACAGTATACACACACACACATACAGTATACACATATATACAGTATATATACACACACATACAGTATACACACATATACAGTATACACACACATATACAGTACACACACCCACATATACAGTATAGACACACACATATACAGTATAGACACACACATATACAGTATATACACACACACATACAGTATACACACATACAGTATACACACACATATACAGTATACACACACACATATACAGTATACACACACACATATACAGTATACACACACATATACAGTATAGACACACACACATATATAGTATACACACACATACAGTATACACACACACATACAGTATTCACACACACACACAACACATATAATCTCACTTTTCAGTGCAGGAGACTGTGTATGAAGAAGCCGCAGATCTCCTCTCTATCTCTGTGTGATCAGAGCTGTCTCTTCAGCTCTGCAGCATTTCCAGTCCCCTGAAGACTACATCTCCCATCATGCACCGCGGTTCCTCCCTTGTGACGCCATGATTCTGGAAGCAGTGAGGAATCTAAGGGGGAGGTGGCATCCAGCCTATTATTGTGTGATTGGGGTGGTCCCCTTGGGCTTTTTCCGGCCACCCCTGGGCTCAGCAGACACCTTAATGGATGCGGCTGGGGCCGGGTGTGTGGTGCGGACACGCCCCTTAGTTACCCGACCGCGGCCTTGGTTACCAAGCTCTCCGGGGGAGCATGGAGGGGAGACCGGGGAGCGTGGAGGGGAGACCGTGGAGCGTGGAGGGGAGACCGGGGAGCGTGGAGGGGAGACCAGGGAGCGTGGAGCGTGGAGGGGAGACCGGGGAGCGTGGAGGGGAGACCGGGGAGCGTGGAGGGGAGACCAGGGAGCGTGGAGGGAGATGACCCTAACGCACTTTTGTAAGTTTGGCAGCCACGTCCACGACAACGGAAGTAGTGCCGAAAATGACGGAAGTGCGCTACGGCAATTATATATTAGATTTTATATTTTGCCCTTTTTTTTGCTCATACTGTTGATATGGATTAACATTTTGAAATATTAATTAGTTGCTTGCTCCTGGCCTAATAGATATGGACCAAGAGCCAGCGTTAAAGAATGACACCAGACACACAGAGTCAGATGTACACTCTCCTTGGTCAGCTCTAAGCATAACTCCAAGTGACCTTTATTTCAACAGGCATGGACTTATAAAAACTCCGTAAGGGCTCGACCAGCCCTACTCAGATGTACTCATTGGTTAGAGGGTTGGATAAGGGGTAGTCCATGAGCGGATCCATGAGGTCATGAGGGTGTGTGGTCTTAATCAAGTATCTCCAAGCGATGTGTTGTTCTGTGATTGATTAGTACTCCTATGGATTTCAGCTTCCTCCAGGAACTTCTTATTAGAACAGGATGTAGTCAAAGATCCAGTCACCATCTTACATACCACGACATTGTGTGATGAAACAGGTAATGGCAGCCATGTTTAAGTCTAAACCAAGCTAATGCAATTTAAAATAATACACTCTATGGATTGTTTCTTTCAACCCCTTTTGTCTTATGGTACCTTTACACGCCGCTACAGAAGGTTAGAAACAACTGGGTGTCGGAGACAAATGTATCTTGCACCGCCAAAACACCGCGCGGTAGCGGTGTGTAATTCAGGTTGTTGCCACCCGTCACTGTCGACACCTGTTTTTGAGCACTGCTCATAAACAGGTTGGTTTCAACCCGATGGTAGCGGCGTCTAAATGAGGTACAGGAAGGTTTTTCCGACACCTAGTTAACTCCCTGGGGCGTGACACAGCCTCCGGGATACCGCGCCCCATTAGCGATCATTGGTGGAAGCTCCTGCGTTACGATTGGTTGTCTCTGCATAGGGCGGCATATTTAAGGAGCTGACCAGTCACACTACACAATTGCAGTAGCATCATGTATTAGTCAGCCTTCCTGCGCTGGCTGGCCAATCATGATGCTATTGCTTTGTCCAATCACCGTACGAGCGTCTCGTAATCCACAATTCTGGCACGCCTATGTGTTGTCCCTGCTGCCCCAGGTCCTCCCATATTACCTTCTGTAGCGGCGTGTAAATGAGGGAAGGTGCTCTACAGAAGGTAACATGCGGCACCCTGTGGTGCATCCAGGGATAGAAAAAACCTTCTGTAGAGCACTTTGTTGCGGCGTGTAAAGGCGGTATCGGATACCGTTTGCAACCGTTGGAACTGGCTCGTGCACATGAGACACCCGGTTGTTTATAACCTTCCGTAGCGGCGTGTAAAGGTACCATTAAGGTTAATTAAGAATTTGATCCTATGGCTCTCCTCATTACTCCTCTCGATTACTTGAGCACATTAATAATGTCTTGAAATACTATTCCAAAATTCTTTTATGCAATTTATTTGGTTTCAAGTCTTGGCAAAATAAACAAATTCCTATAACAGACCGCTTTTTTTTTTTTTTTTTTAAACAGTTCGGGGTACTAATGAGCTGACATTTTCAAGTTCCTGAACTGCCACCATCGCAATTGAATGCAGCATCTGAGTTGTTAAAAAATCACAAGTATTTCTTCTCACAATCTTATACAAACCGGTACAGTGAGCATATTGCACAATTACAGTACTATTAACCCCTGTACATGGATGAGGACTTAGACACGGGTCCCAGAGTTAAGACTTCAGAACTGGCACTGTCCAGTGATGCAAGCTTGCAGAAAAAGTAGTCCAGTAACTGGGTCAGAATGCAGGACACACAGTTGTTCAGTAAAGCTATCTAAATTATCATTGGTAATGAACATGAAGGTCATATAGCTTGTAGCCCTGCCCAAGGGCAGGCATCTAAACAGATGTCACAGTAATCTTCTAACTTGGTAGAAGTTGAAAAAACTGACAATATTGGTAATTGGGGCATATGGAGCCCAAATTTGCAGCCTAGACCAGATGGGGACAAGAGAGAGGGAATAGTACGTCAGAATGCATGGAAAAGTGGTGTGTTTTTGTTAAAAATCTGCAGGAATAATTGCCATGATGCAGATTTTCCTGCAACAAAAACGTACCATTTCTACAGCTTGAAATGATGCAGCATGGGCACAACTATTCCAGTTTGTCATAGACTTTACTTTGACTTTACTTTGCGGCGTATTTGTTGCAAAAGCGCTGCAAAATTAGCGACAAATACACAATGTGAGTACATGGCTTAAGGGTACCATCACATGTCGCAACATTGCATGTAATTTCACTGGCAATTTGCTGGTTGCAGTGAAATCATGGACACATTGCTCCATTTTGTTGCCGTGTACAAATGGAACAATGTGTCCATGATTTCACTGCAACCAGCAAATTGCCAGTGAAATTGCATGCAATGTTGCGAGGTGTAACTGTACCTTAAGAGGATCTTGAAGATGTGTAGAACAGTTGACAATCACTTCCATGCATATGTATGTCTTTTTCAGATGGCTCTAGTAAGAGCTTGCCACTTGATAGAAGCTCTAGTTCTATGCATTCCCAGGATTTTACAGAGGAAGATCAAAATGTCCAGCATGATTACCAGGTACATAGAACTGAGATTTCATCTAATACTATATATTCTAGTGCTACTTGTTATTGATTGCAAAATAAATCTAGTTTATGTTATTGAATATAACATTTTTATACTTTGGGAGGTGAAGTACTGGAGTTTATCTAATTTAAGTTTATGATGGAGAAGATTGTAGCATTTGGTTATGAATCTTTTTGTTTTGCTTTTTAAAAATGTTCTGTGTTCATATTTGTAATAGTTTGTTCCATATATATTGTAAATTAGGTTATACTGCTGTCCAGTATCAAAGATGAGGCTATTACAAATGAAGAGGAGACATGTGGTAATGTAACAAAGTGGAAGAAGGAAGAAATGCCTGCAAATATCAGTACTGGTGAGTGATAAACATTAAATGCTGAAGCAGAGTCATATATTTCATATATTCCTTTGTCTCAATGCTAATGTTAATACAATCACAAAGAGAAAAAGTCTTATTGGGGGTTGAAAGAAGTTCCCAGCTCATAATTCCTTATTAGAGTGTATTCACATGTGGCACACTTTTCCAGTGTGGATTTGCCATACCAATTCTGTTGCAAAGTTTTTGTTTTAAATGTGGATTTGGATGCAGTTTTGATTCCAAATGCTACAGATGTAATCTTTTACATTGCAGAGAATGAATTTCAGGGCAAAGTGCAGGAAAAATGTAACTGGAAGGTGAGAGTGACACATCCGTTGAAAAAACATACTTGTCACACGGTCCTTTTTTGATCGCCATATGGCAATCTGGGTGTCCACGTGAGTCATTTGTGTGACATCCATGTGACACATACTGGAGAAAAGTGCATGTCACTGAAATAAATGGTTTTTAAGTGTTCAAAGTAGTGAGAATTATACTTAAGGGTACCTTTACACGCCGCTACAGCTGGGTGGAAACAACCGGGTAGATTAGAGAAATGTATCTTGCACCGCCAAATCAACACGAGGTAGCGGCATGTGAAGGCGGTTGTTTCCACCCGTCACTTGCGGCACCTGTTTCAGAGCAGAGCTCTAAAACAGGTTGATTTCAACCCGTTGGTAGCGGCCTGTAACGGCGTGTAAATAAGGAACAGGAGGGTTGTTTCGACACCTTGCTATCTACCTGGGGCGTAACACAGGCTCCGGGATACCGCGCCCCATCAGCGATCATTGAAGAAAGCTCCTGCGTTACGATTGGTAGTCGCTGCATAGGGCGGCATATTTAAGGAGCTGACCAGTCACACTACACAATTGCTTGAGCGTCATGTATTAGTCAGCCTCCTGCGCTGGCTGGCCAATCATGATGCTATTGCTTTGTCCTATCAGCATATGAAATTCTCGTAATCCACAATTGTACACGCCTATGTGTTGTCCCTGCTGCACCAGGTCCACCCATATTAGCTTGTTGTAGCGGTGTTTAAATAAGGTAAGGTGCTTTGCAGAAGGTAACTTGAGACACCCGGCGGTGCATTCAGAGATACATTGAACCTTCTGTAAAGCACCTTATAGCGGCGTGTAAAGGCGGTGCGGGTACCGTTTGTAACAGTTGCTGCGTGAAGCACCCGGTTGTTTCCACCCCGCTGTAGCGGTGTGTAAAGGTACCCTAACAGTTTCTAGCAACTGCTGCACACTTGCTTCCAGGTCTGCTCATTAATGCTATGAATAATCACTGCGCTGATTCCACAACAGCCAATTACAGTGTAATTACAAGTACAGCGTCTGTGATTGGCTATTGCATTCAGACTGCCCATCCACACTATCTGTACTGGTGTCTGTGATTGGTTGCCATATACATTAGTGTATGACAACGAACCTGCCATCATGTGTGTAAAAATAAATATATAAAAAATGGGAAAAAATTGCATCTGGGTACCCCCTATGGTTGATTCTCTGCGCAGATAAAGCAGTCAGCCTGAAAACATTTTTGTTGAAAAACAGGTTATCTACAAACATACAAAAATGAAGTCACTAAATTTTATAAGCGAATAATTAGTCACGGAGGACCAGGAGTCAGTAGCAAATGAGTATTTGTAAATGTACATGTGTATATATGTAATATATACAGTATATTATGTATGTACAGTTGAAACCACTATCTGGCATGAAATCAGAATAAACCTTTCACTTTCAGGTCAATCAAAATTACAATAATTCTTAATATTTGCCAAGTGCCAGAATAATGAGAGAGAGAATGTTTTAGGGCATTTTTATTATTTTCTGCAGTCACAAGTTTACAAACAAAAGATTACTATGCCTTTAAACAATTTGGGACAGCCCTCATAATGATGTCATGGGCAGCCCGCATTAACACCTAGTGTGCGGACTTCATGGGAAAATACCTCTCTGTCATGTGCATATGGTCTATTTGACATGTTTATTAAAGAATATGTTATTTAATTTAATATGGCCCTATGAGGTATCCTCAAGGATGAAGCTCTTTTGGGATATAAGGAGCTTAGTAGCAGAGTCCAGGCGAGCTGTGAGTGGCCGCCTGGACTGCTGTTTTTTTTCTATAGCAGCGCAGTGATTGGCTACTGAGTTTGAGCGAGAACTCCGCTGTATTTAAGTCTCAGCTGACTAACGGACTAGCGTTCAGTAAGCTGTTCAGCTGGAAAGAGGATGTCACGATGGACGAGCTTCTTCTAGCATTTAAGGACAGGTTCAATGCCGAAGGTGGCCTGGATTGGCTGAAGAACTGTCTAGCTGCTGCTCCTCCACTTAGCAATGAGGCAGCAGCTCCTACTGCAGTTTCAATGGCTATTACCAGTGAGGTGATACCGGGACCGGAGGGAATTGCAGAAGCGTCGACGGAGTCTGGGAGCGCTGCGGCTATTTTACCTCAGGATGAGGTTTCCAAACGGTAGAGCCCAGCGGGTCGCAGGAAGAGAATGGCGAATACCAGATTCTCCCCAAGCTAGTCTCCTGCTCGACAGAGGGCTGGTAAGCAGCAGAAGAAGGCGGCGTCCAACATGTATGAGGAGGCGAGCTTGGGAGCTCCGGCCCCAAGGAAAGCCCGGCAGAACTGCAGAAGAGGTCCGGGGCTAAGAAGATGACAGCATCAGCTAAGAGACAACATGTGAAGAATTCAGCCTCATATCCCAGTGGGTCAGGTAAGATCACTGGGGAATCGTTGTTGACGGGGTTTTTAACTCAGACCCATTATAACAGCAAGTCATTATCAGGGGTGCCTGAGCCTGTTAATAGGGCTTATAATATGCCCTTCAATTTGGCTTCTAAGATAGTAGCAGCTACTACCAAGTGCATAGATGCAGCTCATACAGCCAGAGTCTGGGAGTTAGCTCCCCAGTCATCTGATGATGAAGGGGGATTATCTCCTGGTGCAGAGTCCCTACGCAGCCAGCATTCCTCGGTGGTTACTTTACCACAGGATGCAAATGTTACTCATAATGCATAATTGTCTGAAAGTTTGCCATTTTATGGCACTAGGGATAATAGAGCTAGGCATGATGTGATTAGGCAGGCTGTGGCTGAAATCTTAAATGGTGCAGGTATATCGCATAGTATTCCAGCACAAATACCTGCTGCTGCTAAATCAGTTAGGATTGATGAATCGCTAATGAAAGAAGCGATGACATGCCAAATGTCCCCTTTGGGATTTTATCTATCCAGTCTCAGTTTGTGGCACCACAATAACGCCTAGGCAGCAGGCTCGCTGTCTGGGTGTTATGTTTGACACCGATCTCTCCTTCTACTCCCACACACAATGTCTCGTCCGCTCCTGTCGCTTACACCTGAAGAATATCTCTAGAGTCCGCCCCTTTCTCACCCTGGAAACAACAAAAACCCTCACCGTGGCCCTCATCCATTCCCGCCTTGACTATTGCAATTCTCTATTAAGCGGCCTTCCCCTCACCAGACTTTCTCCTATCCAGTCCATCCTTAATGCAGCAGCCAGGATCACCCATCTGGCCAATCGTTACTCAGATGCCTCTGCTCTGTGCCAGTCATTGCACTGGCTGCCTGTATACTACAGGATCAAATTCAAATAGCTTGTTCTCACCCACAAAGCTCTTCACAATGCAGTACCCCCCTACCTCTCCTCTCTCATCTCTGTCTATCACCCCACCCGTTCTCTATGTTCCTCAAATGACCTTCGACTGACATCTGTACTAATCCGATCCTCCCACTCCCGGCTCCAAGACTTCTCTAGAGCTGCACCAAAACTCTGGAATGCTTTACCCCAAGAAATCAGGACTATCCACAACTTGCATGGCTTCAGACGATCCCTAAAAACGTATCTTTTTAAGGCGGCCTATCATACTCTCTAATAGAAGTCCTTTGTACTGTAGACAGTGAATGGGCTATCCCTCTGGATATTACTCTTCTACAAACTCCACCAAACCATAAAAGGTCTACACAGATTGTACAATGACCATCCATGTAAGCTTATCTCTATGCCCCATTTCCTCAAGATGCCTGGACCATCAGTGCAATAAGCCCCTGTACCTTGTGCAACCCCTATCCCGTCGTAGATTGTAAGCTCTTTTGAGCAGGGTCACCTTCATTTCTTGCTTTATTTATTGTATTTTCTTTTTACATTGATTCTATGCCTATTGTTTTGTAACCAATTATTGTACTGTATTTGTTCTCTATTGTAATTACTTACTGTATTTTCTGTACTCTAACCCTACATTGGAAAGCGCTGCGGAATATGTTGGCGCTATATAAATAAAGCTTTATTATTATTATTATTATTATTATTATTATTATTAAGACCAAAATCTGGCAGCATGAGTATGTCGACTTATTTTCACTTCTTCCTGCTGCAAGATCTGGTCTTTTAGCTGGTGATAAAAGAGATGAAAAAACGGATGTTGAGGGCGATAAAAAACGTCCATATAAATCTTTTCAAATGTGGCTGCAAGCATTTGCAATATATGTAGCAGTCTTAGGTGAACGGGAGCCGGGTTTATGTTCGGGGTTATTTCAGCACCTCAACATAATACTGGAAGCTTACAAAAATTTTGGTGGCTCTGCGTGGCTGCTTTATGACGAAGCTTTTCATCAAAAGCTTTCTGTACATTCTAGCGTACATTGGGGCAGTAAGGACGTTGGTCTTTGGGTGAGCTTAATGCTGCCCCAGAGATCGGCGATTACTAAATCTGCTACTGCTCAGGTTCCTAAAAAGGGCTTTTGCTTTGCTTATAATTACTTGTCATGCAAGTGGCCCAATACGTGCTGCTTTCGGCATGAATGTTCCCATTGTGGAGCGATTTAAAGAATGAGGCAGCACTCACCGGTATGTGCAGGGTGGTCTTTTAATCCAGATTGTCAAGGATAGACAGGGTGCAGGGAGGTGACCACGTAGGGCCGGTGGACAACGACGCCTTTTCGCAAACGATGTTGCTTCTACGGGTCCGTTCTTTAAATCGCTGTATTACGTTCTGGTGCTTTGGATGTGCACAGCCGGAGGGGTACCCGCCAGGGATGATTTCCCGGAACATGATTGATGATACCGCTTAGTGCCCTGGAACTTTTTTCTTTTGGATTGACTTTGTTCCCATTGTGGAGGCGGACACCCTGCAGCCAAGTGTTATAAGAAGCATGGATTTACATTGGGAGCTTCAAGCATTAAAGAGCCAGGGCAAAAAGGGGTTGACACCAGTGAGGCTGGACACAATGCGTCCTCTGTTAGAGCAGTTTCCAGATCGGGAGAAAGCACAAATGCTCGTTGAGGGTTTTTCCTCTGGGTTTTACGTTCCTACATTTAATGGAGTTGGTTGTACCATAGTTAAGAACTTAGGTTCAACTTCTTTACATCACGACTCAGTGGTAGAGTATATTGCAAAAGAGTTACACCTCAGCCGTATTTCGGGCCCTTTTGACTACCCTCCTTTTTTGAATTTTCGTGTATCCCCTTTAGGGGTAGTCCATAAAAAAGATCCTGGGGCGTTTAGGGTAATTCATCATTTGTCTTATCCTTCAAGTTATTCTCTGAATGACGAGGTTGCAAATGATTTGTCCCCGGTTCATTACACATCTTTTGATGTGGCGGTGTCACATTTTCAAAAATACGGTCAGGGTACTTTACTTGCTAAAGTGGACATTAAATCCGCTTTCCGCCTTTTGCCCGTTTCTCCTTTGGGTTTTAATTCATTAGGTTTTTATTTTGTTGGTTCTTTTTTCTTTGACCGGTGCCTTCCGATGGGATTTTCATTTCTCATGTTTTTATTTTGAAGCGTTTTCTTCTTTTTTGGAATGGGCAACTACTATAGTTGTCCAACGAGGTAGTGTTTTACACTACCTCGACAATTTTTTATTTTTAGGATCACCAGGCACTACTGACTGTTTTGATTTATTAAAAGGGTTCTGCAACCTTTCTGACTCTTTTGGTATACCATTAGCTGCAGACAAAACCGTTATGCCTTGCAGCGGTTTAGAGTTTTTGGGTATCCATATTGATACGGTGTTGATGAAACTGAGGCTCCCTTTGGAGAAGCGAAATAGCATTTGTGGTAAAATAGTTGAGGCTTTGGAACTTGAAAAAGTTACCTTGAAACAGCTTCAATCCTTATTAGGTAGCTTGAATTTCGCACTTCAGATAATGCTGATGGATAGAGCATTTTGTAAGCGCCTTTATGAAGGTACGCATGGAAGGTCTTCACCGGGAGGTCATATAAGGTTAACTAAAGAGATGAGAGAGGACCTTTCAACTTGGTTGCGTTTTTAAATAATTTTAACGGTCGTTGTTGTGTTCAAGAGAAATTTGTTCGTGCGGTTGAGCTATGTTTTTTCATTGAAAAAACAGACTGTGAGCTTTTTTTTTTTTTAAAACATATTTTATTGATTTTGGCAACATACAGTAAATGTTAACAGTTCCAAATACAGGATCTTGTACTTCATATTCATATATATACATTGTAGGGATCAGTCTCTATAGCAGCAGCAAGTAAGGCAGTGACACTCAGGCTCAGTCCAGAACAAGTGTCTTTTATTGCACACAATGTCAAAACAACAGAAATAGTCCTTTCATCAGGATAACCGCGTCGGCCCTAAACCCGCTCCTCCTGGAGCTCGCCTAGGGGTCCTACCCCACCTTGGGGACCGGTACACGCTCCCGGTGCTCTCACAGGCTACCTTTCCTCAGGCACCACCAAAAAAACAAAACCCCCTCTCTCTCTCCTACTCCTTGGCAGGCGTCTCCGCCGGCCTAACCTCCTCCACCTGTCTTTCCCTCCCAGCTACTTCAAAACCTGGGGCGGGAGATGAGGAATGGAGGCCCGCCCAAACCTTGCCCCATTCCTCATAGATGAGGTCCCATAACAGGTACTACCAACAGCCACCGTTCTGAGTAACCGTGGCAACACCTACCTCACCTATGCTCACGTGAGCATCTCCCGTCCCATACATGCAGTAGCTCACCATCCTTGGGGAAACATAGCGTCCCTCTACCACCATTCCCCTTGCTACCGCACACCATTTAGAAAGTGGCAATGCATAATGAAGAAGACATTGTGATACTTTAAACCATATCTTGCTTAAGACCCCTCCGCCCCTTCACCCCCCCCCCTTCTCCCTTTTCCCATTCCCTGCAGCAATAATATCTATTTTTATGGTATTGGAGTGTTGCCCTGAATTTTTTCTAACAGATGCCATCGGGTGTTTTCAAACTGACTTTTACCGTATATACTCGCGTATAAGCCGAGTTTTTCAGCCCAAAATTTGGGCTGAAAAGTCCCCCCCTCGGCTTATACGCGAGTTACTGTATACTGTATACACTGTATACAGTGTATACAGTATACAGGCCCGCCCCCATGAGTATACAGGACCCCCCTGCCTTGTGCACAAACCTGTAAAGGAAGAGATTAGTATACTTATCACTGTCCGCCTGCCGCTGTCCCGCCGCCGTCATCGCGGTCCTCCGTCTTCTTCCGTCTGCTTCCGGCTTCCTCCGGTCGTCGCAGGGAATGACGTCATTGTCGGCGACCGAGGAGGAAACCGGAAGAAGATGGAGGAGCGCGTTGGCGGCGGCGGGACAGCGGCAGGCGGACAGTGATAAGTATACTAATCTCTTCCTTTACAGGTTTGTGCACAAGGCGGGGGGGCCCTGGATACTGATGGGGGCTGTATACTACACTGGGGCTGTATGTACCACTGGGACTGCGTATATACTACACTGGGGCTGTATGTACCACTGGGGCTGCGTATATACTACCACTGGGGCTGTATATACCTCTGGGGCTCCTGTATACTGATGGGGGGCTGTATAGTACACTGGGGCTGTATGTACCACTGGGGCTGCGTGTATACTACCACTGGGGCTGTATATACCTCTGGGGCTCCTGTATACTGATGGGGGGCTGTATACTACACTGGGGCTGTATGTACCACTGGGGCTGCGTATATACTACCACTGGGGCTGTATATACCTCTGGGGCTCCTGTATACTGATGGGGGGCTGTATACTACCACTGGGGCTGTATATACCACTGGGGCTGCGTGTATACTACCACTGGGGCTGCTGCTGTATACTACCACTGGGGCTGCTGTATATACCTCTGGGGCTGCTGTATACTAACTACTGGGGCTGCTGTATACTAACTACTGGGGCTGCTGCTGTATATACAACTGGGGCTGCTGCTGTATATACCACTGGGGGTGCTGCTGTATACTACCACTGGGGCTGCTGTATATACCTCTGGGGCTGCTGTATACCACACTGCTGGGGGCTGTATACCTGTGCTGGGGTCCACCCTGCACTTGTTCTAGATATCACCTGTCTCAGATCATGCCTAGAGTCACAGACCTTGTGTCAAGCTCTCCGTGCACGTGCCAGCCCCTACGCCGTTTCGCTGGTAAGCTTCGTCACGCCCCCTGACGAAGCTTACCAGCGAAACGGCGTAGGGGCTGGCACGTGCACGGAGGGACCCTCCAACAGCATATGGTATGATCTCAGCTTGACACAAGGTCTGTGACTCTAGGCATGATCTGAGACAGGTGATATCTAGAACAAGTACAGTAAGGGGAATACCGGGCAACCTGGTAACTTGGTGCATTGTGAGATATAGGAACTTGTGGCAGATGAGGGTGTGCTCCATCTTAGGTTGTGCTAGCAATATTATATTATATATAAGATCATTGAGCCTGCACCTGAGATGATGTTTGCACATCTATTAACCTAGTATGATCCTGTTATCCAAGCACTATGTATATACTCATGCTTGTTACTATGTATGCTACTAAAATGTAAAACCCTTGTAAACTATGTATATACGTCTCTGTAAAACCCACACAACAAAATTGTCAGCTGAGTCCTATATTGCTGAGGAGGCAACTCTTTGCATGTTATCGTTTGTCTCATCACTGTGCACTTTAATTTTTACCTTGAAATATTACTTGTCATAACTTTTCTAACTATGTGGATTGTTCTTAATAAATAGAATCCCATTTTGCTAAAGCAACTATGGTCCTTTTGTTTGATTAACATTAGCAGTTGTAGCAACTAATCAAAAATCCAGACTCGAAGTACTGGTCCTTTAAATACTTAGCCATTGATGTAAGATGCTCTTCCTAACTGCTGATGCCCACACTATTAGCATGACTTTTATTTTTTGGAGAGTGTGATTGAGTGTTCATCTAAGATATTAAAGATTGCCCATTGTGGAGTCAATGGGAACCGCGCTCCACATACCCTTTGGATTTCATCATGTGTTGATTTCCAAAGTCTATTGATTTTCTCACACTCCTACAAATGAGGTAGGATATTCATATTTTCTACGTTACATTTTGCACATCTAAATCTTTTTTTTGTTGTCATTTTTGATTTGATAAGAGGTGTAATATATGCTCTATGTAGTATTAACATAGCCATGTCTGTATAGTTGCTGGAACCCACGACTTGCCTTTGTCTGTCTGTGGCTCTCACTATGTCCTCAACCGTCACTTCTCTAAGTGCCGTCGCCCATTTTGCTGGTCCTGTGGATGTTCCCTCCCATGACCATTCTTTTCTTAATAATGTATAGATGTAACTAGTCGACACTGGCTGTGTCATGGTATTTCTGAAAAAAACATTCATCCTATGACCTCCTTGTCCTATCTGGCTATCTGGCTTGCCTTTTTGAGCTAAACTTCTTGCCTGTAAAAATAAAAATGGTCTATTTGTAAAGATGGGAAAGCGTTGTTTTAGTAGGTTATATGTTAGGATGGAGAATTTATTGTCCATCAAATGTACTGCCATTGTGCAACCCTGTCTTGCCATCTCTGTATATATTGGTGGTGGTTGTCCTCCCAGAAAGTTTGGATTATCCAGAAATGGCATAAATGGTGATGTCCCAACCTCCACTCCATTTATTTTCCTAGATTTCCTCCAGGTCTTTATTATTTGCCATATAGTCGGGAATTGATCTAAGTTATTAGGAAGTTTTTCATCACTCAAATGCATCAATAATGTTAACGAGATATGTGGGTTAAGTGCTTGGTCCAATTCTACATTAGTATAGTGTGATGTCCTTTTCATCCAGTCAGTTATATATCTTAAGTTCACTGCCAGGTTATATCGTCCTATGTCCGGGAAGTTTATACCTCCCTCTTCTCTTCGAGCCTGCAGCTTCGTCAGCCCAATTCTTGATCTCTTCCCTATGCCCCATATAAATTATCTAAATGCCTTATTCAATGTGTGTATATCTTCCTTGCGTAATAATAAGGGTAGTGTTTGGTATATATACATTAATTTAGGGAATATGACCATTTTAATTAAGTGACTGCACCCTGAAAAAGATAGCGTTAGGTGTTTCCAAGATGTTAATAGTAGAAGTATTGAAGCCATAATGGGTTTTATATTTATTGTGTATAGTGTGGGCAAATCCGCTGGAATGTGGACCCCCAGATACTTTATGAAAGATGTGCTATATCTAAAGGGGATAGTCCCTGTTATCTTCCCCCTCTCCCCGAGGGCCAGAGCTTCTGATTTATTGTAATTTATTTTAAAACCCGAGCATTTACCATATTTTACTATGATTTTCATTATCACATGGATTTCAATCTCAGGGTTGGAGATAAACAACAGGATGTCGACCGCAAAGGCTGCTATTTTGTATGGTATATTTCCAATTTGTATGCCCTTTTATACTGTTGAGTTCTGTAGGGTTCTGATTAATGGGTCTATGGCTAGGTTGAACAGTAACGGGCAACCCTGTCTTGTGCCTCTTTGGATCTTAAAGGGTGTTGTAAAGGTGCCATTTATGGCCAGCCTGGACACCGGTGCATTATAAATGTTTTTAATGGCATTACAAAACCATGGACCAAACTCCCTCAATGCCAGGACCTTAAATAAGTAATCCCATGATACTCGGTCAAATACTTTATCGGCATCCAGGCTAGCCACCACCGCCCGACTGTCTTTCCCAATCCTCCCGTATGATATTACTCCCAGTGCTGTACGTACAGGGCCGGCCTTTGGCATGTGCGAGTCGTGCGGCCGCACAGGGCGCCACGCTCCAGGGGGCGCCGCAGGGAGACAGCTGTCATTGTTATTTGCTGCCCTGCTCCCGCTCCCAGGGGCTTTGCTAGATCTGTGCGGCTGCTAGTAGACAGAGGACGGCATCCGCAGGGGCGCCCGGTGGTAGCGCGGGCTCCCTGCTGATGCCACTCTCTCTACTATAGTCCTGGCCGCTGCCGCCGCGTTATCCCCCCCCACCCTCCAGTGTGAGCCCACCTGTGGAGCTGCACAGGCCTGTGCTTACAGGACCTGTGATGATGTCAATGAAGGGGGAGGAGTCAGGAATCACATGATCAGCATCTCCGAGTATGCAGGGCAGCTTCCACCAAGCAGGAAGTGAAGAGGTGAAGAAATGGATGAGGTGAGTTTGTGTGGGATCAAGAGGGATGTATAGTGTGAATGTAGCAGAGCTGCGTGTGTATGAGGTGTAAGGAGTGGAGCCGAGTGTGTACAAGGTGTATGGAGCTGAGTGTGTATGAGGTGTTTCGGAGTGGAGCAGAGTGTGTACGAGGTGTATGGAGCAGAGTCGCGTGTGCACGAGGTGTACGGAGTGGAGCCGAGTGTGTACGAGGTGTACGGAGCTGAGCCAAGTGTGTACGAGGTGTACGGAGCTGAGCCGAGTTTGTACGTGGTGTACGGAGCGGAGCCGCGTGTGTACGTGGTGTACGGAGCAGAGCCACGTGTGTATGAGGTGTACGGAGCGGAGACGTGTGTACGAGGTATAGAGAGCGGAGCCCAGTGTGTACTAGGTGTATGGAGCAGAGCCGAGTGTGTACGAGGTGTACGAGCAATGCCGCATGTGCACGAGGTGTACGGAGCAATGCCGCGTGTGTACGAAGTGTATGGAGCAGTGCCGCGTGAGTACGGAGCGGAGCTGAGTGTGTATGAGGTGTACTGAGCAGAGTAACGTGTGTACGGAGCTGAGCCACGTGTACGAGGTGTGCGGAGCCGTGTGTTTCCAGAGTGGAGCCGAGTTTGTACGAGGTGTACCAAGCAGAGCCGTGTGTGTACGAGGTTTATGGAGCGGAGCCACGTGTGTACGAGGTGTACGGAGCGGAGCCGTGTGTGTACGAGGTGTATGGAGCGGAGCCGAATGTGTACGAGGTGTATGGAGCGGAGCCGAATGTGTACGAGGTGTATGGAGTGGAGCCGAGTGTGTACAAGGTGTATGGAGCTGAGTGTGTATGAGGTGTTCGCAGCAGAGCCGAGTGTGTATGAGGTGTATGAAGCGGAGTCGCGTGTGCACGAGGTGTACGGAGCGGAGCCGAGTGTGTACGAGGTGTACGGAGCTGAGCCGAGTGTGTATGAGGTGTACGGAGCTGAGCCGAGTGTGTACGTGGTGTACGGAGCGGAGCCGCGTGTGTACGTGGTGTACGGAGCAGAGCTACGTGTGTATGAGGTGTACGGAGCGGAGACGTGTGTACGAGGTGTAGAGAGCGGAGCCCAGTGTGTACTAGGTGTATGGAGCAGAGCCGAGTGTGTACGAGGTGTACGAGCAATGCCGCATGTGCACGAGGTGTACGGAGCAATGCCGCGTGTGTACGAAGTGTATGGAGCAGTGCCGTGTGTGTAGGAGGTGCACGGAGTGGAGCCTAGTGTGTACGAGGTGTATGGAGCAGTGCCGTGTGTGTAGGAGGTGTACGGAGTGGAGCCGCATGTGTACGAGGTGTATGGAGCGGAGCTGTATCTGATCTGTACGAGGTGTACAGAGCGGAGCCGCGTGTGTACAGAGTGGAGCTGAGTGTGTATGAGGTGTACTGAGCAGAGTAACGTGTGTACGGAGCTGAGCCACGTGTATGTTATGTGCGGAGCCGTGTGTTTCCAGAGCGGAGCCGAGTGTGTACGAGGTGTACGGAGCGGAGCCGAGTGTGTACGAGGTGTACGGAGCAGAGCCGAGTGTGTACGAGGTGTACGGAGCAGAGCCGAGTGTGTACGAGGTGTACGCAGCAGAGCCGAGTGTGTACGAGGTGTACGGAGCAGAGCCAAGTGTGTAGGAGGTGTACGGAGCAGAGCCGAGTGTGTAGGAGGTGTACGGAGCAGAGCCGAGTGTGTAGGAGGTGTACGGAGCAGAGCCGAGTGTGTACGAGGTGTACGGAGCGGAGCCGAGTGTGCACGAGGAGTACAGAGCGGAGCCGTGTGTGTACGGAGCGGAGCTGAGTGTGTATGAGGTGTACTGAGCAGAGTAACGTGTGTACGGAGCTGAGCCACGTGTACGAGGTGTGCGGAGCCGTGTGTTTCCAGAGTGGAGCCGAGTTTGTACGAGGTGTACCAAGCAGAGCCGTGTGTGTATGAGGTGTATGGAGCGGAGCCATGTGTGTACGAGGTGTACGGAGCGGAGCCGTGTGTGTACGAGGTGTATGGAGCGGAGCCGAATGTGTACCCACTATGTCTTACTTTCGGGTATGTCTTATATTGGAAAAAAAATGACGATTTTTGTTTTAAACATAAAATTAACATTTATTAACAACCTGAACAGTATGGTATTCACCACAAAACAGTTTTTTAAAAGCAAGTGCCAAGAATGTCTTGTTACAACTGTATCATGACGGTATTTCCATGTATAACATGTAAAACAATGAAAAACGGTAAGAACGAACAGTCTGAATATGTTATACTGGAAGATAAAACAGATTTATTCCATGACAACCATGTCATCATCTTCAGGAACATCATCATAAACATCCACACTCTGAGGTTCCTGTGGATTTTCTTGGGACTCTCGGGACTCCATTTCCTGCTGAATCATTGGCCCATATCTCTCATGGGTAGCAACGGCACTGTCCTGAAATGAGCAGGTCTTGTCCAGGTAGCCAGCTCGCAGTGCATTTGCAGCGAAGGTGTCAAGTGATCTTATTAATGAATTCTTCACCCAGTTCACAATCTCTGGCAGTCTGGGCTTCACAAAGTTCCCACGTGCATTTCTCTCCATTCTATTCTCAATGTAATCATTGATTTCTGCACACAGATAGTCCTTGAAGGGCTTGTTAATGGCGATTTCCAGAGTCTGGAGATAAGCCGTCATCCCTGCAGGAATCATGATTTGGTCGATTCTCCGCTCATGAAGGAAGTTTTTCATGTCTTTGGCGCGGTGTGTGCTGGCTGCATCCCAGATCAGCATCCCTCTTTTGCTCCCTCGCATAACAAGCGGCAGCATTAAATCAAGCCACTTCCTTATAACAGCTTGTGTGGCCCAGGCTTTTTCAGTTTCCAGCACATAAATGCCAGAAACCCGCTCAATCTTGTCCTTCTTGCCCTTTGCAATGAGTAGCGGTGTGACTTTAGTGCCATCCAGACGAATCGCCAAAATGCAGGTGACACGTGCACTTTCATAAGCGGTGGAGGGAACGTACACTGAGGAGGCACCTTGTTGATCAATGGTGGTTTGAGCTGCTTGGCCCATGAACACGGCAGTTTCATCCATGGCGATCATGTTGCAAAGACTGTATTTAGAGAAGTCAATGTCATCCACAAACTTCTTGTACGCAAATGCACGTTTAACAATCTCAGCATCTTCCGGGCCTAAAGAGGGTTGTGGATCTTCTCAAAGACAGGTCATTGCGTTCAAGAAAGTTATCCACTCAGTGCTGTGATGCCTTGAATTGTTCAGGGGAAATGTCAAACTGTGGTGCCACTGCAAGGGCATATTCCTGAATCTGAGCCCTGGACACCACCAATGTCTTTGCTCTCCTGTCTGCAACCCACTCAGAGACCAGGCTTTCCAGCTCTGTATACATTGGTTGCCGACCACATCCAATCTTGCGCTTTTTAGCCATTCCGCTCTCCACTTTTTCACTCAGGTTAGTGTATTCTGCACGCCATTTTTGGACCAGTCGGTGATCCAACATTTTCTCTTTGCGGAACTCCACTACATTTTTGCCCCAAGATTCTTCAACAATCGCTTTTTATACTCCACGGTGTAGCTCTTCTTTTTACCACTGGAACCGGAAGCGCTCATGTCTACAGTAGGGGCAAAAATATAGCGTATAAGCATTGCTTATGGTTCCGTATCACAGTCTCCCATAGAGTTACAGCCCCATACAGTATCCCACACAGCCTCCCATAGGGTTGCAGCCCCATACAGTATCCCACACAGCCTCCCATAGGGTTGCAGCTCCATACAGTATCCCACACAGCCTCCCATAGGGTTGCAGCCCCATACAGTATCCCACACAGACTCCCATAGGGTTGCAGCCCCATACAGTATCCCACACAGCCTCCCATAGGGTTGTGGCCCCATACAGGATCCCACACAGCCTCCCATAGGGTTGCAGCCCCATACAGTATCCCACACAGCCTCCCATAGGGTTGCTGCCCCATACATTATCCCACACAGCCTCCCATAGGGTAACAGCCCCATACAGTATCCCACAGCAATCGCAGCAAGTCCCCATGCAATGTACCGTATGAGGACTTGCCGCGATTGCGCCGCAAGTGTACCGCAAGTTAAGGAACCTTTACATGGTGCATTTTGTGAATTGCTTACTTGGTAATGGCGATCGGATCGATTCCTCTGGGGTGCTGGGTAGAGGTGTGGCTTCTTCTTCCTCATGCAGGAGCCGCTGGGCCAATCAGAGGGGCCGCAGAGACTTCAGGCCGGCCAGGGGACACAGAGGAGGCACTGGGCCAATCAGCGGGGCAGCGGTGACGTCAGGCCGGGCACACACAGTTAACCCCATACCACCAGCGGCTGCACATGAGGGCACTGAGGCTACATGTTTTTGTATGTTGTCCGTGGTCCTAATGGACCACGGACAACATTACCGCTGCTCCACATCCGTCCGCTTGTTCCGCTCCAGATCTGGCCGAATCCCGCTCTAACCGGCCGAATCCCGCTCTGACCGGCCGCATCCCGCTTTTAATGCAGCAAAAGGTACCGGTACTCCGGCTTATATTTTCCCAACGTAAAGTTTACTACGTCTTACTTTCGGGGTACATCTTACATTAGCCGACCCCCCTAAAATCCCCACTACGTCTTACTATCGGGGGTGTCTTACTATCGGGGAAACACGGTATGATATCAGCAATAGATTGCAATTTGTCTTTGTCTAGGTCTTGATCCATGGTGGGCGATGGCAGTGTCATCTGGCTCTTAGACGATGTACGGTTGCCCCTCTGCTGTTTGCCCATGTATTTGTCTATTTTATTAGCAGTGGCCATGAGGCTGTCAATATGATCGGTGGTGTCTTTAATTGTAAAGTGTTACATAATCCGGCTTCTTTGTGGAAAAACTCTGCAGGAGATGTCGCTGTTATCTTAAAGTCACTGCATTGTACGATTAGTTTCTAGTGCAGTGATGGCGAACCTATGACACGCGTGTCAGCACTGACACGCGTAGCCATTTTCAGTGACACGCGGCCGCCGGAGAAACTACAAGTAGGATTCAGTACTCTGCGATCCTAGTTTTGTCAGTTTACTTTTTCTCACTCACTAGACTCGCTATTTGGATAAAAACCACAGACACGGCAGCAAAAAACTGTTGCGAGTGGGGCTTCCGACACGGCAATGCGAGCGCTTTCCGAGACATCTGCGATCGCACATTACTTGCTATTACTCGCTTCCCCATTCATTAACATTGGACTCGCAACGAGTAGCGAGTCCCGGGCTAGACTAGAGTCAAGCGATTCCGAGTAATTTAGGACTCGCCCATCACTAACTACACTACAGGGCCAGGTGCAGTAGCTGAGGAAAAAAAAATGTGCTGGAGGTCTGTAGGCCAGAACAGCAGAGCTCCAGCACAGAGCGTCTAGTCCTGGGACTTCCGGTAGGCTGAACTTGCTGGTTGGCTGGCGCAGCAGGGAGCAGTGGAACGCTGTGGGGGACGCATATCTGAGGCCCTGTGATCGCTGTCTGGAGGTCCAGTGATTACTACAGCAACCATCCTCCAGTGAAAGGTTCTGGGCAGAATCTGGGGTGTCATGAATGTGTGATTGGCCATTACTGAGATAAGTGAGGGGGAGGCTGGAAGAGGCCTGTGCTATGGGTGCCGTTTCCCGCCATTAATTTACATAAGGAACGCCATCTTGCAGCATAGTACAGACTCCATTTCACCACTATATTATTGTTGCGCACCCTATTAATCCCTATTTCTGCCCTTTCCTAAAAGACAGTTAACCCCTGATTGCCTGCAGGGCTATCTATAAATCTTCTGTCACTGCCCCTCTGATGGAGAAGCCAAAAAAAAAAGGTTAAGTAAAGGAAGTGGTAGTAGCAGTAGCCGACCCTTTCAAGAGACATGGACTGAGATGTATGGCATTATAGAAAAAAATGGCAGATCATTTTGCGTTCTATGTAGTGAAACGGTAGTAAGCAGAAATTCAGCAACAAAAAAGTCACTAAATCAGTGATGGCGAACCTGTGGCAGTCCAGCTGTTGCTGGACTGCCACAGGTTGCCATCACTGGAAGAATTCCCCCTCCCCCTCACTTATCTGACTTAGTTCATGGCACCCCACACAAGTTAAATAACAGCAAGACCAACAAAAGAAACCAACTGACAGATTAACAAAGAAGTCACTAAGCAGGTAAGTTAAATATTAAACATATTTGTTATTTAAACTATAAATATCGTAAAATTAGTTTTTTTTTTCTCAAGGTGACACACCTCCCGATTTATGCTCGGTTTTTTGGCGAATTTTGACACACCAAGCTCAAAAGGTTGCCCATCACTGTTCTAGTGGATATAACTTGTCGTATCATACAGTTCTGAACCACTAGATGTCACTGTTGTATTAGATTAATTCTAATAGCTATGGTGTGGTATAGCAATGGTTAATGTTTTCTTTTCTATACTTGTAAATTCACGTTTTAATGCAGAGTCTAGCCTTGTGGTGTAAACATCCCTCTAGCACCACAAACTTTATCAAAGAATTCCTCCAGGAGCTCTGTTTACACTGTCCAGAGTTATCTGGGAAGTTAATGTCTCTCTCCCCTGGGGTAAACACACACAGTGTGAGGATTATATTGTACTGAGATCAGGGCAGTCTTGCTTGGCACAGGGTTTCTGAGAGTCCGAGGAAAACAGTGCAATGAAGCCCCCCTTCTCCCTCCTCTTCTCTCACCTCTCCTCACTGCTGGGGCTGTCAGGGTCTAGTCTCATCCCTCGGTCTGTCTCCCAGGGTCCCAGGCTTTCTCCAGCCCTGGTGTTCTCTAGTGCCTTAGTGCTCAGACTCCCCCTGGTCTCCGGCTGATCCCTCTATGCTTTCTCTCCAGCTCTCTCCTCTCCCTCTACCAGAAGCAGCCTCTCACCACGTGTCCCGCCTTCCAGGGCATCCGGAGTCTCCATGCTCCAGTGATCTTGTGTCTACAGACCCTCCGGTCTCCGGTGTCACCTCCGCTCTCCTCCTCAGTGTAGGTGCTGGCACTGGATGGATGGGCCTCCCGCCGTCGGTCCGCAGCGTCTGCTCCCTCTGGCCTTCCTCCTCTGCCTGCGTCCTCAGCTATTAGGCTGAGCACTATTAGGGCTTTGTGCCCAGACCCTCCGGGAATCTCGGTGCCCAGATAGCACCCGCTGGGTCACCACGTCTGTCCTCCCTCCAGGCTATGTAATCGGCGGCCCGCCACCGCTCAGATGGCCTTGGATGGTGAATGGCCTTGGAGGAGCTCAGTATCAGGCGGCCATTCCTTAGGTCCGCCTCCCAGAAGTTGACTGTGAGCTTTTATCTGTTTCTTTCGGGTCTCATTGGTTAGTAACCCCTTAGCCGAGTTGGTGGATTAACCAGGCCAGTAATTTTAGTTTGTCTTCTTGTAGGGTTTTTACGATTTTAGTAGCCATATCATTATGGGGTGCGGAATTTTCAAATAAACGAATTCTGATTCAATCTGCAGATATTGGTCTAGTAATGGCTCTCAATACCCTTTCAACAAAAAATTATTAATTTGCTGATGCGTCATGTGGTGTTCGAATGTTTAACATTTAATGTCTGGATTAAAGGTCAGTTTGAGTCTGATTCCAATATTTTTCATTCTGCTTTTGTTTGCCAGAGCCCTCCGGACAAAATTGGCGATCTTTCCGGAATGGACATGGAATGTACTGTTTTCCCCAATCACCTCTGGACTCTTTTGCAAATTTAACAATGGGATATATTAAGTCTTCTATTGCTCCATCTACATGGTCTGATTATGCGGTCGCATGGGAGTCATGGTGCGAGGTTTGCTCTGACGCACGGGTGAATTCTATGTCACCTGACGTGCAGCAAGTTTTGAATTTTATAAGTGCTTTGCTTTCTAAAGGTGGAAGTTATTCCCATATTCTTAAGACAGTTTCAGGTGTTTCTTTCTTTTTAAAATTGGGCGGGAAAGCTTCTTTATTTTCTTTTTTCCCAGTTCGGCAATTTTTAAAGGGTTTGAAGAAGTCTAGTTGTAGACCAGATAGACGCCAAGCCATTTCCGTGTCTTTGTTATTTAAATTATGGTCGGTCTTGGCAGCAGTTTGGTTTCGAAGTCAGGTTATTTAGGGCTTGTTTTTGCCTTGCGTTTTTCGGGGCTTTTCGCATCGTAGAAAAAATGAAGCTTCGGGCCTATTTTCCAGTGACATCCAACTTTATGATTCTTTTTTGGAAAAATATTGGTCAAAAAACGATCAATTGGGGAAGGGGACATCTATCCGTATGAACAAGATTCCTGATTCGGACCTTTGTCCTTTATCCAACTTACGATGTTGGTTTGAGGTTAGGCCTAGGGATGTTTACCCCCTTTTTGTTCATGAGGATGGATGTCCTTTGACAATTTTTCAATTTAACTCAGTTTTAAAAAAATGTTTACAAAGGTTGGGTTTGTCCAGTTTACCCATTTCAGCACACTCTTTTAGAATTGGTCCAGCAATGACGGCTGCATTTTTAGGTTTTTCCGAATCTGATATTCGTCGGGTCGGAAGATGGAGTTCGCATAGGGTAAAGTTATATATCCGACCAAATGCTATCGTTTAAATTTTGCATTTTTGTTTTGTGTTTCTTTTTCAGGTAATTTAGCTGTGTGGATTATAGGCACTGAGATACAGGCTGATTTGCTGCTAAGGGAAAAAAAGAAAAAAAAAAAAAACCCTTTATATCTGATTCTCTAGCGAGTGTGACTGCGAGCTTTGTGTGACAGAGCAAGTGCGACAGAAGTAAGTGTGTGACTTGTGATTCAGTGACTTTGGATTAAGGGAGTTTGGAAGGGAGGACTTACTGAATTGCTGGTTGTATTTTATTAATACTTTGCATTTCTTTTTACTTATCATTTCTGTCTGGTGCAATCCCCATTAGGAAATGAGCTCCATGATTGGCAATGCCATCCAGTGTACATCTTGCCACATGTATGCATTCCTTGACCAGCCGGCCGAGGGTGCATACTGCTGTGTGAGATGTGAGTACGTTGTGCATTTGGAAGCCCAGATACTGGATCTAAATGAACGACTGACAACGCTGAGATCCATAGACAATATGGAAAGGAGTCTGCTGCTCACTGAACAGCTGCTCAATGGGATAGATGTGGGGGAGGATGGTACTATGGAGCCTCAGGACCATGAGGTAGCTAGCTGGGGGACAGTTAGAAGGCGGGGTAGAGGGAAGGGTGCCAGAGAGGCTAGCCCTGATCTGGCACACCCAATAAATTTGCTATGTTGGCAGATGAGGGGGGTGTGAGTTCAGGTACAGCACTGCTGCAGCAGGGCATGACCTCTGAAAGCCAGAGGAGTGTCTGCTCCAGTAAGGGGGAAAACAGGAGAGTAGGGCAGGCCAGACAGGTGCTGGTAGTGGGGGACTCAATTATTAGGGGAATAGATAGGGCAATCTGTCACAAAGACAGGGATCGTCGAACAGTGTGCTGCCTACCTGGCGCTCGAGTCCGGCACATCGCTGATCGGGTTGACAGATTACTGGGAGGGGCTGGTGAGGACCCAGCGGTCATGGTGCACATTGGCACAAATGACAAAGTTAGAGGTAGGTGGAAGGTCCTTAAAGATGATTTCAGGGAATTAGGCTGCAAGCTTAAGGCAAGGACCTCCAAGGTAGTATTCTCTGAAATACTGCCTGTACCACGTGCCACACCAGAGAGGCAACGGGAGATTAGGGAGATAAATAAGTGGCTCAGGAATTGGTGTAGGAAGGAGGGGTTTGGGTTCCTGGAGAACTGGGCCGACTTCTCTGTTGGCTACAGGTTCTATGCTAGGGACGGGCTGCACCTCAATGGGGAGGGTGCAGCTGTGCTGGGGGAGAAAATGGCTAGAAGGTTGGAGGAGTGTTTAAACTAGGGATTGGGGGGGTGGGTATTCATTGTATAGGAGGGGAAGATAGTGTAAACAGTAACCTGGGCACAAGTAATAAAATTGGGGGTGGCATGGGGGGTGGGGTTAGAACAGTCAATCTAGTAGGAAGGAATAGAGGTAAAGAGAGATGCATAAAGTGCATGTTCACTAATGCCAGAAGCCTCACCAACAAAATGGAGGAATTAGAATTGATTTTGTTGGAAAATAATTATGACATGGTGGGGATTTCGGAGACTTGGCTGGACGAGAGTCATGACTGGGCTGTTAATTTACAGGGCTATTGTCTGTTCAGAAATGACCGTACAAATAGGCGAGGAGGAGGTGTATGTTTATACGTAAAATCATCCTTAAAACCCATCCTGCGTGATAATATAGGTGAATCTAATGGAAATGTAGAGTCTCTGTGGGTGGAGATAAGGGGAGGGGGAAAAAATAATAAATTACTGATAGGGGTTTGTTATAAGTCCCCAACAATAATGGAAGTGGAGGAGACTATCCTCATAAAGCAAATAGATGAAGCAGCGACTCAGGGAGAAGTCATTATTATGGGGGACTTCAACTACCCTGAAATACATTGGGGAACAGAAACCTGCAGTTCTAGCAAAGGTAATAAGTTTTTGAAAACTATAAGAGACAATTACCTTTCACAACTGGTTCAGGACCCAACAAGAAGGGGGGCACTGCTGGACCTAATATTAACCAACAGGCCAGACCGCATATCAAATATACGGGTTGGAGGTCACTTGGGTAATAGTGATCATAACTTAATAAGCTTTCAAGTATCCTTTACTAAGACGTGTAGTAGAGGGGCCACAAGGACACTAAACTTCAGGAAGGCAAATTTCCAACGGTTGAGAGATGATCTTAGTGCAATAAACTGGGACGATGTCCTGAGACATAAAAGTACACAAAGCAAATGGGAGACGTTTATTAGCATCCTGAATAGGACCTGTGCACAATATATACCCTATGGGAATAAGCATGCTAGAAATAGGAGGAAACCACTATGGCTAAATAAAGCGGTAAGAAGTGCAATATGTGACAAAAAGAAAGCATTTAGGGAATTAAAGCAAGTAGGTAGTGATGAAGCATTAAATAAATACAGAAAATTAAATAACATTTGTAAAAAGCAAATCAAGGCAGCAAAGATTGAGACAGAGAGACTCATTGCCAGAGAAAGTAAAAAGAATCCCAAAATATTTTTTAACTACATAAATAGTAAGAAACTAAAAAATGATGGTGTTGGCCCCTTTAAAAATAGTCTGGGTGAAATGGTGGATGAGGATGAGGAAAAAGCAAATATGCTAAATGACTTTTTTTCAACAGTATTTACACAAGAAAATCCCATGACAGACAATATGATCAGTGATAACAAAAATTCTCAATTAAACGTCACCTGCTTAACCCAAAAGGAAGTACGGCATCGTCTAAAAATCACTAAAATTGACAAATCCCCGGGCCCAGATGGGATAACACCCCAGAATGCTGCAGGAATTAAGTACTGTCATAGATAGACCATTATTTTTAATATTTAAAGATTCCATAATATCAGGGTCTGTACCACAGGACTGGCGTATAGCAAATGTGGTGCCAATATTCAAAAAGGGGACAAAAACTGAACTTGGAAATTATAGGCCAGTAAGCTTAACCTCTACTGTGGGTAAAATCCTAGAGGGTTTTCTAAGAGATGCTATACTGGAGTATCTGAACAAAAATAACCTCATGACCCATTATCAACATGGTTTTACGAGGGACCGTTCCTGTCAAACTAATCTAATAAGCTTCTATGAAGAAGTAAGTTCTGGACTAGACCAAGGAAATGCAGTGGATGTGGTGTATATGGACTTTTCAAAAGCTTTTGATACGGTGCCACACAAAAGGTTGATACATAAAATGAGGGCAATGGGGATAGGGGAAAATATGTGTAAGTGGGTTAAGAACTGGCTTAGTGATAGGAAACAAAGGGTGGTTATTAATGGAACACACTCAGAATGGGTCAAAGTTAACAGTGGGGTACCACAGGGGTCAGTGTTGGGCCCGCTTCTATTTAATATATTTATTAATGACCTTGTAGGGGGCATACAGAGTAGAATCTCAATATTTGCAGATGACACTAAACTCTGCAGGGTAATCAATACAGAGGAGGACAATTTTATATTACAGGAGGATTTATGTAAACTAGAAGCTTGGGCTGCTAAATGGCAAATGCGCTTTAATGGGGATAAATGTAAAGTCATGCACTTGGGCAGAGGAAACAAAGGGTATAATTATGTGCTTAATTATAAAACACTGGGCAAAACTATCACTGAAAAAGACCTGGGTGTATGGGTAGATGACAAACTCACATTTAGTGGCCAGTGTCAGGCAGCTGCTGCAAAGGCAAATAAAATAATGGGATGTATTAAAAGAGGCATAGATGCTCATGAGGAGAACATAATTTTACCTCTATACAAGTCACTAGTGCGACCACACTTAGAATACTGTGTACAATTCTGGTCTCCGGTGTATAAGAAAGACATAGCTGAACTAGAGCGGGTCCAGAGAAGAGCGACAAAAGTTATTAGAGGACTAAGGGGTCTGCAATACCAAGACAGGTTATTAAACTTGGGGTTATTTAGCTTGGAAAAACGAAGGCTTAGGGGTGATCTTATAATAATGTACAAATATATGAGGGGGCAGTACAGAGACCTTTCTAATGATCTCTTTACTCTTAGGCCTGAGACTGGGACAAGGGGGCATCCTCTACGTTTGGAGGGAAGAAGGTTTAATCATAATCACAGACGCGGATTCTTTACTGTAAGAGCAGTGAGACTATGGAACTCTCTGCCACATGATGTTGTAATGAGTGAGTCACTACTAACATTTAAGAGGGGCCTGGATGCCTTTCTTGAAAACTATAATATTACCAGTTATACATACTAGATTCTTTGATAGGGCGTTGATCCAGGGAATTAGTCTGATTGCCGTATCTGGAGTCAGGAAGGAATTTTTTCCCCCAATGTGGAGATTAGTGTTGCCACATGGGGTTTTTTTTGCCTTCCTCTGGATCAACATGTTAGGCTATGGGTTGAACTAGATGGACTTAAAGTCTTCCTTCAACCTTAAAAACTATGTTACTATGTTACTATGTTATGTTACTATATCTACTGGGCGGGAAGAGGGCTCAGCTTCGGCCTTACTCTATGAATCTATCCTTGGACAGTTCACAAGTGTCGGTATTTTGGTTCGGCCGCAGAGGAATACGTTGGAACAGTCTTTGTTCTTTATTACCAAAATTTTTACTGTTAGCTTCTTGCCCAAGTTTAATGTTGGTTCATTTAGCTGGCAATGATATTGGAGATATCAAGACCCTATCTTTAATGTGGAAAATAAAGAAAGATTTCCTTGCAATCAAAAATATGTTTCCCGATACAGGGCTGATTTTTTCCGAAGTAGTGCCACGCTTAATTTGGTCCAGGTCTGATTCTCGGTTTATGAACAACATCCGGAAGAGAATCAATAGGTCTATATCTAAATTTATGTTAAGAATCGGTGGTTCGTCTTACCGACATGTACCGTTCGGATGGTATACATTTAAGCGACATAGGTTTGGATGTGTTTAACTTAGGGCTGCAATGCATGGTTGAATCCTGGGTGTTGGGTTTGGGGGGGGCTCAATTTGTTTGAGCCCGGTTGGGGAAATGCAAGCACATTACAATACGGAGTTTAAGTTCTGTGGATGGTTGTTTAATACACTCATGGATGGATGTTATACCCAATCTAGTTTTGAGGACTGAATATTTATGGATTTATTGAGTTATTGGATTTTAATAACCCTAAGTAAAGCCTGACAGCCTTTAACAACCATACTTTGTGTGTCGTGTATTTATTTCATGGTAACATCTATATTAATGAGGGGTTGTTTTCCCATGTGTTTTGGAAGCTTCTGATTGGCAATATCTGAGTTAACTAGAGAAACATCTGTGGATGGATTTTATTGCACACCTGAAACACACTGATTCTTTGTGTAGCATAATCGGAAAGTCTGAAGAAATCAGCCAAGATATCAGAAAGAGAATTGTGGACTTGCACAAGTGCAATTTCCAGATACCTGAAGGTGCCTCGTTCATCTGTACAAACAATTACAGTGCCTACAAGTAGTATTCAACCCCCTGCAGATTTAGCTGGTTGACACATGCAGAATTAACTTGGCATTGTGACATTTGGACTGTAGATCAGCCTGGAAGTGGGAAATGCACTGCAGCCAAAAAGATTTTTTTCAATTTTTTTTTTTTTTTTCAAAGTGTTAAAAGTTAATTCAGAGGGTCATTTATTATTCAACCCCTCAAACCACCAGAATTCTGTTTGGTCCCCCTAAAGTATTAAGAAGTAGTTCAGGCACAAAGAACAATGAGCTTCACATGTGTGGATTAATTATCTCTTTTGCCAGCCTTTTCTGACTATTTAAGACCCTCCCCAAACTTGTGAACAGCACTCATACATGGTCAACATGGGAAAGACAAAGGAGCATTCCAAGGCCATCAGAGACAAGATCGTGGAGGGTCACAAGGCTGGCAAGGGGTACAAAACCCTTTCCAAGGAGTTGGGCCTACCTGTCTCCACTGTTGGGAGCATCATCCGAAAGTGGAAGGCTTATGGAACTACTGTTAGCCTGCCACGGCCTGGACAGCCTTTGAAACTTTCCTCCCGTGCCGAGGCCAGGCTTGTCCGAAGAGTCAAGGCTAACCCAAGGACAACAAGGAAGGAGCTCCGGGAAGATCTCATGGCAGTGGGGACATTGGTTTCAGTCAACACCATAAGTAACGTACTCCACCGCAATGGTCTCCGTTCCAGACGAGCCCGTAAGGTTCCTTTACTTTCAAAGCGTCATGTCAAGGCTCGTCTACAGTTTGCTCATGATCACTTGGAGGACTCTGAGACAGACTGGTTCAAGGTTCTATGGTTTGATGAGACCAAGATCGAGATCTTTGGTGCCAACCACACACGTGACGTTTGGAGACTGGATGGCACTGCATACGACCCCAAGAATACCATCCCTACAGTCAAGCATGGTGGTGGCAGCATCATGCTGTGGGGCTGTTTCTCAGCCAAGGGGCCTGGCCATCTGGTCCGCATCCATGGGAAGATGGATAGCACGGCCTACCTGGAGATTTTGGCCAAGAACCTCCGCTCCTCCATCAAGGATCTTAAGATGGGTCATAATTTCATCTTCCAAGAAGACAACGACCCAAAGCACACAGCCAAGAAAACCCAAGGCCTGGTTCAAGAGTGAAAAAATCAAGGTGTTGGAGTGGCCTAGTCAGTCTCCTGACCTTAACCCAATTGAAAACTTGTGGAAGGAGCTCAAGATTAAAGTCCACATGAGACACCCAAAGAACCTAGATAACTTGGAGAAGATCTGCATGGAGGAGTGGGCCAAGATAACTCCAGAGACATGTGCCGGCCTGATCAGGTCTTATAAAAGACGATTATTAGCTGTAATTGCAAACAAGGGTTATTCCACAAAATATTAAACATAGGGGTTGAATAATAATTGACCCGCACTTTTATGTTTAAAATTTATAAAAATTCAACTGAGCAACATAACTTTTTGGTTTGTAAGAATTATGCTTCTGTTAATAAATCCTACTCTCGTTTGCAGTTTGAAGGCTCTAACTTATTGGCATCTTATCAAACCAGCTAAATCTGCAGGGGGTTGAATACTACTTGTAGGCACTGTATATGCAAGTACAAACAAGATGGGAATGTCTATCGATCAAACCGCTCAGGAAGGAGACAGGTTCATTGTCTCTGAGATGAATGTGCTTTGGTCCGACGTGTGCATGTCAAGCCAAGAAAAAAAAGCAAAAGACCAAAAAGCAAAAGACCTTGTGAAGGTGATGGTGGAAGCTGGTAAGATTATATCACTATCCAAAGTGAAATGAGTAATGGATCAACATGGGTTGAAAGGCCACTGCCAGGAAGAAGCCATTACTCCAAAATAAACATAATCTACTATATAATTTTCTAAGGCGTCTGTCGGTCACAGAAATTGAAAGTTTGAATTGCGCGCCAATTTGCAGCCTGGCGACAGTGGCGCATTGGCACCGCTGTCAATGAAGCCCAGCGACAGGCGCTAACGCGCTGCTGTTGTCGGGATACACAGGGAACCCATCGCCCCCACCTCGCCTCTCCCCCCACCTCGCCTCCCGCTGTTCTCACCCGTCTGTACACAGGGCGGGCTGATGTGACATCACACAGCCCGCCCTGTCACATGACCGCTGCAGAAGACGGGTGAGAACAGAGGGGAGCGAGGGAGATACTGGCCTCCGCCTCCATCCTGCCCCCCCCCCACCCACATCCATCCTGCCCCCCTTCGCCTCCCGCTGTTCTCACCCGTCTTCTCCGTCGTACACACTGCGGTCATGTGACAGGGCGAGCTGATGTGACATCACACAGCCCGTCCTGTCACATGACCGCTGCAGAAGACGGGTGAGAACAGAGGGGAGCGAGGGAGATACTGCCCTCCACCTCCATCCTGCCCCCCCCCCCACCCACATCCATCCTGCCCCCCTTCGCCTCCTGCTGTTCTCACCCGTCTTCTCTGTGTGTACACACTGCAGTCATGTGACAGGCGGCTGATTGTGACATCACACAGCCCGTCCTGTCACATGACCACTGCAGAACACGGGTGAGAACAGAGGAGGGCAAGTGGAATCCTGCCCCCCGCCTCCATCCTGCCCCCCCAGCATCCATTGTGCCACCCCACATCCATCGTGCCCCCCCCTCATCCATCCTGCCCCCCGGCTCCATCCTGCCCCCCCGCAGCTCCATGCTGTCCTTCTGCTCCATACTGCCCCCCCTCGTCTCCATCCTGCCCCCCCGGCTCCATCCTGCCCCCCAGCTTTATTCTGCCCCCTCTCAGCTTCATCCTGCCCCCCGCATCCATCCTGCCACCCCGCATCCATCCTGCCCCCCCCCCGCATCCATCCTGCCCCCCCCCCCGACTCCATCCTGCCCCCTGCATCCATCCTGCCCCCCGGCTCCATCCTGCCCCTTGCATCCATCCTGCCCCCCCCTGGTTCCCCCCGGCTCCATCCTGTCCTCCCAGCTCCATCCTGCCCCCCTTGGCTCCATCCTGCCCCCCCCAGCTCCATCCTGCCCCCCCGGCTCCATCCTGCCTCTCTCGCTCAATCCTGCCCCCCCGGCTCCATCCTGTTCCCCCGCAGCTCCATGCTGTCCCTCTGGCTCCATCCTGCCCCCCCGCAGCTCCATGCTGTCCTTCTGGCTCCATACTGCCCCCTCTCGTCTCCATCCTGCCCCCCGGCTCCATCCTGCCCCCCAGCTTTATTCTGCCCCCTCTCAGCTTCATCCTGCCCCCCCGCATCCATCCTGCCCCCCCGCATCCATCCTGCCCCCCCCGCATCCATCCTGCCCCCCCCCGACTTCCATCCTGCCCCTGCATCCATCCTGCCCCCCCGGCTCCATCCTGCCCCTTGCATCCATCCTGCCCCCCGGCTCATCCTCGCCCCCCCTGTTTCCCCCCGGCTCCATCCTGTCCTCCCCAGCTCCATCCTGCCCCCCTTGGCTCCATCCTGCCCCCCCGGCTCCATCCTGGCCCCCCCAGCTCCATCCTGCCCCCCCGGCTCCATCCTGCCTCTCTCGCTCAATCCTGTCCCCCCAGCTCCATCCTGTTCCTCCGCAGCTCCATGCTGTCCCTCTGGCTCCATCTTGCCCCCCCGCAGCTCCATGCTGTCCTTCTGGCTCCATACTGCCCCCCCTCGTCTCCATCCTGCCCCCCCGGCTCCATCCTGCCCCCCGGCTTTATTCTGCCCCCTCTTAGCTTCATCCTGCCCCCCCCCCGCATCCATCCTGCCCCCCCCCCGCATCCATCCTGCCCCCTGCATCCATCCTGCCCCCCTCGGCTCCATCCTGTTCCCCCGCAGCTCCATGCTGTCCCTCTGGCTCCATCCTGCCCCCTGCCCCGTCTCCATTCTGCCCCCCCAGCTTCATCCTACCCCCCTCAGCTTCATCCTGCCCCCCCCCCGCATCCATCCTGCCCCCCCAGCTCCATCCTGCCCTGCTTGCTCCATCCTGGCCCCCCCGGCTCCATCCTGCCCCCCCCCTGCATCCATCCTGCCCCCCCACATCCATCCTGCCCCCCCGGCTCCATCCTGCCCTGCTTGCTCCATCCTGGCCCCCCCGCATCCATCCTGCCCCCCCGCATCCATCCTGCCTCCCCGGCTCCATCCTGCCCCTTACATCCATCCTGCCCCCCAGCTCCATCCTGCCCCTCCCCGGCTACATCCTGTCCCCCCCAGCTCCATCCTGCCCCCCTGGCTCCATCCTCCCCCCCCAGCTCCATCCTGCCCCCTGGCTCCATTCTGACTCCCCCCCTCCTGGCTCCATCCTTCCCCGCTCGCTCCATCCTGCCCCCCACCACCATCCTGCCCCCCCGCCACGATCCTGCTCCTCCAGCTCCATCCTGCTCCTCCAGCTCCATCCTGCCCCGCTCGCTCCATCCTGCCTCGCTCGCTCCATCATGCCCCCTCGCCACCATCCTGCTTCCCCCAGCCACCATCCTGCCCCCCGCCACCATCCTGCTGCTCCGACTCTATCCTGCTCCTCTGGCTCCATCCTGCCCCGCCCGCTCCATCCTGCCCCGCTCGCTCCATCCTGCCCCCCACCACCATCCTGCCCCGCTCGCTCCATTCTGCCCCGCTCGCCACCATCCTGCCCAGCTCGCTCAATCCTGCCCACCACTGTTCTTGCTCCCCGCCTCCTTCCTGGCCCCCCCCCCCCCCCCCCCTGCCTCCATCCTGCCCCTCCGGCTCCATCCTGCCCCACTCGCTCCATCCTGCCCCGCCAGCTCTATCCTGCCCCTCCGGCTCTATCCTGCATCCTTGCTATAATTGTCTAAGGCGTCTGTCGGTCACAGAAATCGCGCGCCAGACAGAGGCCACTCATTGGTGCCCGCCGGAGAGCGCACACTATGCAAATTGGCGCGTGAATTCAAAGTTCGAATTGTGCGCCAATTTACAGCCCGGCGACAGTGGCTCATTAGCGCCGCTGTCTCTGAAGCCCGGCGACTGAAGCACCGCTGTTGCCGGGATACACAGGGAACCCGCTGTTCTCTCCCGTCTATACACAGGGCGGGCTGATGTGACATCACACAGCCCGCCCTGTCACATAACCGCTGCAGAAGACGGATGAGAACAGAGGGGGGCAAGGGAGATACTGCCCCCGCCTCCATCCTCCCCCCCCCCCCCGCATCCATCCTGCCCCCCGCATCCATCCTGCCCCCCCCGCATCCATTTTGCCCCCCCCATCCATCGTGCCACCCTGCCTCCCCCGCATCCATCCTGCCCCCCTGGCTCCATCCTGCCCCCCCTGGCTCCATGCTGCCACCCTGGCTCCATCCTTCCCCCCCTGGCTCCATGCTGCCCCCCCCCCGTCTCCATCCTGCCCCCTCGGTTCCATCCTGCCCTCCCTGGCTCCATCCTGCCCACCCCAGCTTAATCCTGCCCCCCCTCAGCTTCATCCTGCCCCCCCCAGCTCCATCCCGCCTCCCCCCGCATCCATCCTGCCCCCCGCATCCATCCTGCCCCCGGCTCCATCCTGCCCCCCCACATCCATCCTGCCCCCCCAGCTCCATCCTGCCCCTTGCATCCATCCTGTCCCCCGGCTCCATCCTGCCCCCCTCGGCTCTATCCTGTCCCCCCAGCTCCATCTTGCCCCCCCAGCTCCATCCTGCACCCCCTGGCTCCATCCTGCCCCCCCAGCTCCATCCTGCCCCCCTACCTCCATCCTGCCCCTCCCCCCAGCTCCATCCTGCCCCGCTCGCCACCATCCTGCCCCACCCCCCATCCTGGCTCCCCGCCCGCCACCATCTTGCTCCTCCGGCTCCATCCTGTTCCTCCGGCTCCATCCTGCCTCGCTCTATCCTGCCCCGCTCTCTCCATCCTGCCCCCCCGCCACCATCCTGCCCCGCTCGCTCCATCCTGCCCCGATCACTCCATCCTGCCCCCCGACTCCATCCTGCCCCGCTCCCTCCATCCTGCCCTGCTCCCTCCATCCTGCCCCACTCGCTCCATCCTGCCCCACTCGCTCCATCCTGCCCACTCGCACTATCCTGCCCCGCTCGCACCATCCTGCCACGCCGGCTCCATCCTGCCCCGCTGACTCCATCCTGCTCTGCTCGCTCCATCCTGCCCCACTCGCTCAATCCTGCCCCACTTTCTTCATAGTGCCCCCCGCCACCATCCTGCCCCGCTCGCTCCATCCTGCCCTGCTCGCCACCATCCTGCCCTGCTTGCTCCATCCTGCACTGCTCGCTTCATCCTGCCCTGCTCGCTCCATCCTGCCCCACCTCCGTCCATTCTGCCCTTCTCCCTCCATTCTGCCCTGCTCCCTCCATTCTGCCTTGCTCCCTCCATTCTTCCCCGCTCCCTCCATTCTGCCCCGCTCGCTCTATCCTGCCCTCCGCCTCCATCCTGCCCCCCGCTGTTCTTGCTCCTTTTGCTCCATCCTGCCCCCCACCTCCATCCTGCCCCCCTTCCGCCTCCATCCTGCCCCCCCTCCACCTCCATCCTGTCCCCCTCCGCCTCCATCCTGCCCCCACTTCCTCTGCCTCCATCCTGCCCCCCCTCCGCCTCCATCCTGCCCCCCCGCCTCCATCCTGCCTCCCCCCGGCTCCATCCTGCCCCCCCCCCCGGCTCCATCCTGCTCCCCCCCGGCTCCATCCTGCCCCCCCTCCGACTCCATCCTGTCCCGTTTACTCCATCCTGCCCCCCTGACACAATCCTGCCCCCCTCCCCCCCATCACCATCCTGCCCCCCTGCTCCATCCTGCTGCCCCCCCTGGCAGTTAGCGATCGTGTGACCGATCAGCTAATCAGTTTCCCAGGCAACGACAGGTGCTAAAGGCCTGTAGGACCTAGAAGACGGAGGTGGAGCGAGCCGGCGGACAGGTGAGTATCCTCACTGAGGATTTTTTTACTTTAACTGTGGAGGAGTGGGGGGCCGCGGGGAGGGGAGTGTCGCCATATACCATAGTGCTCCTATACGTGTGCTGTAATGTACCACCATATACTATAGTGCTGCTATACATGTGCTATAAAATACCACCATATACTATAGTGCACCTGTACATATACTGTAATATACTGCCATATACTATAGTGCTGCTATACATGTGCTATACTCTACCACCATATACTATAGTGTTACTTTACATGTACTGTAATGTACTGCCATATACCATAGTGCTGCTATACATGTGCTGTAATGTATCGCCATATACCATAGTGCTGCTATACATGTACTGTAATGTACTGCCATATACTATAGCGCTGCTATACATGTAATGTAATGTACCACCATATACCATAGCGGTGCTATACATTTACTGTAATGTACCGCCATATACCATAGTGCTGCTATACATTTACTATAATGTACCACCATATACTATAGTGCTACTATACATGTGCTGTAATGAACCACCATATATCATAGCGCTGCTATACATGTGCTGTAATGTACCACCATATACCATAGCGCTGCTATATATACAGTGTTGGCCAAAAGTATTGACACCCCTGCAATTCTGTCAGATAATACTCAGTTTCTTCCTGAAAATTATTGCAATCACAAATTCTTTGGTATTATTATCTTCATTTAATTTGTCTTCAATGAAAAATCACAAAAGAGAATGAAGCAAAAGCAAAACATTGATGATTTCACACAAAACTCCAAAAATGGGCCAGACAATACTTGCTTACACAACCTTTAGCCAAAATAACTGCGATCAACCACTTCCGGTAACCATCAATGAGTTTCTTACAATGCTCTGCTGGAATTTTAGACCATTCTTCTTTGGCAAGCTGCTCCAGGTCCCTGATATTTGAAGTTCTATGGGATTCAGGAAGGAAAAGACAACAAGTTGCGCCACGCTGATCCCACACTTTGAATAAGGGTTAATCAGAGATACACTCACCTGGAACTGTTGTGCACCGCACAACAGGGAATGGGGTACAGGGTGAGTGTAAGATCTGTCTGTTTTTCCTGAAGCGACCTTCCACTTGGCTTCGTGTAGTAAGGCTCCGCGGTCGGGCCAACTGTGTCCAACGGGCCTGAACACTTAATCCCAGGGGAGGCAGTTCTATTGTATGTTCAGCAGGGTCTCTCCTCCAGCAGCTCTCATACCACACCCCGAAGGGAGGAGGATAATGACAAGAAGGAAATATAGTGGCCTGCGGCTCTATGTGAAGTCACACTCACAGGAGCTCCCGGTGCTTTATCCAAAGCGACGGACTTAATGACATTTTAATGTCATTCTGACTCCACAATTAACTACCAGCCTAACCAGCTACCCGCAGTGACTGAACGAGGAGAGTTCTGCTGAGATTTGATGAGGAGAAAGCCACATAAAGAGAACCCCATCTTTCTCAGTCTGAGGTAACGGCGCCATATTGGGCTCCTGCAGACAGAGAGGATCATTCACGATTGTATTCTCCTTCATTGTTGACTGTTTCAGCGCTGAGGTACTGAAGAGACACAGATTCTACTTAATTATTAACTGTTTCAGCCCTGAGGTACTGAGGAGACATAGATTTTACTTCATTATTGGCTGTTTCGGCGCTCAGGTGCTGAGGAGACATAGATTCTACTTCATTATTGACTGTTTCAGCGCTGAGCCCTGAGGTACTGGAGAGCCATAGATTTTACTTCACTATTATTCAGCACTGAGGTACTGAAGAGACACAGATTCTACTTAATTATTAACTGTTTCAGCCCTGAGGTACTGAGGAGACATAGATTTTACTTCATTATTGGCTGTTTCGGCGCTAAGGTGCTGAGGAGACATAGATTCTACTTCATTATTGACTGTTTCAGCGCTGAGCCCTGAGGTACTGGAGAGCCATAGATTTTACGTCACTATTATTCAGCGCTGAGGTACTGAGGAGAAATAGATTCTACTTCACTATTAACTGTTTCAGCGCTGAGAGATTGAGGAGCTAAAGATTCTCCTTCACTATTAACTGTTTCGACATTGAGGTCCTGAGTGCTGAAGTACTAAAGGGGCTATAGACTGCATCCTGCTTCACTGTTAATGTTTTCAACGCCGAGCGACCTGCAAGAAAGGGATCGGGGGGGAGAATTGCTTCTAGCAAGTGGGGTTATCGGGCCCCCCACGCAAGCCAGCTTCGTAGACCAGGATTCCAAGATCCACGGCGCGATTTCCCTCATCCTTGGCCATCTAGGTTTCAGATAAGTTGTGTAATATTCTAAATATCTCTCTCTGCAAAACACCGCCTGAGATCACGAGCCTTCCGATTGTTCCTGATTCTGGGGGACTGATGCCCTCCAAACCCAGACCTACTTCCAACACAGACTATTCTCATAAGAACATGGAAGCGCAACATAGCAGATCCAAGAGCAAAATACCTACCATGGCACATAGCCCTGGTAAAACCTTTAAGGGGGGGATCATTCCACCAGAACCCTATTAATAACTGAGGAATCAAACCCTCATGAGGACTCAATGTTATATGAAAATTCCCAACAAAGTTCAAAAAGGAAGGAGATAGACTCTCCTCCCCGCCAACACATTGAATCGCCTCCACAGGATGAGGCGCAATCACAATGCAGAAGCCCAGAGAGGCAAAAAATCAAAGTCACACAGGCTGAGGGCGACGTCAATCGCATCTTGGATCCAAACCAAATTCCTGACAAGAAATTTCTCCTTCAGCTGTTCTCTTCATTAAAGGAAGAGATGAGAGAGCAATTTACAGATGTGAAAGCATCAATTAACACCATAAACTCAAGATTAGATAAAACTGAAACTGATGTGGATAATTTAAAGAAAGAGATTAAAACATGCCGTACTGAGTTGTCTAAAGCCAAAGGTGACATCAAATACCTCTCTGACAAACTTATTGACAGAGAGAATCGTGATCGTAGATCTAACTTAAAAATTAGAGGTGTACCAGAACAGGTTAAGTCACACGAATTGATTCCTTTCATTAAAAATCTGACAAAAAAATTGATCCCTTCTCTGCCAGACATAGAGCTTTCAATAGAAAGGGCGCATAGAATCCCTAAACCTCCGCGTTTCTCTGGAGACGTCCCTCGGGATGTTATTGTAAAATTTACCTTTTTTCAAACAAAAGATAAAATAAATAATTATACCAGACAAAATGGCCTCCTGCCTGCCCCTTACGACTCCCTAAGAATATACTCTGACGTCTCCAGGGAAACAGCTATGAAGAGACGATCCTTGAGATCTATTACTGAAGTTTTAAGAAAACAACAGATAGCCTACAGATGGGGTCGCCCTACTACCTCTGTCATATTCTACCACAAACAAAAGCAGATCACAATAGAGGACTCCACGGAAGGTTTAAAACTCCTCAAACACCTTCACATACATGAGTAACTCTGCCGACTTCCCTATTGTTGGCATTAAAACTAGCACCTAAGGCCCCACCGTTAGCCCAAGAGGAAGACTCACCTCAGTTCCCTGGAACTCTTCCTTCCCATTACGATCTAATTCGTATTGTTTACATTCTTTTTTGTATTCTTGTTGTATTTTGCCCAAGTACCTCTTTACCTCCGTATCTCCACCCAAACCCCCTTTTCCCTCCCTTATCACAAAACTTTAATATAATTGCTTGACTAGCACAATACAAATGGACTTAATTCGCCGCAAAAACGATTCAGCTTATGGAAGGAGATGAAATCAAATCGTGTTGATATAGCAGGTATCCAAGAGACTAGATTCCCCTTACAGGACCCTCCCAAATTCACCAATAAAAATTTTCCTCAAATATACTTTTCATCCAACCCCAAAAAAAAAGCGGGAGTAGCATTAATTATTAAGGATTCACTGAAATTTGAAGAGCTCGAGCTTATTAATGATAACGAGGGAAGGTACATAATCTTGATTTGCAAGATCAATGACACCACCTATACACTCGCGAATGTTTACACGCCTAATAATGGCCAAATCACTTTCCTCAGACGTCTTTTTGCCTTAATCCATGAAAAACAAAAGGGGACACTCTTCATTTTCGGGGACTTTAATGCAGTCCCGAATCCCCTATTAGATTCTTCTAATAAATCGAGGAATCTTAATACTAAACTTGACCCTCTCTTACAAAAGGAAGAACTCTTCGACGTATTCAGATGCTTGCGCACATCGTCTGTGGAGTTCACTCATTATTCCAACCTGCATAAATCCTTCTCTAGAATTGACTTAGTTATAACTGACATTCATTCCCTATCTAGAGTTAAAACCATATCTATTCTCCCAAGAACGTGGTCGGATCACTCCCCCATTATTTTTGAATGTTCCAACTGCCCCCCCTTTAATGCACATTCCCCATGGAGGGCCAATTCTTACCTATTCACTCACCCTCAATATAAAACAGAGGTTCAAGAATCACTCAAATTATATTTTAAAGAAAATGAAACTCCTGAGGTATCCTTATTCACACTATGGAACGCCCATAAAGCGACTATAAGAGGATCAATAATTTATTTAAATGCAAAACACAAAAAAGCTCAACAAGAGGACACGAAAAAATTGATCCATCAAATCTCCACCTTAGAAAGAGATATCTTGACAGATCCATCCGAGAAGAAACACAAAGATCTTCTTGAACTCCGGATCCGACTGAAATCTCTTCTTTTATCAGACTATGATAAAATGGCCCGTATTTCCAGATCAAATTTCTACTCTAATATGAACAAGCCCTCCAAAACCTTCGCAAATTTGATTAAAATCCATAGATCTAAAACTTGTATCCACCAAATCAGGGACAAACAAAACCACGTGGTTAAAACCCCCGTGGAAATCTCTAGAGCCTTTGTAGAATTTTATAAAAGCCTCTATAATCTCAAAAATGATCCATTGGAGCATCAACCCACAAAGCAGAATATTAAGTCCTTTCTGGATTCCATTACACTCCCGACTTTTACAGAGGATACCCTAAATAGACTCAATCAACCTTATACCGAACAGGAAATAAAAGATATTATCATTAAACTTAAAAAGAATAAATCCCCAGGCCCTGATGGTTTCCAAAACGAATACTTCATAGCTTATGAAAACTTACTTACCCCCTACATCACTAAATTAATTAATTCTTTATCCAATAACAATCAATTGGTTCCGCACGAGATGCTTCAAGCATTAATTTCAGTGATTCCGAAAAATAAAGGAGATAGAGAATTGGTATTTAATTACAGACCCATTTCTCTGCTTAACACTGACATTAAAATTATTTCTAAGGCAATGAATGCCAGATTGTAAAAAGTTATCCCGCTTCTGATCCACCAGGATCAGGTGGGTTTTACCCCAAAAAGAAGCTCCACTGACGCGACGAGAAGAATTTTAAACCTGTCAGCTCACGCTGAATCCTCTGGAACCCCTATGATAGTGGTCTCTGTCGACGCAGAAAAAGCGTTCGACAGAGTCCACTGGGGATACTTATTTGAGTTCCTGCACAAATTTGGAATAATATTTAACTCTATTCAAGCCTTGTACACTGCTCCCTCGGCAAGGTTACTCGCTAACAATCACTTATCTGCCCCATTTATGTTGACTAACGGTACAAGGCAAGGATGTCCCCTTTCGCCCTCTCTTTTTAATTTATTCATTGAACCTTTGGCCGAAAAAATCCGATCTCATCCGCAAATCACTGGTATTACTCTGAACCGCGAATCCTATAAGATTAGTCTATTTGCGGATGACATAATTTTAACTCTCACAGATCCAATATCCTCAATGTGTAATCTCCTTTCCCTCATGGAAGACTTCGCTAAGGTCTCCCATTATAAAATAAACATCGCTAAAACGCAAGTACTTAGTTATAATCTATCAGACCAGATTATTTCCTCCTTACAACAAAATAATGGTTTGGATTGGGAGAAGAAAGTGTTGGATTATTTGGGAATTATAATTACTAAACCCATATCTCACATTTATGAATCCAATTTAGGAAAGATATACAAAACTGTACAAATAGACCTAACTAATATTTCCAAAACTGAGTTGACATGGATGGGCAGGATAGAAGTGTATTAATTATTCATTTTACCTAAACTACTTTATATCTTTCGCTCGATCCCCCTCCAGGTCAATTCTAATTGGTGCAAAAAACTTCAAACCCAATTATCCAACTTCATCTAGGGAGGGAAAAAACCCAGAACTGCTCTCTCTACTTTGGAAAAAAGCAAATCACATGGTGGTTTAGCTGTGCCCAATATATCGGCCTATTACCATTCGGCGTTGATCAAGCTGAGTCAAAATTGGAGGGGTTCGGAGGAGACTCCAAGATGGATAAACATAGAAAAAGCATTTCACCAGACGGTGGATCTCCACTGGACATTACTCTCTTACCTGTGTGATAAAAATAAGAAGTTACCCTCTTTGCCCACTTTAAAAGCAACCATACGCGCATGGAGATGCCTGACCACGAAATCACGAGCATCAAATCGATTGTCTTCTCCTTATTGGATTCCTTTGTCTCTCCTACCAGCACTTTCGTCAGCTGTAGATATCAATACTTGGACTATTAGTGGTATTCACACCTTGTCTGACATTCTCGATGAGGATACACAACTTAAATCCTTTTCAATCCTGCAGACCAAATTTGGCTTACCGGAGGAAGAATTCGAAACTTGGATTAAAATCAAACGTATACTCAACAAAAATAGTCTCAATCTTAACCTCCCGCTAAACATTACCCAGCTCTTCCGTTTCAACCAGTCGAAGGTTTTCTGGTCTTTTAAATCCATTTACAGAGATTGGATTCTTGACTCTGCATACTCGATCACTCCCAACATTGAAGCCTGGAGTAGAGAACTCCAAGTCCCGCTTCCTATCAACTTAATTGAAGAAACATTACAAACTGTGCTCAAAAGTCTCTCATCTGCAACTTTACTTGAGTCCTATTACAAAACCTTGACCAGGTGGTATTTTACTCCCACGAGACTTCAAAAATTTTCTAACACCTTGTCCCCTTTGTGTTGGAGGAATTGCGGTCACCCTGGCTCAATGTCACATATATTTTGGGACTGTCCTTCCCTTCGTCACTTCTGGGGAAAAATTCACCTACTTCTTTGTGATATAACTGGACTTAATTTAGATCTTACTCCATAACTTGCATTACTATCAATAGGAATAAACGACATACCCCCAGACCTCAGAGCCCTTATAGTGCACATTCTCATTGCATGTAAAAATGGTATTGCAACGCGTTGGAAGGACCCGGATCCACCCACGTTTGATGTAGTTTTGGGGACCATCGCAACACATAACTCTTACGAATATATGCACTCTCTGAGAAATAATCTTCAAGCAAAATACAAAAATAAATGGACGCCATGGAACCAATTTTTCTATCAACAAGATGTCCCTTTTACTCGGACCTGAATTGACTCCTTTCCAATTTGCTTCACAATAGCCTAGTAAAGCATAACAGTGAATCATTTCTCTCCCTTCCTTCTCCCCACTGCCCTCCTTCCCAGTTCATTCCCCCTCCCTGTTAAGAATTATCGAGAATACCGATCTTTTTTTTTTTATTGTTTATTGTTTGATATTTTCTGTTATCATCATGCTATTGTAACATGTATCATCCTATTGTACTGTCATTGTTAAGGCGACTTTTGTGAAATTGTGTATAACTCAATAAAAATGTTGAACAAGAAGGAAATATAGTATGGAAGTGAGCGCTAGAAAAGACCAAGGAACTGAAAATTAAGAGAATTACCTCTAAGTTTATTAAAAGGTGGCTGAGGGCTCGCTCCACCCACCTTTTAATAAACTTAGAGGTAATTCTCTTAATTTTCAGTTCCATGCTCTTTTCTAGCGCTCACTTCCATACTATATTTCCTTCTTGTCTCTATGGGATTCAGGTCTGGACTCATTGCTGGCCACCTTAGAAGTCTCCAGTGCTTTCTCTCAATTCATTTTCTAGTGCTTTTTGAAGTGTGTTTTGGGTCATTGTCCTGCTGGAAGACCCATGACCTCTGAGGGAGACCCAGCTTTCTCACACTTGGCCCTACATTATGCTGCAAAATTTGTTGGTAGTCTTCAAACTTCATAATGCCATGCACACGGTCAAGCAGTCAAGTGCCAGAGGCAGCAAAGCAACCCCAAAACATCAGGGAACCTCATCCATGTTTGACTGTAGGGACCATGTTCTTTTCTTTGAATGTCTCTTTTTTTCTCTTGTAAACTCTATGTTGATGCCTTTGGCTAAAAAAAGAGAACATTCTTCCAAAACGTTGTAGGCTTTCTCAGGTAAGTTTTGGCAAACTCCAGCCTGGCTATTTTATGTCTCGGGGTAAGAAGTGGGGTTTTCTTGGGTCTCCTACCATACAGTCCCTTTTCATTCAGACGCCGACTGATAATACGGGTTGACACTGTTGTACCCTCGGACTGTAGGGCAGCTTGAACTTGTTTGGATGTTAGTCGAGGTTCTTTATCCATCATCCGCACAATCTTGCGTTGAAATCTCGTGTCAATTTTTCTTTTCTATCCACATATAGGGAGATTAGCCACAGTGTCATGGGCTTTAAACTTCTTGATGACACTGCGCACGGTAGACATAGGAACATTCAGGTCTTTGCAGATGGACTTGTAGCCTTGAGATTGCTCATGCTTCCTCACAATTTGGTTTCTCAAGTCCTCAGACAGTCTTTGGTCTTCTTTCTTTTCTCCATGCTCAATGTGGTACACACAAGGACACAGGACAGAGGTTGAGTCAACTTTAATCCATGTCAACTGGCTGCAAGTGTGATTTAGTTATTGCCAACACCTGTTTGGTGCCACAGGTAAGTTACAGGTGCTGTTAATTACACAAATTAGAGAAGCATCACATGATTTTTCTAACAGTGCCAATACTTTTGTCCACCCCCTTTTTTATGTTTGGTGTGGAACTATATCCAATTTGGCTTTAGGACAATTATTTTTGTATTTTTTTCATTGAAGACAAATTAAATAAAGATAATAAAACCAAAGAATTTGTGATTGCAATCATTTTCAGGAAGAAACTGAGTATTATCTGACAGAATTGCAGGGGTGTCAATACTTTTGGCCAACACTGTATATATGTAGTTCACTCACGTTGACTTAACAAGTTCTGTCAGTCACAGTATGTCAACTACATACATATTCTAGAATACCCGATGCGTTAGAATTGGGCCACCATCTAGAAAAGCCATAATAATTTTTGCAAATACACACATTTTTGGAGACATGTCCTGTGGTCTCACAAAAGAAAACAAGAACTGTTTAGCCTTGAGGAAAGATGATTATGTGGCAATACTGAAGCAACATCCTCAAAACATCAACCAGGAAGTTAAAGCTTGGTTGAAATGGGTCTTTCAAATGGACAATGACCTGAAGCATACATGCAAAAAGGTTAAAGAGTGACTTATGGATAACAAAGTCAATGTTTTGGAGTGGCCATCACAAAGCCCTGATCTCAGTCCTGTTGAAAATGTATGGGCAAATCTGAAAAGGTAGGTGCGGGCAAGGCAACCCACAAACATGCCTCAGTTACACCAGCTCTGTCAGGAGGAATGGGCCCAAATTCCTACCAATTATTATGAGAAGCTTGTGGAAGAATATCCAAAACGTTTGACCCAAATCGAACAGTTTAAGGGCAATGCTGCAAAATACTAATTAAATGTATGTAAATTTGTGACTTTGAAGAAAGTAATAAAAATATCTTAAAACATTCTCTCATTATTCTGGCATTTGGCAAATATTAATATTTGTGGTAATCCTAACAGACCTAAAATGGGAAAGGTTTATTCTGATTCATGTCAGTGAGGAAAACATGCATGTGGTTTTTTTATATAGTGTATGTAAACTTCTGGTTTCAACTGTATGCATGCATGTATGTTTGTATATATACATACTGTATATATTTATTAACAACTAGAAATAGTATTGCCATTGCATTGGGAGGGCAGTCTCTGTGCCGGTGTCCCTTTGTGCGATCGCTCCTGTCTGTACTGTCTCTTCTCATGTGCGCTCTGTGTTACTTGTGCCTTTCTCTCCCTTCTGTGTGCTCTCAGCCCCTGTGTGCGCTGTCTCTCCCTGTGTGCTCTGTCTCTCCCTATGACTCTGTCTCCCCCTGTGCCTCTGCCTCCCCTGTGCCTTCTCCCTCCCCTGTGCCCCTGGCTCCTCTGTGCCTTCTGCCTCCCATGTGCCTGCCGACCATCACTGAGCCACCATACAATGCACACCACTGAGCCACCGTATACAGTTCTAACCACTGAGCCACCATATACAGTTCTAACCACTGAGCCACCATACAGTGCTAACCACTGAGCCACCATACAGTTCTAACCACTGAGCCACCATACAGTGCTAATCACTGAGGTAGCTCTAAATCTCCCGCCAATACCGCTGAGCAGCGCGGTATTGGTGGGCAATTTAAAACTGCCCTCAGCTGATTGGTCACACGCTACCCGACTTTCGACCAGCTGAGCAGTATTGGTGGGCAGCTTTAAATCACCTGCCAATACCGCGCTGCCTCGCTGATTGGTCACCGGTGACCGTGCGGCGACCAATCAGGGAGGCGTCTCGCGCCTTGGCGGGAGATTTGAATCCCGCTCCACTCATTGGCTGAGCGGAGCGGGATTCCGATATTCCGCCAAGGTGTGAGGCACGATTTAAATAAAGCACCAAGGGAGTTGATTGGTCGCCGTTGGTGGTGGCGACCAATCAGCGCTCTTGGCGCTTGACTTAAATCGCAGCTTGCTGATTGGTCGCCGCTGACTGCGGGCAGTACACTGAGCGCCGATTCTCTATTTTAAATCTTGCCCAAAGGCGAGCGCTGCTTCTCTGATTAGTCGCTGCTAAAAGCAATCAGACCAATCAGAATCAGTGCTGCCACGTGGGATGCCTGTGTCAGTCCTCACTGTTACTTTTGCATTCTATTCCTGAAACAGGAGACTCAGGATTGATTCAGGTCATACTGAGCCTTCTGTTTCATGGATAGAATGCAAGAGTGACAGTGAGGACTGACACAGGCATCCCGTGCGGCAGCGCTTAATCTGATTGGTCGCCGCGTTTAGCAGCAAGCAATCAGAGAAGAGGCGCGCGCCTTGGCGCCAAATTTAAAATAGAGAAGCGGCGCTCAGTGTACTGCCCGCGGTCAGCGGCGTCTAATCAGCGAGCTGCAATTTAAGTCAAGCGCTGAGAGCACTAAAATAGAGAAGTGGCGCGTGCCTTGGCACCAGATTTAAAATACACTGAGTACCGCTTCTCTATTTTAAATCTGGTGCCAAGGCGCAAGCCGCTTCTCTGATTGGTCACCGCATTTAGCTCAGTGTACTTTAAATCTGGCGCCAAGGTGTGCACCGCCTCGCTGATTGGTCGCCGGTGACTCATTGGCTGAGCGGAGCAGGATTCAAATCACGCGCCAAGAGCGCTGATTGGTCGCCGGCCACCATATAGGAATACCCCTAACTTGGGTGTTCCAATATGGCGGTTGGGGCACTTCCGCTCCGTGCAGCCGGGAGATGAGCGCTGTGCGCGGTGCTCATCTCCCGACTGCTTCAGCAGCGCACTCCGAGGTGCGGGAGTTGACTGTCGGCTACCATCGGGAGATCAGCGCTGATCTTCTGATGGTAGTGGTGGCGCCGGTGTCACTTTCTCCTGGAGCCTGTGTCGCTATCCCACAATGGCATCGCGGTGCTTTGTGGGATATCGACATACAGTCATATGAAAAAGTTTGGGCACCCCTCTTAATCTTACTCATTTTTTTTTGTTTAAAATTGGGTTTTTTGCAACAGCTATTTCAGTGTGATATATGTAATAACTGATGGACACAGTAATATTTCAGATTTGAAATGAGGTTTATTGCACTAACCAAAAATGTGAAATATGCATTATTTCAAAATTTGACAGGTGCAAAAGTATGGGCACCTCAACAGAAAAGTGACATTAATATTTAGTAATGCGTAAGATTAAGAGGGGTGCACAAACTTTTTATGTTCAATCTTTGTTTATTAACAAACATATAAACGAACATACAAATAAACAAATACAACAATACATACATAGTTGTGTACATATTAACTCAGTTACTTTTCAGCAGGTATCCTTGCTTATACAAGATGTAAAGCATTTAACTGGCAAATACCTTAACATATTAGATCGCTAGATTCAACTGTCCTGAGACATAAAAGTACACAACACAAATGGGAGATGTTTATTAGCATCCTGAATAGGACCTGTGCACAATATATACCCTATGGGAATAAGCATGCTAGAAATAGGAGGAAACCACTATGGCTAAATAAAGCGATAAGAAGTGCAATATGTGACAAAAAGAAAGCATTTAGGGAATTAAAGCAAGTAGGTAGTGATGAAGCATTAAATAAATACAGAAAATTAAATAACATTTGTAAAAAGCAAATCAAGGCAGCAAAGATTGAGACAGAGAGACTCATTGCCAGAGAAAGTAAAAAGAATCCCAAAATAATTTTTAACTACATAAATAGTAAGAAACTAAAACATGATGGTGTTGGCCCCTTTAAAAATAGTCTGGGTGAAATGGTGGATGAGGATGAGGAAAAAGCAAATATGCTAAATGACTTTTTTTCAACAGTATTTACACAAGAAAATCCCATGACAGACAATATGATCAGTGATAACAAAAATTCTCAATTAAACGTCACCTGCTTAACCCAAGAGGAAGTACGGCATCGTCTAAAAATCACTAAAATTGACAAATCCCCGGGCCCAGATGGGATACACCCCAGAGTGCTGCAGGAATTAAGTACTGTCATAGATAGACCATTATTTTTAATATTTAAAGATTCTATAATAACAGGGTCTGTACCACAGGACTGGCGTATAGCAAATGTGGTGCCAATATTCAAAAAGGGGACAAAAACTGAACTTGGAAATTATAGGCCAGTAAGCTTAACCTCTACTGTGGGTAAAATCCTAGAGGGTTTTCTAAGAGATGCTATACTGGAGTATCTGAAGAAAAATAACCTCATGACCCATTATCAACATGGTTTTATGAGGGACCGTTCCTGTCAAACTAATCTAATAAGCTTCTATGAAGAAGTAAGTTCTGGACTGGACCAAGGAAATGCAGTGGATGTGGTGTATATGGACTTTTCAAAAGCTTTTGATACAGTGCCACACAAAAGGTTGATACATAAAATGAGGGCAATGGGGATAGGGGAAAATATGTGTAAGTGGGTTAAGAACTGGCTTAGTGATAGGAAACAAAGGGTGGTTATTAATGGAACACACTCAGAGTGGGTCACAGTTAACAGTGGGGTACCACAGGGGTCAGTGTTGGGCCCGCTTCTATTTAATATATTTATTAATGACCTTGTAGGGGGCATACAGAGTAGAATCTCAATATTTGCAGATGACACTAAACTCTGCAGGGTAATCAATACAGAGGAGGACAATTTTATATTACAGGAGGATTTATGTAAACTAGAAGCTTGGGCTGCTAAATGGCAAATGCGCTTTAATGGGGATAAATGTAAAGTCATGCACTTGGGCAGAGGAAACAAAAGGTATAGTTATGTGCTTAATTGTAAAACACTGGGCAAAACTGTCACTGAAAAAGACCTGGGTGTATGGGTAGATGACAAACTCACATTTAGTGGCCAGTGTCAGGCAGCTGCTGCAAAGGCAAATAAAATAATGGGATGTATTAAAAGAGGCATAGATGCTCATGAGGAGAACATAATTTTACCTCTATACAAGTCACTAGTGCGACCACACTTAGAATACTGTGTACAATTCTGGTCTCCGGTGTATAAGAAAGACATAGCTGAACTAGAGCGGGTCCAGAGAAGAGCGACAAAAGTTATTAGAGGACTAAGGGGTCTGCAATACCAAGACAGGTTATTAAACTTGGGGTTATTTAGCTTGGAAAAACGAAGGCTTAGGGGTGATCTTATAATAATGTACAAATATATGAGGGGGCAGTACAGATCTCTTTACTCTTAGGCCTGAGACTGGGACAAGGGGGCATCCTCTACGTCTGGAGGGAAGAAGGTTTAATCATAATCACAGACGCGGATTCTTTACTGTAAGAGCAGTGAGACTATGGAACTCTCTGCCACATGATGTTGTAATGAGTGAGTCACTACTAACATTTAAGAAGGGCCTGGATGCCTTTCTTGAAAACTATAATATTACCAGTTCTATATACTAGATTCTTTGATAGGGCGTTGATCCAGGGAATTAGTCTGATTGCCGTATCTGGAGTCAGGAAGGAATTTTTTCCCCCAATGTGGAGATTAGTGTTGCCACATGGGTTTTTTTTTTGCCTTCCTCTGGATCAACATGTTAGGCTATGGGTTGAACTAGATGGACTTAAAGTCTTCCTTCAACCTTAAAAACTATGTTACTATGTTACTATGTAACTCTAAGCGAGTATCTTGTTATTTGACTCATCTGTAAAGTCCCAGATGTGAGAGGGTATACAAAGTCTCGTATTCATCTCCTGTTCAACTAGTCCCAGTGGACATATTTGTTTGTTATGACCGTTTTCTGTTAAGAACACCTCACAGTTAAGTTCGGGACTTTAGGCTATAGCCTGGAATATCATATTATGTGTTACCATCTCCGACCCTTCATACTTATTATACTAGTGAAAAGATAAACCCAGTAACAATAAGTAGATTAACAAAGCTTGATTAACATATATATAACTGGAATTGACTCTCAATCTAAGATAAGGATATAATAAGTTTTCCGGATAACATGAGGTTACACCAATGGAGAAAGGCAGAACATGGGAGAGAGATAGACTTAACCAAGACTAATAAAAGAAAATAAGGTTACTTGCACCTATATACTGATATATTTGGTGGGTAAGGAATAGGAAAATAACACATATTCAGGAATGAGGGGATAAGTTTGAAAGAGTTGGGAGATGAGGGGGGTTCCTCCGGATCCCAGGGCGCCCACTATGGGATATCTCTTCCGTCCACCTCCGGTGTCTACCCATCATCCTCTGCGAACGCAGCCCCAAACTCAGAGGACCCAAGGAATAGTACCCAAGGGCTCCATATTCGCAGGTATCTATCCCTGGCATCGGTGAACTCTGCTGTGAGTTCCTCCATACGATGGATTTTAGTCATCTCTCCCAACCATTCAGTTATCTCCGGAAGGTGAGTTGTTTTACAATGTCTGGGTATCACTGCTCTTGCTGCCGTCATGCAGAATCTGAGGAGGTCTGACTTGATGGATTTAAAAGAGCCAGGTAAGAGCGATATCGGAGCCAGTTGAGGCAACCTCTCTGGCACAATACCACAAATTTTCTCATAGGTCTCAAACACAGAGTTCCAGAAGGGCTTGATTCGACTGCACTCCCACCATATATGTATCATGGTGCCTCGCTCCGTTCCACATCTCCAACACCTGTCCGAGATGGAGGGGAAAGCCGCATGGAGACTATCTGGGCATCGATACCATCTAGATAAGATTTTATAACTCTTCTCCTGAGCTGAACAAGCCATGGATAGCTTATGGGTAAGAGAGCATGCTTTCCTCCATTCCCTCTCAGACAGTTCAAGTTTCAACTCTGCCTCCCATCTCAGAAAAAACTTCGGTTTCTCTATTCCTCCATTATCGTTTAGCACTGAATATAATGCTGAGACCATATGGCCCGGCGGAGACTCCTGCGTGAATAGTTTTTCTATAGGCATCTGATCCATCTGCAGGCCTGCTACTAAGTTTCTTTTGGAGACAAAGGAATGTAATTGTGCGTATTACAGCCATGAGGATCCAGTTCGTTCTCCAGCCAGGGATCTGAAGGGGACAAGAGCCCCATTTTTAAACATATGTATGAGACGCGGTTCATCCGTCCTATGCCATCCCAGGAATGAGTCGGCTCTACACGCTGGGGGAAAGGACGGGTTGTGGAATATAGGGGCCAAGATCTCCCTCCTCATTCGACTCTCTTCCCTCCTCATTTCCCCGTCCCATATCTTTAGTTCATTAGTAATCAATTCCGCACTCTCTCCCAGCTTGGGTCTGTCTTTCGGAAGCAGCCAGGGCAGACACCACAAAGGAGATTCCACCAATCCCTGTTCTACTTCGATCCACTGTTTTGAACTCCGTTGGTATTGCCAATTCAATAATCTCGTTAGTATAACCGCCTTATAGTATGTTTTAAAATTAGGTAGGCCCGCTCCACCTCTAAGTTTGTGGCGGCAGAGTGTGTGTAGACTAATTCTTGATCTTCTTCCTCCCCATATGAACCGTGAAACTGTCGTTTGTAATTTGTTGAAGTAATATGGCGGGTCGTAAATAGGAACTGTCTGGAATATGAATAAAAATTTAGGCAGAACGTCCATTTTAATTACGTTTATACGTCCAAACCAAGAGAGTCTCCGTTTGTCGTACTTCTGTAGGTCTTTAATCGTCTTCCTGAGCAGAGTCAAATAATTGAGGGCAAACCACTCAGAGGGATCTCGAGGCACCATGACCCCTAAGTATCTTAGTGCATTGGGCTGCCACTTAAAAGGAAAATGGTCAGCCAAGTGTTTCTTCTCAATCTCCGGGAGGGTGATATTGAGGGCCTCCGTCTTACTTATATTAACTTTAAAGTTACTAAATTTCCCAAATGTGTCAAAGACTTTGAGTAAGGATGGAAAGGAAATGTGGGGTTGAGTAATAAATAATAGCAGGTCGTCCGCAAATAATGCTGCCTTGTATTCATTGCCGTTCCACTCAATCCCCCTAATATTTTGGTTCTGTCTGATAGCCACGGCAAGGTGTTCCATAATCACAATATATATCAATGGGGACAATGGGCATCCCTGTCTAGTTCCATTGTGTATTGGGAAGGACTGAGACAGACCTCCGTTTGCTCTAACCCTTGCCGTGGGGCAGCTATATAGTGACAGAATCCTATGTAAGCACCTGGCCCCCAAGCCGATCCTCCCCAACGATGCCTTCATAAATTGCCAACTGACTCGATCGAAGGCCTTTTCTGCGTCTACCGAGAGTAAACACATTGGTAGCGCACGAGCCCTCGAGCTCGCCGTGAGCAACATCAATTTATTAGTGTTATCCCTAGCTTCTCTTCCCTGGACAAAACCAACTTGATCTTGATGGGAGTAAGGGGGCTAAACGGTTGGCGAGCAGCTTTGAGTATAATTTAATATCCACATTTATTAGGGATATTGGTCGATAATTGGCTGCTTCCAAGTGGTCCTTTCCTGGCTTAGGAATAACACTAATAAATGCCTTAAGGGACTGAGGGGCCCAAGAGTTCTCAGGGGAGATTGAGTTAAAGACCCTCGTTAGGAACGGGGCGACCAGGGAGCCAAAACGCTTAAAAAATTTGGGGGTAAAACCGTCCGGTCCCGGACTCTTCCCCCCTGGAGATTGTTTAATGGTTTCTAGTACCTCTGCTTCAGAAAAGTCGGTTTCTAATAAGTCCTTGTCATTAGGGTCTAAAGTTGGTAATGTTGTCTCGTCTAGATAGGTTGCCGTTTTACTCTTTAATCTCATCGGGTCCATGTCATCGTAGTGTCCTTTTATATTGTAAAGTTTACTATAGTAGTCCCTGAATGTCGACAAAATGTCGTCTGGGTTTTGGGTAATTTCACCATTCAAGCGCCTAATTTGCGGGACTCGTCCAGGTGCTCCCCTGGGATGTAACATCCTAGCCAGCGGTCTACCGCATTTATCCCCATATTCATATAGGAATCTATGTAATCTCTCCTGTCCCTTTAGGTATTTTTGGTCAATTAGGGATTTCAATTCATCTCTGACTACCGTAAGGTCCGCAAGGGTCTGTTTAGATAGGGTCTGCTTGTGTGAACACTCCAGTTCTGTTATTTTCTGTGATAAAGATTCAATTTTTGCTAATTTTTCCTTTTTGAGTCTAGATCCGCGTTTCAGGAGGATCACCCTAACTACGCATTTTAAAGCCTCCCATTGTAGAGGAGTAGCTGTGGGGTCCTCAGCGTGTATTGAGATGAAATCTTTAATGGTAGACTGTACTTCCGTATTACAAAGGGAGTCATTGAGTATATTGTCATTAAGTCTCCAAGTCCACTGTCTTGCCGTTCCCCCCGGTAACTGAAACTGACAAAAGACTGGGGCATGATCAGATAAACCTATGTGTCCTATGTGGGCCTGCATTTGCCATGTCAGAATCCTCTGGCTGGATAGGAACATATCGATCCTACTGTATGACCAATGGGCTGACGAGTAGTATGTATAATCCCTATCTTTTGGGTGAATGGCCCTCCATAAATCTACTAATCCTAGGTTTTGTATGGCCCTCTTGACTGCGTTCAGTCTCGATTTAGCCACGCCGTGTCCTCCCGGGGCATTATCGACCGCAGGGTTTAATGTAAAATTAAAATCGCCACCTACCAGGATGGCTCCCTCTGCAAAGTTTGCAAGCGCAGTCAAAAGCGTCACACACTCTTTATCTGGGTCTTTGTTGGGCAGGTACCAGTTTGTGATGGTGAATATTGTGGTGTTGACTTTGATTTTCAGAAAAATAAATCTACCTTTCTCGTCTACCACTTTATCGAGTATGGTATGTGCCAGAGAGTGATGTACCGCAACGGACACACCGCCCAACCTTGCCTCCGGGTTGGTGCTGTGAACCCAGACATTGTAGCGTCGGCCACCGATACCAGGAACGTGATCCCTCTTGAAATGGGTCTCCTGTAATAACAATAACAAAACACCTTGTCTATGCATATCTTCTAATATTTGAGTTCTTTTTTGTGGGGTGTTAAATCCCCTAACATTGTAGGAGCATATTTTGAGCTGGGACATTTTCGCTCGCAGAATTAAATAAGCAGACAGCCGCCCAGCAGGTTAAAGCTCCTGTCCCAAGGGTTACGTTTGGCCAGCTGCCCGCAGTGTTTTCTTGGACTGGTCTCCCTGAGATCAGTGAATACTTTGCAATCTTGGTCTACTAGGCCTTGCTCCCACCTAGCCAGAATCCTACTCCACACTGATGAGGGCAACACCCCGAAACAGCTGTATGTGGATGGATACCTGGCCTTGGTATTCCCTTGTCATATCTGTAAACTTGTAAAAGAGTTGGATATTGACTTAAAGGGCCACTTCATTTGGTGGTTATGGTGTTCTCCGCAAGGAGCCACCCCTTGGCTGGGTCCTTCCCTGGAGGGATATATGGCTAGTCCTGTGTTTGAGACTCCTAACCGAGGCTCCACAGACTTTATTTGCATATTCATAAAGAAGAAAAGGGTGTAGAGAAGATCAGAACTGAAGTACTAATTAGAGCCAAGTACAACGGAGAAAAATAAAAATAAAGAAAAAGAATAAGCAAAAAGATCTATCGGCAAAGTAATACCGATTAGTATTTGTAATTTAAAATAACAGTGTTATAAACTTTAGCTTATTATAGGGTGGGAAACTTTATCTCAGCGCACCAGTGCGACCAAGATTCCCTTTGGGGGTATAGGCCTTCCACACAGGAGCTTCCCGTTTCAGGCAAATGACTCAGCATCTTTTATCGCTGGTAACTGATAATAGCATTTAGAATAACACAGAAAGTATAACTACAGTAACTCCGAATGATAAGGGTAACCCACGCCATTGCTGGTTGTGTCATAGGTACCCCTTATCTTAACCAACCTTCAACTTCCTTTACTGAAGCTCTGAGCATCGTTCACCACGTACATATCATAACCCTCGAACAGTAGTTTTCTATCATTTGTTCTGCTAGGAAAAAGGGAAGGGGGGGGTGGTCAGGGGAAGGATGGGAGATAGGTAGGGGAAATGGGGGAAGTGAGAGAAAGGTCCAGGAAATTAGAAGGGTTGAAATGAGGGAAGGAAGGGGGGATTAAGAAAAAAAGGGGGGGGATGTGGGGGAGTAAGAGGGCAGCGGTACTTGTAAAAATTATTGAGGGGATGCATATATATGTCTCGAGGTAATATCAAGGCTCAACACTCCAATATCTCAGTGTGGAGCGGCCACAGAAAAGCATGTGTGTCAGTGTCTTTCTTGTCAGCGTCGCGGTCCACGCTCTCCATTTCCTCCTTGTCGACGTCTGAACACCTCTCCTGGTCTCCTTGGACCCTCTGGGACCCTCAGCGGGAACTCCGGCCATCCAGGGGTTGTCACCGGTGGTACCTCCAGGGTAGATGTAAACGATGGATGTCAGCAGGGGAGCGGAGGACATGAACCCTACCATTTTTCCTCACTTGTAATTTGAAGGGGAATCCCCAGCTGTATGCCAAATCAAAGTCTCTGAGGACATCCAAAAGAGGGCGTAGCGCTCACCTTTTTTGCAGGGTCAGTCTCGATAGATCTGGAAGGATGGCTAGGTTTTTATCTTCAAATTTACAGGGTCTCCCGTTTCTTATCTGGGTCATAATCGCATCTTTGATAACATACCAGTGAACTCGGCAGATAACATCCCGGGGCCAGTCGAGATCTGCTGACCTGGGACCTAGAGCTCTATGTGCCCGGTTGAGTTCAATTACATTTGAGGGAGGGTCTCCTAATATTCCGTTGAAAATTGATTGTAGCACACCAGGGAGATCACGTGATTCTACTGACTCCGGTAACCCTCTGATTCTAATATTGTTTCGACGTCCCCTGTTCTCCCCGTCGTCCAGTGAGTCTACCAAGTGCATGATCTGCATGGATTGAGTTTGCAGTGTCTCTTGCTGGGATCGACATAGTTCCTCCAGGGCCGTTATTCTAAGGGCATGATCTTGACCTTGGCTATCAACTGTGGACACTTCACCCCTTAAACAGGAGAGCTCACTCCTATATGCTTGTTCTAAGCGTGTAATATAAGCTTCCATGTCCTCCCTGGTGGGAATGGAGGACATGCGTGCATGCAGGTCTCCAAGTTCAGCCAGTACACTTATGTTCTGCATATTTCCTTCTTGCAGGAAGGTAAATTGGGGTGTCAGGGCTTCTAATGGTGGGCCAGGTCTCCTTGGATCTATGGAGGGGGGTAAGTTGTTTACTGTCATCAGTCCAGTCCCAGGTTCTGTCCCCAAGTTAGTATTAGGGGTTACCTCTCGTTCACCCAGTGCACAATCATCATTCGGATAGCCATTATTGCGGGCAAACAAGTCTTTTTGTATAGCTTCCTCTCCTCCCTCTCCTCCCCCAGCTTGTTGTACACTTATCTGTTGTGAGAGTGCCTCCATCTCCTGCCGGGTCCTCAGCCCTATGTCGGTACATTACAGTACATGTATAACAGTGCTATGGTATATGGCGGTACACTACAGTACATGTATAGCAACACTATAATATATGGCGGTACATTACAGTACATGTATAGCAGCACTATAGTATTTGGCGGTACATTACAGTACATGTATAGCAGCACTATGTTATAAGGCGATACTCTGCTCCCCGCGGCCCCCCGCTCCTCCACAGTAAAAGTAAAAAAATCCTCAGTGAGGATACTCACCTGTCTGCCGGCTCGCTCCACCTCCGTCTTCTAGGTCCTACAGGCCTTTAGGACCTGTCGTTGCCTGGGACACCATCGGGATGGAGCAGGGGGCAGGATGGTGACGGGGGAGGGGAGGGGGGGCAAGATTGTGTCGGGGGGGCAGGAAGGAGCGAGCGGGGCAGGATGGAGCCGGGGGGGCAGGATGGAGGCAGGTGGGCAGGATGGAGCCAGGGGCGGGGCAGGATGGAGGCGGAGGGGGGGCAGGATGGAGGCGGGGGAGCAAGAACAGCGGGGGGCAGGATGGAGCCGGCGGGGCAGGATGTAGCGAGCGGGGCAGGATGCAGCGAGTGAGGCAGGATGGTGGTGGGGGGGCAGGATGGTGAGAGCTGGGCAGGATGGAGCGAGCGGGGCAGGATGGTGGCGTGGGGGCAGGATGGTGGCAGGGAGGCAGGATGGAGCCAGTGGGGCAGGATGGAGCAAGCGGGGCAGGATGGTGGTGAGGGGGCAGGATGGTGGCGGGGGGGGGGCAGGATGGAGCCGGCAGGGCTGGATAGAGCCGGTGGGGCAGGATGGTGGCGAGTGGGCAGGATGGAGCGAGCGGGGCAGGATGGAGCGAGCAAGGCAGGATGGAGCGAGCAGGGCAGTATGGAGCCGGAGGAGCAGGATGGTGGCGGGGGAGCAGGATGGTGGGAGCGGGCAGGATGGAGCAAGCATGGTTCTCGAAGTCCTAGCCAACAGATTTTCCCGAGAATTGTTCATAATGACCAGGTGGGTTTTATCAAAGGTCAGGAGGCTAGAGATAACACTAATAAGGTTTTGCTACTTATGTCGCGGGCAAGAGCCAATGGCTCCCCATTGTGCCTCCTATCAGTAGACGCAGAGAAGGCCTTCGATTGAGTCGGCTGGGAATTTATGCGGGCCTCCTTGAGACAAATTGGGCTTGGAACTAGATTTATGGACTGGATCTTTTCACTTTATAGCGCCCCATCTGCTAAGGTTTGCACGAATGGGATCTTGTCTCCGCCTTTCCCCGCCTTTCTGTTCTATATGCCATGGTGAGTCAAAGGGGAGAGGGAGATAAACTTCCGTATATGATGAAATGGGAGGAGGACATGGGTGAGGTTTTCTCTGCCGAGGACTGGATTAAAGCTATACCATGGCACTTAAAATGTCTATGGCCTGCCTGGCCCAGGAAAAGAATTTTAAACTATTGTCTCGCTGGTACCAATGCCTGACCACTTCACACAGCATATTCCCCTCGGTCTCAGACATGTGTTGGAGATGTGATAAAGACAAGGGCACACTAATTCATATTTGGTGGAATTGTGAGGGAGTTCGTCCCTTTTGGAACTCAATATTTGACATTTACTTCAAGATCTCAGGGAATCGGACTACAGCGTCAGCCGCAGCTGCTCTATTAACGATTCTTCCTGACTCATTCAGATCTCAAAAAGCAGATATCCTCAGAGTCTGCTTATCTGCTGCCCGCTTGGTGATTCCCGGGCTTTGGAAAACCCAACAGAGCCCCAGACTGACTGACTGGCTAATAGAAATGGATAACATTTTCTGCATGGAGGATCTTACTGCTGAGATCACAGGATCTAAAGAGAAATTTCTGCAGGTGTGGGGTCGGTGGATTTTGTTCAAAGATTCCCCTACATTCTCAGACTCCTTTGGAGAAGGTTGCTTGTAGTCAGATACCAAATCCCTTTTCTTTCCTCAACTTCTTTTATCGACTTCTTCGCCTTCCATTTTGAGGTCCCTCCCCCCTTCTATTTTTTTTTTCTTTTCCTTCCCTATTCCTTCATGTGTCACGTGTCACATTACGTCTCCACTCCTTTTCACTTTTCTATAATGCTCTTATGGCCGCTTTACACGTCCCGATATTGTATACAACGGCACGAGAGCGCGCACTTTTTTGGCTGAAATCCAAGATCGCATAGGAGCTGTCACACAGGGAGATATTGGCAGGCAACACAACTGCGATGTATACGCCTCCTTGTACGAGTGACCCAGGGAACAACCATTTAACATGGGAGTGAATAGGGAAAGTTGCTCTCCAAGTCGTTGTTGGGCTGTCACACAGAACGATCCTGCCAGATCGTCCATCCAATATCGGGCAGTTAGAGAGCCTACTCATTTCTCCCCCGATATCGTTTTGGCATCGTTCTTGCATCGAATTGCACATTCACACCACACAACGCACGAATGATATCGGCGCCAACACACAAACCACGTGACTTTTTATCGAAATTGGATGACGATATCGGGACGTGTAAAGCGGCCATTAGGCTGGCTTCACACTGCAGTTTTTCACTGATCAGTGTCCATCAGTGTTTGGGTGCCAAAACCAGGAGTGTCTCCAAAACTCAGAACAGGTGTCAATCTTTCAATTATAGTTTTTCTCTGCAAGTTCCTTTCCTGGTTCCTCTCCTGGTTTTGGCACCCAAACACTGATGGACACTGATCAGTGAAAAACTGCAGTGTGAAGCCAGCCTTAAGCTTTACTGAAACCTGTTGAACCAAGTATGTATGTCGAGTGTATACCACCAAATGCACTCTTTAGTTTACTTAATTCCCTTTACCAGATATGTTCTTATCCAGAATGCTGGATTGTTTTGTCGTACTTCGTATTGCATACCACGGTTTGATTCCGTGTCAGAGGAGAGTTAACAGTCAGCAGTAATTATTGATGCTCCTGTGGCTTTTCTCCTCTTATTTTCTCTTTTATAATCACCCCTCTTTTCTTTTCCTTTTTTCTCACCTTCTATTCTTTTGGGCAAAGTTATTTTTTCGTTTGTGCACATAACAAACCTAAGAAGAAGTAGGATTCTTGTATGTACTGTTATTTGTATACCCTCCTTTTACTTTATTCTTATATATAGTGATGGGCGAGTCCTAAATTACTCGGAATCGCTTGACTCTAGCGAGTCCGAGCCCGGGACTCGCTACTCATTGCGAGTCTAGCGAGTCCAATGTTAATGAATGGGGAAGCGAGTAATAGCGAGTAACGTGCGATTTACAAATCGCAGATGTCTCGGAAAGCGCTCGCATTGCTGTTTTGGAAACCCCACTGGCAACAGTTTTTTGCTGCTGTGTCCGTGTCTGTCGTTTTTATCCAAATTATATGATAACAAGAGAACAAGAGACAGGGTTTAATAGGGATATTGTCCCATCCCTATCTGTAACGTGTGTTTTATAGACACTAGGTGTGGGAGAACACTTTTTTGTTATTTTAACAAATATTTATTAAAGGTTATATTTTAAAAGTGCACCTTAAGTAAGAAATGTGTCCGTGTCTGTGTAGCAGCACACTAGTCCCTGCAAAAATTATTAAGTGCGCACAAGTAGTCGCACAAGTAGGTGGCGTACGTGCTATTTCAGCTAGGAGAGCAGCAACGCACTGGTCTGCCACAGAGAAAATAAAGCTGAAGGGGTTATTATGACCCAAAATCTATCAGGTTCACAAAAATAGGAAATAGTACCTCCGCTATTAGGACAGCTGAGTGAGTAAGCTAAGCTATGAGGTCGGTCCTGTGTGCACTGTAAGGCTGCTCCTCCCTGCCTGCCTGCCTGCCTACAGTCCTCTACACAGTACTCCTCTGTCCTCCTGGTAGCTCTCACAAGAGCTGTTTGGGTTAAATATAAGGAATCTTTTTAGTTTCCCTACACTGACTGACACTCCCTATGATCTTCTCCAGCATCTACCTCAACCTGCTCTAGCTCAGATCTTCACAGGAATGTGCCCAAAATGGCGGTGGCAAGGCTTATATACAGCCTCACCTTTCATACATGACATAGGCATCACGATGGACAGAAGCCAATCATAGTCCTGCCACAACCAACATGGCTGTGCCATTACTGAATATGCTTGTCCATCTTCACAAGTTTTCTGACCTAACACGCTAGGCTGTCTCAGAAGCTTTGTCGGAACATAACAGATTCTGTATTCGTGAGTCCCGAATACAGTATACAGGACTCGGATTCGTAGACTCGCTCAGACTCGCTGCTGACAGCGGGTATCCGTGAAGTGGTGCGATTGTTTAAACGATTTGGGGAGATTCAAGCTACATAGTGATGTGATATAGCGAGTCTAGCGAGTGAGAAAAAGTAAACTCTGACAAAACTAGGATTGCCATTGACTTGCATTGGACTCGTTACTGTGCGAGTAATCGCTGGGAAACTCGCAGAGTACCGAGTCATGCGAGTCCGTTACTACTCGCCGAGTAACGAGTCCTAGCGAGTAGACTCGCCCATCCCTACTTATATACTGTTCTTTACAAGACAAAATTGTATGCATATTGCAACAGATATGTACCGTTCTTAATTGGTTTTCCCTTATCTTTAAACTTTAATAAACTTTGATTATACTAAAAAGTTACCATATATACTCGAGAGTAAGCTGAGTTTTTTCAGCACAGTTTTTGTGCTGAAAAGTGCCCCCCTTGGCTTATACTCGTGTCACTGATCAGTGTCAGGTGGGGCGGAGAAGGCGGTGAGCGGGAGGGGGGCTGTAGAAGGAGCGGGAGGTCACGTGATTCTGCTCATTAGTGTAATGTAATATGCACTGCATCCCCCTGTCCATAACGGGTGGGGGGAGCGGTGCACATTACATTACACTACACTAAGTGTACACCCCCCATCACAGTATGTGGGCCCCCTGCTGGCGCTCAAATAAAAAGAAGATTTAATTCTCCCTCCGACACTTCTCTGCAGGCTCCGTGGCATCCTCTGGTCTTCCAGCTTGTTGCCGCCAAATCTAATCATGTGACCGGAGCATCAGTGATGTCATCACTGCTGCACCAGGCACATGATTAGAAGCCGGAGACAACCAAGAAGACCCGGAGGATGCCACAGAGCCTGCAGAGAAGCGTCGGAGGGTGAGTTCAGTGGTTTATTATTTTATTGTGAGTGCCAGCATGGGGCCCATGTAGCAGTGATGGGGGCCCATGCATCAGTGATGGGGGCCCATGCATCAGTGATGGGGGCCCATGCAGCAGTGATGGGGGCCCATGTAGCAGTGATGGGGCCCATGTAGCAGTGATGGGACCCATGTAGCAGTGATGGGGCCCATGTAGCAGTGATGGGGCCCATGTACCAGCAATGGGAGCTCATGTACTAGTGATGGTGGCCCATGTACCAGTGATGGGGGCACATGTACTAGTGATGGGGGCCTATACTGTGATGGGGGTTATATACAGTAATGAGCTATATACCAGTGATGGGGGCTATATACCTGTGATAGGGAGGCATATACTGTGATAGGGGTGCTATATACCAGTGATGAAGGAGCTATATACCAGTGATGGGGCTAAATACCAGTGATGAGGGCTATATACTGTGATGGGGGGCTATATACAGTAATGAGGAGCTATATACCAGTAATGGGGGCTATATACCAGTAATGGGGGCTGTATACCAATGATGGGGGAATATATGTGATGGGGATGCTACATACCAGTGATGGGGCTATATTCTGTGATGGGGTGCTGTATACCATTGAGGTTGCTGCTATATGCCAGTGATGGGGGCACTATATGTCAGTGTTGTAATGCTATATGCCAGAGATGTGGGCGCTATATGCCAGAGTTGGGGGCTATATACCAGTGATGGGGGCTGTATACCAGTGATCGTGGCTATATACAGGGGCCATTCCCTCCCCCTGCCTCTCTGTGCTGTTTCTGCTGTGCAGGCTCTGCCCTCCTCCTCTCTGTCACTCATCCTGCCGCACACAGCATGCAAATCATTTGTCCTGCCCTGTTGTCTGAACAAAGTATAAACAGCACAGCAGGAGACGGCATGGAGAGGCAGAGGGGGAGGGAATAGCCCCCGTGAATCAAGCTCACTCCAGCCATAGGGAATGCCTTCATGGCTTCTAACGGTGAGTTTTCTTAAGGTTATACTTTGGGGTGCACACATACACATGGGGGACCCCTTCCCTAAATACAGCAGAAATGCAGGTTTAAATTAGCATAAAACCATGGCAAAAACTGAGCACAAAAACGCAGTGTGTGAACATAGCCTAAGACTCTGTGATGCAGTAAAATCGGTCTGTTTGTGGTGCTGAAAATTCTGCATCCATTTTTGGGAAAAAAAAAGCATCAAAAACTCATCACGTTTTATTTGCGATGTTTTTGCAAGCATTGTACACTACAATGACTGTGAATAAAGATAGGTTAACCCCTTTACCCCCAGGGGATTTTTCATTAGTCCTTCCTCTGCTTCCAAGAACTGTTAACGTTTTATTTTTCCGTCAATATAGACATATGAGAGGGTTTTGTTTTTTGTGGGACAAGTTGCACTTTTGACAGGGCCGTATTTGGCATTCTTGCTGCCCTAGACACTTTTACTTCTGCCGCCCCCTATTGATAAGTCAGACTATGGGGGTATGTGCATGCAACATCCTTTTAAGGTGGATCTGCTTTGTTACCCGCCTGAGAAAACCCTAAATAAACTCTAAAAAGACTGGCAAGATAGATGCCGGACGAATTATCAGATGTCTATATGTATGGAGGCATTAGTTAAACACGACCTAATTCAGATGGCTGCATTATCAGCCCAGCACAGTGAACCTATAATGATCATGTATTGCATCTAATCAAAGATTACAACATGTACATTGATAAAGAGCCAGAACTATTGTCAGTACACAACTACATAAGCAGAACCATTATCAGCAGAAAAATACATCACCACAACCACCATTAGTTCACTTGTTGTACATCACCAAATCCATCACAGGTACAACCATTAGTACATGAAAACATCACCAGAACCACAGTCTGTACATGTATACATCACCAGAACAATAATTACCATAGTACGGAAATTTTATGTAACTGCTACTCCCAGCATGTCCTTAATACTGTGTGCACGGCTACACCTACACTTGAAACGCATCAATTTCAGGCAACACTCACTCATACCAATGGATCGCTGTCAATTGAGACAGTGTGCTGGCTTTAATATGAAAATAAGGTGTAATGGTGCACCAAGGCACAGGCTATGTCAAAAGTGCAACAAAGCAACCTCATTTGCAAAAATATAAATATAAATAATATTATAATATAAACAAGAGAAGAATTTTAAACATTAAGCATAAATTGTATATGCCTGGTATGATTTTTACATGGGCTACATTCCCTAAATAAATGTTTGTGCCATTTATTTGGCATTTGGGGGGTGACAAACACTCTTTTAGGGGAACCTGTCAGGTTATCCATGCACACAAAACCACCAGCAGTTCTGTACACATATTTGTAATCCCTTCCTAATAGCTCCCTCATGTAGCAGCATACATAAACAGATCTATAGAAAAAGTATTTCTAAAGTCTGCTTATTACATGCAAATTAGGACTTTGGCTAGTTGACAGAATATACGAGGTCTGTGCCAGCACTATACGCTTTGTACCCCTCCCCTTTTCATTACTTTACCCCAACAGACGGCCCCCTTTTCCATTTTGCTCTCCTCCACATGTGGCCGCTTTTCCATACATCTTTTTCCCCCATGTGGCCCCTTTTTCATTCTGCTCTCCCTCCATGTTGTCCCTTTTTCATTTTGCACTCCCCCTTTTGTCCCCTTTCTCATTCTTGCACTCCCCCCATATGGCCCCTTTTTCATTCTGCTTTTCCCCTGTGTATTCCCTTGTTCATTCTGCTCCCCCCCATGTGGCCCTTTGTTTATTCTGTTTCCCCATGTGACCTCTTTTCATTTTGTTCTCCCCACATGTGGCCCCTTTTTTACTCTGCTCCCCCCATGTGGCTCCTTTTTCATTCTGTTCCCCCCCATTGGGCTCCTTTTTCATTCTGTACTCCCCAATGTGGCCCGTTTTTCATTCCATTCTCCCCCCATTTGGTCCCTTTTTCATACTCCTCTCCCCCCATGTGCCCCCTTTTTCTTTCTGTTCTCCCCCCATGTGGCCCATTTTCTATACTCTTACCCCATGTGGCCTTTTTTCATTCTGTTTTGCCTCCATGTGGCCCCTTTTTCATTCTGTTCCCCCCCTCCATGTGGCCCTTTTTCATTCTGTACTCCCCCCGCCCTCCATGTGGCCCATTTTTCATTCTGTTCCCCGCTCCACGTGGCCCCTTTTTCATTCTGTTCTCCCCCATGTGACCTCTTTTTCATACTGCTCACCCCCTTCATGTGGCCCCTTTTTCATTCTGTTCTTCCCCTCCATATGGCCTCTTTTTCATACTGCTCCCCCCCCATCCATGTGGCACCTTGTTCATTTTTGTAAATCAATTTTTATTGTAGTTTTGACAGAAAATAACAATATAAACAATGGACTCGAAGTCTCAAAATAAAGAAAATATAGGAAAGAATAAGAACAAAGGCAATATTGCTCATAGACCTATGTATATGGTATATAATCATCTTAGTCCTCCAACCACTTTGCGTAAATGTCGATTTGGATGATGTATTCAAATCCAATAAAAAAATAAATAAAAAGGATTGTCTCATCCGGCCTAAATTGAGTCCTTAGAGATATAAAAGTACAACAGTGATAATGCAAAAGTAATATACAAAAGTAATATACGACCTGTAGAGCACCCGAGTTATGGCATTCAACCGGGTATCTAGTTGTCCGGATGAGAGAATAGCCATCAGTATAGGTCAAGCAATTCAATATGTTCAGTAACATTATTTGGTTAATATGAAAGGGTGAGAGATGTAGACAAGGAAATAGGGAAGAGGTAAACATTGACCAAAGGAAGAGAGATGGCCAGTTGGAAAGAGATAAAGAGGGGGGTGGGTGGAGGAGAGTGAAGAAGATGGAAGGGGATGTCCGGAGAGCCACCATCACCAACTATCTCATTCAGCTGCTACTGTCTGAAATCCAGGCACTGAGGTCATGGGAGTCCCTAAACAGTATCCAGGGGGTCCATGTCTGGAAAAATTTATTAGAATCAGGTTTCATAGCAGTCATCTGGTTTATTAGGGCTTCCATCCTGTAGATGTCATTCATTTCGGCTATCAGCTCCTCATGAGAGGGGCAACGAGTCTGCCTCCAATACCTTGGAATAAGTTTTCTTGCAGCTGTTAGAAATTGTCGGAGCAGGTAACGCTTGAAGCCAGCAATTGAAAAAGTCGTCAGATTTAAAAGGGACAGTTCCGGGGTCGGAGCAAGCTGATTTGATGTCACTAGGTTATAAAGATCATATGTTTAACGCCAAAAACGTTGAATGAGCGGGCAAGACCACCAAATATGCAGGTATGACCAGGTTGGAACCAGGCGTCGGGTGGGATCTGGCAAGCCAGGAATAAATGTTGGAGTGAGCATATGCCAGTAAGTGTCAAAAAGTGGAATAGAGTCGAAGTTTCTCTGGGCTTGTTCAGGAATGAAAGTTGATGTGGGTCTAGTGGTAGGGCTTGATTGTAAAATACCGGGGTTAATGGTCCTGGAATTGTGGTTAGGTGAGATGGTACCTTGGAGCGTCTGATAAACAATTGCAAGTTTCGAGTGATTATAGGGAGGGCTCTGTTATTCGGGGTGCCTAGGGTCCAGATATTTGTTAAAGGGTTTGAACCACAATGGTAACATTCTGCGTCTACCCATCTCTTCTTTGTAGTAGTGTGAAATAGATCTAGTAAGCAGGAGCCTAATGCAGCGTAATGGTATAATTGAAAATCAGGCAGCTCAACTCCTCCTCCCCTCACTTGCCTTTTTAGGAGTGAGTAGGAAAGTCTTGGTCTGCTGTGTGACCAGATAAATTTTGTTATGGAGCTTTTAAGTCTAGAGAAAAAGGAGGCTGGTAGTAATAGATGGATCGTCTAAAAGAAAAAGAGCAGGCGTGGGAGGAGATCCATGCGGATAGTATTAATTCTGCCTAGCCATGTAAGCTGCAATTTGTGCCATCTGTGTAGGTCTGCATCTACAGATTTCAATAGAGCTGTATAATTAGTGCTGAATAGACGAGTAGGGTCTGCCGTCAATTTAATTCCTAAGTAGGTGAGGAAGTCCGATTTCCAGTTGAAGGGAAATGTGGCTCTTAGTGTCACAACTATGTCTCGCTGGAGGGAGAGATATAACATCTCGGATTTGCTCAAATTTATTTTGAAATTACTTAATTGACCGAATAGGTTCAGTTCAGAGATGGTGTTGGGGAGACTAATTAGAGGTTGGGTGATATATAAAATCATCTGCAAATAAGGCTAACTTATGTTCTCCCGAGGTGGTTTTGATACCATGGACAGATTCCTTATGGCAACAGCCAGAGTCTCCATCGTTAGGATATAAAGGATAGGAGATAGTGGGCATCCCTGTCGTGTGCCATTGCGTATAGTAAAGGGGTCAGACAATGATCCATTTACTCTAATGCGGGCGGATGGAAGTGTGTAAAGAGCACCCATCCTGGGCATCATGATCTCTTTAAGTCCCAGAGACTCAAGGACCTGGAACATGAAGTCCCAGTGCACCCTGTCAAACGCCTTCTCAGCATCAATCGACAGGATGCATATGGAAACCCTTTTACATCTGGCAACATCGACAAGGGCGACTGAACGGATGGTGTTGTCCCTGGCCTCGCACCCAGGGACAAATCCCACCTGGTTCGAATCCACCACCCCAGGAAGGTACGTACGCAGCCTATTAGCGATTAATTTGGCAAATAGTTTTAATTCTAGGTTTATTAGTGAAATGGGTGCACAACTAGTCAAGTCTTTGCCCGGTTTGGGTATGACGGTTATATTGGCTATAAGGGCTTATGGAGGGAATGAGCCTCCTGCAGAGACATGATTAAAGACCTCTAGGAGAATGGGATTCAGCAGATTAGCAAGGGTCTTGTAGAAGCCAGCTGAATAACCATCTGGCCCAGGGCGCTTACCAGGTTTTAATTCCTTGACAGAGTTTTGTGCGAGTTCTTCTATTGTAAAGTCTTTTTCTAAGTCTGGCAAGGAGGAGAGCTTGTGTCTCCTAAGACATTTTGCTATCTTTTCCCCGAGCTGTGTGCTAGGTAAATCATGAAAATAGCCCTTGATGTTATATAAGGAGGTGTAGAATTGTTGGAAACAGGATAATATGTCCTTAGTTTTGTGGACCTTGGAGCTTGTGCTGTCTTTTATGCAAGGGATATACAGTTAGGGCCAGAAATATTTGGACAGTGACACAAGTTTTGTTATTTTAGCTGTTTACAAAAACATGTTTAGAAATACAATTATATATATAATATGGGCTGAAAGTGCACACTCCCAGCTGCAATATGAGAGTTTCCACATCCAAATCGGAGAAAGGGTTTAGGAATCATAGCTTTGTAATGCATAGCCTCCTCTTTTTCAAGGGACCAAAAGTAATTGGACAATGGACTCTAAGGGCTGCAATTAACTCTGAAGGCGTCTCCCTCGTTAACCTGTAATCAATGAAGTAGTTAAAAGGTCAGGGGTGGATTCCAGGTGTGTGGTTTTGCATTTGGAAGCTGTTGCTGTGACCAGACAACATGCGGTCAAAGGAACTCTCAATTGAGGTGAAGCAGAACATTCTGAGGCTGAAAAAAAAGAAAAAATCCATCAGAGAGATAGCAGACATGCTTGGAGTAGCAAAATCAACAGTTGGGTACATTCTGAGAAAAAAGGAATTGACTGGTGAGCTTGGGAACTCTAAAAGGCCTGGGCGTCCACGGATGACAACAGTGGTGGATGATCGCCGCATACTTTATTTGGTGAAGAAGAACCCGTTCACAACATCAACTAAAGTCCAGAACATTCTCAGTGAAGTAGGTGTATCTGTCTCTAAGTCAACAGTAAAGAGAAGACTCCATGACAGTAAATACAAAGGGTTCACATCTAGATGCAAACCATTCATCAATTCCAAAAATAGACAGGCCAGAGTTAAATTTGCTGAAAAACACCTCAAGAAGCCAGCTCAGTTCTGGAAAAGTATTCTATGGACAGATGAGACAAAGATCAACCTGTACCAGAATGATGGGAAGAAAAAAGTTTGGAGAAGAAAGGGAACGGCACATGATCCAAGGCACACCACATCCTCTGTAAAACATGGTGGAGGCAACGTGATGGCATGGGCATGCATGGCTTTCAATGGCACTGGGTCACTTGTGTTTATTGATGACATAACAGCAGACAAGAGTAGCCGGATGAATTCTGAAGTGTACCGGGATATACTTTCAGCCCAGATTCAGCCAAATGCTGCAAAGTTGATTGGACGGCGCTTCATAGTACAGATGGACAATGACCCCAAGCATACAGCCAAAGCTACCCAGGAGTTCATGAGTGCAAAAAAGTGGAACATTCTGCAATGGCCAAGTCAATCACCAGATCTTAACCCAATTGAGCATGCATTTCACTTGCTCAAATCCAGACTTAAGACGGAAAGACCCACAAACAAGCAAGACCTGAAGGCTGCGGCTGTAAAGGCCTGGCAAAGCATTAAGAAGGAGGAAACCCAGCGTTTGGTGATGTCCATGGGTTCCAGACTTAAGGCAGTGATTGCCTCCAAAGGATTTGCAACAAACTATTGAAAATAAAAATATTTTGTTTGGGTTATGTTTATTTGTCCAATTACTTTTGACCTCCTAAAATGTGGAGTGTTTGTAAAGAAATGTGTACAATTCCTACATTTTCTATCAGATATTTTTGTTCAACCCTTCAAATTAAACTTTACAATCTGCACTTGAATTCTGTTGTAGAGGTTTCATTTCAAATCCAATGTGGTGGCATGCAGAGCCCAACTCGCGAAAATTGTGTCACTGTCCAAATATTTCTGGCTCTAACTGTAGGTGTGTGGATTGCGGGGATGCAGAGCTCTCGATAGAATTTTGCCACATCTGTTGCCCATTTTATAAAAACGTGCTTTAAGCTTGTCTCTGGCTGTTGCGATCCTTTTTATCTAATATAGAGAGGGTATGTCTAAGATTAGAGAGTTGGGCAAACTGTTGGGGGGTCAGGTATTGTTTATGTTGGGCCTCTATATGGGCTATTTGGGACAAGAGAGAGGCGATATCTGATGTCCTGGGCTTTTTTAGGCGGGAACTATGGGAGATAAGGACTCCTCTAAGGACACTCTTAAGTGCCTCCCATTTCATAGGTATTGATGTGGCGTCCAAGGAATGGTTCATCACAAAATTACTTATAAAATCTTTTAGGTTTTTTCAGGCATGTGGTATCTTGTAATAGATTTTCCAAATGTATAAAGAAAGGAGGCACTCACCCATGTGTAAAGTTGGTCTCAGGTTTCTTTATTCAGCCTTCCGGCATGAAGCAGGGTGCAGGTTGCAGGGGAGGGGGTGGTGGAGGTGCAGACAAAATAATAAACAAGATAAAAAAAAAAAATCAAAGAAAGAAAAGTTCCTGTGGGACAAAATGGATTATGAGGAGGGTCATGTTTTTAATTGGGGAAAATGTACAGACACCCCGAAAAAAGCCAGCAAGAAAAAAACAAATAAACACACCCCTAACAAAAATAAAAATCCAAAAAAACCTGGCACCCCTAAGAATACTCCTAAAAAACCCGATAAAGAGGATGGTGATGAACCAGCTGAGGCAAGCGCCTCTTCCCTCACACGAAGGTCAACTACAGGAGAACTTCTCCCTTTAGGAGGAGGACTAGGAGGGGGAGGGGGATACGGGAAGGGAGAGGACGAAGGGACAATACCGAGACCCGGCAAGAGGAAGCAAGTTTGTTGGAGAGATTGGTGAAAGAACCATTGAAGATTTTCAACCTCTCTACACATATTCTGGACTTTAACATGGTAACAGTACTGTAGCGAGGCTTGAACTTCTGCCTGCCCGAGCCCTTTCACTATGCTGACTTCCGTGCAGACCTGTTTAAGGCCACACAGAAGTTGTGTTTGTACAAGCACTACGAAATTCAAAAAAATCTTTCACAAAAAATAAACAGAGAGCATACATCCACAATCAAGATGTCTGGAGCATCTGCAGGGATAGGCCCATTAGGCTTTTTACAAGTAGTCAAACACAGCATGATTTACAGACCCTGCTAAGTCTGACAGAAAGTCAGACAATGACTGTGGACCAAGTCATGACCTCGAGAACGGCTTTCACCGGTGGCGTGAAATCCACTTTCATGCCACCGGGGAATGCCGGTGACAGCATTGACTTATTCACAGAACTGATGGATAAAGAGGTAAAGGCTCTTGTGTATCCTACATTGGGCAACAATTTACCTACAGGTGAATGGAAAGCCTTAAAGACTATGATGACATGGGATGATGTTATCTTTAGGCAGGCGGATAAGGGCGGCAGTGTAGTGATTTTACCTAGAGTAAGTTATATAGCAGAAGCTAATAAACAGCTGTTGAATGGCACCACCTATGCCCCCCTGCCTTCAGATCCCACTTTGACTTACCAGAAGAAATTGCGCTCTCTTCTGCGGTTTTACGTCGAGAAGAACGTAATTTCAACCCGGGATGCAGAAAAACTGTTTCCTGAATATCCAGTGTGCCCGCATTGGTACTATTTGCCTAAGATGCACAAGAGCACCACCGCTCCTCCTGGTCGCCCTATAGTATCGGATCTATAACGGAGGCACTCTCAAAATATGTGGATTGGTTCCTGAATCCTTTTCTAAGAACCATCCCTTCATTAGTGAAGGATTCATATGAATTTGTAGACTTCCTTGACCACATAGAATGGAGAGAAGGTTTTCACCTGGTCTCCATTGATGTAGAGAGTTTATATACTCGTATCCCACAAGTCCTAGGGGTTAATACCATCAGAAAAACCTTGGAATTGAACCAGGTACAAACAGAGGTGATTGAGTTCATTTGTGATTCATTTCAATTCATATTGCAACACAATGCTTGCTCCTTTATGGGAGACTGGTTTGTGCGGGTGGGTACCGCTATGGGTACACCGGCAGCATGTACGTTTGCCAACCTCTTCCTTGCAGATTATGAGAAAGAATATGTATTTTCGGTTTCTAACCCGTATATACGCAATATCAGACACTTCATTCGTTATGTCGACGACATTTTGATTATATGGGAGGGCAGCCAGGCAGATTTTACTACATTTGTTTCCTATTTGAACACCAATGCGTACAATATGTTCTTTACATCTCTTTTTGGGGGCATTTCCCTAGAGTTCCTCGATGTAAAGATTGAAGTGTCTGAGGGTAGAATCAAGAGGTCGGTACATAAGAAAAACACATCAACAAATGCATATTTACATTACGATAGCGCCCCACCCGCTGCACACCAAGACGTCTCTCCATTTTTGTCAGTTTCTCCACACGCGACGGTTAAACAACACTACAGAGGGTTTTGAGCAACAATCTGATGCCCTAGAACAGAATTTATTGGACAGGGGTTACCCAAGGAAGTTACTATGATCAGCTAGAGAAAGGGCAAGGACTTATGTTTCTGAGAAACAACAAAAGCTGCAAGAAAAAACTGGCCAAAATTCAACCCTTTTTTTTTCTTTAACTTTAAACATGGTCCGATGCATGGGAAAATAGCGGCAGCCATTAAAAAACATTGGCATATCGTGCAGAATGACCGCATTTTCTCTGGTAAATCACCAGAGGCGATTGTTACGTATCGGCGTTGCCACAATATTGGGAGATCTAATCGTAAAGAGGAGGATGAAAAAATCACCCACAAGAACCGACAACTGGCTTAGCACTAGACTGAGAGGCGGTAATTACAGATGCCAACACTGTAATTGGTGTAGGTTTCTCAAACCAGGCAAGCATTTGAATGTTGGTGGTGTTGCGCATACAATATCATCCAACATTCACTGCAGGACTACCTGGGTGGTCTATGTTATTTTCTGTACCTGTGGCCGTTTTTTACATAGGCAAGACGATTAAGCCCATGAACGTGAGGTTTAGGGAGCATTGCAACTCCATCAGAACAGGGAAAGGATCCCTGAGGCTGATAAATCACGTCAGAGATTGCCATGGAGGCGATTCAGGAGCCTTATCGTTCGCTGGCCTGGAAAACATCTTTCCTGCAGCTCGGGGAGGGGACAACCATAAACGGTTGCTCCAAGCAGAAGCGACATGGATCCTCAATACTGACGCCCATGGTATCCTCGGGCTCAATGATAAATTGGACCTAGCTGTTTTTTTGTAGTATTCTACACCATCACCTGATGTGCGGTTCTTATACTGCACCATCAGTGATCTTTTTTGTATTGATGGGTACAGCCATCCACAGAGTGTCGGCTGTCAAGGTCTTTTTCCAACTATCCGCTACTACTCTAGCACTATCCCTATATTTTTCCCCCTTTTTTCTGTGCCTGGTTTTGGTTTATCGACCCTCTCTTCCTCCCTATCCCTCTTTACTCTTCTTTTTCTTCTTCCACAAACTCCTTCTCATGTTCTTTAGCAGTGTTTCTATCTTGTTCCTCAAGACTCCGCACTTGTAAATATTAAGCCAATATTCTTTAAGCACGTATACTGGCTATTGTCATGTCTTTCACTTAATCTCAATGAAAAAAATTTGCTTATTAGTCCCCAGCTCAAGTAGTGATATTAAGTCATGCCTAGACCATAAGCAAAATATTGCAGGTCTGGTTAGGGGCAAGTGACAGCGCCACTTAGTTACCTTTCAGGCTATATTGAGTTCCTGCAGGGTTAACAGCTAGACAATAGGCGTGTGCCTTACGAGTGTTCGTAAAGCGCTGTGCCGTTTATGGTTGCATAGCAACTAGTTTTAAAGCTAATTCCATGCGGTAGTGTATGGTATCATAAAAGTGTCTGCTCATGTTCTTATTTGCAATCCTTGTTGTATAATTGTAACATTGTTTATGTGTTTTGTTCACTATGCACTTGCACTTTGTTATTCAATGCTGTGAGTATGAGGTCATTAAACTCCGCCTATATAGGAAGTGGAGTCTATGGCTGCATTGAGCAAAGATCAGTTGAAGGGTGATTACATCCGAAACAGTTACTGTTAAAAGTCTGCACCTCCACAACCACCCCCTCCCCTGCAACCTGCACCCTGCTTCATGCCGGAAGGCTGAATAAAGAAACCTGAGACCAACTTTACACATGGGTGAGTGCCTCCTTTCTTTATACATTTGGACTATGATCTAGTGCTGATACAGGCGAGCACCCCCATTGAATGACTGTCTGCTGCTATATTGGTATAAGGTGTCCAGTGCCCCAATTCATTCTTTTTGAAGTTTATGTAATAGATTTTCATTGAGACGCCATGTATACATGGGTCTAGAATTTTCCTGCATAGGGAGCGAAAAGTATATGGGGGCATAGTCTGACCATAAAATGTAGCCTATTTCAACTTCTACGTCTTTATCTAATAAGGAATGAGAAATAAGAAAATGGTCTACTCTGTTGTAGATAGAAAAAACAGGAGAATAGTATGAAAAGTCTTTGGTATCTGGATGGAGTATTCGCCATACATTTACCAAATGTAGAGTATCCCATTGTTGTCTAAGGTGGTGGAGAGATGGCGCAGATTGATAAGATTTACCTGAGGAGACGTCCAGATTTGGGTGCATTGGGTAGTTAAAATTCCCTCCAACAAATGATAGGGCACGATCCTGCGAACTCTTCGTTTCTTATGACAACCTGCTCCGAACCTTCTCTGACCACTGTTGGGAAAGTATAGGTTAGCAAGGATAAACATATGGGTAAGCCATGACACCTGCAGAAAAAGATAATGGCCCAAGTGATCTATCAGGGTTTTAAGAACGGTGAGTGTAAAAGATTTATGAAAGGCAGTTGTAACCCCTTTAGACTTTCCTAACGGGTGGGTACTATGGTACCAGACTGGGTAGTAACCTGAATCGCATTTTGGGGTTGCATCAAATTTAAAGTGGATCTCTTGGAGCAGTACTTTACATTTATGGGATGAATAAGTGATTTGTCTTCTTTTTCTGGTTGGTTTAGACCCTTGACGTTAAAAGAGCAGCTTTTCAGAGTACCCATGTATGATGTAACTTTGTAAAACGTCTATATAGTTGAAATTGGCAGCTCCCCGGACAGGGAGGGGGAAGGAGGTAAGTAGAGGAGAGAGGTGAGAAATCGAGGATATAGAAGTGCTTCGGTGTCAACATATAAGAGCTTTGATAACACATTGTTAACCTATTGAGGTGCAATTTAAGGATGGTAACAATGCTATCCTGCACTTGTAAGGTTGCGTGTCAGCCCAAGGGGGTGCAGCCCTGCCACTGGCCCCTCACACCACGCTATTCATAAGTATTAATATCTAAGCAGACTTATCAAATAATACTATTAGATCATATTTTTGGGGGAAGACATATAAGCAACAGTATGAACAATATGAACAATATAGGGTTCCCGTTGTAAAGTCACTATAGAATTTAAACTAGGCAGGTTGGGGATCCCTCCTCATTAATAAAAAGGACAAATGGAGCAAGAGGGACAACTCCCCAAGACTCCTAGAGAGGAGACATAATGGAGAAAAATCTCACAGTCCGAAATAGGATATGAGAGAAGAAGAAAAAAAAAAAGAAAACCAGTATCCGATGAGGCAGTTCAAGTGTTCCAAGTTCCTGGGGATGGGTATCTGGTGGTTCTCTCCCTTCGGATCCTTTGCCATCGGGGTGGTGGGTCAGGTAATTGCGGGAACCTAGGCCTGTCAGGCAGATTGATGGCCGATAAGTCAAGTGTCCAGGAAGTGTGGAAGGTCCTCTAGTCTTCTGAAGGGCACTGATTTCCCATCTCTGGTAGCTGTTGAAATGGGAAACCCCACCTGTACTGACTGTCTTTATTCCTTAGCTGGGCCAGCAAAGGTCTCGGGCCTCTTCGCTGCTGAAGTGTGCGTCTTGCTAAGTCCGGCATCAGCATGATGGGGGTGCCTATAAAGGAAATCTGAAAGACAAAAAGAAAAGGGGGTGCAATAGTGCAATATCACCTGTGAAATAGATTTCCTTAATTGTGGACCTGTGCCTACTAACCTTATAGTGTTGTGCGGTCCATGCACAACACTGGTGAGAAATGAAAAAGGTTTTAGGGGTCCTCCCCTCTATAGTGGCTCACACCGTTATCCTCTCCTTATGGTGGGCTGGGAGTCTCCTACCCCTCGACCTCCAGAGCTCCAGTGTTTGGCGGTTTTCCTAGGTGACGAAGGTCCTGCACTCTGCGACTGAGCTGCTCCTGCCATGCACTCTTGGAGATAGTGGAATGAATTAATATACAGCACGGTCTCTCGTGGGCGCTCAAATCACAGCGCGGACTCCGGTCCAGTTGAAAATCCTTTATTGGCAAAACCTCTTTCCCCACAACATGTTTCAACGGTCACACACCGTCTTCCTCAGGTAGAATGGAGGCTAAGTAAACATTACAACTTTATATAGGGCGGCCCAGAATCCCATTGGGCCAATAAGATTAGTATACACCTTTCTATTAGCCCATTAATCCCTAAAACCAGAGGTAACTGTGTAAACTAACCAAGATTCTAGTTTATATCTCAACACATCAACATATATTACAATAAATATATATATTTTGTAATATATGTTGATGTGTTGAGATATAAACTAGAATCTTGGTTAGTTTACACAGTTACCTCTGGTTTTAGGGATTAATGGGTTAATAAAAAGGTGTATACTAATCTTATTGGCCCAATGGACTTCTGGGCCGCCCTATATAAAGTTGTAATGTTTACTTAGCCTCCATTCCACCTGAGGAAGACGGTGTGTGACCATTGAAACATGTTGTGGGGAAGGAGGTTTTGCCAATAAAGGATTTTCAACTGGACCGGAGTCCGCGCTGTAATTTGAGCGCCCACGAGAGACCAAGCTGTATATTAATTCATAAAGGAAATCTGGCCTTTTTGCCTCGCTGCCGACATAATGGCTTCCTTGATATTGTAGAAATGAATTCTACATATAAAATCTCATGGTTTGGCCTCTGCTGAAGGCAGCAGGGCTAGGGCTCTGTGGACCCGGTCACGCTCAATGTGATCGTCCTGGTTGCCCTCAAGGACCTGATTAAACAACTGTTGAACTGTTTTGTTGAGATCCAAGGGTGACACATTCAGGCAGGCCCCGGATCCTTATATTATTCCGCCTGTTGTGGTTATCTAAATCTTCCTGGCCATATAAAGTTCTTCTATCTTATTTGTGTGTGATTCCAAGATCCTTCTATGGGCTTGTAGTTCCTCCAGCACCCCCTCCTGTGACTTTTCTACTTCCTCTGCTCTGGTAGTGAATTCAGCTCTGAGGGAGTTTTTTTTAGAAGAGCTTTCTATCCTATGGGCAAAGCGCTCTAAGTCCTTTTTTGTTGGTAGTAGTTTCATCTGAGCTCTTATTTCTGCTATAGTGCAATCAGTGGACATGCTCCCTCCCTCCTCCTTGTCGCTGTTCTCCTCTCCTTGTGTCTTCTGCAAATCGCTCCTCCTCGCCTCTCTCCCTCTGCGAGGCTCCAGCTTGGTGTGCTGCCAGCGCCATGTTTGGAGCTGGGCTTCCCGTCTGAGAGGCAGTTGTGGAGCGGAGGAAGCGGTCTAGGGACCCCTGCTCACCTGGATCCTCGGCACCCGCTCCTCTGGTAGGTCTCCTGGTCTTCCCCAAGCTTTTTACTGTTGCACTTCAGTTTAATGGCGGTGATCAGGGCTCAGTCGCGCTGAGCTGCAGCAGAAGACGTCCTACTCCGCCATAGGCAAGTCACGCCCCCCCACCTTGTTCATTTTGCTCCCCTCCTCCCCCCTCAATGCGGCCCCTTGTTCATTCTGCTCCCCCCTCCATTTGGCCACTTGTTTGCTCTGATCCCCCTCTATGTGGCCCCTTGTTCATTCTGCTTCCCCCTCCATGTGCCCCCCCAACAGGCTGTATGCAGTAGCTTTGGCACCATGGCGCTTTCCTCTTTGACTCTCTACACAGATGCTGATGCTGCGGAAGTCACGGCAGCATAGTCAGTGTATCTCATCATACTGTCAGGACCTCTCCTGCCATCAGCATATCGGGTCAGAGGCTGCTCTGCTCCACTGAACCCGGAAATGTCAGCTGCACGGAGAAATGTTGAATGCGGTGTCCCAGTATTCAGTGAATACTGGGACACTGCCTCCCACGCTGACGCCATCCCTCCACCGCAAACACTCAAGTTTCAATAGTCTGGGGAGGGGGGAAATGATTAAAAAAAAACTTTTAAGAACTCAACCCTTGCGCCGCCCCTCCCCCACGACTGTCTAGACACGTGCCTAGTGGTAAATACGGCCCTGACTTTCGACATCATTTATGTTACCATGTAATGTACTAGAAAATGGAAAAAAATTCCAAGTGTGATGAAATTACAAAAAAAAGTGTAATTACACGATTGTTGTTGTTTTTTTTTTTATTCATCATGTTCACTATATGGCAAAACTGACATGTTGGTATGATGCCTTAGGTCGGTACAAGTTAGTAGATATGACGCATGTATACTTTTACTGTTATCTAAGTGGTGAAAAGAAATTCATAAGTTTTTAAATTAAAAGAGAAAGGAAGCGCATATAGAGTAGTATTGCTATTATACAGGTCCCTCAGACCCCAAATGGTTAAACTCACCTGATGTAGTTGTGAGTGTCACAACTACAATAAAAGCACACAGGAGGTCGCTGCAGGCTCCCAGCTGAGAACTGAAGAATCCAGAAAAGAGTGATAAAGAGCTGGAATCAAATGCCGCGCTGACCACAAGGATAAACACAGAGTAAATCACCCACTCTGTTTATTTTGCCCAAAATAAACAGAGTGGGTGATTTACTCTGTGTTTATCCTTGTGGACAGCCGGCATTTGATTCCAGCTCTTTATCACTCTTTTCTGGATTCATAAGTTGAATAGAATTGTGCTTTAGTTGCCATTTTCTGTGACCCATAGTGTTCTCATTTGGGATCTGGGGCTGTGTGGCGGCTCATTTTTTGTGTCTTGAGCTGATGTTTGTAGTGATATCTTTTTTGGGTAGATGCAATATTTTGGAGCTATATACCAGTGATGGGGCTAAATACCAGTGATGAGGGCTATATACTGTGATGGGGGGCTATATACAGTAATGAGGAGCTATATACCAGTAATGGGGGCTATATACCAGTAATGGGGGCTGTATACCAATGATGGGGGAATATATGTGATGGGGATGCTACATACCAGTGATGGGGCTATATTCTGTGATGGGGTGCTGTATACCATTGAGGTTGCTGCTATATGCCAGTGATGGGGGCACTATATGTCAGTGTTGTAATGCTATATGCCAGAGATGTGGGCGCTATATGCCAGAGTTGGGGGCTATATACCAGTGATGGGGGCTGTATACCAGTGATCGTGGCTATATACAGGGGCCATTCCCTCCCCCTGCCTCTCTGTGCTGTTTCTGCTGTGCAGGCTCTGCCCTCCTCCTCTCTGTCACTCATCCTGCCGCACACAGCATGCAAATCATTTGTCCTGCCCTGTTGTCTGAACAAAGTATAAACAGCACAGCAGGAGACGGCATGGAGAGGCAGAGGGGGAGGGAATAGCCCCCGTGAATCAAGCTCACTCCAGCCATAGGGAATGCCTTCATGGCTTCTAACGGTGAGTTTTCTTAAGGTTATACTTTGGGGTGCACACATACACATGGGGGACCCCTTCCCTAAATACAGCAGAAATGCAGGTTTAAATTAGCATAAAACCATGGCAAAAACTGAGCACAAAAACGCAGTGTGTGAACATAGCCTAAGACTCTGTGATGCAGTAAAATCGGTCTGTTTGTGGTGCTGAAAATTCTGCATCCATTTTTGGGAAAAAAAAGCATCAAAAACTCATCACGTTTTATTTGCGATGTTTTTGCAAGCATTGTACACTACAATGACTGTGAATAAAGATAGGTTAACCCCTTTACCCCCAGGGGATTTTTCATTAGTCCTTCCTCTGCTTCCAAGAACTGTTAACGTTTTATTTTTCCGTCAATATAGACATATGAGAGGGTTTGTTTTTTGTGGGACAAGTTGCACTTTTGACAGGGCCGTATTTGGCATTCTTGCTGCCCTAGACACTTTTACTTCTGCCGCCCCCTATTGATAAGTCAGACTATGGGGGTATGTGCATGCAACATCCTTTTAAGGTGGATCTGCTTTGTTACCCGCCTGAGAAAACCCTAAATAAACTCTAAAAAGACTGGCAAGATAGATGCCGGACGAATTATCAGATGTCTATATGTATGGAGGCATTAGTTAAACACGACCTAATTCAGATGGCTGCATTATCAGCCCAGCACAGTGAACCTATAATGATCATGTATTGCATCTAATCAAAGATTACAACATGTACATTGATAAAGAGCCAGAACTATTGTCAGTACACAACTACATAAGCAGAACCATTATCAGCAGAAAAATACATCACCACAACCACCATTAGTTCACTTGTTGTACATCACCAAATCCATCACAGGTACAACCATTAGTACATGAAAACATCACCAGAACCACAGTCTGTACATGTATACATCACCAGAACAATAATTACCATAGTACGGAAATTTTATGTAACTGCTACTCCCAGCATGTCCTTAATACTGTGTGCACGGCTACACCTACACTTGAAACGCATCAATTTCAGGCAACACTCACTCATACCAATGGATCGCTGTCAATTGAGACAGTGTGCTGGCTTTAATATGAAAATAAGGTGTAATGGTGCACCAAGGCACAGGCTATGTCAAAAGTGCAACAAAGCAACCTCATTTGCAAAAATATAAATATAAATAATATTATAATATAAACAAGAGAAGAATTTTAAACATTAAGCATAAATTGTATATGCCTGGTATGATTTTTACATGGGCTACATTCCCTAAATAAATGTTTGTGCCATTTATTTGGCATTTGGGGGTGACAAACACTCTTTTAGGGGAACCTGTCAGGTTATCCATGCACACAAAACCACCAGCAGTTCTGTACACATATTTGTAATCCCTTCCTAATAGCTCCCTCATGTAGCAGCATACATAAACAGATCTATAGAAAAAGTATTTCTAAAGTCTGCTTATTACATGCAAATTAGGACTTTGGCTAGTTGACAGAATATACGAGGTCTGTGCCAGCACTATACGCTTTGTACCCCTCCCCTTTTCATTACTTTACCCCAACAGACGGCCCCCTTTTCCATTTTGCTCTCCTCCACATGTGGCCGCTTTTCCATACATCTTTTTCCCCCATGTGGCCCCTTTTTCATTCTGCTCTCCCTCCATGTTGTCCCTTTTTCATTTTGCACTCCCCCTTTTGTCCCCTTTCTCATTCTTGCACTCCCCCCATATGGCCCCTTTTTCATTCTGCTTTTCCCCTGTGTATTCCCTTGTTCATTCTGCTCCCCCCCATGTGGCCCTTTGTTTATTCTGTTTCCCCATGTGACCTCTTTTCATTTTGTTCTCCCCACATGTGGCCCCTTTTTTACTCTGCTCCCCCCATGTGGCTCCTTTTTCATTCTGTTCCCCCCATTGGGCTCCTTTTTCATTCTGTACTCCCCAATGTGGCCCGTTTTTCATTCCATTCTCCCCCCATTTGGTCCCTTTTTCATACTCCTCTCCCCCCATGTGCCCCCTTTTTCTTTCTGTTCTCCCCCCATGTGGCCCATTTTCTATACTCTTACCCCATGTGGCCTTTTTTCATTCTGTTTTGCCTCCATGTGGCCCCTTTTTCATTCTGTTCCCCCCCTCCATGTGGCCCTTTTTCATTCTGTACTCCCCCGCCCTCCATGTGGCCCATTTTTCATTCTGTTCCCCGCTCCACGTGGCCCCTTTTTCATTCTGTTCTCCCCCATGTGACCTCTTTTTCATACTGCTCACCCCCTTCATGTGGCCCCTTTTTCATTCTGTTCTTCCCCTCCATATGGCCTCTTTTTCATACTGCTCCCCCCCCATCCATGTGGCACCTTGTTCATTTTTGTAAATCAATTTTTATTGTAGTTTTGACAGAAAATAACAATATAAACAATGGACTCGAAGTCTCAAAATAAAGAAAATATAGGAAAGAATAAGAACAAAGGCAATATTGCTCATAGACCTATGTATATGGTATATAATCATCTTAGTCCTCCAACCACTTTGCGTAAATGTCGATTTGGATGATGTATTCAAATCCAATAAAAAAATAAATAAAAAGGATTGTCTCATCCGGCCTAAATTGAGTCCTTAGAGATATAAAAGTACAACAGTGATAATGCAAAAGTAATATACAAAAGTAATATACGACCTGTAGAGCACCCGAGTTATGGCATTCAACCGGGTATCTAGTTGTCCGGATGAGAGAATAGCCATCAGTATAGGTCAAGCAATTCAATATGTTCAGTAACATTATTTGGTTAATATGAAAGGGTGAGAGATGTAGACAAGGAAATAGGGAAGAGGTAAACATTGACCAAAGGAAGAGAGATGGCCAGTTGGAAAGAGATAAAGAGGGGGGTGGGTGGAGGAGAGTGAAGAAGATGGAAGGGGATGTCCGGAGAGCCACCATCACCAACTATCTCATTCAGCTGCTACTGTCTGAAATCCAGGCACTGAGGTCATGGGAGTCCCTAAACAGTATCCAGGGGGTCCATGTCTGGAAAAATTTATTAGAATCAGGTTTCATAGCAGTCATCTGGTTTATTAGGGCTTCCATCCTGTAGATGTCATTCATTTCGGCTATCAGCTCCTCATGAGAGGGGCAACGAGTCTGCCTCCAATACCTTGGAATAAGTTTTCTTGCAGCTGTTAGAAATTGTCGGAGCAGGTAACGCTTGAAGCCAGCAATGAAAAAGTCGTCAGATTTAAAAGGGACAGTTCCGGGGTCGGAGCAAGCTGATTTGATGTCACTAGGTTATAAAGATCATATGTTTAACGCCAAAAACGTTGAATGAGCGGGCAAGACCACCAAATATGCAGGTATGACCAGGTTGGAACCAGGCGTCGGGTGGGATCTGGCAAGCCAGGAATAAATGTTGGAGTGAGCATATGCCAGTAAGTGTCAAAAAGTGGAATAGAGTCGAAGTTTCTCTGGGCTTGTTCAGGAATGAAAGTTGATGTGGGTCTAGTGGTAGGGCTTGATTGTAAAATACCGGGGTTAATGGTCCTGGAATTGTGGTTAGGTGAGATGGTACCTTGGAGCGTCTGATAAACAATTGCAAGTTTCGAGTGATTATAGGGAGGGCTCTGTTATTCGGGGTGCCTAGGGTCCAGATATTTGTTAAAGGGTTTGAACCACAATGGTAACATTCTGCGTCTACCCATCTCTTCTTTGTAGTAGTGTGAAATAGATCTAGTAAGCAGGAGCCTAATGCAGCGTAATGGTATAATTGAAAATCAGGCAGCTCAACTCCTCCTCCCCTCACTTGCCTTTTTAGGAGTGAGTAGGAAAGTCTTGGTCTGCTGTGTGACCAGATAAATTTTGTTATGGAGCTTTTAAGTCTAGAGAAAAAGGAGGCTGGTAGTAATAGATGGATCGTCTAAAAGAAAAAGAGAGGCGTGGGAGGAGATCCATGCGGATAGTATTAATTCTGCCTAGCCATGTAAGCTGCAATTTGTGCCATCTGTGTAGGTCTGCATCTACAGATTTCAATAGAGCTGTATAATTAGTGCTGAATAGACGAGTAGGGTCTGCCGTCAATTTAATTCCTAAGTAGGTGAGGAAGTCCGATTTCCAGTTGAAGGGAAATGTGGCTCTTAGTGTCACAACTATGTCTCGCTGGAGGGAGAGATATAACATCTCGGATTTGCTCAAATTTATTTTGAAATTACTTAATTGACCGAATAGGTTCAGTTCAGAGATGGTGTTGGGGAGACTAATTAGAGGTTGGGTGATATATAAAATCATCTGCAAATAAGGCTAACTTATGTTCTCCCGAGGTGGTTTTGATACCATGGACAGATTCCTTATGGCAACAGCCAGAGTCTCCATCGTTAGGATATAAAGGATAGGAGATAGTGGGCATCCCTGTCGTGTGCCATTGCGTATAGTAAAGGGGTCAGACAATGATCCATTTACTCTAATGCGGGCGGATGGAAGTGTGTAAAGAGCACCCATCCTGGGCATCATGATCTCTTTAAGTCCCAGAGACTCAAGGACCTGGAACATGAAGTCCCAGTGCACCCTGTCAAACGCCTTCTCAGCATCAATCGACAGGATGCATATGGAAACCCTTTTACATCTGGCAACATCGACAAGGGCGACTGAACGGATGGTGTTGTCCCTGGCCTCGCACCCAGGGACAAATCCCACCTGGTTCGAATCCACCACCCCAGGAAGGTACGTACGCAGCCTATTAGCGATTAATTTGGCAAATAGTTTTAATTCTAGGTTTATTAGTGAAATGGGTGCACAACTAGTCAAGTCTTTGCCCGGTTTGGGTATGACGGTTATATTGGCTATAAGGGCTTATGGAGGGAATGAGCCTCCTGCAGAGACATGATTAAAGACCTCTAGGAGAATGGGATTCAGCAGATTAGCAAGGGTCTTGTAGAAGCCAGCTGAATAACCATCTGGCCCAGGGCGCTTACCAGGTTTTAATTCCTTGACAGAGTTTTGTGCGAGTTCTTCTATTGTAAAGTCTTTTTCTAAGTCTGGCAAGGAGGAGAGCTTGTGTCTCCTAAGACATTTTGCTATCTTTTCCCCGAGCTGTGTGCTAGGTAAATCATGAAAATAGCCCTTGATGTTATATAAGGAGGTGTAGAATTGTTGGAAACAGGATAATATGTCCTTAGTTTTTGTGGACCTTGGAGCTTGTGCTGTCTTTTATGCAAGGGATATACAGTTAGGGCCAGAAATATTTGGACAGTGACACAAGTTTTGTTATTTTAGCTGTTTACAAAAACATGTTTAGAAATACAATTATATATATAATATGGGCTGAAAGTGCACACTCCCAGCTGCAATATGAGAGTTTCCACATCCAAATCGGAGAAAGGGTTTAGGAATCATAGCTTTGTAATGCATAGCCTCCTCTTTTTCAAGGGACCAAAAGTAATTGGACAATGGACTCTAAGGGCTGCAATTAACTCTGAAGGCGTCTCCCTCGTTAACCTGTAATCAATGAAGTAGTTAAAAGGTCAGGGGTGGATTCCAGGTGTGTGGTTTTGCATTTGGAAGCTGTTGCTGTGACCAGACAACATGCGGTCAAAGGAACTCTCAATTGAGGTGAAGCAGAACATTCTGAGGCTGAAAAAAAAGAAAAAATCCATCAGAGAGATAGCAGACATGCTTGGAGTAGCAAAATCAACAGTTGGGTACATTCTGAGAAAAAAGGAATTGACTGGTGAGCTTGGGAACTCTAAAAGGCCTGGGCGTCCACGGATGACAACAGTGGTGGATGATCGCCGCATACTTTATTTGGTGAAGAAGAACCCGTTCACAACATCAACTAAAGTCCAGAACATTCTCAGTGAAGTAGGTGTATCTGTCTCTAAGTCAACAGTAAAGAGAAGACTCCATGACAGTAAATACAAAGGGTTCACATCTAGATGCAAACCATTCATCAATTCCAAAAATAGACAGGCCAGAGTTAAATTTGCTGAAAAACACCTCAAGAAGCCAGCTCAGTTCTGGAAAAGTATTCTATGGACAGATGAGACAAAGATCAACCTGTACCAGAATGATGGGAAGAAAAAAGTTTGGAGAAGAAAGGGAACGGCACATGATCCAAGGCACACCACATCCTCTGTAAAACATGGTGGAGGCAACGTGATGGCATGGGCATGCATGGCTTTCAATGGCACTGGGTCACTTGTGTTTATTGATGACATAACAGCAGACAAGAGTAGCCGGATGAATTCTGAAGTGTACCGGGATATACTTTCAGCCCAGATTCAGCCAAATGCTGCAAAGTTGATTGGACGGCGCTTCATAGTACAGATGGACAATGACCCCAAGCATACAGCCAAAGCTACCCAGGAGTTCATGAGTGCAAAAAAGTGGAACATTCTGCAATGGCCAAGTCAATCACCAGATCTTAACCCAATTGAGCATGCATTTCACTTGCTCAAATCCAGACTTAAGACGGAAAGACCCACAAACAAGCAAGACCTGAAGGCTGCGGCTGTAAAGGCCTGGCAAAGCATTAAGAAGGAGGAAACCCAGCGTTTGGTGATGTCCATGGGTTCCAGACTTAAGGCAGTGATTGCCTCCAAAGGATTTGCAACAAACTATTGAAAATAAAATATTTTGTTTGGGTTATGTTTATTTGTCCAATTACTTTTGACCTCCTAAAATGTGGAGTGTTTGTAAAGAAATGTGTACAATTCCTACATTTTCTATCAGATATTTTTGTTCAACCCTTCAAATTAAACTTTACAATCTGCACTTGAATTCTGTTGTAGAGGTTTCATTTCAAATCCAATGTGGTGGCATGCAGAGCCCAACTCGCGAAAATTGTGTCACTGTCCAAATATTTCTGGCTCTAACTGTAGGTGTGTGGATTGCGGGGATGCAGAGCTCTCGATAGAATTTTGCCACATCTGTTGCCCATTTTATAAAAACGTGCTTTAAGCTTGTCTCTGGCTGTTGCGATCCTTTTTATCTAATATAGAGAGGGTATGTCTAAGATTAGAGAGTTGGGCAAACTGTTGGGGGGTCAGGTATTGTTTATGTTGGGCCTCTATATGGGCTATTTGGGACAAGAGAGAGGCGATATCTGATGTCCTGGGCTTTTTTAGGCGGGAACTATGGGAGATAAGGACTCCTCTAAGGACACTCTTAAGTGCCTCCCATTTCATAGGTATTGATGTGGCGTCCAAGGAATGGTTCATCACAAAATTACTTATAAAATCTTTTAGGTCTTTTCAGGCATGTGGTATCTTGTAATAGATTTTCCAAATGTATAAAGAAAGGAGGCACTCACCCATGTGTAAAGTTGGTCTCAGGTTTCTTTATTCAGCCTTCCGGCATGAAGCAGGGTGCAGGTTGCAGGGGAGGGGGTGGTGGAGGTGCAGACAAAATAATAAACAAGATAAAAAAAAAAAATCAAAGAAAGAAAAGTTCCTGTGGGACAAAATGGATTATGAGGAGGGTCATGTTTTTAATTGGGGAAAATGTACAGACACCCCGAAAAAAGCCAGCAAGAAAAAAACAAATAAACACACCCCTAACAAAAATAAAAATCCAAAAAAACCTGGCACCCCTAAGAATACTCCTAAAAAACCCGATAAAGAGGATGGTGATGAACCAGCTGAGGCAAGCGCCTCTTCCCTCACACGAAGGTCAACTACAGGAGAACTTCTCCCTTTAGGAGGAGGACTAGGAGGGGGAGGGGGATACGGGAAGGGAGAGGACGAAGGGACAATACCGAGACCCGGCAAGAGGAAGCAAGTTTGTTGGAGAGATTGGTGAAAGAACCATTGAAGATTTTCAACCTCTCTACACATATTCTGGACTTTAACATGGTAACAGTACTGTAGCGAGGCTTGAACTTCTGCCTGCCCGAGCCCTTTCACTATGCTGACTTCCGTGCAGACCTGTTTAAGGCCACACAGAAGTTGTGTTTGTACAAGCACTACGAAATTCAAAAAAATCTTTCACAAAAAATAAACAGAGAGCATACATCCACAATCAAGATGTCTGGAGCATCTGCAGGGATAGGCCCATTAGGCTTTTTACAAGTAGTCAAACACAGCATGATTTACAGACCCTGCTAAGTCTGACAGAAAGTCAGACAATGACTGTGGACCAAGTCATGACCTCGAGAACGGCTTTCACCGGTGGCGTGAAATCCACTTTCATGCCACCGGGGAATGCCGGTGACAGCATTGACTTATTCACAGAACTGATGGATAAAGAGGTAAAGGCTCTTGTGTATCCTACATTGGGCAACAATTTACCTACAGGTGAATGGAAAGCCTTAAAGACTATGATGACATGGGATGATGTTATCTTTAGGCAGGCGGATAAGGGCGGCAGTGTAGTGATTTTACCTAGAGTAAGTTATATAGCAGAAGCTAATAAACAGCTGTTGAATGGCACCACCTATGCCCCCCTGCCTTCAGATCCCACTTTGACTTACCAGAAGAAATTGCGCTCTCTTCTGCGGTTTTACGTCGAGAAGAACGTAATTTCAACCCGGGATGCAGAAAAACTGTTTCCTGAATATCCAGTGTGCCCGCATTGGTACTATTTGCCTAAGATGCACAAGAGCACCACCGCTCCTCCTGGTCGCCCTATAGTATCGGATCTATAACGGAGGCACTCTCAAAATATGTGGATTGGTTCCTGAATCCTTTTCTAAGAACCATCCCTTCATTAGTGAAGGATTCATATGAATTTGTAGACTTCCTTGACCACATAGAATGGAGAGAAGGTTTTCACCTGGTCTCCATTGATGTAGAGAGTTTATATACTCGTATCCCACAAGTCCTAGGGGTTAATACCATCAGAAAAACCTTGGAATTGAACCAGGTACAAACAGAGGTGATTGAGTTCATTTGTGATTCATTTCAATTCATATTGCAACACAATGCTTGCTCCTTTATGGGAGACTGGTTTGTGCGGGTGGGTACCGCTATGGGTAACACGGCAGCATGTACGTTTGCCAACCTCTTCCTTGCAGATTATGAGAAAGAATATGTATTTTCGGTTTCTAACCCGTATATACGCAATATCAGACACTTCATTCGTTATGTCGACGACATTTTGATTATATGGGAGGGCAGCCAGGCAGATTTTACTACATTTGTTTCCTATTTGAACACCAATGCGTACAATATGTTCTTTACATCTCTTTTTGGGGCATTTCCCTAGAGTTCCTCGATGTAAAGATTGAAGTGTCTGAGGGTAGAATCAAGAGGTCGGTACATAAGAAAAACACATCAACAAATGCATATTTACATTACGATAGCGCCACACCCGCTGCACACCAAGACGTCTCTCCATTTTTGTCAGTTTCTCCACACGCGACGGTTAAACAACACTACAGAGGGTTTTGAGCAACAATCTGATGCCCTAGAACAGAATTTATTGGACAGGGGTTACCCAAGGAAGTTACTATGATCAGCTAGAGAAAGGGCAAGGACTTATGTTTCTGAGAAACAACAAAAGCTGCAAGAAAAAACTGGCCAAAATTCAACCCTTTTTTTTTCTTTAACTTTAAACATGGTCCGATGCATGGGAAAATAGCGGCAGCCATTAAAAAACATTGGCATATCGTGCAGAATGACCGCATTTTCTCTGGTAAATCACCAGAGGCGATTGTTACGTATCGGCGTTGCCACAATATTGGGAGATCTAATCGTAAAGAGGAGGATGAAAAAATCACCCACAAGAACCGACAACTGGCTTAGCACTAGACTGAGAGGCGGTAATTACAGATGCCAACACTGTAATTGGTGTAGGTTTCTCAAACCAGGCAAGCATTTGAATGTTGGTGGTGTTGCGCATACAATATCATCCAACATTCACTGCAGGACTACCTGGGTGGTCTATGTTATTTTCTGTACCTGTGGCCGTTTTTACATAGGCAAGACGATTAAGCCCATGAACGTGAGGTTTAGGGAGCATTGCAACTCCATCAGAACAGGGAAAGGATCCCTGAGGCTGATAAATCACGTCAGAGATTGCCATGGAGGCGATTCAGGAGCCTTATCGTTCGCTGGCCTGGAAAACATCTTTCCTGCAGCTCGGGGAGGGGACAACCATAAACGGTTGCTCCAAGCAGAAGCGACATGGATCCTCAATACTGACGCCCATGGTATCCTCGGGCTCAATGATAAATTGGACCTAGCTGTTTTTTTGTAGTATTCTACACCATCACCTGATGTGCGGTTCTTATACTGCACCATCAGTGATCTTTTTTGTATTGATGGGTACAGCCATCCACAGAGTGTCGGCTGTCAAGGTCTTTTTCCAACTATCCGCTACTACTCTAGCACTATCCCTATATTTTTCCCCCTTTTTTCTGTGCCTGGTTTTGGTTTATCGACCCTCTCTTCCTCCCTATCCCTCTTTACTCTTCTTTTTCTTCTTCCACAAACTCCTTCTCATGTTCTTTAGCAGTGTTTCTATCTTGTTCCTCAAGACTCCGCACTTGTAAATATTAAGCCAATATTCTTTAAGCACGTATACTGGCTATTGTCATGTCTTTCACTTAATCTCAATGAAAAAAATTTGCTTATTAGTCCCCAGCTCAAGTAGTGATATTAAGTCATGCCTAGACCATAAGCAAAATATTGCAGGTCTGGTTAGGGGCAAGTGACAGCGCCACTTAGTTACCTTTCAGGCTATATTGAGTTCCTGCAGGGTTAACAGCTAGACAATAGGCGTGTGCCTTACGAGTGTTCGTAAAGCGCTGTGCCGTTTATGGTTGCATAGCAACTAGTTTTAAAGCTAATTCCATGCGGTAGTGTATGGTATCATAAAAGTGTCTGCTCATGTTCTTATTTGCAATCCTTGTTGTATAATTGTAACATTGTTTATGTGTTTTGTTCACTATGCACTTGCACTTTGTTATTCAATGCTGTGAGTATGAGGTCATTAAACTCCGCCTATATAGGAAGTGGAGTCTATGGCTGCATTGAGCAAAGATCAGTTGAAGGGTGATTACATCCGAAACAGTTACTGTTAAAAGTCTGCACCTCCACAACCACCCCCTCCCCTGCAACCTGCACCCTGCTTCATGCCGGAAGGCTGAATAAAGAAACCTGAGACCAACTTTACACATGGGTGAGTGCCTCCTTTCTTTATACATTTGGACTATGATCTAGTGCTGATACAGGCGAGCACCCCCATTGAATGACTGTCTGCTGCTATATTGGTATAAGGTGTCCAGTGCCCCAATTCATTCTTTTTGAAGTTTATGTAATAGATTTTCATTGAGACGCCATGTATACATGGGTCTAGAATTTTCCTGCATAGGGAGCGAAAAGTATATGGGGGCATAGTCTGACCATAAAATGTAGCCTATTTCAACTTCTACGTCTTTATCTAATAAGGAATGAGAAATAAGAAAATGGTCTACTCTGTTGTAGATAGAAAAAACAGGAGAATAGTATGAAAAGTCTTTGGTATCTGGATGGAGTATTCGCCATACATTTACCAAATGTAGAGTATCCCATTGTTGTCTAAGGTGGTGGAGAGATGGCGCAGATTGATAAGATTTACCTGAGGAGACGTCCAGATTTGGGTGCATTGGGTAGTTAAAATTCCCTCCAACAAATGATAGGGCACGATCCTGCGAACTCTTCGTTTCTTATGACAACCTGCTCCGAACCTTCTCTGACCACTGTTGGGAAAGTATAGGTTAGCAAGGATAAACATATGGGTAAGCCATGACACCTGCAGAAAAAGATAATGGCCCAAGTGATCTATCAGGGTTTTAAGAACGGTGAGTGTAAAAGATTTATGAAAGGCAGTTGTAACCCCTTTAGACTTTCCTAACGGGTGGGTACTATGGTACCAGACTGGGTAGTAACCTGAATCGCATTTTGGGGTTGCATCAAATTTAAAGTGGATCTCTTGGAGCAGTACTTTACATTTATGGGATGAATAAGTGATTTGTCTTCTTTTTCTGGTTGGTTTAGACCCTTGACGTTAAAAGAGCAGCTTTTCAGAGTACCCATGTATGATGTAACTTTGTAAAACGTCTATATAGTTGAAATTGGCAGCTCCCCGGACAGGGAGGGGGAAGGAGGTAAGTAGAGGAGAGAGGTGAGAAATCGAGGATATAGAAGTGCTTCGGTGTCAACATATAAGAGCTTTGATAACACATTGTTAACCTATTGAGGTGCAATTTAAGGATGGTAACAATGCTATCCTGCACTTGTAAGGTTGCGTGTCAGCCCAAGGGGGTGCAGCCCTGCCACTGGCCCCTCACACCACGCTATTCATAAGTATTAATATCTAAGCAGACTTATCAAATAATACTATTAGATCATATTTTTGGGGGAAGACATATAAGCAACAGTATGAACAATATGAACAATATAGGGTTCCCGTTGTAAAGTCACTATAGAATTTAAACTAGGCAGGTTGGGGATCCCTCCTCATTAATAAAAAGGACAAATGGAGCAAGAGGGACAACTCCCCAAGACTCCTAGAGAGGAGACATAATGGAGAAAAATCTCACAGTCCGAAATAGGATATGAGAGAAGAAGAAAAAAAAAAAGAAAACCAGTATCCGATGAGGCAGTTCAAGTGTTCCAAGTTCCTGGGGATGGGTATCTGGTGGTTCTCTCCCTTCGGATCCTTTGCCATCGGGTGGTGGGTCAGGTAATTGCGGGAACCTAGGCCTGTCAGGCAGATTGATGGCCGATAAGTCAAGTGTCCAGGAAGTGTGGAAGGTCCTCTAGTCTTCTGAAGGGCACTGATTTCCCATCTCTGGTAGCTGTTGAAATGGGAAACCCCACCTGTACTGACTGTCTTTATTCCTTAGCTGGGCCAGCAAAGGTCTCGGGCCTCTTCGCTGCTGAAGTGTGCGTCTTGCTAAGTCCGGCATCAGCATGATGGGGGTGCCTATAAAGGAAATCTGAAAGACAAAAAGAAAAGGGGGTGCAATAGTGCAATATCACCTGTGAAATAGATTTCCTTAATTGTGGACCTGTGCCTACTAACCTTATAGTGTTGTGCGGTCCATGCACAACACTGGTGAGAAATGAAAAAGGTTTTAGGGGTCCTCCCCTCTATAGTGGCTCACACCGTTATCCTCTCCTTATGGTGGGCTGGGAGTCTCCTACCCCTCGACCTCCAGAGCTCCAGTGTTTGGCGGTTTCCTAGGTGACGAAGGTCCTGCACTCTGCGACTGAGCTGCTCCTGCCATGCACTCTTGGAGATAGTGGAATGAATTAATATACAGCACGGTCTCTCGTGGGCGCTCAAATCACAGCGCGGACTCCGGTCCAGTTGAAAATCCTTTATTGGCAAAACCTCTTTCCCCACAACATGTTTCAACGGTCACACACCGTCTTCCTCAGGTAGAATGGAGGCTAAGTAAACATTACAACTTTATATAGGGCGGCCCAGAATCCCATTGGGCCAATAAGATTAGTATACACCTTTCTATTAGCCCATTAATCCCTAAAACCAGAGGTAACTGTGTAAACTAACCAAGATTCTAGTTTATATCTCAACACATCAACATATATTACAATAAATATATATATTTTGTAATATATGTTGATGTGTTGAGATATAAACTAGAATCTTGGTTAGTTTACACAGTTACCTCTGGTTTTAGGGATTAATGGGTTAATAAAAAGGTGTATACTAATCTTATTGGCCCAATGGACTTCTGGGCCGCCCTATATAAAGTTGTAATGTTTACTTAGCCTCCATTCCACCTGAGGAAGACGGTGTGTGACCATTGAAACATGTTGTGGGGAAGGAGGTTTTGCCAATAAAGGATTTTCAACTGGACCGGAGTCCGCGCTGTAATTTGAGCGCCCACGAGAGACCAAGCTGTATATTAATTCATAAAGGAAATCTGGCCTTTTTGCCTCGCTGCCGACATAATGGCTTCCTTGATATTGTAGAAATGAATTCTACATATAAAATCTCATGGTTTGGCCTCTGCTGAAGGCAGCAGGGCTAGGGCTCTGTGGACCCGGTCACGCTCAATGTGATCGTCCTGGTTGCCCTCAAGGACCTGATTAAACAACTGTTGAACTGTTTTGTTGAGATCCAAGGGTGACACATTCAGGCAGGCCCCGGATCCTTATATTATTCCGCCTGTTGTGGTTATCTAAATCTTCCTGGCCATATAAAGTTCTTCTATCTTATTTGTGTGTGATTCCAAGATCCTTCTATGGGCTTGTAGTTCCTCCAGCACCCCCTCCTGTGACTTTTCTACTTCCTCTGCTCTGGTAGTGAATTCAGCTCTGAGGGAGTTTTTTTTAGAAGAGCTTTCTATCCTATGGGCAAAGCGCTCTAAGTCCTTTTTTGTTGGTAGTAGTTTCATCTGAGCTCTTATTTCTGCTATAGTGCAATCAGTGGACATGCTCCCTCCCTCCTCCTTGTCGCTGTTCTCCTCTCCTTGTGTCTTCTGCAAATCGCTCCTCCTCGCCTCTCTCCCTCTGCGAGGCTCCAGCTTGGTGTGCTGCCAGCGCCATGTTTGGAGCTGGGCTTCCCGTCTGAGAGGCAGTTGTGGAGCGGAGGAAGCGGTCTAGGGACCCCTGCTCACCTGGATCCTCGGCACCCGCTCCTCTGGTAGGTCTCCTGGTCTTCCCCAAGCTTTTTACTGTTGCACTTCAGTTTAATGGCGGTGATCAGGGCTCAGTCGCGCTGAGCTGCAGCAGAAGACGTCCTACTCCGCCATAGGCAAGTCACGCCCCCCCACCTTGTTCATTTTGCTCCCCTCCTCCCCCCTCAATGCGGCCCCTTGTTCATTCTGCTCCCCCCTCCATTTGGCCACTTGTTTGCTCTGATCCCCCCTCTATGTGGCCCCTTGTTCATTCTGCTTCCCCCTCCATGTGCCCCCCCAACAGGCTGTATGCAGTAGCTTTGGCACCATGGCGCTTTCCTCTTTGACTCTCTACACAGATGCTGATGCTGCGGAAGTCACGGCAGCATAGTCAGTGTATCTCATCATACTGTCAGGACCTCTCCTGCCATCAGCATATCGGGTCAGAGGCTGCTCTGCTCCACTGAACCCGGAAATGTCAGCTGCACGGAGAAATGTTGAATGCGGTGTCCCAGTATTCAGTGAATACTGGGACACTGCCTCCCACGCTGACGCCATCCCTCCACCGCAAACACTCAAGTTTCAATAGTCTGGGGAGGGGGGAAATGATTAAAAAAAAACTTTTAAGAACTCAACCCTTGCGCCGCCCCTCCCCCACGACCTGTCTAGACACGTGCCTAGTGGTAAATACGGCCCTGACTTTCGACATCATTTATGTTACCATGTAATGTACTAGAAAATGGAAAAAAATTCCAAGTGTGATGAAATTACAAAAAAAAGTGTAATTACACGATTGTTGTTGTTTTTTTTTTATTCATCATGTTCACTATATGGCAAAACTGACATGTTGGTATGATGCCTTAGGTCGGTACAAGTTAGTAGATATGACGCATGTATACTTTTACTGTTATCTAAGTGGTGAAAAGAAATTCATAAGTTTTTAAATTAAAAGAGAAAGGAAGCGCATATAGAGTAGTATTGCTATTATACAGGTCCCTCAGACCCCAAATGGTTAAACTCACCTGATGTAGTTGTGAGTGTCACAACTACAATAAAAGCACACAGGAGGTCGCTGCAGGCTCCCAGCTGAGAACTGAAGAATCCAGAAAAGAGTGATAAAGAGCTGGAATCAAATGCCGCGCTGACCACAAGGATAAACACAGAGTAAATCACCCACTCTGTTTATTTTGCCCAAAATAAACAGAGTGGGTGATTTACTCTGTGTTTATCCTTGTGGACAGCCGGCATTTGATTCCAGCTCTTTATCACTCTTTTCTGGATTCATAAGTTGAATAGAATTGTGCTTTAGTTGCCATTTTCTGTGACCCATAGTGTTCTCATTTGGGATCTGGGGCTGTGTGGCGGCTCATTTTTTGTGTCTTGAGCTGATGTTTGTAGTGATATCTTTTTTGGGTAGATGCAATATTTTGATCGCCTGTCATTGCAATGTTGCGGCGACCATAAGAAACGTAATTATGGCATTTGAACTTTTATTTTCTGTTACATAGTGCACAGATCCGATTAATTGACTTTATATTTTGATAGATCTGGCATTTCCGAAAGCGGCAATAACAAACATATAGTATGTGTGTGTGTATCTAGAACCTGTGAAGAAAGGTGTGATTTGCCTGCACTATCTATATCATGTTTATGCTGCTCCTTAATCTGTAATCCATATATATATATATTCTACTTATATAATCCGCAGTTGGGAATTCGGGCACTGTAGCCGAATCCCAACATGCTTTGCGGGACTGCGAGTGATGACGCGCAGCGTCATCACGAGCCGCAGACCCGCACTACTGTAAAAAAAAAAAAAAAAAAAGTTAATGCTCACCTCTCCCCGAGCCCCCGCCGTCTCCTGGTGTCTTCCTCCAAGCCTCCGGTGGCTGCCGCAGGCTCCGAGTGTCTGCAGAGCTCTTCTACTGCAGTCAAGGACCTGTGGTGATGTCACAGTCACGTAACACCAGCTTACTCCATGGTAACCTGGTGTCACGTGACTGTGACATCACCGCAGGTCCTGAACTGCAATAGAACAGCTCTGCAGACACTGGGAGCCTGCGGCAGCCACCGGAAGCTTGGAGGAAGACGCCAGGAGACGGCGGGGGCTCGGGGAGAGGTGAGCATTAACTTTTTTTTTTTTTTTTAACCCCTGCCTTCCTGTTTGGAGACCTTTTACTGTACTGAGCATGCTCAGTACAGTAAATGTCTCCTCCAGCCTCACAGCCTCCCCATCCTCACTGCTTCCTCCAGCCTCAGTCTCCTCCAGCCTCACTGTCTCCTCCAGCCTCACAGCCTCCCCATCCTCACAGCCTCCTACAGCCTCCTCCAGCCTCACAGCCTCCCCATCCTCACAGCCTCCTCCAGCCTCACACCCTCCTCCAGCCTCACAGCCTCCCCATCCTCACAGCCTCCTCCAGCCTCACAGCCTCCTCCAGCTTCACAGCCTCCCCATCCTCACACCCTCCTCCAGCCTCACACCCTCCTCCAGCCTCACAGCCTCCTCCAGCCTCACAGCCTCCCCATCCTCTCTGCCTCCTCCAGCCTCACAGTCTCCTCCAGCCTCACAGTCTCCTCCAGCCTCACAGCCTCCTCCAGCCTCACAGCCTCCCCATCCTCACAGCCTCCTCCAGCCTCACAGCCTCCCCATCCTCACAGCCTCCTCCAGCCTCACAGCCTCCTCCAGCCTCACAGCCTCCCCAGCCTCACAGCCTCCTCCAGCCTCACAGCCTCCCCATCCTCACAGCCTCCTTCAGCCTCACAGCCTCCTCCAGCCTCACATCCTCCTCCAGCCTCACAGCCTCCCCATCCTCACAGCCTCCTCCAGCCTCACAGCCTCCTCCAGCCTCACACCCTCCTCCAGCCTCACACCCTCCTCCAGCCTCACAGCCTCCCCATCCTCACTGCCTCCTCCAGCCTCACAGTCTCCTCCAGCCTCACATCCTCCTCCAGCCTCACAGCCTCCCCAGCCTCACAGCCTCCTCCAGCCTCACAGCCTCCCCATCCTCACAGCCTCCTCCAGCCTCACAGCCTCCTCCAGCCTCACAGCCTCCCCATCCTCACAGCCTCCTACAGCCTCACAGCCTCCTCCAGCCTCACAGCCTCCTCCAGCCTCACAGCCTCCTCCAGCCTCACAGCATCCCCATCCTCACAGCCTCCTCCTGCCTCACATCCTCCTCCAGCCTCACAGCCTCACAGCCTCCTCCAGCCTCACAGCCTCCTCCAGCCTCACAGCCTCCCCATCCTCACAGCCTCCTCCAGCCTCACAGCCTCCTCCAGCCTCACAGCCTCCTCCAGCCTCACAGCCTCCCCATCCTCACAGCCTCCTCCAGCCTCACAGCCTCCTCCAGCCTCACAGCCTCCCCATCCTCACAGCCTCCTCCAGCCTCACATCCTCCTCCAGCTTCACATCCTCCTCCAGCCTCACAGCCTCCCCATTCTCACAGCCTCCTTCAGCCTCACAGCCTCCTCCAGCCTCACATCCTCCTCAAGCCTCACAGCCTCTCCATCCTCACAGCCTCCTACAGCCTCACAGCCTCCTCCAGCCTCACAGCCTCCTCCAGCCTCACAGCCTCCTCTAGCCTCACTGCCTCCTCCAGCCTCACTGCCTCCTCCAGCCTCACTGCTTCCTCCAGCCTCACAGCCTCCCCATCCTCACATCCTCCTCCAGCCTCACAGCCTCCTCCAGCCTCACATCCTCCTCCAGCCTCACAGCCTCCTCCAGCCTCACAGCCTCCCCATCCTCACAGCCTCCTCCAGCCTCACAGCCTCCTCCAGCCTCACATCCTCCTCCAGCCTCACAGCCTCCCCATCCTCACAGCCTCCTCCAGCCTCACAGCCTCCTCCAGCCTCACAGCCTCCTCCATCCTCACATCTTCCTCCAGCCTCACAGCCTCCCCATCCTCACAGCCTCCTCCAGCCTCACAGCCTCCTCCAGCCTCACAGCCTCCCCATCCTCACTGCCTCCTCCAGCCTCACAGTCTCCTCCAGCCTCACATCCTCCTCCAGCCTCATAGCCTCCCCATCCTCACAGCCTCCTCCAGCCTCACAGCCTCCTCCAGCCTCACAGCCTCCCCATCCTCACAGCCTCCTCCAGCCTCACAGCCTCCTCCAGCCTCACAGCCTCCCTATCCTCACAGCCTCCTACAGCCTCACAGCCTCCTCCAGCCTCACAGCATCCCCATCCTCACAGCCTCCTCCAGCCTCACATCCTCCTCCAGCCTCACAGCCTCCCCATCCTCACAGCCTCCTCCAGCCTCACAGCCTCCTCCAGCCTCTCACCCTCCTCCATCCTCAGCCGCACTACCTGACACCGCTGCCATCCTGCCAACCGTCGGCCCCGCTCCATCCCCACCGCCCTCGCGCCCTCCGCGAGGTCCATGCTGCCCGGATGCCGCCGGAGCCTTCTGCCCCTCGCCACTCTCTCACCGCTGGCCTCTCAATGTCGCCATGCTGGTGGAGTAGCGGTCTACGGGCTGTGGCCGGGTGCTGGGAGCCAGGGACGTCGTCCTGTGGCCGGCAACAGCCAATGGGAGTGAGCGGACCGTGTCAGCCTGCAAAGCCTGACATGCCCCGCTCACTCCCATTGCCTGCCCCTGCAAGCAGATTGGGCGCTGTGTTGTACACACAGGACGCCCATCCCATTGCCCAGGACTTGGCGTCCTAGACCAATCGGATGACCGTCCTGTCTTTACCACACACCGCCCAATCCGCTCCTTCCGCTCAGGTCACATGTGTGACCTGAGGGCAAGAACTGATCCCTCTCTGCATCACCCAACCCACCGCAGAGGACAATGCCGTGTGACTGGGGCTGCGATCAGCCCCAGCACGCAGCCACATCCTGCCGCCGAGCGGTGATGTCACCCCTCCAGCCGCATCTCTCCTCACCCCTCCAGCCAGACCTCTCCTCACCCCTCCAGCTGGACCTCTCCTCACCACTCCAGCCTCTGCTCTCCTCACCCCTCCAGCCTCTGCTCCTCTCACTCCTCCAGCCTCCCGCTACATCATACTCTGCTATCCACAGAGCCCCCTCTATACTCTGACACCCACAGAGCCGCCTGTATACTCTCCTACCCACACAGCCGCCTGTATACTCTGCTACCCACAGAGCTGCCTCTATACTCTGCTACCCACAGAGCCGCCTCTATACTCTGCTACCCACAGAGCCGCCTGTATACTCTGCTACCCACAGAGCTGCCTGTATACTCTCCTACCCACAGACCCGCCTGTATTCTCTGCTACCCACAGAGCCGTTTCTATATTCTGCTACCCACACAGCCGCCTCTATACTCTGCTACCCACAGAGCCTTCTCTATACTCTGCTACCCACAGAGCCGCCTGTATAATCTGCTAACCACAAACCCGCCTGTATACTCTGCTACCCACAGAGCCGCCTGTATACTTTTCTACCCAGAGAGCCGCCTGTATAATCTGCTACCCTCAGAGCAGTCTGTATACTCTGCTACCCACAGACCCGCCTGTATAGTCTGCTACCCACAGAGCCCCATGTATACTCTGCTAGCCACTCACCCGCCTGTATACACACAATTCATTTCACCGCGCTCCCGATGCAATTGCATCGGGCCTTTTTACTAGTAATGATATATATAATAGTTTTATTTTCAATAGGGTACAGGGGGTGAGTTGAAAGTTTATAGGTTTTTTTTCATATGTTTAAACTTTTTTTTCCCATTTTTTCCCTTGTTTTACACTGTCCCCTAGGGTGCCTCAGCACTGCAGTGCAGAGAGATGCTTCACCATCCCTCTGCACAGCACAAGTGATTAAATGGCATATATATATATATATACACTCTTGGTCGTGCGGGGGTTAAAAAAAACTTTGTAATTTCCTTTCCTTCTTCATTTTTGAAATGGTGAGTATGTATAAATAAGAGTATTTTAACTTAAAAACTTGTTTCTGTGTCTTTTTTTATTAATGAAGTATTTAATTTTGTGCAAAAAACTGTGTAGAGCTCTTCTGTATTTTCAATTGCCAGTGCAGTTAAACCATCTGGTAGATACTGGCTGCCAATCCTTGCTGCCTAGTGTTATCTGGAAGTTAAAAATACAGGTGAGCCCTTTTTTTTTAAAAAACTAAAACTGCCGTATTTTTGACTGCCACCCAAGGTGACCCAGGCAGCTGGGGGCTGGAATTGTCAGTGTGATGAGGCCCAAGCAGTCTGGACCCCCCACACTAAAAATTGAAGCTCGCAGCTGCCCCAGAATTGGCGCCTCCATGAGAGATGCCGAGATGCCAAAACTGGCGGTTACCCTTCTCTTCCAGCTGCCTTTGTGCCGGTTGCAGACTGGGTAATAAGGGGTTATTGTGAGCCGAGTGTGCTAGCTGACACCAAGCACTAGATTGATAATGTCAGGCCTATGTTAGACCCAGCCATTATCAATCTACAAGTAATAGTAATAACACAACACACAGAAAAATCATTTATGCAGAATAAAAGACAGATATCCCTGTTTCCCCTCTTTATTTCCCCCAAAACATACCCTCTGAAGATAATCCACAAGTGAGGTCTTTCGAAGGTCTGCAGCTCTGCTACATCCCTGTGAGCAGGCACATGACCGTGCACCAGGCTGATCCACGCCAGCTCTGTCCTCAGATAAACCCAACTCTGACATCACCCTGATCACAGCTGTCAATGTCTTAACGGTTCTCTCTCCCCCCTGCGATTTTCCCCCTGCACTCTTTCCCCTGTGTGCTCTTCCCCTGCGCGCTCTTTCCCCATGTGCTTTTTCCCTGTGCTCTCTTTCCCTATGCTCTTTCCCCGTGCACTCTTTCCCTGTGTGCTTTTTCCCCATGCCCTCTTTAGCCATGCGCTCTTTCCCCCTTGCATGCTCTATCCCCATGTGATCTTTCCCCCGTGTGCTTTTTTCCCTGTGTGCTTTTTTCCTCATGTGCTCTTTCTCTGTGTGCTCTTACCCCGTGTGGTCTTTCCCCCATGCTCTCTCCCCGTGCATTCTTTCGCCCCGTGCGATCTTTCACCCCGTGCGTTCTTTCACCCTGTACACTCTCTCGCTCCTACGCTCTTTTGCCGCTTGTACTCTTTCCCCCTTGCACTCTTTCCTCCTTGCGCTCTTTCCCCCTTGCGCTCTTTTCCCCTTGTGCTCTTTACCTCTTGCGCCCTCTCCCTCTTGCGCTCTATCCCATTGCGCCTTTTTTCCTCATGGGCGCTTTCCCCATGTGCACTTTCCCCCGTGCACGCTTTCCCCCGTGCGCGCTTTCCCTGTGCGCTGTTTCCCCCATGTGCTCTTTCCCAAAGTATGCTCTTTTCCCCGTGCACTCTTTCCTCTGTGTGCCCTTTCCCCGTGTGCTCTCTCCCGATGCGCTCACTCCCTGTGTGCTTTTTTTCCAATGCGCCCCTTCTCCCCTGTGCGCTTTTCCCCGTGTGCTCTTTCTCCTGGGTGCTTTTCCCCGTGCGCTCTATTCCGCGTTTGCTCTTTTCAAGTGCCCTTTTTTTTCTGTGCGCACTTTTTATCATTCACTATTTTTTTCCAATGGGGTCTTTTCCCTGTGCTCTCTTTCCCCCGTGTGCGCTTTCCACGTGCACTCTTTTTTCAAATGCGCTCTTCCCCCTGTGCGCTCTTTTCCTCATGCAATGTTTCTCCCATGCAATTTTTCTCCATGTGCTCTTTCCCCTGCGCGCTCTTTCCCCCGCACGCTCTTTCCCCATTCGCTCTTTCCCCATGCGCTCTTTCCCCCGTGTGCTGTCTCTCTTCCCCGTATGCTGTCTCTCTTCCCACTGTGCACTGTCATTTTTCTCCTGTGTGCTGTCTCTCTTCCCCCATGCGCTGTCTCTCTTCCCCATGTGCTGTCTCTCCCTGTGCGCTGTCTCTATTCCCCCTGTGTGCTGTCTCTTTTCCCCGTGCACTCACTCTCTTCCCATGTGCACTTGCTCTCTTCATTGTGCACTCTCTCTCTCTTCCCCATTCGCTCACTCTATCTTCCCCTGTGCGCTCGCTCTCTCTTCCTCTGTGCTCTCTCTCTCCCCCACCCCCCTGTGCACTCTCTCTCCCCCCCTGTGTACTCTCTCCCCATCTCTCTTTCCCCATCTCTCTCCCCGTCACTGTCCCCCATTTCTCTCTTACCCACGTCTGTCTCTCTCTCTCTCCCCATCTCTCTCCCCTGTCTCTACCCCCTGTGCAGTTTTTCCCCCACCTTCCCCCATGTTTTCTCCCCCTTTGCACATATAGAGCACCATTGACTACACACCTCTGCTATATCAGTTTACAGCGATATAGCAGATCTGTGTCATGGAGGCGAAATGCAGTAATTGCAGCCTGATAGTGTACTAATGATGTCAGGGTGTAATCACCGCTACCCGCTGTGTGTAAGTACTTCACTCCGGACCGCAGATCGAGCCTGGTGTCCTGGCAGCTGCTGTCACAGTTCGGGTCGCACTCAGCATACAGTGCTGACAGAAGGATCTGCCGCGTGCGGAGGTGCTGGGTTGGAGGAGCTGGATCGGAGGTGCCAGGGAGCTGAGGTGCCAGGGGTTGGAGGTTTGGGGTTGGAGGTCCGGAGGTCCGGAGTGAGTACACTCGGTGGGGAGCAGTGATTAGACCCTGACCAGGGGCGGATCTACCGTGGTGCAGCTGGTTTAGCTGCACCATGGCCCCAACCGGCTAGGGGGCCTCTCAAGCCTGCAGGGGGGCCCCCAGTCGACCCCTATGTCCCTGTGTCAGAGGAGAGGGGGCTAACTGACGGAAGCTTCCTGCTTCCCTCGGATGATCCCGCTCCTCCTCTCCTCTGCTGCCCCGGCTCCCAGGACTGCGCTGCCCGGCGCAGGTATAGACGCAGCAGCTATAGCGCACCCCCCCCAGCTCCTCGCCTACATCCACTAGCAAAAGCTGCTCGCCTACATCCACTTGCATACTTGCACCCTCACCCCCCCCCCCCCCCCGCTCCTCGCCTACATCCACTAGCACCTCACCATCAGCTGCTGCACCAGGGCCCTCTGGGCACAAGGTCCGCCACTGACCCTGATATCATTAGTATAATATCAGGCTGCATTTCTACGTCCAGATCACAGCTACGCTGTAGGAGATCTGTCTGATTGCCGCCTGTTAGGTTGTATGTACAGGGCCCCTGTATTTGTGGTGTGAAATTATGATGCTGAAGTTGGTTTCTTATTCGGCAGTTTCTTATTCGGCTATTTTTTATTTTCTGATTTTTTTCAGGTTTTTTCAATAAAAATATAACATTCTATGTATACAATAATATGCAGTATTGTGCCCTCTTGTGAATACACTTATAAACAAATAAAAAAAATTAGAAGACTACAACAAAAATGGGCATCAAAGTGGTCACTGAGATATGGTATTGAAGGGGTTAAATGGCTTTGGGCCACTGATCTAACACTTGATTTACATACCTAGTGATGCCACACATCAAATTCTTGTCTCTCCAGCCTGGCCCAAATGGGTTCTGGGCATCAAAACTGGCATCAAAGTGGGCAGAGAACCAATTTTCACACATTGGAAAAAGTAACAGCTGTTTTTAAGGGGTTAAATGGCTTTGGGCCACTGATCTAACACCTAATTTACATACCTACTGATACCCCACATCAGATTTATGTCACTCCAGCCTGGCCCAAATGGGTTCTGGGCATCAAAACTGGCATCAAAGTGGGCAAATTGATCATTTTCACAGATTTGAATAAGTAACAGCTGTTTTTAAGGGGTTAAATGGCTTTGGGCCACTGATCTAACACCTGATTTACATACTTAGTGTTGCCCCACATCAAATTTATGTCACTCCAGCCTGGCCTAAATGGGTTCTGGGCATCAAAACTGGCATCAAAGTGGGCAGAGGCCCACTTTTCACAGATTTGAATAAGTAACAGCTGTTTTTGAGGGGTTAAATGGCTTTGGGCCACTGATCTAACACATGATTTACATACCTAGTGATGCCCCACATCAAATTCATGTCACACCAACCTGTCCCAAATGGGTTCTGGGCATCAAAACTGGCATCAAAGTGGGCAAATTGACCAATTTCACAGATTTTAATAAGTAACAGCTGTTTTTAAGGGGTAAAATGGCTTTGGGCCACTGATTTCACAACATGAATACATACATAGTAATGCCCTGCATCAAACTCATGTCACTTCAGCCTAGGCCAAATTGGTTCCTGGCATCAGATCTGGCATCAAAGTGGGAAATTCGCCAATTTTCACAGATTTGAATGAGTAACAAGTGTTTTTGGTTGGCTAAATGGCTTTGGGACACTAATATCTCACCATAAATACGTACCAAATGATGCCCTGAAAATCAATTTCATGTATCTCCAGCTTGGCCTAAATGAGTTTTGGGCATCAAAACTGGCATCAAAATGGGCAAATCACCAATTTTCACAGATTTGATCAAGTAACAGATGTTTTCTGATGGGCTAAATAGCTTTCGGCCACTGATATCTCACCATAAATACATACCTAATGATGCCCCACATCCAATTCAGGTTACTTCAGTCAGGCCCAAATAGGTTCTGGGCATTAAATCTGGCATCAAAGTGCATAGAGACAGAATTTTCAGATTTGAATACGTAACAGGTGTTTTTGAGGGGCTAAATGGCCTTGGACCACTGATATCTCACCATAAATGCATACCAAGTGATGTCCAGCATCAAATTCATGTCACTTCAGCCTGGCCCAAATGGGTTCTGGGCATGAAAACTAGCATCAAAGTGGGCAGAAACCCAAATTTCACAGATTTGAATAAGGAGCAGGTGTTTTTGAGGGGTTAAATGGCTTTGGGCCACTGATATCTCACCATATGTACATACCTAGTGATGCCCCGAAACAAATTTAAGTCACTCCAGCCTGAGCCTGGCCCAAATGGGTTCTGGGCATCAAAACTGGCATCAAAAAGTAGAAAATTACTAAATTTCCCAGATTTGAATAAGTACCAGCTGTTTTTGAGGGGTTATATGGCTTTGGCCACAGATCACACACCATTATTATATAACTACTGTGTTTCTCTGAAAACAATACCTATTGGAGGTTTTGTTACACTGCTAAATATAAGGCATTACCCAAAAGTAAGACCTACTATTTTGTTTTGTTTTTTAAGCATGCCAACCATATAGACCAGGGTATGCAGCTATGATTCATACCGGTATTGCCGTAGAAAGCCATCTTTGTCCAGGTGACCACCCCTGTATTTATGCCAGGCGCTTCTCTGAGCTCTCTGGCTCAGGTGCAATAGATGTAAGCCGCCAGCCAGTCAGAGACCAGCAGCCGCTGGCCAATCATTGGCCAGCATGTAACGACATGCGTTGACATTACCTGCTGGCCTCTGATTGGCTGGCGGATGCTGGCCTCTGATTAGTAGGTCTTACTTTTGGGGAATGCCTTATATTTAGTAGTGTAGCAAAACCTCTAATGGGTATTATTTTCAAGGTAACACAGAAGGTAAATAATTGTGGTGTTAGATGTTTAATTTAGGGAATTAAAGCAAGTAGGTATTGATGAAGCATTAAATAAATACAGAAAATTAAATAACATCTGTAAAAAGCAAATGAAGGAAGCAAAGATTGAGACACAGAGACTCATTGCCAGAGAAAGTAAAAATAATCCCAAAATATTTTTTAACTACATAAAGTAAGAAACTAAAAAATGATGGTGTTGGCCCCTTTAAAAATAGTCTGGGTGAAATGGTGGATGAGGATGAGGAAAAAGACAATATGCTAAATGACTTTTTTTCAACAGTATTTACACAAGAAAATCCCATGACAGACAATATGATCAGTGATAACAAAAACTTTCAATTAAATGTCACCTGCTTAACCCAGCAGGAAGTACGGCATCGTCTAAAAATCACTAAAATTGACAAATCCCCGAGCCCGGATGGGATACACCCTAGAGTGCTGCAGGAATTAAGTACTGTCATAGATAGACCATTATTTTTAATATTTAAAGATTCCATAATAACAGGGTCTGTACCACAGGACTGGCGTATAACAAATGTGGTGCCAATATTCAAAAAGGGGACAAAAACTGAACTTGGAAATTATAGGCCAGTAAGCTTAACCTCTACTGTGGGTAAAATCCTAGAGGGTTTTCTAAGAGACGCTATACTGGAGTATCTGAAGAAAAATAACCTCATGACCCAATGTCAACATGGTTTTACGAGGGACCGTTCCTGTCAAACTAATCTGATAAGCTTCTATGAGGAAGTAAGTTCTGGACTGGACCAAAGTAATGCAGTGGATGTGGTGTATATGGACTTTTCAAAAGCTTTTGATACGGTACAACATAAAAGGTTGATACATAAAATGAGAGCAATGGGGATAGGGGAAAATATGTGTAAGTGGGTTAAGAACTGGCTTAGTGATAGGAAACAAAGGGTGGTCATTAATGGAACACACTCAGAATGGGTCACAGTTAATAGTGGGGTACCACAGGGGTCAGTGTTGGCCCCACTTCTTTTTAATATATTTATTAATGACCTTGTAGGGAGCATATAGAGTAGAATCTCAATATTTGCAGATGACACTAAACTCTGCAGGGTAATCAATACAGAGGAGGACAATTTTATATTACAGGAGGATTTATGTAAACTAGAGGCTTGGGCTGATAAATGGCAAATGAGCTTTAATGGGGATAAATGTAAAGTCATGCACTTGGGCAGAGGAAACAAAAGGTATAATTATGTGCTTAATTGTAAAACACTGGGCAAAACTATCAATGAAAAAGACCTGGGTGTATGGGTAGATGACAAACTCACATTTGGTGGCCAGTGTCAGGCAGCTGCTGCAAAGGCAAATAAAATAATGGGATGCATTAAAAGAGGCATAGATGCTCATGAGGAGAACATAATTTATCTCTATACAAGTCACTAGTGTGACCACACTTAGAATACTGTGTACAATTCTGGTCTCCGGTGTATAAGAAAGACATAGCTGAACTAGAGCGGGTCCAGAGAAGAGCGACAAAAGTCATTAGAGGACTGAGGGGTCTGCAATATCAAGACAGGTTATTAAACTTGGGGTTATTTAGCTTGGAAAAACAAAGACTTAGGGGTGATCTTATAATAATGTATAAATATATGAGGGGACAGTACAGAGACCTTTTTAATGATCTCTTTACTCTTAGGCCTGAGACGGAGACAAGGGGGCATCCTCTACGTCTGGAGGAAAGAAGGTTTAATCATAATCACAGACGCGGATTCTTTACTGTAAGAGCAGTGAGACTATGGAACTCTCTGCCACATGATGTTGTAATGAGTGACTCACTACTAACATTTAAAAAGGACCTGGATGCCTTTCTTGAAAACTATAATATTACCAGTTATATATACTAGATTCTTTGACAGGGCGTTGATCCAGGGAACTAGTCTGATTGCCATGGCTGGAGTCAGGAAGGAATTTTTTTTCCCCAATGTGGAACTAGTGTTGTCACATGGGTTTTTTTTTTGCCTTCCTCTGGATCAACATGTTAGGCTATGGGTTGAACCAGATGGACTTAAAGTCTTCCTTCAACCTTAAAAACTATGTTAATATGTTACTATCAGTGGGCGAAAGACATTTTACCCCTTAAAAACAGCTGTTACTTATAGAAATCTGTGAAAATAGGGTTTCTGCCCACTTTGATGCCATTTCTGATACCCAGAACCCATTCGCACCAGGCTAGGGGGACATGACTATGATGTGGGGCAACACTAGGTATGTAAATGTTGTGTGATATCAGTGGCGCAAAGCCATTTAACCCCTCAAAAACAGCTGTTACTTTTTCAAATCTGTGAAAATGGGCAATTTGCCCACTTTGATGCCTGTTTTGATGCCCAGAACCCATTTGGGCCAGGCTGGAGTGACATGAATTTGATGTGGGGCAATACTAGGTATGTAAATTAGGCGTTAGATCAGTGGCCCAAAGCCATTTAACCCCTTAAAAACAGCTGTTACTTATTCAAATCTGTGAAAATTGGCAATTTGACCACTTTGATGCCAGTTTAGATGCCAAAACCCATTTGGGCCAGGCTGGAGTGACATGAATTTGATGTGGGGCATCAGTAGGTATGTAAATCAGGTATTAGATCAGTGGCCCAAAGCCATTTAACCCCTTAAAAACAGCTGTTACTTATTGAAATCTGTGAAAATGGGTGATTTGCCCACTTTGATGCCAGTTCTGATGCCCAAAACCCATTTGGGCAAGGCTGGAGGGTCCTGAATTTGATGTGGGGCATCAGTAGGTATGTAAATCAGGTGTTAGATCAGTGGCCCAAAGCCATTTAACCCCTTCAATACCATATCTCAGTGCCCACTTTGATGCCCAAGTGTATTCACACAACAGGGCACAAGACTGCATATTATTGTATACGTAGAATGTTTTATTTTTATTGAAAAACCTGTAAAAATCAGAAAATAAAAAATAGCCGAATAAGAAACTGCCGAATAAGAAACCAACTTCAGCCCGAATAAGAAATTGGACGAATAAGAAACCAACTTCAGCATCGTTGTGAAACTGTCATTACTTACGGTACTTGCAAAAGCAAGATGGCAGCGCCCAGTGTCTGAATAAAAAGAGAATTAATAAAAAACTATATATACAATTAATTTACTTTTGTATTAAAATAACTGAATACAAAGTCAGTAATTATTAATACAAAATGTACAATCGCAACATGAGCCCCCAGCCTCTTTACAACTGTCCCTGCACCATGCTAATACTGTTTTAGCCATCCCTTTATGTCTTTATAGCGATATTGCAAACCTTATAAAAGTTGTTTTTATTCCTTGTGATCTGCGGCTTCTCAGCATTTGAGAAGCCGCAAAAGGCGTTCCTTCATGCTTCTCCCCACCGCCTGCAAGTTAATTATTCACGCCCCGATGGGCGTGCTAAACAGCAGAGCCTGTGCGCGTCATCAAAGGGGCGGTAAAGCCACTACGACGCAAATCGCGTCATATCCGGCTTTACCACGTCAGTATACCCACGCCGCATGCGCAGTGCGGGGCTTGAAGCCCATAGAGCAGCACGGGTATACATACGTCACCCGAACCCGGAAATGACTGGATTCGCATCGTTACAGCCCCATTGCAGCCTCGCCAGCGCTGAGGAGAGCTGGGAGGCGCTGATTACAATAGGCATTGAAGATACCGCATATTAAGGAGTGCTATTATGACGACATTGGCTCGCCTGGGTGACTAAAGTATATAGCCCCTTCACATTAACGTTGATAATGAGTAAGTGATATAACGTTTTTCTACACTTTCACAGGCTTCTTTTCAGAGCAAAAAGGTAAGATTAGTGATAGGATGCTGCAGGGACATGTTTTCATAGCTTAGGAGGTGTTTTGGGGGTGACAGGATCCCTTTAAAGAGCTGGGTTCTCCACCTATTTGCTGTGCAGTAAGTGTATAGCACAGGTCATAGAAGCTAGTCTCCTCCCACCAGATGAAAGTGGATTGCAAATTATAAATAGAGAGCATGCAGAAAGTGTACTTATGTACTCACACAGGAAAGCTACAGGTACCGCCACACGGGGCAATATTGCTAGACAATTTCACTGGCAATTTGCTGGTTGCAGTGAAATCATGGACACATTGTTTTGTTTTGTTGCCATACACAAATGGAACAATGTGTCCATGATTTCACTGCAACCAGCAAAATGCCAGTGAAATTACCTAGCAATATTGCCGCGTGTGACAGTATCTTTATTATCAAAAGTTACATGCAAGTATGGATACTAATTAGATATGAAAGCACTGGTATAAAGTTTCAAATTGCTTATTTATTATGTATGGAGGTGAATTATTATGTGCTCAGGATTTAGTCTTGGGGAAAGGGATGAATTGGTATATGCAAGAAGTAGAAAGAGTGGATTTCTAGACAATGCTAAAAGAAGAGGGGAGAAGATTGTAGAGATTGTTTAGACTCGGACACTTTAGATAAAATGGTTCTTTTTAATCTGTACAAGCCAAGTGTGTAAATTGGAAGCTGGAAAACATATCTCATGGGGCCGTCACACACGTCAATGTCGTCAGCGATCTGATCGCTGACGACATTGACGAATGATCGCTGGTGAGCTGTCACACAGGCAGACTCACCAGCGATCATTTTACCTGCAACATCGTGGAAATGATTTCTATATCGTTTCCACGATGTCTGCAGGCTGGTATCCAGGGTAAACTGCGGGTAACTAGGCAGCGCGCGTTGCCTAGTTACCCGCAGTTTACGCTGGATACCAGCTCCCAGCGCTTCCTGAGAGGCGCTGGGAGCTGGCTGATTGTGTCTCCAGGTGTCACACACAGTGATGCTGCATGTACACCGGGCGACCATCGCCAGGTTTTTGGTCCAGTCTGAAAACCTGACGACTATCAACCAGCAATTTATCGCAGGTTGATGCGCCCTGTCAAACGCGTTACGTGCAGCAGTGATCGTGCACGCGATATTGACGCGTGTGACGGCCCCATCAAACATGGGTGTTGCTAGAGAATCTTTATGGGAGGCCTAAGACATTTATGTGCCCTCTGAGGTATTATGAGATGTTTATCATCACCAGTCTGTAGAGAAAGTCATGCTTTTAGGGATGCATTGCAGGTGATTAGAAAAAAAATGTGTCGTTTGTATTTTGCAAAAGATAAAAACAATATTTTTATATCCCCAGGAGACTGCACCAAAACCATTGTAGAACGTCTCATTTCATATGAAGATTATGAAGAAACTTATGACAGTATCACAGATGCCAATTATGAAGAACATTTGACAACAATCCTTAGATCAAATTTACCACCAGTCTTTCAAAACATAGGTCTATCTACTGATCCAACTAATCACAAGGAACCTTCACCTGGTCCATCACCGCTTGAAAATCAATCTACAGGAGAGATGGGGCATAAAATATTTCCCTGTTCTGAATGTGGTAAACATTTTACAAAGAAATCTAATCTTTCTGTGCATGAAAGAATCCATAGAGATGAAAGACCATTTTCATGTTCAGAATGCGGTAAAAGTTTTCGTCAGAAATCAGTCCTTTTTAAACATCAAAGAAGGCACAGAGGGGAGGAGCCATTTTCATGTTCAGAATGTGATAGAGGTTTTCAACAGAAATCAGATCTCATTGTACATCAAAGAACTCACACAGGAGAGAAGCCTTATGCATGTTCTGAATGTGGGAAATGCTTTATGCAAAAATCAGTCCTTGTTACACATCAAAAAATTCATTCAGGGGTGAAGCCATTTTCATGTTTGGAATGTGGAAAATGTTTTACCCGAAAACAAGATCTTTTTAAACATCAGACAACTCATACAGGCATGAAGCCATTTCCATGTTCAGAATGTGGGAAATATTTCACCACAAAATCAAATCTTGTTGAACATCAGAAAACTCACACAGGTGTGAAGCCATTTTCATGTCCAGAATGTGGGAGATGTTTTATCCAAAAATCAGATGTCATTAAACATCAGAAATACCACACAGGTGAGAAGCCATATTCATGTTCTGAATGTGGGAAATGTTTTGCAAGGAAATCCTGTCTTGTTGAACACCAAAGAACTCACACAGGGGAAAAACCATTTTCATGTCCAGAATGTGGAAAATGCTTTAGCCATAGATCCGCTGCTGTAAAACATCAGCTAATCCATGCAGAAGACGAGCTGCCAATTTCATGTTTGGAGTGTGGAATTTTTTTTTCAAAGAAATCACATCTTATTGCACATAATATAATCCACACAGGGGTGGAACCATTTTCGTGTTCCAAATGCGGAAAATCTTTTTGCCAGAAGTCAATTCTTATTAAACATCAGAGAACTCACACAAGTGAAAAGCCATTTTTATGTTCTGAATGTGGGAAATGTTTTACAAGAAAATCAAGTCTCATGGAACATTTGAGAAGTCACACAGGAGAGAAGCCATATTCATGCCCAGAATGTGGGAAATGCTTTAGCCAGAAGTCTGATCTTGTTAAACATCACAGAACTCATACAGGGGAAAAACCATTTTCATGTTCAGAATGTGGGAAGTATTTTAGACAAAAATCAGTTCTAGTGAATCATCAATTAATCCATACAGGGGAAAAGCCGTTCTCGTGTTCAGAATGTGGGAAATGTTATAGCCATAAAGCAGCACTTGCTCAGCATAAGAAAAGAAGTCATTTGAATGTTGAGGCAGTAGCAAATGTTTTACCTCATATAGTATTCCAGGGGAATCATTTGAATTAAAAAAAATCAATCATAAGAATTCTCATTACTTTTTATTTACTTTATCAAAGCTTTGAGCAAAGCTGCGTCACTAAAGGGTCACTATCATTTCATTGCTCCATATTGCACACCACAGAACACAGTTTAATGAAAGAAAAACCCACAATGGTCACATAAATAACTTGAATCTGACAAAAGTAATAATGAATAAAAAATCTATGAAAATGAACAAATGAAAGACATTGCTTTTCAACCCTGCTTCCACAGAATTAAAAAAAAAAAATTAAACTAATTAAATAGGCCTGGACAGAAATGATGGTACCCCTTAAAATAATGTGACAAAAGGGACATGTTAAATCAAGGTGTGTCCACTAATTAGCATCACAGGTGTCTACAATCTTGTAATCAGATGGTGGGCCTGTTATTATGCTATTATGCCCTCTGGTCCTGTGTGCAGCGCACGCAGTTCACGCTGCTGATAAGTCAGGACCGCGGGCGCCGCGGTCCAGAGCTGTCAGCGCTGTTCACAGGACCGGAGGGCATAATAGCCCCCCAGTCCTCTGTGCTGATCCGGTCCGCAGCTGTCTGGGTCCTCCCGGACAGAACCGGACCGGATCATGCTGCAGTGTGAAGCGGCTCTTAGAGACCTGTTTAGAGGCCAATCACAGCCTTTTTAGAGGAAACTGAAAATTTTTGCAATCACTGCGTTAAGCAAAAAAAATGCCTTTTTAGTCCAAACTGAATGATTGAGAATCTGTTTTGAGGCCAAACACAGCCTTTTTAGGGAAACTGACTGACTTAGCAACAATTGGTTTGAGGCAAAAAAAAAAGGCTTTTCTGGTGCTTTTTGCTGCATTTTTGTAAGTGCTACGTTTTTCAGCTTATTAAAATGGCTGGCAACGGGAAAACACGGTCCAAAATAGCACAAGATAATTGACAGGGACTATTAAAAACACATGCGTTTTTGGCACCACTGAAAATGCACATAGTGGGCACATCTTTTGGAAAATTACATTGACTTTCGTTACAAAACTATGAGTCATGCGTTTTTGGTGCAGAAAACAGCACAGAAGAGCACTGTTGGCTCATAGTCTTATTAGCACAAATTAATTGATATGCAATAGGCCAAACACACCCTCTTTAGTGGAAACTGATTGATTTGGCAATAATTGGTTTGAAGCAAACGAAATCTGCCTTTTTAGAACAAACTGAACTATTTGGCAATAACCCATTTGAGGCCACACACAGCCTTTTTAGGAGAAACTGAAAGGTTTTTCAATTGCTGCTTGGAGCCAAAAAATGCCTTTTGGTTACAAACTGAAGACTTTGAGAATCACTGGTTACAGGCCAAAAGGCCCCGTTACATGCTGCAATGTAAACGCGATCCAACCAACAATATGGATCACTGCCACATCGTGAACTAATCGCTAGTGAGCCGTCACACAGGCAGACTCACCAGTGACCAGTGGACCAGCAACATCGTTTAAAAGAATAAAATATTCTTTCCATGATGTCTAGCTCCCACTGCCAGGCTGTGGTAAGCGGGAGAAGGCAGGTAACCATGGTAAAGAGCGGGTATCTAGGCAGTGCCCAGCGCCTAGTTATCCGATGTATACCCTGGTTACCAGCCTTCTCCGCTTATAGGCTGGTATCCAAGGTACACAGCAGGTAACTAAAGACAGCGCTGTCCCTAGTTCATTCAAATGGAAACTGGGAAGGGGAAGGCCACTCTACCGCCCATTAACCTCCTGGATTCCCGGCACCTGGTACTACCCATTAACCTCCTGGATTCCTGCATCTGGTGTGGCAGCTTGGCAACTGCCCAAGAAGCAAATGTGAAGTAGAAAACACCGGTGCTTGTCTTCTTAATTCTCTTTATTATTTGAAGATTATAATAAAATCATTCATGCTAGCACCCAGAGAATTAAGAAGAGAAAAGAGAATTAAGAAGACAAGCACCGATGTTTTCTACTTCACATTTGCTGTCCCTAGTTACCCGCTGTGTACCTTGGATACCAGCCTGTAAGCGGAGAAGTCTGGTAACCAGAGTATATATCGGGTAACTAGGCGCTGGGCACTGCTTAGATACCCGCTGTTTACCATGGTTACCAGCTCCCAGCGCTTGCTGGGCAGCGCTGGGAGCTCATCCATCATTGGTCTGCTGCTGTCACACGCGCCGATGCTGGGTGCCCAGCAGGAGACCAACGATAGATTTATAGACAGGACCATAAATCTACGATTAACAACTTATCGTTGATACGTGTCACACACAACGATGTCGTTTCGACATCGCTGCAACGTCACCAAACCAGTGACGTTGCAACGATATTGTTCACGATATCGTTGTGTGTAACGGGCCCTAAAGACAGCCTTTTCAGTGTAAACTGACTGATTTGGCAATAACAGGTTTGAAGCCAAACATAGACGTTTTAGGGGAAACTGACTGATTTGGCACTAAACTGGTTTGAGGCAAAAAGAAATGCCTTTTTAGTACAAACTGAAGGATTTGAGAATCACTGGTTACAGACCAAACAACATTTTTAGGAGAAACTGAAAGATTTTGCAATCACTGCTTTTAGGCCAAACACAGCCTTTTTAGTGCAAATGGAAAGATTTTGCAATCACTGCTTTGAAGTAAAAAAAAACAAAACACCTTTTTGGTACAAACTGAGGGTACCATCACGCCTGGCCATATCGGCGGTGATTTCATAGGCGACGCAGGGGCGTGGCCTACCACCGCCGACATTGCCGGTGCGTCGCCTAATGTAAAGAGGTGATATCAACGCCTTAGAGTGGTCCCAGCACTGCTCTGAAACCAGGCGAGCACTCTGGAGCGATGTGTAACATGGCAATCGGCGATGTTGCGGGTGATGGGAGCCATGGGCTCCCATGTTCCAGGATCGCCACTGGGGTTTGTGGACACCCCAGCGGTGATGGCGCCTGTAACATCACCAGTGCATCACCAGAGGTATCGCCGCGTGTAAACACGCGACACTGGCGGGGCGTCAAAAACGTGCGCGCTCCCGTGCGTTGCTGGTGACATCTCTGGAGAGGTGTTGAGGTATGACGGTACTCTAAAGGATTTGAGAATCACTGGTTACAGACCAAACACAGCTTTTTAGGGAAAAACTGATTTAGCAATAGCTGGTTTCAGGCCAAACACCTTTTTAGGGGAAACTAAAAGTTTTTGCAATCACTGATTTGAGGCAAAAAAAAAATGCATTTTTAGTACAATTTGAAGGCCTTGAGAATCACTTTTTAGAGGCCAAACACAGCCTTTTTAAGACAAAGTGACTGATTTGGTAATAACTGGTTTGTGTCACGTGTTGACTTCTGTGCAGTCCATGAGTTTTGCTGCTGTGATTAAATCTGAGGTTTTTTTCATTTAGTTCAAGCTGTAATATATGCTGTGTGCGGCTCTGAAGGTAGAAGAGTGTGTCACAACATTCAAGTGGAGGTGGAAGGGTGTGTCTTATCATTTAGATCTCCACTCCTTCAGCCCTGAATTAGCTCCACTTCCGTCCACTGGGTGTCGCATTTAGAGTTCAGTTTCTGCTTGGACTGCTTGCAATTAAGGCAGTGGAAGAAAGGGAGGTTGTAAATGCGCTGCCGTTTAATCAATAGATCCAAAGATTTCAAGGAGTCGCGGAACGTTAATTTCGTGGTGCTACAGACCACTTCATCAGAGATCCTCAAAAAGGTTTACCTTAAATAAACCTTTTTGAGGATCTCTGATGAAGTGGTTTGTAGCACCATGAACCGTGTAAGAACAATAAAGGTGTTGCCATTAATGTTCCCGCGACTGCTTGGAATCTTTGGATCTATTGAATAAATGGCAGCGCATTTACAACCTCCCTTTCTTTCACTGCCTTAATCATTGCCATTGGACAGAGTGCTGCAAGCCGTTTTTCTGCATAATAGTTGTTGTGACTTTCACAACAACATAAGGTTAGTGCAATTACATGCACACATCCCGTTCACACTCGGATAAAACCCTATATGCGCTTTTCTGCTTTCTTTCAGTTTCTGGACTCCTTGCAGTGAGGAAGTGCTGTGATGTGATGCTATTCCCTTCCATTGGAGTTGCTGGGTTTTCCTGGTCCGTGGGTGGAAGTAGGGGCTCTTAGCCTAGGGCCGGTCAGGAGAAAAAGGGCAAGGGTGGCGACCTAGGCTTTCTCACCTTCAGGGTCAGCCAGGTACCTCCAGTCAGATCCAGACTAGCTCCCTAGTTTGCCTTTGCCCATCTTACCATCCTGCCTCCAGATTCCCTATCCGCTATTGCTCCTAGTGACATTATCTGTGACCCATCCTACTTTTTCATTGAGCCATTATGTCTTAACTTGCTGAAGCTGATGCCTTTGCATAACTAATGCTGACCATCTCTGACAAGGTTACTGGTCTGCGTACTGAGGTTGTGCAGCAGCTGCAGCAAATCGTAAGGTATCTGGTTGGCTCAAGCCCAGACTGTACCAGAACCCAAGATATCTCTCCCTGACAGGTTTTCAGGAGGGAGAGAGAGTTTTTTTTTGTTTTGTTTAGGGAAGCCTGTAAATTGTATTTCCGACTTTGCCCTCTTTCATTTTGGAGTGAGGTGCAGCTAGTGGGGATAATAACCTCTCTTCTTAAGGGGATTCCGAAGACCTGGGCCTACTCTCTTTCCTGACCAACTCACCACCTCTGCAGTTGGAGGACGCATTTTTCATGGCGCTGTCTCAGGTCTATGGCAAAACTGACAGATTGTCACTCGCCAGGTTTAACCTCCGCAAACTCAAACAAGGGCCTCATCCCATTGAGGAGTATTGCTCAGAATTTCGGAGATGGGCAACTGACACCAAATGGAATTATCCTGCCATCAGGAGTCAGTTTTACCTGGACCTGTCTACTAGACTTCAGGACAATCTAGTTCAGCATGCTACACCTGAGTCATTGCAGGTTGTGATGGCCCTTGCCATCAGGGTTGATAGACGTCTTAGGGAGAGACCAAGACCTAATTTTTCCCCTGTAGCCATCACTGTTGGAGGCTCCATGCATTGGGCTTGGTGAATCTATGCAGTTGGGGGATAAACCTCTTGTGGTAAACCTCCTGCAGTTCATCAGCTTGGTGGAGTATGCTTCTATTGTGGGCAAACAGATCATTTTATTAAGGTTTGTCCATATCGCTCCAGAACAGTCACGCAGTCTCAGACGCCATGCACCTCAGGTTGTCTGAACGAGACGACCAGAGGGTTTGTATTTTTTCCTTGCCAAGTCTCCGTTCACACTGTCTGCCGAGGTGGTGATAGATGTTAAAAGCAAGACTGTGCCTGTGCTGGTTGATAGCAGAGCAGGAGTCAACCTCAAGGATTCTCACTTTGCTCAGACTGATGGTCTTGTCTGTAATGCTTTAGCAAGACCCATCCCCATCTCCACGATTAACTCACCTCCTCTCAACCAGAAGGTTCTTTCCCAAGTTATGCATAATGTGAACTTGAGCATAGGAACTTTTCACCAGGAGTTCCTATCCTGTCACATCTTGGATAATTTACCCACCCCCATTTTCTTGGGACTTCCTTGGCTGAATAAACGACCCGGTGATTGACTGATGAGCCAGGGAAGTAGTTAGCTGTGGTAATTTCTGTGAGGGTAATTGAGTATTTCTGTCTCTGCCATGCTGGTGATACTTAGGGTACCTTTACACGCCGCTACAACATGGTAGAAACAACCGGGTGCTTCACGTGCACGAGCACGTAGCAACGGTTACAAACGGTACCCACATCGCCTTTACACGCCGCTATAAGGTGCACTACAGAAGGTTGAATCTATCTCTGGATGCACCGCCGGGTGCCTAAAGTAACCTTCTGTAGAGCACCTTACTTAATTTACACGCCGTAACAGAAGGTAATATGGGAGGACCTGGTGTAGCAGGGACAACACATAGGCGTGCCAGAATTGTGGATTACGAGAATTTCATACGCTGATAGGACAAAGCAATAGCATCATGATTGGGCAGCCAGCACAGGAGGCTGACTAATACATGACGCTCGAGCAATTGTGTAGTGTGACTGGTCAGCTCCTTAAATATGCCGCCCTATGCAGCGACTACCAATCGTAACGCAGGAGCTTCCTCCAATGATCGCTGAAGGGGCGCGGTATCCCGAAGCCTGTGTTACGCCTCCAGGTAGATAGCAAGGTGTCGAAACAACCCTCTTGTTCCTTATTTACACGCCGCTAAAGGCCGCTACCATCGGGTTGAAATCAACCTATTTTAGAGCTCGGTGCCGCCAGTGACGGGTGGAAACAACCGCCTTTACACGCCGCTACCTCGGGTTGATTTGGCGGTGCAAGATACATTTCTCTAATCTACCCGGTTGTTTCCACCATGTTGTAGCGGCGTGTAAAGGTACCCTTACTCATACATTTCCACCTAAAGTAGTTAAGAGATTGCCAAGGGGTGGGGGTGGAGTTCAGACCCCGCTCAGGGGGAAAGCGGTCGTATGTGTGGGTGGTTTCTAAACACTTCAGGTGGAGGTGTGCTGCTGTGGCTTTTAGTTTCAGAGTTATTGGTTAATTTAGGATATCGGCCATTTGCAACCTGTGTGGTACCAACTCTAACTACCCCCAATACTAAACACCCATAACATCTTTCACGTATCATCCCTTAGGAGATGTGGACCTCTTACTGATGTACCTGGTTTAGGGTCCAGAGGCCCCTCATAAAGGGGTTGGTACTGTCACATGTTGACTACTTTGCAGTCTGAGTGTTGCTGCTGTGAATTAAATCTGAGGTTTTTTCCTTTAGTTCAAGCTGTATTCTATGTTGTATTCTGCTCTTCAGGTGGAGGAGTGTGCCATAACATTCAGGTGGAGAGGGGTGTGTCTTAGCATTTAGATCTCCACTCCTTCAGCCTTGAAGTAGTCCCACTTCTCTCCAACAGGTGACACAGATAGAGTTCAGTCTCTACTTGGACCCCATGCAGTGAGGACATGCTGTGCTGCTATTCCCTTCCATTGGAGTTGCTGGGTTTTCCTGGTCCGTGGGTGGAGGTTGGGGCTCCTAGAGTAGGTCAGGAGCAAAAGGCAAGGGTAGCAACCTAGACATCCTCACCTCCAGAGGTAACTCTAGGAACAGGGTGAGCCAGGGACCCCCAGTCAGGGTCAGAATAGTTCCCCAGTTCACCTTTCCCCATCTTACCATCCTGCCTCCTGATTCCCTATCCTCTATACCACCCCGTGACAGTTTGAGGCCATACACAGTCTTTTTAAGGGTAACTGAAAGATTTTACAATCACTGCTTGCAAGCAAAAAAATGCTTTTTAAAACAAACGGACTTCTACCCAGGACAATAAAAACCCAGAAAACCAGGCAAGTTATCGTCCCATCTCTCTTATAAATGTAGACCTAAATCCTCTCTAAAATAATGGCCAATCAATTGTCTAATTCCTTGCCTAATGTGATCGGCCGTCAACAGGCAGGCTTCGTGAGGGGAAGGTTGCCGATGGGCAATATTAGGAATTCTTTGTTGATTATAGATGTCCTTAATTCTTTCAGGGGCAAGGGCAGGAGTGATCCAGGCATGGTCACGCTGGATGCGGAAAAGGTATTTGATAATGTCAGGTGGCCATGGCTGGAGATGGTCCTGGATGCAGTGGGGCTACAGGGGCCTTTTAGGATGTTCTTGAAAAGGTTATATTCTAACCCAAAAGTCAGAGTTTGTTTCCCTGTTTTTTTCGTCCGAGATCTTTCCTCTGGGCAGAGGCCAATGATGCCCCTTATCTCCATTACTTTTTGATGCAATAAATTTTTATTGAATTATAACACAAACAGAAAACAGACAGGACAACGCAACAATTGCGTCCCAAAAAAAATTATACAAAAGACATACATGGCAAGTGGGGGGGATGAAGGAGAGTCAGAGGGGAGAGAAGGTGGGAAAGAGTGGAAGGGGAAGGAGGGAAAGGAAGGTGGGCTCCACTGCAGAATAGTGAGAGTAGGTAGGCACTAGGGAACGGACACCTCCGGCAGGTGTAGGCTTAGAATACCAAAGGGACCGCAGATGGGTGCCTCATCCAGGCTGCCCAGTCATTTTTAGCTCGAGTTCTTGCAGAAAGATCCAGGGCCAGGCAATATTCATGATGGAAAATACTATTCAGGCGGGCATAAACGTCCGTCAGTTTGGGGGGGTCAGGAGCTCTCCAGTTGGCCGCCAAGGAGAGTCTGGCCGCCGTAAGGACATTAGAGACTAGTGCATGAGAGTCTTTTGGGAACAGTTGAATTCCAACATGAAGCAGCGCCAATTGAGGTGAGAGTCGGCAACTCAAGCCGGTTAGGACCCTCAGGAGTGCCGCAACCACAGACCAGAAAGGAGTTATTTTAGGGCATAGCCACCACATATGAGCCAGAGAACCTTGTAGGCCGCATCCCCGCCAACAAAGAGGGGAGCGATCAGGAGAGAAAAGAGACAGTTTCATCGGAGTATAGTACCAGCGCATATTAATTTTTAAAAGAATCTCTAAGTGGTTGACACATCGAGATGCCTTTTGAAGTGCTCTAAGACCTGCACACCAGTCCTCCACTGAGGCCTGGAAATCCAGGTCCTCCTCCCAACGCCTCATATAGCTAGGCTTGAGCGGGAAAAGCTCTGCATTCATTTGACGATAGAATCCTGAGAGCCCCTGCGGCCCGCCGCCAGAAAGAATGAATCTCTGGAAGACAGAGGCCTCTAGGGGGGACCGGGGGGGGCTGGGCCAAGTGATGTTGCGCATAAAGTGGGCAATTTGTGTGTATTGGTAAAAGGAGGCAGCAATCCCAGGGAAACGCCCGGAGAGGGCAGGAAAGGGAAGGAGTCTACCCCCCTCCATGACATCCGCACACGAGCGGATCCCCGCTCTGACCCAGGGAGAGAGGTTGAGAAATTCAATATGGAGAGCTAAAGATTCAATGGAGATCTGCCCAGGGGACAGGCGGATCCATCCTCCCACCGCCTCCCTCCAGCACCTCACCAGCGAATCCATTGTCGGGAAAGGCATTGCCAGCGTCGTGGGAGCCAGGCACTCCGCCTCAAGTAGGAGACGCACGGAGCCCCCACCCAAAGCTGCAGTCTCCATCCCCAGCCAGACCGGGGGGTCATCCGAGGACCACCAAAACTTAGCATACTGCAGCAGCGAGGCCCTATGATATGCAGCTATGTTAGGGACACCCACACCTCCGCTGCTATAGGGTAAGAACATGATTTTCCCCGAGACCCTAGCACGTCCCCCCGCCCAGATATATCGATGAACCACCCTCTGGATACGGGCCAATAGACATTTGGGGATGAGCAAGGGGAGGTTCCTAAAAACATACAGAATCTTAGGGAGGATAAACATTTTGAAAGCATGGATGCGGGCCACCCAGGAAAGGCCCCCCAGAGGATGAGTTGCAATATCCTTCGCCAAGGTGAACAATAACTTATCCACATTGACTGATACCAATTTAGCAGATGAGGTGAGGGTAATCCCCAAATACGGGATCCCCTCCTCCCTCCACACAAAGGGGAAACGGGTCTTTAGTGTTTCCGCCATCCTCTGGAGAATGCCAATCGGGAAGATAAGCGACTTCCCCGCATTCAGCTTTTATAGGGAGAGGGCAGAGAACCTACTCAGTAGCGCCATCACCGCCCCAAGAGAAGACTCCACCTTGGTGCATGCTATAATTATATCGTCAGCATAGAGGCCTATTTTCTGAACAGAGCCTCCATAACCAAAGATGCCAGGATCTGCCCTGACCGCCTCAGCCAACGGTTCAATAACACTGGTCAACAGCATTTTTGGTGCCAAAGATATTTCATTGAATTTAGGGTAACTTTGGGGTGCTGATTCTGAATATGTCATCAGTTTTGCCAGATTGGCTCAAGTTTTTGAGATTTTTCGTAAAATGTGTAAAAAAAAAGACGTTTTTTGCTACACGCGCATTAACTTTATTGATATTGTCATGAATACAATAAATTTAACAAAGTAAATGTTGATTTTAGTTTATTTTAACTAGTTTTAGAAAGTAATCTTCAAAAATGAGCAAGACATGAAAGATAGATATTTAATCGCTGGAAAAGCGCTTTTTATATGATTTCCTTCTATGTGAGCTATTGGGGCAGTCACGCTGTAGATTCCAGCAGTAATCAGCCATCATATGTCTGTCCCATCTGCCTTGGTACCTTTCCTCCATCACCATAATATCCTGATGAAATCTCTCCCCTTGTTCTTCGCTAAAATCTCCAAGGTTTTCTGGAAATCTGTCCAAGTGACTGTGAAGATAATGCAATTTAATGCTCATGTGTACACCCAGATTTCTAAATCTCAATAGCATGTTTTGTACCAGTTCTTCATAATTGTCTGCCTTTTGATTTCCCAAGAAGTTCTTCACTACCAACACAAAACTACACCATGCAGCAGCTTCAATGTCATTCATTTCCTTAGGAAAATTTGAATCTTTAATGAGTTTCCGAATTTGAGGACCATCAAAGATTCCTGCCTTCAGTTTTTCGCTACTAAGACCAGGGAAAGATCTGCAGATGTACATGAAGCAATTACCATCTTTGTCTAATGCCTTGACGAACTGCTTCATTAATCCTAACTTTATGTGAAGTGGTGGTAGAATGATTTTTTCCCTGTCCACCAAAGGTTCGTTCACTATGTTTGATGCTCCTACTGTCAAGGTGTCCCTTGGAGGCCAATTCAGTTTCTCCCAGGCTGATGTTTTGCTCTACTATCCCACATGCAGATGAAGCAAGGATACTTTGTGTATCCACTTTGCTGTCCAAGTAAAAAGTTGACCATTTTTAAATCAACACATATCAGCCACGAATGTTCATGGTAACACAGTTTCTCCAAGACCATTTTGACATTTTGGTATTGTTCTGCAAGTTTAGTTGAGTGAGCTACTGGAAGAGATGCACACTGATTGCCATTGTTCAACAAAACACATTTCAAACTCCTTTTAGAACTATCTATGAAAAGCCTCCAGTCTACAGGACGATATACTTGTAAACCCATTTGCAGCATCAGGCCAGGAATATCCTTACAATATACAAGTAGGTCATCTTCACAGAAAAATGGAAGAAGTGCTTCTTCTCTGGTCCTGTAAGATGTAATTTTAGTTCCAGGCGTCAGACAATTTTTTTCACTTAGCCTTGAAGCTAAAAGTTCGGATGCACTTTTTGAGAGGTTGAGGTCTCTTATTAGATCGTTGAGCTCTCCTTGGGTAAATTGCGTAGGTGTTCTGAAACTTCCTTCATATTCTAGTTCACTTCCAGAACTAATGCTTAGCTCCATACCCTGCATTTCATCATCATCATCAGGTGGGGGAAGGTCAGGTAACATGGTAAACACAGGTACAGGCACATCTTCACAATGAGGGACAGGCCTTCTTGCAGATTCCATGTTAGGATACTCCCATTTTCGTTTCTTATGCTTATTGAATCCTTGTACTTGCACTGCACAGAAATAACAGTCATCATGATGATTTTTTTGCTCTCTCCACACCATTGGAACACCAAATTTGAAGCTTGTTCTTTGTCCTTTGCTCCATTTTCGTAATAATTCGATACATGCTTTGCACACTATGTGTGGTGCCCAAAACTTGTCTTGGTCCCCAAGCATAACCCCAAAATAGGCAAAATACACTTTTTTAACGAAGTCTGTTATGTTTCTTCTATGTTTTGGCAGTGTATATTCACCACAAATGTAACAGAATGAGTCTGGATCGTTAAGACAACTTCTTCTTGATGAGTTCATGCTTTTCACTGGAAAACAGACAACATAAAGTTAGTGCAAAAATCAAGCTATGAACAAACTTTTAGAACACTAATTAACACAAAACTATATTGAGAACTGCTCAGTTCAAGTACTAATCCAAAGAAATTAATGAGATGATGCGTCGCATTTACCAACAAGTGCTATAAATAAGATATCAAAAATCTCAAAAACTTGAGCCAATCTGGCAAAACAGATAGCATATTCAGAATCAGCACCCCAAAAATACCCCAAATTCATTAAAATATTTTGGGCACCAGAAAAAAAAATTTTTTTTGTTGACCTGTGTAATCAGAGAAAAAATAATAGGAGAGAGGGGGCAGCCCTGCCTAGTCCCATTGGACAGGCCGAAGTTGGAAGAGAGAAAGCCAGAGGAGAGCACCCTAGTGTTGGGGTTCGAGTAAAGAGCCATTATGGCGGAGAGAATAGGGCCAGCAAAGCCAAATTTCTCCAAAATGGCGGCCAGGTATCCCCAGTGTACCCTGTCGAAAGCCTTTTCCGCATCCAGGGACAGGAGTACCCCAGGGACCCCGGCACTTTCCGCTGCCTTAATAAGGTTAATGATATGCCTGGTGCCATCCCTTGTCTGCCTCCCCCCAACAAACCCCACCTGGTCTCCATGGACCAGTGAGGGCGTGACCCGTCCAAGGCGGTAGGCCAGGAGCTTAGCATAAATTTTGATATCACAATTTAGCAATGAGATGGGGCGATAGCTCCCCGGGTCTGTAGGGGGCTTGCCAGGTTCGGAATGGTCACAATGGTGGCCTCAAGGAGCCTAGGGGACAAAGCCCCCTCCCCATGCCAAAAGGTGCTGGCTCTAGTCAAATAAGGAGCTAGGAGTGAGGAGAAAGAGCGGTAATAGTCACTTGGGAGGCCATCAGGACCTGGGGCTGAATGTCTCTTAGTAGAAGAGATAACTTTCATTACCTCCTCGGGAGTAAAGGGGGCATTGAGCGCCAGTAGTTGAGACTGAGACAGCCTGGGCAGAGCAAGGCTATCCAGAAATTTAGCAATGTCCACAGGGGACGGGGGGGGGGGGGGGTGTCCACAGCGTCTTTCAGGTTGTACAAACTGGAATAGAAATGAGCACAGGCCTCTGCGATGTCGAGGGAGCTAACCCGAAGCTTGCCCGAATCATCCCTCAGGGCGGTGATTTGAGACAAGGCCTCCCTTTTCTTTATACGCCTAGCTAGGACCGCCCCTGCACGGTCACCCATAGCGTAGAATGACAGCTTGGATTTACGCAGGTATTTCTCATGCTGGGAGAGGAGGAAAGAGCGAAGTTGCATTCTAGCAGAGAAAAGCTGCGATAAGACCGCAGGGGTCTGCACGTTCTTGTTCCTCCTCTCCAAGTTATGTACTCTAGCCAGGAGCTCCACCCGAATCTGTCCCTGTCCCGTTTGCGGCGAGCTGCCTTTTGGATGAAGCAGCCCCTGACAAACGCCTTATGAGCCTCCTATAGAGTCGAGTCATTGACCTCTGAGTTGTCATTCAGACTGAAGAATTCCCTCAGACACTCACGGATCTCCGAGACCACGTGTTGATCCGAGAGGAGGTCAAGGTTAAGCCTCCAAGAACCTCTAGGGGAAGGTCCACTACGCAGGGAGATGATTAGAGTGACTGGGGCATGGTCCGACCACGTAATAAGGCCTATGTCTGCAGCTGCGCAAGACAGAAGAGTCCCACTATCAACTAAAAAATAATCCAGACGGGAATATGAGCGATGCCTGTTAGAAAAAAAAGTATAGTCCCTTTCTTCACCGTGTAAGCAGCGCCACACATCATGGAGGTGGAGGGTCCTAGAGAGCGTCCCCAACTCTCCTCTAGTCTGCGAGGTGGTCTTAAGGTGGGGTCACACGCGGTGATCTGGCCTGCGATGTCGGAAGCGATGTGCAGGTGCACGCTCGCTTCCGACATCGCAGGCCAGCTGTCACACGGAGCCATCGCACGCTGGGCTGGGCTCAGCCCTGCGAGTGATGGCTCAGAAACACTGCGATATAGGCTGGATCGCGCCGCCAACAGTGTCAGACGGCGCGATGCACCATAATCGCTGGTCACAGGTTGACAGGTTTATGAACATGTTCATAAACCTGTCAACCTGCGACTAGCGATAATTTGCAGTTGCGTCGCGCTGTCACACAGCGCGATGCACTTGCAATATCGCCCGCGACATCGCTGTTACGTCACTTTTCGGCAATGTCGCGGGCGACAACGCCGCGTGTGACCCCACCCATAGAGCAGTCCAACTGACGTGACACCACTATATTAAAATCACCTCCAATCACTAGGCGGCCCTGAGTATGTTTCTGGATCACCTTCACTGCTTCTCTAACAAATTTAAGTTGGGCAACGTTTGGACCATACACATTGACAAATGTAAAAACAGAATCATACAGTTTGCATACAATCAAGAGAAAGCGACCAAGCGGGTCCGCCACTTCCTCAAGGAGCTGAAAAGGAAGAGAGGATTTCACAAATATACAGACTCCTGTTTTTTTCACAGTGCAATTAACAAAATATGCTCTTGGAAACAGTCTGTGACGCACCCTGAAATTGTCCTCCGCAAGGAGGTGTGACTCCTGGGCAAAAACTATGTCCGCCTTAGACCTATTCACCTCAGACCAAAAGAGAGAGCGCTTAATAGGCGAGTTTAGGCCGTTTACATTTAAGGACAGCAGTTTAATACTCATAACATCAACCAACTAATTGCGCATAGTTTTGTGAAGTCACCAAAAGGGGGAGAGGGTTGGGGGGGGTAGGGAAGGCGGGGGGTAGGGAAATGCAGGGGAGGGGGGAAGAGGGTACAAACAAATATGTAAACATCTTAGGCAAGTAACAGCTTGCAAAGTGGGGGGTGAAGGAAGACCCGGTCACTGTCCTCCACGTCTCCTTCTAACGGTACATCACGTCCGGCCTCAGCAAACTGCAGAGCCGAACCATACCGGCCAGGGCTGTACATGACTGTCAATCACAGCCACAGATCAGATATCAAAATGGAAAACAGACCACCGCTCAGCGAGCGAACTCCCAATCAGAATCAACCTTCCGTACAGGGGGCGAGCGATTCTCAGAACCCCCCTGATCCCCGAGTGGGGGGGGGGTCCGAGGCAGATCCGGAGCGGGACGGGAGACCCCAGGATTTTAGGGCCTTGTCCAGTAGTTTCGGAGAGGAGAAAACATGGTGGACGCCTTTATAAGTAAAGCGAACCTTAACCGGGGTCCCCCAGCTGTACAAGATTCTCTCTCCTCTAAGGATTTTGCACATAGGCGCAAACTCACGCCTCTTTGCCAGTGTTCCCACAGATAAGTCCGGATAGACTTCCAAGGAGGAGAAACGATCCGGGATCTCCCCTCCATGCCTGAGGGCCTTCATTAACATCTCCTTCAACCTGAGGTCCTGCATGGAGACCAACACATCCCGCGGGAAAGCTGGGTTAAGGCGAGGGGGCCGGGGAAGACGGTGGATCCTTTCACATATCAGAGACTCTGGGGTGCAATCTGGCAGCATAGCCAGTATAAAGGATGAAACATATTCAGACAGGGCAGAGTCAGGAAGGTCCTGAGAGATGCCCCTAATCTTTACATTCCTCTCCCTGCTTTTATCCTCCAGTACCCAGAGTTTACTTTGCTGCTCCTCCATCTGCCTTTCAATAGTGTCCACATGATCAGCAAGGGTGTTATGTGCCTTAGCAAATTCCCCCATCTTCCTCTCCACATGGTCTGTTCTGTCTCCCAGACTGTTTACATCCCTTCTAAGCTGTTCCACCATACCTTGCATATCAGCGTGGATTGCAGCCTGGAGGGAAGCTAGGAGCTTCTTCATTCTTCTCTCTGTCAGTGGAGTGTCCTCTGCAGCCCTCTGAATCAGCTCGTTCTCACAGCCAGCAGAGGAGGGGGCGGAGGGAGAGCAGGATCCTGCAGCTGGAGCCATCTTGGAGGGAGCAGGGACCGACTCTTTCTTGAAGAAGTCCGACACTTTAGTAAGTCTGGACTGGGACTTGGACGGTCCCCGCGGCATCACTGGTGTCCAGGCAAGTAGAGGAGGCAGCAGCAGGTGCTTAAGACAAGGAGCGGAGGTCGCAGAGAGCCGCTGTAGATCTGTGGCTGAGAGCCTCAGGCTTATGTGACCGTCACCATGAGCTCTCAGGTCACGCCCCCATCTCCATTACTTTTTAATCTGGCAATTAAACCATTATCTAGGTTCCTTAATGGGGAGGGTGGTTTATCTGGGATTCCTGTGGGTAGTAGGAAAATTAAGTCCAATTTATTTGCAGATGATGTAGTCTTCTACTTGAATGACCCAGAGAAGGAATCCCTGGACACGTTTGACTCATTCTCGGGGTTCAAGCTGAATAAAATTAAGTGTGAAATACTTTTCCTCAAAATCCAAGAGGGGATGAGGTCTTGAGTCGGTAAATCCAGACATACAGAGAATCCCAATCGCCAAACCATCAGTAAAATACCTGAATACACATAGCTAGGACAGCGGGCCTTGTTTATCGCTTAAATTATGATCATCTCAGAGCCACAATAGAGAAAGAGCTTATCAGGTGGGATGTATTGCCCTTGTCATTGTTGGGGCGGTGCCACCTGGTTAAGATGATGAGTTTTCCGAACCTGCTATATGCCCACCAGACACTTCCTTTATTCTTAAAACACGAGGACGTTACACGGCTTAACAGAGTGTTTACTCTGTGTATATGGGAGGGTAAACACCTGAGAATTTGACTTAGGACTTTGATGACTAGGTTTCCCTGACATACGGGGTTTCAACTTGGCATGCCTTACACGACATTCCGTAGATTGGATCAAAGGTACAAGCAGTTATTCAAATTATGCCCTGGAAACTGACTTGTTTCGTCATGGAGGTTGGTCTCGGTCCTCTACGCTTCCAGGTCCAATACCCCTGATTCCTAAAAAATGCAGTTGTGTTCAAGAACACGGTGGCTTCCTGGAAGGCTGTTCGTAAAAAGCTGGGCCTCTCCTGCAAAACTTTAAAATACCTGGATCTGTGGGCGCACCCAGACTTTCCTCTGGGGAAAGATAATAAACGTTTTACGATTTTGAGAGACAGAGTGGTCAGATGCTGGGTGACTTGCTGCATGGATCTGAATCACGTAGGCTTCGTGGCCATGAAATAATACAAAAGCTGGGTTTGTCAGAGATGCATGTACTCCAGTACAACCATTGGTTAATGTACGGGGTGAATGCATTGTCAACACCTGGGATGAGTTGGCATTGAGGCAAATGGGGACAATCACCATTTCATCGATTCCCTGTTAAGGGAGCATTTGCTTCCCCCGGGCTCAGTGCATCTGTTCGGTTGTTGGGAGCATCAACTCCAAGACCAAAAGGTGGAGAAAAAGATTCTCTCGAGTTGGAAAGCACTTAGGGGCAATATCGTTAATGGAAGATGGAGAGACTCTTATTTCCGAATAATACATAGAGTTCTGCTGGGATTTAGTATACCCACAGGAATACTTCATTCAAATAGAATTCAGCATTGCCCTAGATGCTCTGAGACCGGAACAGACATGTTCCATGGCCTATGGGGTTGTGAGGGAGTCCAGAGGCTCTGGGAGGAGATTCGGAGTCTCATGAACAGTCTAACTGGGAACTGGCTAGCACTGAACACGTATCTTGGCTCTTCCAATTGGAATACTCAGTTACTCATTATGCCTGACAAACAATTTGCAACATTACGGCACCTGTCTCACCAGCTCTTGAGAGGGGTTATGTTACCACAGTTAAAGTGGTCATTGTTTATTTATAATGTTGTTGACTTGTTTGAATCCTGCCATAAAAACAATTTAAAAAAAAACAAAAGCAAGGATTTGAAAATCAGTGGTTACAGCCCAATCACAGCCTTTTTAGGGGAAACTGAAAGATTTTGCAATCACTGTTTTGTGACAAAAAAAATGCCTTCCTAGTCCAACCTTAAGGATTTGAGAATCACTGATTACAGCCCAAACACTGCCTTCTTTTGGAAAAACTAACAGATTTGGCAATAACTGGTTTGAGGCTAAACAGCGTTTTAGGGGAAACTGAGGCAAAAAAAAGCCTTTTTAGTACAAACTGACTTATTTGACAATAAATGGTTTATGGCCAAACACAGGGGAAATTGATTTGTCAATAAATGTTTGGAGGCAAAAAAATGCCTTTTTAGTAGAAATTTACTTATTTGGCAATAACTGATTTGAGGCAAAACACCGCTGTTTTATGAGAAACTAATGGTGGGTTTACACGTCGCGATATCGTTCCGATATTGGATCCAACGGTGAAAGAGCGCACACGTTTTTGGCACAAATTCAAGATCGCAGAGGAGATGTTACACGTACCAACTTCACCTCCGACCAACGACGGACCAACGATCCGGAAGTGGCCGCGTCCGACGGGCCGCCGACATTTCACATCGTAGTTGGGCTTTCACACAGCACAACCACATAACCAATCTGGGCGTGGATTACGCGGAGCTGAGGACATGGGCGGCAATTAAGTTGTATTTTCCCGCGCCAACAACAATCCTATTGGCCGGCGACAGTGCGTCGTAATTGGACAATAAACGTCTACAACATGCTGGCGTCCTGGATGGATTTTACCATAGTGTGCTACTGTTAAGCCGCTTATTAGATATGTTATTCGTCGCAGTTGCTGCAACACTCTGTTGCGTCGCTAAATTGTCACATTATAAAAAATAATTTTATTTATTTTTTATTGAGAACTGCTCCATAGGGCCACGTCACACACACAGATAATTGTGCAGATATTGTTTGCAGATCTCTGGTTGCAGTGAAATCATGGACATATTGTTAATTTGTATATGGCCACAAAATGGAACAATTTGTCCATGATTTCACTGCAACCAGAGATCTGCGAACAATATCTGCACAATTATCTGTGTGTGTGACGTGGCCCACATAGATATTTTAATATCACACAACTGAGCAAGTTGTTCACCTACACACTAGAAGTCTGCACATGTCTATGTAAGGGCCACGTCACACACACAGATATCTGTGCAGATATTGTTTGCAGATCTCTGGTTGCAGTGAAATCATGGACACATTGTTCCATTTTGTGGCTGTGTACAAATGGAACAATGTGTCCATGATTTCACTGCAACCAGAGATCTGCCCACAATATGTTCACCTACTCATAAATTGGCTGTTTTCCTCTAATAAATGTATATTTTACAAGCAATTAAGCTCATATTGTTCTCCTGTTTTTCATATGTTTATAATGAGCTGCTAGCTGGAAACCAGTAGCAATACTGGTACAGTTTTTGTTCTAAAAAACGCCTTATGGATTTTTTGTATATAACTGTTCTCTCTGTGTTTTTCACAGTTTTCCCAGAGGCTGAGATGGATTATAGGACCCGTGACCGCACGTGGCTCCTAGAACTTGAGGAAACCTTCAAAGAGGATGGTGATAAGGGAATTGGAGCTGATGGTGGGACAGTCCGGGATAAGGTTACGAGATTTAAGGATCTTTTAAATAAACCCACGAGACTCTGGTGGAATCATGCTTTTCTGCAAAAAATATCTGCAGAGAGGTCTCATCCCACGTGGTCTTAGGGTGCAGGTGTTCCCTGCATATCCAATTGAAAATGATGACTTTAAGACTCATTGGGAAGAAGTCGCTAACACCTGCTCACATGGTTTTATTGATCTGTTGTCCCAGGACAATAAGACCAGTATTGCTAAATTGGAGTCTGAGATGGATGACCTTCAACAATTAATTCGTGATGGGCTGTCTAAAGAGGCTCTTAAAAAATTCGAGTCTGATATCGATTTAGAATTGTCCAAATGGGAGGCAGAAGTCAGGGAAGCAAAGATGAAAAAATTCCACAGAGACTTGGGGGATTTTAACAACCACCGAGTCTATAGATGGAAATCCAAAAGAGGGAAGCCGAGACCAGCACCTAAACCTAAACCAGGAGCCCCTAACCCATCAACTCCAGGGTTTCCCAACCTCCCGAAAGTGCCATCCATTGGATCTTTAACATCCGAAGGAGAGACACAAGAGAGTGAATCAGCGGATGAGGGGGGCTCAGGTGCATTTGATGAACGACAAATAGTCACTCGGCTACAATCCACCAATACGTTGAAACCCAAAGGAAAGGGAAAAGAGAAAGAGCCCTTACAGGTAGTTAATCTATCAGACCATACTCTATCCAAAGTGCAAATAGAAGTATTATCAAAAGGTTTAAACTTCGTACCAACTAATAACTTCAATTTTTTCGTAGCACTAAAGGACACACATTTGTTTGCACGGAAGTTACTATTAAGAAAATTGCACTCTAGAGATAGACAAGGTGATGGGAATACTACTGAAGAACAGGCCATAGCGAATTTGGAGGAACTGGAGAAAGAAATTCCCCCCGAAGGACCGGGTAAGTTCCCATCAACAATTCGACCCAGATCAAAGACATTTCCCCCTTTGTCCGCCTGCTCTGCCATTGAGGTATTTACTAAGCTTGTAGTGGATGATTTTAAAAAAATCAAGACAAGGCGCACTACTGATAACCTGACTAGTCAACAAAGACAGGCTATCAAAGATCTACAATCATATAGGGATATAGTCATAAAAGCGGCGGACAAAGGGGGCAATGTCGTGATCTGGCCATGTATTAAATATGAGAAAGAAGCCCATAGACAGCTCAGAGATAGGTCTACGTATACTAAACTCGACTCCAATCCAATAAGAGAATACTCTGATGAACTTCAGAGGATTCTGGTGAGCGCCTTCGAGGAGGGGATCATCACCAAGAACATTCTTGATGGTCTCACTATAACTTCTCCAAAGGTCGCCACGTTATATCTACTTCTGAAAATCCACAAGGACCCCATGAATCCTCCGGGGCGTCCGATCGTGTCCGGCATCAGTGGTCTTTTTGACCCCGTATGCAAATTTATAGACTACTATCTAAAACCCTTAGTGGAGACACTACCATATTATATTAAGGACACGACGGACGCCTTGAAATGGATTGACGGGATCTTTGTGGAAAAAGACATGTTTATTGTGACAGCTGACGTAGAGTCCCTCTACACCTGCATCGATCATGATGCAGGTGTGGAGGCGGTCCGCTTCTTCCTTGAGTGTTCCAACCGGGATGGCCATATGTGTGAGTTGATTTTAGAGCTGCTCCGCTTTGTCCTGTCGCACAATTTCTTTACCTTTAAAGATATATTCTATCTACAACGGTGCAGCACTGCAATGGGCGCGGCCTGCGCGCCTTCGTACACAAACCTTTTCCTAGGTCACTGGGAGAGGGGCATTTTTGCATCCGGGGGTGCGTGGGCCGTTGCCCATGTGCAGTGCTGGATGCGCTATATTGATGATTTACTAATTGTGTGGCAGGGCACGGCGGAGCAGCTCGATCAATTTATGACATCTTTGAATCAGAATGATTTGAATATCAAACTCACCTATAAATACAGTGAGGAGTCCATTGACTTCCTAGACATTAAGATCATTGTGGATAGACATGGCTGTTTACAAACTGATGTCTTTCGTAAAGATACCTCTGTAAACGCGTTATTGCACGCGTCATCAGCCCATGCCCCATCCACTATACGTGCTATCCCGGTTGGACAATTCTTGAGGATGAGGCGGATCTGCTCTACCGAAGCTAATTTTCGGAGACAGGCATCCGACCTAAAGGTAAGATTCAGTGAACATGGGTACAGTCGCAAATGTATCAAGAATGGCTATGATAGAGCCAGTAAATCTAAACGTGATGATCTCCTCCTCCCCTCTGATAAAAATAAAATAAAGGATTATTTTGGAGTTATCAGGTTCATCTCCACCCATAATGATCAGTGGGAAACAATGAGGAGGGTCCTAAGGAAACACTGGCCAGTTCTCATGTCCGAGCCAATGTTGAGGGGTGATCTATCCAATGGCCCGCAAATGACTCCACGGAGATCCCAGAACCTAAGAGATCTACTGGTACAGAGCCATTATGTGCCAGTGGTTCCAAGGATTTTTGGGGCTGGCCCTCAACCTCAAAGGCTTTTTTCCATGTGGCGATTGCTTGGCATGTGCCAATTTTGTGCGCAGTTCTCAGTTCGCGTCAAGCGATGGCAATCGGACCTACACTATCAACCACTACATTACCTGTAGCAGCACACATGTGGTTTATTATGCCACATGTGGCTGCAGGAAAATATATGTGGGTTTGACGTCACGCGAACTGCGAGTGAGAATTGGTGAGCACATCAGAGAAATTAGTAGTGCTAGCAAAGTTAAAGATATCACCAAACTAAAAACCCTACCCCGTCACTTCCGTAGATTTCATGACTGTAGTCCTAAAAGTCTGAGAGTGATGGGTATAGACAGAATACACGGGGGGATTAGAGGCGGTGATCTAAAGAAATTGCTTGCCCAGAGCGAATCAAAATGGATCGTGATGCTGGACACGGTGTGTTCAAAGGGCCTGAATGAGTCCCTCAGTTTCTCTTCATATTTATAAAATTACTATCCTGTCTGCGTACCCTATGTTAGAGATCCTTGACTTTTCTCACCATTGGCTCCGTTCCCAATAATAGTGAGAACATATGTTTTTTTAAAACAATATCCCATTCCCCCTTTTCCTCTTGTGCTAGAAAAGCATTATGTGCTGGTTTTATATTGTTTTTATATTCACTGGGTCTCTTTTCCTCTACAGTGACAGCTCTATGTACCCATGGAGAAAAATGGATGTGCAATTAGAATAACATCGCGGGATCATCTAATGTATTCATTCTGTTACCATGTTATACTGTTTTTTTACAATTTTCTATGTAAACGTGATGTTTCTGTTGCATACAATCTGTTATCGGCGCCTCCTGTGCGCGTGTCCACGCTTCCGTGCGGCTCCGGTCGTCATGGCGACGCTCTAAACACCTAGCCGACGCGTCACCGCTAATCGGATGGAGTATCCGGCGGTGGTGATGACGCGGCGGGCTGAGCGCCGGATGTGACGTATCGGCGCCGGCAGCGTGTGCGCACGCGCCGAATTACGGAGGAACAATCAGACTGCATCAATGCAGGTGCAGCTGTGGGTATAAATGAGCGTCCTGTGGAGTGTCCCGGTACCTCCACTGACGAAGCACTGTAATATTAATACGCGAAACGTGCGTTTGGGGTCCGGCACAAGGGGTTCCCCCCTGTTCTCTGCACACAGGCACTTTACTGGTATGCTGCTACTAATGGCTTAAGGGAATGCGCTATATGATGTGAGGCAATTGAGGCCTTCAAGCCCAGGTTTTGCAGGTTTAGGGCAGAAATATGTTAGTAATGTCAATGTTACCATGCCTGTTACACCTATCCTGTATATAACCGATGTCATGTACTTACTATGTCTAAACATCTTTATTGTATGCAAAGCCCTGTAAAGCTTGTATTTACTATAATACCACTGTCTTGTGCCGTGCTTTTATGTTCACCTACTCATAAATTGGCTGTTTTCCTCTAATAAATGTATATTTTACAAGCAATTAAGCTCATATTGTTCTCCTGTTTTTCATATGTTTATAATGAGCTGCTAGCTGGAAACCAGTAGCAATACTGGTACAGTTTTTGTTCTAAAAAACGCCTTATGGATTTTTTGTATATAACAGATATCTGTGTGTGTGACATGGCCCTAACTCACATAGCATTACCCCTGTTGTTGCATGCAAAATGTATGTATGTGTTTACACCTCTGCATATGTGTAAATGACACACACAATTATAGCCCATATGTGTTGACCCAGCAATGTGTATGTAAATGACTCAATGTGCCCATACAAATACCCATTTAAAAATGCATTGTGTTTGCTCAACAAAACACGTGTAATGTACATGTGCAGACAATGGTGCAGGGAGCCATAAACCCCATTGGGGTACCAAACCTCACAGCACAACATAAAATGCAATAGGTCACGTACTTTCACCATGTTGGAAATTAAATATGCACACACACTTTTTGAGGCAAAAAAGATATATTGTAATAGTGTTGACACACACCTTAGAAAATCATAACAACATAATGTCCCATAATACATAAACATAAAAGTGTTTGAGCATAAATAAATAACAAGATTAATAACACGGCACATTATGGACCTATCACACCCCCCTTATATGTCGTGTGGCTGCCAGGGCACTGCCCCAGGGCCATTGAGATATGAGCAGTAGCTGTTTCTGCTGCTTCTGGCATCCTGCTGAGGTCGACCTGGGCCTAACGGTTGGAGTGGCGCTATACCAAAGTCGTTAGCACGCCAATTCCCTGGACTGAGATCCCCAGTTGTGGGGTCCACACTATCCACAAAACTTGCTGGCGTGTATGATTGAGTATCCCTACGAAGCAGAAAGTTATGTAGCACACAACACGCCATCACTACCATACGGATAGATTCCATTTTCAGACGTAAAGAAGTATGAAAGACGCGGAATCTATTGGCCATGATCCCAAACGCATTTTCAACCACACGATGTGCCCGGGATAGGCGGTAGTTGAAAATGCGTTTTTCAGGGGTCAGAGTCCTCGGGGGATATGGCCGTAGGAGGTTGGCGTGTGGTGCGAAGGCCTCATCCCCCACAAATGCGAAGTTGAGATTCTCAGTGGTGTCATCATTGGTGGGTAAGTTAAGGCGGCCATCCACAAGGTCGCGACCAAATGAGATATGGGCCAAAACACCACCATCAGACACACGCCCGTTCATCCCCACATCCACAAGGAGGAACTCGTAGTTGGCATTCACGAGGGCCATGAGGACCACACTAAAATAACCCTTGTAGTTAAAATAGTAGGAGCCGGTGTTGGGGGGTTGTGTGAGCCTCACATGCTTGCCATCCAATGCACCCCCGCAGTTTGGGACTTGCCACCTCTCCTCAAAGCCAGTGGCAACTGACAACCATTCCGCGGGGGTTGTTGGAAACTGCATATAGGTTGGCAAGAGACACCTCACAATAGCCTCACAAGTCTCAGGGATAAGGCTACTCAGCAGGGAGCGCGAGACTGCCGATGCATACTGCAGGTCAGTCATCGTGCGTCCTGAAGCCAAGAAATGCAGAGTGACAACCAACCGCTCCTCTGCTGGTACTGCTGGACGCATCAGAGTGTCCTGACGGGCAATATGTGGTTTAACCAAGTCCAACAGTAGTTTGTAAGAATCCTCGGACATGCGGAGGAAATTTCTGAAATCCTGCGGATTGTTATTCTCCAGCTGACGGACAAGGCGCATGTGAGTCAGGTCGGTCCTTTGCAGGAGCCAGTCCCTAGACCACACACGCCGTCGTCTCCGCCTCCGCAGTCTCTCATTCCTCTCATCTGTCAACAAGGCATCCTCAACCAGGGACAAAGCGACTACTCCCATTAAGGAATGATGCATGTCGGACAAACAGTGTTAGCAAAGATCTGGAATGAAAAAAAAAGGGAAATATGTCAGATTTTCAAAATAACTATTTAAACATTATTACTAAAACTCTAATTTAACATGCACAGCAGCCCCAAAGAGGACTGCACGCCACAATGTAATGTATTGTTGGCGTATGATGGCAAACAACATCTAATGTTGTATGGGTCACATTTCTTTAACAGGCCTCACTCCCACAGTAGCACATTCTTGAGCAAACAAAATACACATCTCTTCATCAGTGATAGACATATTAGCACAGGTGGAAGGGGGACAATAGCCTGGCTGGCTGTTTGTCCTGGATTTAATAAAAAACACAAACACTATTTAGTAATATGGATCATCTGTCTGTGAACTTGTGGTGGCCAAATCCTATTCTTAACAAGGCACTATTACATGTTCACTATGTGCAAAGAAACGCTGACCACTGTATGTATTAAACAGAACTAATGGCACCCAAAGCAGCGTGCCATCGCTTGGGCCCCACACTACAAACCCATTGTGGCCCTAAATCTCGTATAATAACATGACCAAAATCTAAACATTGAAGTAAAATGTGAAAATACAATAGAAGGTCCGACAGAATAAGCATACCATGTTTAAAAACATCCAGCATCCATGTACCCACACAAACAATAGTAATACTCCTGTGCTGTGTGGACATCATGTCCATTTACAAACACATTCAAGGGCAAAAAGTAGAAAATGCTCAGATGTTGTATACTATGGATTGTGCTAATCTCAGTAACCCCCCTACCACCATAAAAGCCACATATACACCTCACACATCACAAGAGGCACCATTTGCAACATGAATTTATATGGTTAAAGCAAATTACAACATTTTTGGGACACAACAATGTCACAGATGGACTAGGCTCTAATTACACACCGCGACGCACAAACCATTTAACAACTGACTCCCCATTTGTGCAAAGGCCATGATTAGGGTTTTGAAAACCATCAGCACAGTGTTTTACAGGCCAGACCCTGCAAAGCCCTGCATGACGCCGGGACTACCACAAGCACACAGTCCCTATGATTTATTATATGTTACACAACGTCAAGTACATGTGAACACTTTGCACATCGTCACCATGGTCATAATGCTGGCTAATCACAATTGTACATGCAGGTGTAATCTTACAAAACGCATTAACTATGGCTATATTTCCTCAGATTAGACTGATGAACAGTACTTACCTCAATGGCGCTGGGCAGAAAACTTAATTGCGTTCAGCTGTGTGCGGTTTAACACCAATTAATTATACAACACACTTGCGGCGTCCAATGGTAGTGCGTCTTGAGGGACAACGCCCAACGTCGTGGATTGGGCAGCTAATCAAACATTTTATTGGCTGTGTGTCCTTTAAAAGACGACTTTTCCATCATCCCTACACCAACTCATGCAAAGACACCGTGGTAGCGTCCCCTCTTGTCGCACAGCAGGATTGACGGTATGTATTGGTGACTCACGTTCGTCATGGTTGTTTTGTGTAATTGTGATGTTCTATTTCAAGTATAGTGGGTTTTTTTTAATTTAAATGTAGTTTCACTGATTGCAACTTTGCAGACATTGAGAATTTTGATAGCCATCTACATATTTCTGTTTTCCCTGTTCAACCATGCACACCTTTTGCTCCATTTGTGATCCTGGCACCAAGTTGCAAAATGTGTCCATGATTGTACGTGAAAACACAAATATGTCACTAAGTTATAAACATATGTGTGTCTGTGTGCCACGTGCCCTTCACAACAGTGTTTTGTAAATATAAATTCTCCATGTATTTGGAAAGAACAAAGGAAACAGTGTTTGCATAGGTTTTTGGATTCCATAAGCACTGCAAGCAAAGATGCATTGTCCACATGTTGCCAAAGTAGGCACGTGTAGGCTGGTGTACATTGCCTGTTGTTTTTTTGTTTTTTTTCCTTTTTTATAAAAAAGCCATTGTAGCCACCTTTTTGGGCGCAAAAACTAAAATGATGTTGTTTGGAGCTGTGTTTGGTGGCCTATCTGTGTTTTTTTTTTTGTTATTTAACTGTGCTTTAAAGTCATTGATAAGTAATCAGCAGGTGATGCTTGGGGAGGGCTCCACAAGGGTCCAATGGAACCTCACTGTTATATTCTGAACTGCAGCTTTTACTTTTTTTATTTTTTTCTATTTTTAAACTGTGCTTTAAAGTCATAGATAATTCATCAGCAGGTGCTGCATGGGGAGGGCTCCACAAGGGTCCAATGGAACCTCACTCTTATATTCTGAACTGCAGCTTACACAATTTTTTTTGTTTGTTTTTAATTAGTTTTAATCTTTTTTTTTTAGAAATTTTTTCCCTTTGTAACATTTTAACCCCTTAGTGACGGAGCCAATTTCCACCTTAATGACCAGACCGTTTTTTGCAATTCTGACCAGTGTCCCTTTATGAGGTTATATCTCCGGAACGCTTCAACAGATCCTAGCGATTCTGAGATTGTTTTTTCGTGACATATTGGGCTTCATGTTAGTATTAAATTTTGGTCGATAATTTTTGTGTTTATTTGTGAAAATATAAAATAATTGGCAAAAATTTTGAAAATTTGACAATTTTCAAATTTGTAATTTTTATTCTGTTGAACCAGAGCTTTATGTGACACAAAAGAGTTAATAAATAACATTTCCCACATGTCTACTTTACATCAGCAACAATTTTGGGTTAGGACGTTATAAGGGTTCAAAGTTCATCAGTAATTTTTCATTTTTCCAGCAAAATTTACATAACCTTTTTTTTAGTGACCACATCACATTTGAAGTCTCTTTGAGGGGTGTACATGACAGAAAACACCCAAAAGTGACACCATTCCGAAAACTACACCCCTCAAGCTACTCAAAACTACATTCAAGAAGATTATTAACCCTTCAGGTGCTTCACAGGAACTAAAGCAACGTGGAAACAAAAAATGGCCATTTTAATTTTTCCAACAAAAATGTTCTTTTAGCCTCAATTTTTTCATTTTCACATGGGCAACAGGATAGAATGCATCCTAAAATTTGTTGGCCAATTTCTCCTGAGTACACTGATACCTCATATGTGGTCATAAACCACTGTTTGGGCGCACGGCAGGGCTCAGAAGGGAAGGAGCGCAATTTGACTTTTGGAGCTAATTTACCATTCAAAAAGTGAAATGGCACTCCTTCTCTTCTGAGCCCTACCGTGCGCCCAAACAGTGGTTTATGACCACATATGAGGTATCGGTGTACTCAGGAGAAATTGGCAAACAAATTTTAGGATGCGTTTTATCCTGTTGCTTATGTGAAAATGAAATAATTGAGGACAAAAGAAAATTTTTGCGAAAAAAAAGTACTTTTTCATTTTTACGGATCAATTTGTGAAGCACATGGGGGTTCAAAGTGCTCTCTATGCATCTAGATAAGTTCCTTGGGGGGTCTGGTTTCCAAAATGGGGTCACTTGTGGGGGAGCTCCAATGTTTAGACACACAAGGGCTCTCCATACGCGACATGGTGTCCGCTAACAATTTGAATGGAAAATTAGCTCCAATTGTTAGCGGACACCATGTCACGTATGGAGAGCCCCTGTGTGCCTAAACATTGCAGCTCCCCCACAAGTGACCCCATTTTGGAAACTAGACCCCCCAAGGAACTTATCTAGATTGGTGGTGAGCACTTTGAACCCCCAGGTGCTTCATAAATGAATCCGTGAAAATGAAAAAAGAAAATTTTTGTGGAAAAGAAAGTACTTTTTAATTTTTACGGATCAATTTGTGAAGCACATGGGGGTTCAAAGTGCTCTCTATGCATCTAGATAAGTTCCATGGGGGGTCTGGTTTCCAAAATGGGGTCACTTGTGGGGGAGCTCCAATGTTTAGACACACAGGGGCTCTCCATATGCGACATGGTGTCCGCTAACAATTTGAATGGAAAATTAGCTCCAATTGTTAGCGGACACCATGTCACGTATGGAGAGCCCCTGTGTGCCTAAACATTGCAGCTCCCCCACAAGTGACCCCATTTTGGAAATTAGACCCCCCCAAGAAAGTTATCTAGATTGGTGGTGAGCACTTTGAACCCCCAGGTGCTTCACAAATGAATCCGTAAAAATGAAAAAAGAAAATTTTTGTGGAAAAGAAAGTACTTTTTCATTTTTACGGATCAATTTGTGAAGCACCTGGGGGTTTAAAGTGCTCTTTATGCATCTAGATAAGTTCCTTGGGGGGTCTAGTTTCCAAAATGGGGTCACTTGTGGGGGAGCGCTAATGTTTAGACACACAGGGGCTCGCCATACACGACATGGTATCCACTTACAATTCCAATTCATAGTGGACACCATGTCACGTATGGAGAGCCCATATGTGCCTAAACATTGGAGCTCCCCCACAAGTGACCTCATTTTGGAAACTAGACACCCCAAGGAACATATCTAGATGCATAGTGAGCACTTTGAACCCCAGGTGCTTCACAAACTGATCCGTAAAAATGAAAAAGTACTTTTTTTCACAAAAATTTTCTTTTTTTTCCTTTTTACAGACTAATTTGTGAAGCACCTGGGGGTTGAAAGTGCTCACTATGCATCTAGATAAGTTCCTTGGGGGTCTAGTTTCCAAACTGTGGTCACTTGTGGGGGAGCTCCAATGTTTAGTCACACAGGGGCTCTCCATATGCGACATGGTGTCCGCTAACAATTTGAATGGAAAATTAGCTCCAATAGTTAGCGGACACCATGTCGCAGCATATGGGGAGCCCCTATGTGCCTACACATTGGAGTTCCCGCACAAGTCACCCCATTTTGGAAACTAGACACCTCAAGGATTATATCTAGGGGTATAGTGAGCATTTGGAACCTACAGCTACTTCACAGAATTTGATAATGTCATATTGAACATTTTCTTTTTTTCACGCAATTTCTCACTTTTAGAGCATGTGCACAAGACACGGAGACACCGTGTCCTGGTCGTCTCCTCCACTGCATTTTTTTTGTATTTCTTTATTAAATTTAAAAAAAAAACGACGTGGGGCTTCGCCATATTTTTGGTCCAGCCAGGTACAGCAGGCAGCTACGGGCTGCCACCAACCCCTTCTGCCTAGTTTTACCTGGCTGGAAACCAAAAATATAGGGAAGTCCCTTTTTTTTAAAATTATTTCATGAAATAATTTAAAAAAAAAATGGCATGGGCTTCGCCATATTTTTGGGCCAGCCAGGTACAACTAGGCAGCTCGGGGCTGGAATCCTCAGCGTAGGGAGGCCCAAGCTTTCTGGGCCCCCCCCGCTGCAAATTGCAGCTCGCAGCCGCCCCAGAAAATGGCGCATTCATAGAAGCGCCATTTTCTGGTGCTGTATCCAGCTCTTCCAGCTGCCGTGTAGCGGTGGCAGACTGGGTAATAAGGGGTTAATGCCAGCTTTTTCGCAGCTGGCACTAAGCCCGAGATTCATAACGTCTGGCCAATATTAGACCGGACCATTAGGAATCTCTAGTAATTTGTAAAGAAGACACAAGACAGAGAAAAATATTTTTATTAGAAAAGAAACACAAACACTATTTGGACTCCATCTTTATTATTCTTTGACGTCCGACGTAGTCCAGTGGGAAGGTCCGACGTAGTCCAGTGGGAGGTCCCGCGACGATTCTCAGTTTTATAGCATATGGGGCATCCCCCATATGCTATAAAAGCAGGTTTATTGCCAGGAGGATGACAGGTCATGAACTCAGTGAGTTCATGACCTATCAGAATCCTCGGATCACAAGGGGTTAACTGTGCTCTTCATGGCGGTCTCCACATCAGGTCAACATCAGTGGTGATCTATCAGGATCCTGGGATCCCATAGGGATCCTGGGATCACCACTGATGGTGATCTGATGTGGAGATCACCATGAAGAGCACAGTTAACAAGGGGTTAAGTGTGCTGTTCATGGTGGTCTCCACATCAGGTCAACATCAGTGGTGATCAGCCCTTGTTAACTGTGCTCTTCATGGTGATCTCCACATCAGATCACCATCAGTGGTGATCCCAGGATCCCAGGATCCCTATGGGATCCCAGGATCCTGATAGATCACCACTGATGGTGATCTGATGTGGAGACCACCATGAACAGCACACTTAACCCCTTGTGACCCGAGGATTCTGACAGGTCATGAACTCACTGAGTTCATGACCTGTCATTCCCTGGGCCGCACAGCAGGGGATAACAGCGGCGCACGCGTGCGCGCACACCAGGGTGCACGCACAGAAGAGGCGAGCGCCGCAGGAGACAGAAGCAGGAGCCGCCGGCAGGAGAAGCCCCCAGGACCGGAGGACCGCGGGACCGGAATCAGGATCGTTGGTAGGTAAGAGTGGTGAGGGGGGGCTTTACTGGGGCACGGGGGGGCCCTACAAACAGTTTAGAGGCGGCGGGGCCTCTGGGGTAAAGGCACCGGGCACAAGGTATCAGGGGAGGGGGGCGGGGGTGCCTGGTGCCCGGTGCCCGGTGCCCGGGGGATGCCCGGAGGCTGGGGGATCCCGGAGGCTGGGGGGATCCCTGCAGGGGACTAGGGAGCACCGGGGCAGGACATTCCCATGCAGCCTGACATGTGTGACATATCAGGCTGCATGGAGATGCAGGGGAGGCAGCGCACCGCCGCCATTTTTGTTTGGTACGGAAGGGGGGGGGGTGGATGGAGGTGTGGGGGGCCCGGGGGGGGGCTCGAGGGGTCTTAGGGGCCTTAGGGGTTAATGGATCACTTTGATCCGACATGTGTTTTCATGTCGGATCAAAGTGAAAGCATTTTTTACAGAGCACTTTCACTTTTGTAATGTGATGATCGGTAAACGGTGTTTACCGGTCATCACATTACAGGTGCGGGTACAAAAGGAGCTAATTACTGATCTCTAGGGTGTCAGCTACAATCGGTACGCTGACACCCTAGAGGTATTAGCTCCAGGGGCGGCGCTACAGGGCTTTTTCCTGCCAACGTCTACAGACGTCGGCTAGGCTTTAGTACCCTGTTTTTCCGACGTCTGTAGACGTAAGGCTGTCGTCTAGAGGTTAAAGTGCAAAAATGCAGTCACAATGTTGTTTGTAAACATTTCAGTCATCATCTTGGATACGGGGCATTGTGTGGCTGCCTAATGGTTAATGAACAACAAACTTCAAAACATTCTTCAACAGTGGTGTGTAACAATCATGTGACCATAGTGGTTCTGTTATACACTTCCAACATATGATGTGGTTATCCAAACTTGCTCAGGCCTCTTGTCGTCACATGCTTGTTCACTCACATTAGCTGTCATTACATGTTACATAAAGATGAAGTTGTACCACAGTCCCCGTTATGCACTGTGTGGAGAGACTGGCTCATTTCTGACGTGAATGTAAGTGGCTTACTGATTTATGTTGACCTTTCACCTTACAATCTGAGCTTAAATTGCCCAGATTTGATAAGTATTGCAAAGCTGCCTGTGCCCACACTGTATGGTGTTGCCTCCACATAAACCAGGTCAATTTACTTACCAACCAAAAGCAACATCCTTGGCTGGGAGGATATGTGGCTGTGGCCCATTTTGTCAGCCTTTATGTTGCCTTACACTGAAGTCCAGAGCTGTAACCCCTCAGTGTGTTGTAATGGGCCCTGTTGCGTTACTACATTGTTTTTTTTTTAATTTGTTTGTTGCCAATGTACATGAGCACCACACTATTTTCCCGTACTTGGTTTAACATTACCTTAACCTGCATGTTTGCTTTGCCCATGTCCATGTGTATTTTTCAAATAGGCTAAGCAATCATGCCTTGGAGGAGAGGGCGATATACATACCACCTCAGTGACGCTACTTTACCTGGTTGTGTGGCCACCCTAAAGCTGCCAATTTTTGGCCTCCATCCATTTGAATATAGTGGCATACGTACATACTGTTTGCCCATGTAGCTTCATGCCCTTATTGCCACATGCATCATGTTTACCTGGTGAAATGTATGACCCATGAATGACACATGAATCATGTGTTCACAGGGACACATTTAGCCACATGCAAACACATGAAAGGACATGATACATGCATGTGTGTGTTGACAGCCTTTTTCTGTGTTCACAGATGACAGACAATCAGGAATATATCCGGGCCTTCATAGCAAAATACAAGGAGCTGGAGTGCTTGTGGCGGACCAAAGCATCGGAATACAAGAACAATACGGCGCGGAGAGTTGCGTATGACCAGCTCATCGCACTCAGCCAGCAGCACAACCCGGGGCTGAGTGTGGATTTGAAGTTTGTGCAAAGTAAAATATCCAATCTGCGCACAGTCTGCAAGAGGGAGTTAAATGAAGTCAACAAGTCTATGCGGTCCGGGAGTGGAACGGGGGAGGTTTATGTGCCACGTTTGTGGTACTATAACCTCCTCCATTTCCTCAAGGACCAGCATCTCCCTCCGACTACACTGTGCAGCAGGGACTTTGCACAAACTTCTTCCGCCACTCTCCAAGTCTCGGCTCCGCCACAAGAGGTATGTTCTATAGCTTTGTGGTCCTCTCACTCCGCAATGCTGGTTGGAGACACTTGTGTTGTGTGTCACTGATCAAACATATGAGGGTGTCTTCTTTTAAGCAGTGCACATTTGTGAATGGTGTGGTTTTGGCCTTTGTACTTCTAACAGACATAGTGTGCTAGTCTCAGCAACTATGCGTGACCATGGTGTTTACTTATGTGAGTAGAGTAAGCAGTGTGTGTTGCAATACTTTTCAATCTGTCAATGGCTCACTAGTGGCCTCTTTGAAAATAGCTTACATTGCATGCTTAAAGTGGGCAAAGCGATGTTTGCTGTTAGAGCATAGATGTTTCGTGCTTTTACAAATATTTTTTTTTCTTATATTTTAACAGGAACCTCAAGGCGCCGGGCCCAGCCAGGAGGAGGCACCCGTTCCGGAAGAGCCCCCCACTACATCGGGGGGAGAGCCTGATCCTGGTCCCACCATGCAGCACCCTTGGCCCAGTGAGAGGGCCAGACTAAGAAGAAGACCAGCTCCCCCCACCTCCCAGCTGGGTGACTGGGCCAAGAGGGTGCTGCTGAACCTTGAACGTGTCCCTTGGACTGGGTTCGGGCTTATGGTCAGTGAACGGGTGTCGGAGCTGGCCCGGCCAGAAAGAACACACCTTGAGAGGATCATCACTCTGGCCCTGGAGGCGTCGAGGAATGGGACACTGAACGGGGAGACCATCTTGGCCCAGCACCCCCAGCCCACCCAGCCCACCCTGGTAACCCAGCACCCCCAGCCCCCGTCAGTGTCCCATCATCCACCGCAAATGGCTATGTTTGGCCCTGGACATATTCCTGAGGTGCCGAGGGAGCCATTTCCACCTTTCCCTCGGCACCGACCATACCCTGTTCCTGCAAGGGAACAGGGTGAGTCTGCCATCGCCAATCCTGCTGCAGACTATGATCCTTATTGGGGACGCTACCAACAACTATGAGTTTTGGTCTGCAATTTGTCGTTAGTTTTTTTGTTTGTTAAAAATATTTTTCAAACGGTGAAAAAAACCTATATTTTGGTTGTTGTTTTGCCTAGACAAATAAATTAGCATTACAACATAGTAGTGTCTTTCATATGTTAATATTTAAAGGTCAGAGACCAGGTGAAAGTATGTTCCAAGGTTAATAATGTCACACACAGGTGTACCAGACACTCCAAGTAGCTCTCAAACACTTATGTGTTAGGGCCACTTTACACACACCAACTTATGTGTCCAACTTCTGACCAACTTACTGGTTGCAGTGAAATCATGGACACATTGCTCCATTTTGTGGCTGTGTACAAATGGAACAATGTGTCCATGATTTCACTGCAACCAGTAAGTTGTTAAGAAGTTGGACAGATAAGTTAGTGTGTGTAAAGTGGCCCTTATGTTTCAAAATTTCATTGTGACAATTTTACCTTCAAGTTTTGTGAAAGGAGCAGTGACGGTCCAAAAAGTAAGGGATTTTGTACGTTTTCAAACATGTTGAGGACAGATTTTCTACTTGGAAGCAGGAACATAGGTCAACACTGCTGTCCACACATGTTTTGCCCTTAGGTTTGCCTCCACACAATGTGGCATTGTGTATGGGGCCCGGTCTTACAACAGTGTTCCCCAATCCAAAATAGGTGTCTGCCCTGTGTCCTCTATTTTGGCGTTGGAGAACAGAAATTTCATAAATATGTTTGGGATTTGCCAGAACATGTTTGGGCTAAATCAATGTGTTTGTTATGTGTACTAACTTTGCAAAAGTAAAACGCACACAAGTAAATTGGTGGTGTATTTTAGATTGTATTTGGAGGCTTGCAAAAAAATGCCAGCCAGACACCACATTTGGATTCTTCTTAAGGTATTTTTTTGTATTCCAAAAGGGACCATGAACAAAAATTGGTCCAAAACGTTAAAAATCTAAAACCACATAAACAAGGGCGTACTCAGGGCAAATTCCGCCACACATAATGGGCCAACATGACCTTATTCTTAGTCTTATAAACATGGATGCCAATCTCACATCCAAAGAAAAGATTCACCATAACGATTTCATGATCATAAATCTTTATTAAATCTCATAAAAATTACTCCTAGGAGAGGAGGGAGCACGAGCACACACAGGCAATTCAGTGATTGAGGTATGAGGCACGTCTTATGATTATAGGAATGCTAACTGCAATTGTGATCTAACTGCAGCGATAGGAGACTATTGATGTATTGAGCTGCAGGGTGGAAGCGAATTAGGGTATACCTATAGAGATATACAAAATCTAGTGAATGGGCAGCTGATAGGTGTGCTATATTTACCCTAATAGAAACTTTAGCAGTTACATTGTTTGTAGTTCAATGTATGTGGGTCAGAATTGTTTGAAACATATTGATTCCACTTCATTGAATATTAGTTGTAATATATTGATGGTGCTAAACATACTATATTGTTAATCTGATTAGCCTAGCTGTGTTTTCTTGTGTCTCCCCCCGGAGGGAATGCTCTGAACTATAAATATTTTATTGTAATTTTTATGAGATTTAATAAAGATTCATGATCATGAAATCGTTATGGTGAATCTTTCCTTTGGATGTGAGATTGGCATCCATGTTTATAAGACTTAGTATTTTTAAGGGAAGCAATTTGTTTTGGGACCTTGTTTTGAATGACCTTATTCTTGTTGCAAACGGCAACAAACACACATGTCAACATGACATCACTTAAAGTTGGATTCCAACTATCAAACAATGTAGACAGCAAAGTCATTCATCTGGCCCAACAGGTCCACGCCTAGAATGTTGTGTTACAAAATGGTGCATCATGGCACCCACCACCTCCAACTGTGTTGTTGCCTCCCGGAGCTTGACGACAGCCTCTTGGTGGGCCTGCAGTAGGTCCAGGTAAGATGTTCCACCTACAGTGTTCAAAGACACACATCATTGGCCCAAAATTTTACAGTTAGGTTAAACAACATTACAAGGGTGGCCGCAAAAACTATTTACCAACTCCAGGAGGGGATCCATTTTCGGAGGAGGGGATTGCCTGATGTTGTAGGCCAAACCAGCAGCCGGTGGGCCTAGTGAGTGCAAAAACGTAAAGAAAGGAGTTAAGGTCTGTGTTTTTTGTAACATCCACCAAAATATTGTTTACACAAAAGAAAGAAGGCCTGTAATCATTTCACAATTACCTGAATCACTGCCATGTTGGTCAATGGGTGAGTCCGGCTGTGATGTGCCGTAGGCCTCAATTATTGCCTGTAAGGCAGATTGCCCGTGGGGTGTGTCCTGATCTGCAGGTCCCGAGGCCATAGACACTCCAAGATGCCCATGTTTTTGCGCTGGCGCAGGTGAGTAGGCAGGAGCTGGGCCCAGGGAGTCTCCTTCACGTGCTCGCGGTGATGCTGGGGTTGATGTCGGGCGAGATCCACCTTCTGCTGGTTATGGGGAGGCTGGGGACAATGTGCCCCTTGATGGCATGTCATGTGGTGATCTTGAGGGGCCAGGTGATCGCTGTGGTGACCTGCCCTGTCCTGCTGCTAGACGCAGCTAGAGCCTGCTCTTCCTCATCTTCTGCATCTGTGGATTTTGAAGGTAGCATTTTTTAAATTTTTCTTGGTAAATATGCACATAGTGTAGTGTGTGCCTAATGCCCTTTGGTGGGTAAATAACATGTTACATACATGATGGCCTTACGTCCATGATGACATTAAAGTGTGTCTGCACGGGTATGTACCCGTCAGATGTTTCTGACCGTCACCAACTATGTTTTTGAAACATTCCAACACAAGGTGCCTAGGTTTGGGTAGTTGACTTTCTCACCACACTGTTGCTTAGTTAATGAGAGGCAACACCAGTATTGAAAATGTATTTGTAAACAAATATAAGACCAGTAGTAGTAGTAGTCATAGTAGGCAATCGATGTTTGCTTAAGTGTTAAGCAGAATATGCTATATTGTGTAATGATGTCACATGTTTGTATGTATCATGACATAATACTCACCACGCATACTCTGGATGTGTGCCCGGATGGCGGCAATGCGGTCCCTGCCCTTATGCTTCATGTCGGCTATTTTCTTGGTGATTTGCTTGGTGCTGCGCTCAACGTGTAGGGCACGTTGGAACTTGCGCCCGATGCACTTTTTATGCAGCCGGGCGTGCTGGTGTGGTAGGACACACCAGTAATCCTGTCTGTCCAAGATGTCAAACAAAATGAGGAGCTCTGGCTCGCCCCATGCTACTGCACGCTGTTCCGCCGCCATCTTTAGTGCTGGTACTTGACTCCACCTATAAGGCTGTGCAAATTGCGGGAGCGGTGCAGAATTTGTCAGTCCACAAAGGAGTCGCCCACACATAGTGGCTGAGGCCAGGGCACGCTCCACGGTCATGAAATGTGCACAGCATAACGCATTGGCGTCGCCCACGCACGATGGCTATAGTTAAGAAAGATATATGTGGCCAGGCTCGGTCTGGGCTGCCGGGTAACTGGTTAAAAGTCATGGTGGGCCCCCAGGCATTGTGGCCCCACCCCCTAGCCCCACCCCTGAACGGGTCCCCCTGGAGCAGCTAAGTAGTGGCATACTGATCACTGATACCAGCTCTGGACCCCCGCTTCACATGGATGTGTGCGTCTCCAAGGACGTACATCCATGTGACTGCATGGCCAGTGTGTCGGAGGGGAGGTGGCGGTGCTGGCGCTGGCCTGCGTTTAAGCAGGCTTGTATCGGCGATGTGTGTGGCCGCTTCTGCACTCTGGCCCTCACACCGCGAGGCAGCAGCGGCAGCTGCTTGTTGTCTCCAGCCGACAGCAGGGCAGTGTCCGCGCCTCCTCCTGTATTGCTGAGCGCTGCTGGGCAAGGCAAGTACAGCCCGGCTCCCGGAGGCGGCAGTGAGTGCCCGATGTTGGAGGACGTGCACAGACAGGCAGAAGCTAATCTGTCTGCCGCAGGAGTTTCAGCTGAAGCACCTGGTGGGCGAGCGGGCGGCACCAAGCTGAAGCGGCTGGACATCACCCCGGTGGTGTGCTCGGTGGAGCAGGTGCGGGTGCTGGGGGCCGGCCAACCGCTGCAAGCTGATCACCAGGAGGGACTTACAGATCCTGTAACAGGTCAGAGACAGTGTCCTGTGCCCCTGCCCCATATACTGTGTTCCATCTCCATATACTGTACCCTCCTAAATTGTGTGCCCCCTCCCACTATACTGTGTGCCCCCCATACTGTGCCCTCCCCATATACTTTGTGCCCCTTCCCCATACTGTGCATGCCCACCCCATATACTGTACCCCCTATACTGTGTGCACCCTCCCCAGTGGCGTAACATCCACGGTCACAACTGCGACCAGGCCTGAAGGTACAGGGGCCCGCCGACCCCTGGCTGCATCCGCTTTACATGGATGTGTATCCCTGAGGACGCACATCCATGTCCCCAGCCGCCAGATGTATAAAGTCCGGCAGCACCATTCTCTCGCTGCCCCCGCTACTGTCCTGGCCAATCAAAGGCCAGTCGGCGCATGACCTCAGCTACTGGCCTGTGATTGGCTGCCCAGGCGGCTCATGGCATGTGATTGGCCAGGACAGTGGCACCGCAGTCATCTCCTTGCCTCAGATGCCGTTAGTGTACGGTGCTGCTGTCCTGGCTCCTCCGAGCTTCTGCAGGCTGAGAGAGGTGCCGGAGGGGTGGACCAGTGAGTAGTGTCCCTGTGTGTGTGTGTCCCTGTGTGTGTGTGCGCCCCTGTGTCACTGTCCCTGTGTCTTTGTGTCCCTGTGTGCGCGTCCATGTCCCTGTGTGCGCGTCCGTGTCCTTCTGTGCGCGTCTGTGTCCCTGTCCCTGTGTGCGTGTCCGTGTCCCTGTGTGTGCATATGTGTCCCTGTGTGTGTGTGTATGTGTGTTGGGAGGATATATGCTATATGGAGGGTTATGAGGCTGCATTATTGCATTATACTATATGAAGGGCTGTGACGCTGCATTATATTATGTGAAGGGCTCTGAGGCTCTGAGGCTGCTGTGATGCAGCTTTATACTATATGGAGGGCTGGGACGCTGCATTATACTTTATGGAGGGCTGTGAGACTGCATTATAATATATATGGAGGACTGTGAGGCTGCATTTTACTATAATGGAGGACCATACATACCAGAATAAAGGCATATTCCTGGAGGAGGACCATACATCAGTGGCGTACCACCCACGGTCGCAGAGGTCGCAAGTGCGACCAGGCCGGAAGTACAGGGGCTCGGCGCCCGCTGACCCCTGTGACTGCTTTACATGGATGTGCATCCCTAGGACGCACATCCATGTCTCTGCATAGCGCTCTGCCAGGCTGGTCCCCAGGCGGTTGATTCCGGCTGCCTTAGGACAGGAAGGCGCGGTGGCGCGGCAGCTTTGAAACTCCCGCGGCTGCTGCGTCACATGCTGCATGTCAGGACGGAGCCGTGAGCTTCTGGAGGTCCGGAGAGTCTGGTGGCAGCCTCCTCAGTCTCCCGCCGTGTGTCTAGTCTTGGCCGCTCATCCAGAAAGTGAGGACACACTGTTGCTGAATACTCACAGAAGAGAAGTAGAGAGGTGAGAGGAGGAAAGCGCCGGGGGACACAGGAGGAGGAAAGCGGGGGGACAGAAAAAGGGGACAGAGGAGAAGGAGAGCGGAGGACACAGGAGGATGGGGGATAGAGGAGGAGCAAAACGAGGGATGCAGGGAGACGGAGGAGGAGAGTGAGGGAGACAGGAGAGCGGGAACACAGGAGGAAGAGAGTGGGGATCACAGGAGAACTGGGACAGAGGAGAAGGAGAGTGGGGGACACAGGAGGAGAGCGGGGGACAGGAGAAGGAGAGCAGGGGACAGAGGAGGAGGAGAACAGGGGACACAGGAGAATGGGGGACAGAGGAGGAGGAGAGCGGGGGACACAGGGAGACGAAGGAGGAGAGTGAGGGACACAGGAGAGCAGGGACACAGGAGGAAGAGAGTGGGGATCGCAGGAGAACTGGGGACAGAGGAGGAGGAGAGAGGGGGACACAGGAGAATAGAGGACAGAGGAGGAGAGCGAGGGACACAGTAGGAGACAGTAGGAGGAGAGTGGGGAACAGAGGAGGAGGAGAGCAGGGGACAGAGGAGGAGGAGGGCAGAGGACAGAGGAGGAGGAGAGCAGAGAGACAGAGGAGGAAGAGAGCAGGGGACACAGGAGAACGGGGACAGAGGAGGAGGAGAGCGGGAGACCTAGAATGGCGAAACATGGGGGCCCAAGACGTTATTACTATATGGGGGCCAGAATGAGGAACATACATCATTGGTTTACGGTGGGAAGTGGGGACATATTTACTGTAGGGGCCAATCAGGCGACATTATTACTGCTGTAATATAATTTACTTTTCCATGAGGGGAACCAAAGGGAGGCATTGTTACTGTGCGAGGCGGCACAATGTCGCTTTTTTGGTCGTTTGATGTAGTGTAGAAATCTTGGGAAAAGTGTGGAATGTGCTATGGAAGTGATCAGTTTTATACAGTAGATAACTGTGTTATTTTCTGCAGAGATGAGTCCTGGCTAGAAAACGTGATATTGTCTGCGACAGGGGAAGAAGAAACCTGAAAATGAATGACTTCACCAAGATACATTTCTGGTGAGTAGGTGTATTACCTATCAACGCACACTATACACTATATACAGAGCTCCTGTGTAATAATGTCACTGGTGATCTCTGCATCACCTGTACACTGAGACTATATAGAGAGCTCCTGTGCATAATGTCACTGGTGTTCTCTGCATCACCTGTACACTGACACTATATACTGAGCTCCTGTGTATAATGTCACTGGTGTTCTCTGCATCACCTGTACACTGACACTCTATACAGAGTTCCTGTGTATAATGTCACTGGTGTTCTCTGCATCACCTGTACACTGACACTATATACAGAGTTTCTGTGTATAATGTCACTGATAATCACTGTATTTACACTGACCAAATATACAGAGCTTTTTTTAATCTTCATTATTGTAGTAGTATTGGTCACTTTTCACACTGAAGAAGAAACAGCTGGGCACCACAGAGTACTGACATGTAGTAGTGGGTCTGGCACCAAACTTGTGGTTTATCAGGTAAGAGGAGGGGGGAAGTAGCAGACGACGGCAAACCATTTTGAGCTGGGTGGTGCTTCTATGGGTTGACCGGATTTTATTGGTCACTATGTAGTGGCATTATGTGCTCTGGTCATGGCGTTGTGTATTTGTCCCTTGAATGTGGAATTATTCAATTACAATATGTCGGTTATATGTGGTGTTATCATGGTGTGGCAGTATTTATACCTTGCACGTGGTAGTATTTGATCACAGTTTAGTAGTAATATGTGCTCTGATCACAGTGTGGTGGTATGTCTCCTTTATATATGGTATTACTGGTCTTGGTATAGTGGATTGTGGTTGATTATTAGTTTTTTTCTGATATCAATAAGGGGAAAATTCTTTATTTCCAGTAGATATTAAAAACTTGGTTGCTTAACCCCTTCCTGTCCTGTGACACAGCAGCAGCAAAATGCACTTACAGAGGTTCTCCAGAGAAAGCAAGTAATTATCTCGTCTAAGGCCACGTTCACACAGTGAGTATTTGGTGAGATTTTCACTTCAGTATTTATAAGACAGAAGAAGGAGATGGTGAGAAATGCAGAACATATTACCTCTGATTGCTCCACTCCTGGTTTTGTCTTACAAATACCGAGGTAAAAAACTCACCAAATACTCAGTGTGTGCACATGGCCTAAGGATGTGATAAGGTATTAGTTGGTGGGGGTGCGACTGCTGAATGTGCAGCTTTTATCCCCATTATGTGTCCAAAAAATAGAAAAATATCCAGCATAGAGTCTTGAGATCTAGATCCTTAAAAGTTCATTATGTTAGAAAAGTATTAAAAAGCACATTTAAATCAATGTCCTTAAAGACAGTCCTTAGTCATAGGTTTGTTTTGTCCCCATTAGACTGGAGGTGATGTACAGCTCGCCCATGATCCCTTCACTCCCTCAGTGGCTGTGAGCGCTGTGTTTGCCTTTTTCTGGGAGCTCCAATGATAACACTGGTCAACAGCATTTTTGGTGCCAAAGATATTTCATTGAATTTAGGGTAACTTTGGGGTGCTGATTCTGAATATGTCATTAGTTTTGCCAGATTGGCTCAAGTTTTTGAGATTTTTCGTAAAATGTGTAAAAAAAAAGACGTTTTTTGCTACACGCGCATTAACTTTATTGATATTGTCATGAATACAATAAATTTAACAAAGTAAATGTTGATTTTAGTTTATTTTAACTAGTTTTAGAAAGTAATCTTCAAAAATGAACAAGACATGAAAGATAGACATTTAATCGCTGGAAAAGCGCTTTTTATATGATTTCCTTCTATGTGAGCTATTGGGGCAGTCACGCTGTAGATTCCAGCAGTAATCAGCCATCATATGTCTGTCCCATCTGCCTTGGTACCTTTCCTCCATCACCATAATATCCTGATGAAATCTCTCCCCTTGTTCTTCGCTAAAATCTCCAAGGTTTTCTGGAAATCTGTCCAAGTGACTGTGAAGATAATGCAATTTAATGCTCATGTGTACACCCAGATTTCTAAATCTCAATAGCATGTTTTGTACCAGTTCTTCATAATTGTCTGCCTTTTGATTTCCCAAGAAGTTCTTCACTACCAACACAAAACTACACCATGCAGCAGCTTCAATGTCATTCATTTCCTTAGGAAAATTTGAATCTTTAATGAGTTTCCGAATTTGAGGACCATCAAAGATTCCTGCCTTCAGTTTTTCGCTACTAAGACCAGGGAAAGATCTGCAGATGTACATGAAGCAATTACCATCTTTGTCTAATGCCTTGACGAACTGCTTCATTAATCCTAACTTTATGTGAAGTGGTGGTAGAATGATTTTTTCCCTGTCCACCAAAGGTTCGTTCACTATGTTTGATGCTCCTACTGTCAAGGTGTCCCTTGGAGGCCAATTCAGTTTCTCCCAGTGCTGATGTTTTGCTCTACTATCCCACATGCAGATGAAGCAAGGATACTTTGTGTATCCACTTTGCTGTCCAAGTAAAAAGTTGACCATTTTTAAATCAACACATATCAGCCACGAATGTTCATGGTAGCACAGTTTCTCCAAGACCATTTTGACATTTTGGTATTGTTCTGCAAGTTTAGTTGAGTGAGCTACTGGAAGAGATGCACACTGATTGCCATTGTTCAACAAAACACATTTCAAACTCCTTTTAGAACTATCTATGAAAAGCCTCCAGTCTACAGGACGATATACTTGTAAACCCATTTGCAGCATCAGGCCAGGAATATCCTTACAATATACAAGTAGGTCATCTTCACAAAAAAATGGAAGAAGTGCTTCTTCTCTGGTCCTGTAAGGGCCCTTTCACATCAGCGTTTTTTTCAAATCGCGGCAGATGCGGTGAAAAAACCGCATCTGCCGCGATTACCGCATACCGGCTGCACTTGCGGCGCGGTTGCGGTTTTTGCCATGCAAAGTATAGGCGGACTTGCGGCAGGTGCGGCAAGTGCGGTTTTGCACTTGCGGCAGGTGCGGCCGCGAAAAAAACCGCGGTCAGCCGCGGTTTTTTTCGCGGCCGCACCTGCCGCAAGTGCAAAACCGCACTTGCCGCAAGTCCGCCTATACTTTGCATGGCAAAAACCGCAACCGCGCCGCAAGTGCAGCCGGTATGCGGTAATCGCGGCAGATGCGGTTTTTTCACCGCATCTGCCGCGATTTAAAAAAAAACGCTGATGTGAAAGGGCCCTAAGATGTAATTTTAGTTCCAGGCGTCAGACAATTTTTTTCACTTAGCCTTGAAGCTAAAAGTTTGGATGCACTTTTTGAGAGGTTGAGGTCTCTTATTAGATCGTTGAGCTCTCCTTGGGTAAATTGCGTAGGTGTTCTGAAACTTCCTTCATATTCTAGTTCACTTCCAGAACTAATGCTTAGCTCCATACCCTGCATTTCATCATCATCATCAGGTGGGGGAAGGTCAGGTAACATGGTAAACACAGGTACAGGCACATCTTCACAATGAGGGACAGGCCTTCTTGCAGATTCCATGTTAGGATACTCCCATTTTCGTTTCTTATGCTATTGAATCCTTGTACTTGCACTGCACAGAAATAACAGTCATCATGATGATTTTTTTGCTCTCTCCACACCATTGGAACACCAAATTTGAAGCTTGTTCTTTGTCCTTTGCTCCATTTTCGTAATAATTCGATACATGCTTTGCACACTATGTGTGGTGCCCAAAACTTGTCTTGGTCCCCAAGCATAACCCCAAAATAGGCAAAATACACTTTTTTAACGAAGTCTGTTATGTTTCTTCTATGTTTTGGCAGTGTATATTCACCACAAATGTAACAGAATGAGTCTGGATCGTTAAGACAACTTCTTCTTGATGAGTTCATGCTTTTCACTGGAAAACAGACAACAACATAAAGTTAGTGCAAAAATCAAGCTATGAACAAACTTTTAGAACACTAATTAACACAAAACTATATTGAGAACTGCTCAGTTCAAGTACTAATCCAAAGAAATTAATGAGATGATGCGTCGCATTTACCAACAAGTGCTATAAATAAGATACCAAAAATCTCAAAAACTTGAGCCAATCTGGCAAAACTGATAGCATATTCAGAATCAGCACCCCAAAAATACCCCAAATTCATTAAAATATTTTGGACACCAGAAAAAAAATTTTTTTTGTTGACCTGTGTAATGAATGGAGCCGCGGTCACATCATTACCGGCCGCTACAGTTAATAAAAGGGGTAAAAGTGCCACATTCTTCCGACGATGTGGTTTTGATTGGTCGGATTCCACCAATAACTAATGGTCCCGTCACACGGCACGACCTGGCCAGCGATGTCGGAAGCGATGCGCGGATGCCCGCTCGGTTCCGACATCGCTGGCCAGCTGTCACACAGCATCGCTCTGGCGATGTCACACGGCGCGATCCAGCCTTATCGCAGGTTTCAGGTTGACAGGTTTACGGTTCTTCCCGTAAACCTGTCAACCTGCGACCGGCGATAAAACGCGGTCGCGCCGCGCGTTTACACAGCGCGACGTCGCTAGCGACATCGCTGATACGTCACTTTTTCGGCGATGTCGCTAGTGACGTCGCCAGTTGTGAAGCCACCTTAAGTGATCACCTGCCGAACCTGACGATTGTTGGTAACTTGTTTTCACCAAAGTATCCCTTTAATGTACACTACAGTAATGGTACATTGCAGTAATGGTGAGCGCACAGTGATGTGCAGGAGTAACCACTATAATGGGTATAACGGCTAACAGGTATTTGCATATAGCGGGTGAGTGGGCCCCTGGAGTCAATTTCCCTGGTGGGCCCCAGACACCACAGTCCGACCCTGTATGTGGCGGGAGTTGTGAGATGCAAACTACTGTTTGTACGCTGTTCCTTTTAATTAGATGAACATTCAACACATGTCTCCGTCAGCAACCCCAAAAAAAATGTTGTCATTACATGGTACAGTCGTCGTGACAAGGTCCATAAACTATTTGCAAGAGCAGTACAGGAGCTGTGGAATTGTGTTTTGATACATTCTGTTCTGCACCTTTGTGCTGCTCCATACACAATTTATTAATGCAGTGCACATCACAATAATAAACCGAAAACAAAACAAAATGGCTGCTTCGCAACGCTCATCCAATCCGCATAGACTACCTAGCCACCAATCATTGGAGGTGGGCGGCTTAGAAAATAAACATTCGCAACGCCTACGGGACTTCCGGGAACGGCCAAACAATGTGGGTTGAAATTGTAGTTGGGCTGTCACACAGCACGATCCGGCTCCAACCTCGATCCAATATCGGCCCGTTGGAGAGCACGCTCATTCGATCCTCGATATCAGTTTGACATTGTTTGTGCATTGTATTGGACATTTACACCATACAACGCACGAACGATATTGGGTCCAACGCACGAACCACGTGACTTTTGGTCGAAGTTGGACGCCGATATCGGGACGTGTAAACCCACCATAAAAGATTTTGCAATTACTGCTTTGATGTGAAAAATGCATGCCTTGTTAGTACAAACTGAAGGACTTGAGAATCACTGGATATAGGCCAAACACAGCCTTTTTGGGGGAAAAAGGAAAGATTTTACAATCACTGCTTTGAGGCAAAAAATTTCTTTTTAGTACAATCTTACAGACCAAACAGCCATTTTAGGGGAAACTGACTGATTTGGCAATAACTGGTTTGAGGCCAAACACAGCCTTTTTAGTGGAAACTGAAATATTTTGCAATCATTGTTTTGCAGTTAAAAAAAACAAACACCTTTTTAGTACATATGAAAGATTTGAGAATCACTGGTTACATGCCAAACACTGACTTTTTTTTTTTTTTTTAAACCAATTAAATATTTATTGAATTTAAGAGAAAAAGCATACAAACACAGTCACAAAGGGAAAAGACAAGGATTACAGAAGAAGGGAAGGAATCTTCAAGATTGCATATACATATTAAGAAAAATAATATGACCAAAAGTTACATGAAACATACATGGATTATACAGACATAAAATAGGGAGAGGTAGACCAAGGATCCCACCAAGCGAGTATCTTATTTCTTCTGGGTAATGAGCCAGCAAAAGTGGTTTCGTACTGAAACATCAAATTCAATCGTGCAATTAATTCATCCCCAGAGGGAGTTATAGACAATTTCCAATATTTGCTAATGCATTGTCTAGCTGCAATTAGTATAATAGATACTATCGGCCTGATGGGGGTGGAGATATCCGAGAGAAATACCCAAAACTGCCATAGGGCCAGATAATTTAATGGGAATTCCTGTAACAGTTTGAATGACAGTTTCTACCTGGGACCATAAGGGACTAATCCTCGGGCACCCCCACCACACATGGGCCGAATTACCATCCAAACCACAGCCCTTCCAGCACCCCGAAGAAGAATCTGCAAATAAGTGAGATATATGGGCAGGGGTATAATACCAGAGAAGTTGTATTTTTTTGCCTTGTTCAAAATGATTAATACAAGACATATATTTATAAGGGAGTGTAAATGATAGCTGCCATTCCTCGACCGAGACTGAGAAAATAAGAGAGGACTCCCATTTAAGCATAAAAGGCAATTTGCAATCATCGTTAGGAGTGAGAAAAGCTTTAAATACAATTGAGATACCCTTGGAGGATACAGTGCCTAGTTTGAAAAAATGTTGCATAGGGTGATCAAGGGGAAAGGGTACATTATGTAGCATAAGACAGCTTTGCAAACAATGCCGAATCTGAAGATATTGGTAAAAAACTTTACTTGGAAGAGCAAATTTAGTGGACAGAGATGAAAAAGAGCGAAGAACGCCATTTTCATAGAGGTCTGAGAGTAAAATGATCCCCCTAGTTATCCCCTAGTTATCCAAAGGGAAAGAGAAAGACCCTCCACACAGCACTCAATGGCATTTAAAGAAATATATCTAGAGACTAGACAAACGGGAGGGAGCGCAGGTGAACCAGAGATCCGTCAGTGCACGCATTGAAAGAAGAGCCGATGGGCAGGGAGCACGACGTAATAGAGACAACTCCAGCAGGAGTCTCAAGGAGCCGCGAGGAGCAAATTTGGACTCGATCTGGTACCAGATCAAAGATGAGCTGCCATCCCACCATAACTTAGCTGGTTCCAACAATGCGGCACGGTAATACGCTTGATTCAACGGAACCCCAGAGCCCTTTTGGAGTATGAGGATGACATAATCAAGCGGGAAACCCTACGGCGGCTTACACTTCTCCCATTCCCCGAGACCTGTGAACAGACGTGGTGGTGGAGTTGGCTTACTCCTATCCCCACAATGTACTTTCCAGGTCACCCCCCCCGCTACATCACTCTAATTCCCTTCTTTTGAGGTCCACACAATTAGGCTGTTCCGTCCCCTCCCACCCAGGTTCACCCACCCTCTTCCTCGGCCACTTCTCCGCGTGGCTGCCGCACTTTATGTCCTCAGAATTACCAACCCTCATCCTGGGAGACTTTAAAGGGAACCTGTCACCTGGATCTAAGCCCCTACACTATCACTACCTGTCCCTGCACCTTCCTAGCTGCTCCCTATCTATCCCTCTCTGAGCTAAATCCGCCCTATAAAACAGCAGAAAAATAACTTATAACTTACAGAAGTCCCTGAGGCTGGGGACTGAGAAGGCGGCGCCAGGCTCCATTCAGCCCTCCTCCATGCAGCAGCACACGCCCCACTGGGCGGCGTTATTCTTTCTTCATCGTCGCCTCCTCCATTTGGAATCTGTGCTTTACACCTATCATGTTGTGGTGATGCAACCTCGATGTGTCCCCTGACTGAGACACAGCATATGGGAGATTGTATCTTCTGCTCGGTAGCAGCACACACAGGGTGAGCTGCAACTGGAGCTAAGTGCTGATTGAAATCACTGACGCCCAGGTGTGCGGGTGAATAGGAGATGATATGTGCTGCCCTGGGCTGTGGGGAGGGGGTGGAGTGTGTCAGGACAGCAGCAGGAGCTGCTGGGATTGTATGAGGTTCTACTCGGCTGTGCCCCGGTGTAACAGGCCAGACTAACCCCCCCGACCAGAATATACTCGGGGTTAAAGTGGCCTAGGCCAGATTATACCCCTCCGTATACCACAGCAGCTGTAGATCAGGGCTCCAAGCAACACATGGGGGCCCCAGGCAGCAGAAAGTGGCCCTACGCAACATACAGGGGCCCCAGGCAGTGCTAGGGCCCCAGGCAGTGCTAGGGGCCCCAGGCAGTGCACAGGGCCCCAGGCAGCACAAAGTGGCCCCAAGCAGCACAAAGAGGCCCCAGGCAACATACAGGGGCCCCAGGCAGTACTAGGGGCCACAAGCTACACACAGGATCCCAGGCTACACACAGGGGCCCCATGCAGCATACAAGGACCCCAGGCAGTGCACGGGGCCCCAGGCAGTGCACGGGGCCCCAGGCAGTGCACGGGTCCCCAGGCAGTGCACGGGGCCCCAGGCAGTGCACAGGCCCCAGGCAGCACAAAGTGGCCCCAGGCAGCACAAAGTGGCCCCGGGTGGCCCACTGCCTGGGGCCCCTGTATATTGCCTGTGGTCACTTTGTGCTGCCTGGGGCCCTTGTATGCTGCATGGAGCCCTTGTGTGTAGCCTGGGATCCTGTGTGTAGCCTGGGGCCCCTGGTACTGCCTGGGGCCCCTGTATGTTGCCTGGGGCCACTTTGTGCTGCCTGGGGCCCTGTGCACTGCCTGGGGCCCTGTGCACTGCCTGGGGCCCTTGTATGCTGCATGGGGCCCCTGTGTGTAGCCTGGGATCCTGTGTGTAGCCTGGGGCCCCTAGTACTGCCTGGGGCCCCTGTATGTTGCCTGGGGTCACTTTGTGCTGCCTGGGGCCATTTTGTGCTGCCTGGGGCCCTGTGCACTGCCTGGGGCCCCTAGCACTGCCTGGGGCCCCTGTATGTTGCGTAGGGCCATTTTCTGCTGCCTGGGGCCACCTTGTACTGCCTCGGGCCCTCATGCATTGCTTGGGGCCCTGTGCACGGCTTGGGGCCTTGATCTACAGCTGCTGTGGTATACGGAGAGTTATAATCTGGCCTAGGCCTGTTTATACCCAGGGGTATAGTTTGGGCTAGGCCAGAATATACCAAGGGTATATTCTGGCCCAGGGGGGTATATTCTGGGCTAGCCCAGTTTATACCTCGGGTATATTCTGGTCGGGGGGTTAGTCTGACCTGTTACATCGGAATCTGGAGGTCTGTGAATACCTGAACTGTGTGCTGAGTGAGTAAATACCTGAGTCACTGCCTTCTGTCATGCCGATCCTAACCACTACCTTACAGTGTAAAGTGGGTGGGAGATTCCAAATGGAGGAGGCGGCGATGAAGAAAGAATAACACCGCCCAGTGGGGCGTGTGCTGCTGCATGGAAGGGGCTGAATGGAGCCTGGCGCCGCCTTCTCAGTCCCCAGCCTCAGGGACTGCTGTAAATTATAAGTTATTTTTCTGCAGTTTTATAAAGCGGATTTAGCTCAGAGAGGGATAGATAGGGAGCAGCTAGGAAGGTGCAGGGACAGGTAGTGATAGTGTAGGGGCTTAGATCCAGGTGACAGGTTCCCTTTAACCTCCCCATAAACAGCCCCAACTCAACATCTGCATCCTAGCTCCTATCTAACCACTTCTCTTGGCCTCTTGCAGTTCTCAACCTCTGAGACACATAAGGACGGTAACACCCTTGACCTGGTCTTTACCCGACTCTGCTCTACCTCCTTAGACAATTCATCTCTTTCTCTCTCTGATCACAACATTCTCTCCCTCACACTCACAAACCCTCGCCCATCACAGCATAGTTCGACCTATCACACATTCAGAAATCTATAGACCATTAACCCTTATACATTCACAAACTCTCTTCTCTCATCACTGTCCCTAATCTCCTCCTTCTCCTGCCCCAATCTGGCTGTGAATCACTACAATGATACTCTCAAAAGCACCCTGGACCAAGTAGCGCCCCTCACCCTCAGAATCTCCAAGGGCAGAGTAAAACAACCCTGGCTTACATCACAAACTCAATTCCTCCAGCGATGCTCTAGGAGTGCCGAATGCCTATGCAGGAAAACCCACACACCAGAAAACTTTATTCATTATAAATTCATGCTCAAAACCTACAACTCTGCCCTTCACCTCGCCAAACAGACCTACTTCACCACCCTGATCTCCTCACTATCCAACAACTCAAAGAAACTCTTTGACACCTTTCACTCTCTCCTCAGTCCGAAAGTGCAGGCCCCTATCACTGACCTCTGTCCTGATGATCTGGCCTCTGACTTCACAAAGAAAAAATAAAACATCCGTCAGGAAATCAGCTCCCAACCTTCAAGTACTGTTACTCCCATCTGTCCCCACATCACCTCTGGTTCACTCTCCATTTTTGACCCAGTCACAGAAGAAGTCTCCAGGCTCCTCTCGTCCTCACGTCTCACTACATGCACCACTGACCCCATTCCCTCACACCTACTCCAGACCCTCTCTCCAGTGGTCACCACTCACTTAACCACAATCTTCAATCTCTCCCTCTCTACTGGCATTTTCCCCTCCTCCTTCAAACACTCTATTATTACTCCACTACTAAAGAAAACGTCCCTTGACCCATCCTGCACAAATAACTACAGACCTGTCTCCAATATCCCCTTCATCTCAATACTCCTGGAGCGCCTGGTCTACACCCGCCTCACCCATTACCTCGCCACTCACTCTCTTTTAGATCCATTATAATCTGGCTTACTCCCCTTACACTCTCCGGAAACTGCCCTTATCAAAGTGACCAATGACCTTCTGACAGCAAATCATAATGGTGACTACTCTCTGCTTATCCTTCTTGACCTCTCTGCAGCTTTTGACACTGTGGACCACCATCTCCTACTCTCTATACTGCACTCCATTAGCATCAAGGACACGGCTCTCTCCTGGTTCTCTTCCTATCTCTCTGACATCTCTTTCAGTGTATCATTTGCTGGATCCACTTCCTCCCCTCTTCCTCTAACTATTGGGGTCCCTCAGGGTTCAGTCCTTGGCCCTCTTCTCGCTCTACACAGCCCCGATCGGACAGACCATCAGCAGATTTGGCTTCCAGTACCATCTTTACGCTGATGGCAGACAACTATACACTTCCTCCCCTGACCTTAGTCCTGCTCTAATACAGAACACCAATGACTGTCTAACCGCAGTTTCCACTATCATGTCCGCTCTCTATCTGAAACTCAACATTTCCAAAACTGATCTTCTTCTGCTTTCACCCTCTACCAACCTCCCTAAACCTGACATTTCCCTCTCGTGTGCGGCACCACGATAATGCCCAGTCAGCAGGCTCGCTGTCTGGTTGTTATGTTGGACACTGATCTCTCCTTCACCCCATACATACAATCTCTCACCCGCTCCTGTCGCTTGCACCTGAAAAATATCTCCAAAATTCGCCCTTTCCTCACCATGGAAACAACTAAAACCCTCACCGTGGCCCTGATCCATTCCCGCCTTGACTACTGTAATTCTTTATTAGCTGGTCTCCCCCACAGTAAGCTTTCCCCTCTTCAGTCTATCCTCAATGCAGCAGCCAGGATCACCTATCTAGCAAACCGTTACTCAGATGTTTCTGCTCTGTGCCAGTCACTGCATTGGCTGCCCATACACTATAGAATCCAATTCAAATTGCTTGTTGTCACCCACAAAGCTATTCATGGTGCGGCACCTCCCTACCTCTCTACCCTCATCTCCGTCTACCACCCCACCTGTCCCCTTCGCTCTGAATGCGACCTCAGACTAACATCGGCATTAATCTGAACCTCCCATTCCCGACTCCAAGACTTCTCTCGAGCTGCACCAATCCTCTGGAATGCTCTACCCCAAGAAACTAGGACCATCCACAACTTGCATAGCTTCAGATGCTCCCTAAAAACACACCTCTTCAGGGCGGCCTATCATTCTCCCTAACAGTAGTCATTTAGACATAAGATATTCATTGTTATAAGCACCTGTACTTTGTGTTCCCATTCCGTCTTAGATTTTAAGCTCCTTCGAGCAGGGTCACCTTTATTTTTTGCCTTTTTATTGTATTTCCTACATTGATTCTATGTTTATTGTATGTAACTACTGTTCTGTATTACCTACCATTCTGTATTGTATATTTTTCTTATGTGTACCATTGTACTGTAAAGCACTGCGGAATATGTTGGCGCTATACAAATAAAGTTTTATTATTATTATTAATATTATTACTATGAGGTTTGTTATTCCATATGAATTGGTCAAGAGAAGCCTGGAAGGCCGAAATATATTTAGAAGGGATTGAGAGGGGCAAGCATCGGAACAGGTAGAGCAGTTTGGGGAGAATCATCATTTTGACCGTCTGAATTCTTGCCATCCAAGACAACAGAGGGAGGGAGAATCCAGAAAGGTCAGATTTAATGTCAGACAGGACAAACCCACAGTTAGATCTAACAATGTTTTCAAGCTTAGTTATTTTAATCCCCAAATACGTGAAGCCTTCGGGAGACCAAATAAAGGGAAAATTCGTTTGAATTTGGATTTGAGCAGAATTTGTAAGAAATAAGGGGAATATAGTAGATTTGCTTAAATTCAGCTTATAAAAAGAGACCAGGGAGAAATCTCTACGGACGAGTTGATCGCATCCAACGAACCAACCAGGTCGACACAGGTCAGGACCATGTCGTCAGCATAGAGGCTGATTTTGTGTTCCACATCTCCTACAGGAATACCTCTAATACGAGGGTCCTGTCTGATGATGGCCGCAAGAGGCTCCATGATCAAGCGAATATTAGGGGGGAGACGGGGCAACCCTGTCGGGTGCCATTAGAGATTGCATATTTGGATGAACAAAATCCTGAGGCACAAACTGATGCACAATGGTTGGAGTTAAGTGCCATCAGAGCCCGGGCCACCCCTCCAGCGAAACCGAACCTCTGAAGGACAGCATCTATAAAACCCCAGTGTACCCTGTCAAACGCTTTTTCTGCATTAAGGGACAGGAATACACTGGGGATGTGCCCCCTCTCCACCACATCAAGAAGATCAATGAGCCAGAGGGCGTGGCCTGGCAGTTCATGGCGGAGGCTGCTTAATCCAGAAGCTCCTGGATCCCAGGGCACTAAAGCGGCAATAAATCATCCTTCTGCAGTGTTCTGACCTTCTGACCCACAGCAATCTGCAGCTAAAGTCCGTCTGCATCGATGGGAAAGGTAAAGTCACAGCAGCCCCTCATACCCAAGCGGCTATCAGACTTTTTCGTCTCAGGCCGTGCTTCTTCTGAGAGCTCATCCAATATGGCCCCTCCCTCCACTTGTGCAGCTCGTGCTTCCCACTCAGAAAACCAGGCACAAGCACCATCTGTCTCTTCCCAGGCAGCGGAGGGTCCCATCACCCATTCCCTCATGAGAGAAATGCTCTCAGAGCTCTGCTCCTCGATATAGGAGGATATACGAGGCGCAGTGGCCGACTTAAAGAGGGAGGTGGTGGATCTGGGCTCCCGCACAGACCACCTAGAGTCTAAGATGGCTGAACTTATCCGGTCTCATAATTCTCTCCTGGACGATCATGATACCTTACAGCAAGTAGTGGAGAAGGTTCAGGCTAAGAACTGAGACCAGGAGGATCGGCACCGACGTAACAACGTCCGACTCCGAGGCGTCGCCGAAACGATCCCCTCGTCTGATTTGCGTTCCCTTCTCCAAGACTTCATGGCGTCTTTGCTTCCAGAGTTGGACAGGCGTGATCTTAAAATAGATCGCATCCATCGGGTCCCTAAACCTCCTAATATCCGCGCAAGACCTTCCTCGCGACGTCCTAGCAAGAGTCCATTTTTACAAAACTAAGGATGACTTCTTGCAAGCCCTCAGGAAGGCCCCTATGCTTCCAGAACATTTTGCTGGGATAGCTGTTTTTCCTGACCTATCACCGGGCACCCTTGCGCTACGACGTGCCTACAAGCCGTATACAACGCTGTTGAGAGAAAAGGAGATCGAAACTGATTGTACGTAAGGACGACGTCTGTCATGTGTGCCTCCTACCAGCTCTGGCCGAAAAGCTACTGATTGACTGGGGCCTCCTATCCGAACCGGCATGCCCGACTTCACCGCGTTCTCGCCCGGAATGCTCCGATGATGGAAAAGCCGTGGAAGGAAGCTAGACCCGGAGTGGGACGTTGCCTGAATGCTTGAGCGCTGCTGAGAATGTTTCTTTTTTCACTTTGCCCTGGGATATTTTTTCCTGGGCCCTTTTGACTCCCAGGGTTTTCCCTTGTCTTTTCTCCTAATCCTCCTTTTCATCATTCTGATTCCCTTCTCTTTACCTCTTCTTTCTGACTCTCTTATCTCCCTCCCTCTCCCTGCTCTCCCCCTTCCCCTCTCCTTTCCTCCTTTCCCCATAGCACCTTACACTCCATACTCCCTTCTCTATTTCCTCTCGTCTCCCTCCAATCCTACCTCTGATACCTCCACTTCTCCCCTACTCCTGTTCCTCTCCTTTCCTCCACCTCTTACTGGGATTGTTGCCCCACTGAGCGTATTTTTCGCTCTGGGTTGGCCGCTCTAAGGCCTCCATTTGTACCACCCCTTGTGAGGGGGGCTGTTTTCTATTTTTTTTTTTTTTTCCCTGCATGGGTACCATGCTGGTGGTTGCTCTGATTTTTACTGTCTTTGTTTTCCCCTCAGCTCCTTTATTTTTTTCTTCCTCCCTATCCAGCATCTTTTATTATTACATATTCATAGTGAGTATATTTTCTGCATTTACCCTATTGTTTTCACTATGCCGATTGTTGCTTTATCTTTGAATGTAAACGGATTGAACTCCCCCCATAAGCGTGCTTTGCTCCGCAGACAGCTGCACAAGTCTCGTCCTGACATAGTCTTCCTGCAGGAGACGCACCTTCTGGGGGAGGATAATCACAGGGTTGTATCACATTTTTACCCACATCAATTCTTTGCCAATGCCCCTACTAAGAAAACTGGGGTAGCCATTTTCATCCGCTCTAGTCTTGTTTTTGAACTGATTAAGGTGATCTCTGATCCTGAAGGTAAATTTGTCCTGATCACCTGTCGCCTTAATAATGTGGTGTACTCCCTGCTTTCTGTCTATTCCCCGAATGTGCGACAAGCTAAATTCATTAGAGGTCTCTTAGAAGACTTATCGTCTTCTCTTATAGGACACAGATTGATAACAGGAGACTTCAATGCCCCCCTATCCAAATCTCTTGATTGCTCCTCCCCTTCGGACTATAGGACGGACCTCTCTCCTACTCTGTCGTCTTTTCATTTACATGACATATGGAGATACCTACATAGCACAGAACGAGACTACACTTTTTTTCCCCACGTTTTAAGACATTTAGCAGAGTTGACTTTTTTTTGGTTAATGACTCTCCCTTTGGTTAATTACTCCCCCTATGTCTAAACACCTCGATTGATCTTATTACCTGGTCGGACCACGCCCCTATACTACTTTCTTTGGACGACTCCCTCTCCCCCTCCCCACCCTCCCATTGGACCCTCAATGAGCGCCTTTTGATATCCACAGCCTTTTCTGACGAAATCTCCAGTCATATAAAGGACTATTTCCGCCTCATTGACACGAATGACATTTCTTCTGAAACTTTATGGTTCGCCCACAAGGCAGTCCTCCGGGGACATTTTATTAAGCTGGCAGCACATTCAAAGAAATTACATAATGAAACCCTAAACTCCCTTCTTCTCACTATTAAATGGTTAGAGGGCGTATACACTGCTACACCTTCCCCTGTTGTTCTTGGGGACCTCCTCCGTGCCCGGAACCAGTTACGCACCCTACTTCTTTCCAAGGTTGAATATAGTCTAAAAAAAAACAGATCAGGATATTATGGTATGGGGGATAGGGCGGGTGCTCTCTTGTCCCGCAGAGTAAAAGAGGCTGAGGCCCGACGTAAAATCCCGTATATCCTCTCTCCTAATGGGGAAACGGTTCGCAACCCGATTTTAATAGCTGAGCAATTCAAACTATTTTACAGCGACCTATACAATTTGAACTCCGACCCTGAAACGCCCCAACCCTCCCCGGACATTATTCATGCCTTCTTGGCAAAAGACAAGCTCTCGGCCCTCTCGCGGACACAACAGGACTTTCTGAACTCCCCTTTTTCTTTGGAAGAGGTTCTGGGAATAATTAGATCTTCTAAGAAACGCTCAGCCCCGGGCCCAGATGGGTTCCTCTATCAATATTACCACTCCTTCGCCCCCCTCTTAGCCCCTTCTCTTCTCAAGCTATTCCAGCACTTGCAACGGGTGGGGACTATCAGACCTAAAGGCCTTTCGGCTCCAATTTTGACCATTCTCAAACCTGATAAATCTCCCTCTCACCCTGGTAATTACCATCACATCGCGCTCTTAAATTGTGACCTGAAGTTATATGCAAAGCTGCTAGCGGAACGTCTCAAGAGAGTTCTCCCCTCTTTGATTGTCCCTGACCAGGTGGGTTTTATCCCTGGCAGACAGGTGAGAGATGCTGCGAGGAGGGTCATAGATCTTTTAGAGATCTTAGAGGGAGGGGGAACCCCCAGTGCACTCATCTCTTTAGATGCAGAGAAAGCGTTCAATCAGGGTACCTGGCCGCGGTCCTTGAAAAATGTGGGATCCAAGGCAACGTTAAGACTGCCATACTGGCTCTATGCTCTAACCCTTCTGCGGTGGTGAGGGCGGGTGCATTCTCCTCCTCTCCTTCAGTATCACCAACGGGACACGCCAGGGTTGCCCCCTCTCATTTTCGCTCTTGTGATGGAGCCTCTGGCAGCTATTATTCGTACCCATCCTGACTTCTCAGGTGTTAGGGTCGGCCCTGTGGACCACAGGATTTCACTGTATGCTGACAACATCCTCCTCTCATGTACTCACCTGCTAACCTCCTTCCCCGTGTTGATATCGGTTCTCCACGAATTTTCCGCTGCATCGTTTTATAAATTAAATCTTACTAAATCTTCAGTTTTTCTGATTAATATTCCCCCTTCTATGCAACAAATGCTTCGTAATCGATTTCCCTTTCTTTGGTCTCAGGAGGGCTTTTGGTACCTGGGGATCCGCATTACCACATTAAAACATATTGTCAGCACCAACTGTGACGCTCTCCTGACTAGCCTTAAAGACACATTCGCTCATTATAACTCGCTGCAACTTTCCTGGATGGCTAAAATCCAAACTGTAAAGACGATGGCACTGCCCAAAATTCTTTACCTTTTGAGATGCATCCCCTTACCCTTCCCCCGCAAATTCCTCAATTTATTCCAAGTGATCCTGGCACGGTTTATTTGGAGTGGGAAATCCCATAGAATAGCGATGTCGACACTTACTCTCCCGTACGCCACTGGCGGACTGGGAGTGACGGATATTGCGGCCTATTACATGGCAATATCTTTGGACGTAGCTAAGATGTATTGGTCGGAGTCTCCCCATTCTATGTGGCTCCTGGTTTATTCTTGGTTTGCCCCCCGGAGATCTGCCAGGGTTATGTTGGAAATGACCCTTTTACGCAAGTCTCCCCCTCAGGGATTACTCTTCTCCATGCGGGCGGTTTTGAGTGTCTGGGCAAAGCTAGCAAGCTCACACTTCCTATTTCTCTTCCGCTACATTTCTTTATCGGCGCTTGAGGCGCTGAATGGAGATCTCTCTTTGTCAGCTTGGAGGTCGAGAGGTGTCTCATTGCCACATGACCTCCTGGACGAAGATAGGATACTGCCCTTTGCATCTCTCCAACCTAAATATTCCCTCCCGCCCACTACTATTTTTGACTATCTCCGACTTCGCCACTTCCTCTACTCTACTACGATACCTGTCTTTGACCTCTCCCTGATTAGTCTCCCCCTACAGGCTCTTTTCAAACAAACATCCCCCTCACAGCGAGGTGTATCCATTATCTACAGGGCACTGCTTGCCCTTCGCTCCCGATATAAGCTACCATATATGTCCAGATGGGAAGCTAGATTGGGTATCACATGCTCACTGGAGCAATGGCAGACAGCATCAGGACATGCAGCCCGTTTTACTTTCTGTGTTGGGCACCTAGAACAGTCAAAGAAATTGATGCTCGACTGGTACTTGACCCCGGCTCGCATGGCCAAGTTTGGCAGGCAAAGACCCCTGACATCAGCATCTTGCTGTAGGGGATGCTCCTCCCCAGGCTCAGAAAGTCATATATGGTGGTCCTGCTCAAGGTTGACTCCGTTCTGGATGGGAGTGGGCTCTCTCCTCTCGTCTCTGATGGGACTCCCCCTTGTCTTGCAGGCCCCCTTGGCGCTTTTAGGCATTGACTTAGACACCTACCCCCACACCTTAACACCGATCATAACTAATGTACTAATAGCTGCTCGCTTAACTATAGCATCTCATTGGCGATCCTCTGTACTGCCTACTGTGGCGGAAGTAGTCACCCGCCTGAACTAGCACTTCTCTTATGAGGTGATGCTGGCCCGTGACCAGCAACACAGAACAAAAATTTTGAATTGGTGGGATCCGTGGATATCTTCTGGGCATAACACAGTGACTCTCCCTCCTTAGGTTTTCAGTTGTGTAACTCCTATGTATGGTTTATAATGATTGTATGCTCTCTCTCACTTTATACTTATTAGCTGGATGTTGATTTCCCTCTCCCCCCCTCCCCATGTTATTGTTACCCTTTTTGGCCCGTTGTGGGCGCATGTTGTTTTTTTAATCAGATAGTGTTTATTGAATTTTCAAACATAACATACATAAAAAAAAAAAAAAAAACAAGAAACAAAACATTGCGAGCGGAACATATCCGACTTGGGGCGCATGTTGTTTAATTGTAATTTGTTATTACTCCAATAAAAAGCAAATGGTTTAAAAAAAAAAAAAAAAGATCAATGAGCCGCCTCGTTCCATCTCTAGTCTGACGACCCGGAACGAATCCCACCTGGTCGTGATGAATCACCTGTGGGAGAATGGACATGAGTCTGTTGGCCCAAATCTTGGCGTAATTTTTTATGTCACAATTTAAGAGGGCAATTGGACGGAAGTCACCAGGAGTGGTCAAGGCTTGCCCGGTTTTGGAAGGGTGGAAATTGTGGCCTCTAGACCTTCAGGCTTAATCACTCCCTCCAACTGCCATCTGTTGAACAACCTAAGGAGGTATGGGGAGATTGAAGGAAGAAATTGAAGGTAATTCTAAAAGGGAAAACCATCTGGACCAGGGTCTGATTTTTTCTTAGATGAGTGAACTACCTGTGAAATTTTCAATTCAGTAAGAGGAGTATTTAAAGACAAGAGTTGGGATGAGGAGATTTTTGGGAGATTAACTTTATCTAAAAAAGCAGTAATAGTTTCAATAGAGGGCTGAGGGACATGAGGGTCATTATTAAGGTTATATAGAGACGTGTAATAAGAGGCAAATTCCTTCACGATTTTAATCGGGTTATAAACATGAGATTTGTCAGGATTAATAAGAAAAGGAATTTTGGAGCGAAGTTCTCGTTTTTTAATCCTCCTGGCTAGTAGAGAACCCACTTTATTACCCATATTATATTACTTAGATTTAGATTTCCTAATGTCTTTTTCAGCCCTAATCATCAACAATTGACGAATTAGAAGACGGGTTTTAATTAATTCTTTTAAAACAACCGGAGAAGGGGTATGTTTATGTAGGGCTTGTAAGTGTTTCAAGGAATCTAAAGCTGAACGTAGGGCGGACTTATATTTTCTTTTATTAGAAGCAGCCATTTTAATTAAAGCTCCGCTAACAACCGCCTTGTGGGCAAACCAAAGTGAATCATCTGGGATGTCCCCTGTATCGTTTAAAGTAAAAATTCTCCAATCACTTTTTCCAAAAATTCAGCATTTGAGGGTATGGTAAGCCGGGGGACGGAGATTGGATGGATCTGAGATACCCAGGGTTATTGGAGCATGATCTGACCATGAAATATTGCCAATGTCCGCCGAGACACAATGTGGTAAAGCCACATCATCAACTAGAAAAAAATCTATTCTGCTATAGGTGTGTGCCTCGGGGACATAAAGGTAAAATCACGCTCTTCACAGTGCAGATATCTCCAAATGTCGTGCAAATTATGAGAAGACACCAAAGCAGCTATTTCCTCCCTAGAACAAGATGGGACCGAACAATCCATTTGTCTGGACATAGGGACATTAAAGTCACCCGCTATTATTGAGTAACCTAGTTTAAGAGGGGTAAGAATCTGAAAGAATTTTTTCAAAAAGGATGTCTGGCCAGTATTAGGGCTATAGACAGAGGCCAGGGTATAAGGAACGTTGTTCACTAAACACGAGACAATGAGATATCTACCCTGTGGATCTTGTACAGAGGACTTCAGATGGAAGGCCACGCTTTTAGAGATAAAGATGGCTACTCCTGTCTTTTTAGAAGTATTGTTTGCAAAGAATTGGTGGGGATAAAGAGAGGAATGCATCCTGACATTATCCTGGGAGAGCAGATGAGTTTCTTGTATGAAGACCACATCATGAAAGTCCTTAGACAAATGCCTCCACACCAACGACCTCTTGCCAGGAGAATTCAAACCATTAACATTAATGGAGCACAATGAAACACTCATAATCAGGGGCGGAACTACAGTGGTGCAGCTGCACCAGGGCCCCGGCCAGCTAGGGGGCCCCTGAAGGCTCCAGTGGCGGGTCCGTTCCGCTCCCTGACAGGTGGGTGGTAGTGGCCGCAGGAGGAGAATCTCCCCCACTTCTGTGAGGAATCACCGCCGCCGCCGCAGATGCAGGGGGTGTCGGAGCAGCGGCAGTCTCCCAGGGTTTATTGAATACTGCTGGGACACTGCCTGCATTGATTCCCCTGCGTGCTGGCACTTCCGGGATCAGTGAGTGAGCTCAGCTTGGATAGAGCAGCTGAGCTCCTCCTGACCCGGAAGCGCTGATGCTGCGGAGGTGCCGGCTGCCTGAGGACCCTCTGGGAGCAGGAGCAAGACAAGGTAAGCGCCAATGAGCCGAAGAGAGCAGGCGTGGGGGGAACAGGGGCCACAAGAGGAATGAAGCAGGGTGAATGGGGGGGCACAAGAGGGGAGAAGGAGGCAGAATAGGGGGGCACAAGAGGGGAGAAGCAGAGTGAATGGGGGGGGGGGCACAAGGGGAGAAGCAGGGTGAATGGGGGGCCACAAGAGGGGATAAACAGGGAGAATGGGGGGACACAAGAGGGGAGAAGCAGGCAGAATGGGGGGGCACAAGAGGTGAGAAAGAGAGAATGGGGCACAAGAGGGGAGAAGCAGGGTGAATGGGGGGCCACAAGAGAATAGAAACATGGAGAATGGGGGGCACAAGAGGGGAGAAGCAGGGTGAATGGGGGGCACAAGGGGAGAAGCAGGTGAATGGGGGCCACAAGAGGGGAGAAACATGGAGAATGGTGGGGCACAAGAGGGGAGAAGCAGGGAAAATTGGGGGGCCACAAGACGGGAGAAGCAGGGTAAATGGGGGGGAGGGGGAACAGGATGGGAGAAGCAGGGTAAATAGGGGGGACAAGTCTGAGTCCCTTCCTGTAAGTCCTCCATGCATATCTAGACCGTATGTCCCTGGCTCAGTGTGCATGTGTGTGTGCCTGGCTGGGTGTGCATGTGTGTGTGCCTGGCTGAGTGTGCATTTGTGTGCGTGCCTGGCCGAGTGTGCATGTGTGTGCTTGCCTGGCCGAGTGTGCATGTGTGTGTGTGCCTGGCTGAGTGTGCATGTGTGTGCGTGCCTGGCTGAGTGTGCATGTGTGTGCGTGCCTGGCTGAGTGTGCATGTGTGTGTGTGCCTGGCTGAGTGTGCATGTGTGTGTGTGCCTGGCTGAGTGTGCATGTGTGTGCGTGCCTGGCTGAGTGTGCATGTGTGTGCGTGCCTGGCTGAGTGTGCATGTGTGTGCGTGTGCATGTGTGTGTGTACACTCCTTGGAGGAGGGCTTAGTTGTAGTGAGGAGTAGGGAGGGGTGGCAACAGGAGTCACTTAGTTAGACAGAGTCAAACGGTGAGAGAAAGTGAGTCTGCTGACAGCCTTCGGGCTGTGTATACATCCCGCAGCAGTCACTAATGTGCATACAACCCTCAGCAGCATTTAATTTGCATACGTCTCCCAGCAGTTTCCATTGTGCATTTGTCCTGCAGCCATCTCCATTGTCTATATGGTCAGCAGCCATCTCCATTGTCTATACGGCCCGCAGCCATATCTATTGTGTATACAGCTAGCAGCCATCTCTATTGTGTATTCTCTATTGTGTATACAGCTATTGTATATTCAGCCCACAGGAGTCTCAAGTGTGTGTGTGTGTAATATATAATAGAGAGAGAGTGTTAAAAAGAAAAACGGCACAAAAATATAGAAAAAAGTGGACTTTATTGCCCAATGGAGTGGGCATGCATTGGGCAATAAAGTCCACTTTTTTCTATTTTTTTGTGCTGTTTTTCCTTTTTTTACTCCATTGTAAGAAACCATCTGGATTGCTGGTTGGGAAAGCTTTGCACATAAATTGAGGTAATTTTTGGTGCTGTTCTAATTTTTCACTATAAGTATAATGTATGTTTGGGTGGAAGCAGAGCATGGGTGGAGGCGGAGCCTGGGTGGAGGCAAAGTCTCAGAGGGGCCCCAAAGTTTTGGCAGTAAGGGGCCCCGAAATTCCTAGTGGCAGCCCTGGTACTGGTAGATTACAGCGCTGCCGCCCGCAGCTTTATTATGACATTCAGGTCAGGGGGGGGGTATGGGTTGTGGGGCGGGTGCTGGGAGATTACAGTGCCACCGACCACCTGCAGCATTGCTCTGACATACACTCCCCCGTGGGGTGCTGTCGGGTATGAGCTGCCCCGCACACCCGCAGCTTTATTGTGACATTGAGTCCCGGGGGAAGGGGGGCCCCGAAAAATTTCTTGCATCGGGGCCCACTACAGTCTGGGTCCGCCCCTGCTCATAATGAAGCATTAAAATTAGCAATGTTATAATGAGGCACCAATAGTCAAATATATAAATCAGCAAACCCGAATTGCGGAAAAGGACTTGAGGGACAGGGGGAAAGAAAGGGGGGGAAGGGAGGGGAAGGAAAGGGAGGGGAGAGTAAAGCAACTGAAACTTTTAAAAACCTTCAAACCTACGAAAGGAAAAATAGAAGTGAACAAAAGTCGCATATAGGGGCCGAGGACCCAGTACACCAGACTAATCTGATAAGCAACAAGGTCCAAGTCACCAACGGGAAGTATCCACAGAGCAAAAACTAAACAAATTCCTCAGACGGTCTCCCACTCTGGATCCAGCCGCTTTCTGCTAGGAGGACGAGGCGAGGCCTTGGACTTATCTGGAGAGGACTGGAGGCAACAAGTCCCATCTCTGGAGCAATTTGGCAGCTTGTTCCGGGAGCAAACATGAGGAAATGGATCCATCTTTACGTATCAGCAATCTTGTAGGCAAACCCAGTGGTAAGGGATTCCCTTATCATGCAGCACAGCAGTGTAGGGGGCAAAGGCCCTCCTGAGTGCAATGGTGCCCGGAGAGAGATGTGGATAAACTGAGATATTGGCAAATTTAGCAGGAAGGGAAGGACTGCCTCTCAGAGCATGCAGAAAGTCTTCTTTTAATTCAAAAAAGTGTATGCGAGCTAGAACGTCTCTGGGGATGGAGGGGCCCAGGGCGGCAGGCTTTGGCACACGATGAATACGATCAATGATTGTCTTTTCTATCCACATGAGGCATAGCAGCCATAACAAAATCCTGTAGAAAGGACCTTAACTCTGCAGGCAGGACGGATTCTTAAACACCTCTCAATTTGATGTTATTCCTCCTAGACCTGTCCTCTAAGTCCAGAGTTTTAGCCTGTGTCTTAGAAGCAGATTGCTGAAGGGATTCATGTGCATCCCAGAGTTAATTATGTGAAATGATCAGCTCTGCTAACTTGCGTTCCAAATGATCAGTGCGGGCCCCCAGTTCCATCATGCTTAATTTCTGCCAACATGTTGGGCATATCCTCCTGAAGTGAACTGCGGAGAGAGGCCAGCATGTCCCTCATAACGCCCTTGGTAATTGGGGCTTCAGCCTGCTCCTGGGGGAGGGAGCTAGCAGGAGGCTGAAATTCCATCCTTGCAACGCGGGCAGCGCGGGGAGAAGGAGGCGCCATGTTTAGTGTGCCAGCGAGAAGCCTGGCACCGACAAAGAAGTCAGTCACCCGCTTAGCCTGCTCGCGTTCCGCGGGTCTGGACTTCCCCATAGACTCACCGGGGTTACCGGAGGGGCTTGACAGAGGAGAGAAACCGGGGAGACCTCCAGGAAAGTTGCTGTGAGCCGCTTCTAGCATCAAGGATGCGGAGCTCCCACTCTATGCGACCGCCATCTTCAGCAGGCAAGCCACGCCCCGACCCAAACTGACTTTTTAAGGAAAACTAATGGATTTGGCAATAACTAGTTTGAGGCCAAACACAGCCTTTTAGGGAAAACTGAAAAAATTTGCCATCACTGTTTTGAGGCAAAATAAATGCCTTTATAGTACAAACTGAAGGACTTGAGAATCACTGGTAAGAAGCCAAATATAGCCTTTTGAGGGGAAACTGACTGGCAAATATCTGGTTTGAGGCAAAAAAAATGCCTTTTTAGTACAAACTGACTGATTTGGCTGGTGTGAGACCAAACACAGCCTTTTTAGAGGAAATGGAAAAATTTTGTAATCACTGCTTTTAGGCAAAATAAAACCCTTTGGCCTGGACAATCCAAAGAGAGCCTTTTCAGCGTAAACTGACTGATTTGGCAATAACTGGTCTGAGGCCAAACAGAGCTGTTTTAGGTGAAACTGACTGATTTGGCAATAAGCTAGTTTGAGGCAAAAAAATTCCTTTTTAGTACGAACTAACTGATTTGGCAATAGTTCATTTGAGGTCAAACACAGCCTTTTTAGGAAACTGAAAGATTTTGCAATCACTGCTTTGAAGGAAAAAAACAACACATTTTTAATACAAACTGAAATATTTGAAAATCACTGGTTACAGGCCAAAGACAGCCTTTTCAGCGAAACTGACTTGTTTGGCAGTAACTGGTTAGAGGCCAAACACAGCGTTTTTAGGGGAAACTGAAAGGTTTTGCAATCACTTTTTGGAGACAAAAAATGTTTTTTTAGTACATATTGAAGGATTTGAGAATCACTGTAACAGGCGAAACACAGCCTTTTTAGTGGAAATTGAAAAATTTTGCAATCGCTGCTCTGAGGCAAAAAATGCCTTTTTAGTACAAACGGAAAGATTTGAGAATCACTGGTTACAAGTCAAAGATAGCCTTTTCAGCTGAAACTGACTGATTTGGTAATGATTGTTTTGAGGTTAAACACAGCCTCTTTAGTACTGATTGATTTAGCAATAAATGTTTTGAGGCCAAAAACAGCATTTTAGGGGAAACTGAAAGATTTTGCAATCACTGATTTGAAGCACAGATGGCTTTTAGTATAAACTGAAGGATTTGAGAATCACTGGTTTGATGCCAAACACAGCTTTATTTTAGGGGATACTGACAGATTTGGCAATAATTGATTTGAGGTTAAAAAAAGGACTTTTTAATGCAAACTAAAGGATTTGAAAATCACTGGTTACAGGCCAAACACAACCTTTTTGGGGGAAAATGAAAGATTTTGCAATCACTGCTTTGAGGCAAAAAAATCCTTTTTAGTACAATCTTACGGACCAATCAGCCATTTAAGGGGAAACTGATTGATTTGGCAATAACTGGTTTGAGGCCAAACACAGCCTTTTTAGTGGAAACTGAAATATTTTGCAATCATTGCTTTGCAGTAAAAAAAACAACACATTTTTAGTACATACTGAAAGATTTGCGAATCACTGGTTGCATGCCAAACACTGGCTTTTTAAGGAAAACTAATGGCAATAACTGGTTTGATGTCAAACACAGAATTTTAGGGAAAACTGAAAAATTTTGCAATCACTGTTTTGAGTCAAAATAAATGCCTTTATAGTACAAACTGAAGGATTTGAGAATCACTGGTAAGAAGCCAAACATAGCCTTTGGGGGGGGGGGGGACTGACTGGGAAATACCTGGTTACAGGCCAAAGAGAGCCTTTTCAGCATAAACTGACTGATTTGGCAATAACTGGTGTGAAACCAAACACAGCCTTTTTAGAGGAAATGGAAAGATTTTGCAATCACTGCTTTTGAGTCATTCTATTTCAAGTGAAGCAATGATTTTTACCTCTATATTTTTAATTCTTTTGAGATTTTATTATTTGATAATAGTGTTAAGGCAAAACACCAGATCTTATCAGCGGTTAGTGGACAGAGGAATAACAGACACTAAGTTAGCTTTATCAGACTATTCTTGAAAGGCAGGCGCCCTAACAGGTTTATTATATAGGGGTCATTCCATGTCAAGTGAACCAATGATTATTACCTCTATATTTTCAATTCTTTTGAGATTTTGTTATTTGATAATAGCATGTCAGACAATGCACAGTGTGAAGAGAAAAATTTTTAAAAAAATTTTTTTTTTTTAAAAATGATTTTCAAAGTTCGGAAAAAGTGTGAATTTCACTGTTGCCTGCCTTTACATTTCTCCTCATAACTAAGGCTAGGAATAAGATAGAGAGACAAAATAAACACCATTCTACTCAGAACTACACCAGATATGTCACAAGAGGATCATTGTTAATATTTTACCCATGTGATCGCAAGCGCAAAACTTTAAAACGCATTTCCGAAAAATCGGCGCGCTTTAAATATTTCAAAAACTCCATGTGTCTGCTTTGCTCTTAGCCACATCTGTACCACATTTCAAGTTGGGATCGCGATGGGATCATATTTTAAAATATTTTACTATTAATAGCGTCAATGGGTCATTCCATATCAAGTGATCGAAATATGAATATTTTTTTTACCTGACGTCTTTAGATTTTTTTTATTTTTTTTCCTTTATGAAGTACTACTTTAGTTAATTACAAATTAAAAGTTTAGAATTTTTTTCTTCATCAGTTAATTTTTTACAGATTTTTAAAGTTTAAAAAAAGTGTGAATTTTGGCCTGGTATGACTTTACATTTTTTTATCTTGGGCTAGAAATAAGATAGAGAAACAAAATAAACACCATTCTACTCAGAACTGTCCAGGTTTTCACCATATATGTCACAAGAGTATATTTGTTCATTTTAATTTTTTACCCATGCGAACGCAAACGCAACATTTTGAAACGCATTTCCGAAAAAACGTTTTAATAAAAATTTTCCAAAACTGCCCATGTGTCTTTTATGCTTTTAGCCACATTTGTACCAAATTTCAAGTTGGGATCGTTATGGGATCATATTTTAAAATATTTAACTATTATAGTGTCAATTCAAAAATCTTGAATTCAGATCTGTTCAACCTGTGGTCTAAAAGCGTGGGGTCTATATTTATCAAATCCATTATTTTTAGACATTACTGTATTATTTTGATATGTTACAGCTTAGAAGCAGGAGAGGACATATAGGAAAAAGCTTTGTTAGGGCTCAACCTGAGAAAGCACAGGGATAGACAGTGAATGCAAAGCAGATGATAGGCTCTGTCAATCATGTTAAGTGTCTACCCACTGCATTCAGGAAGTAAGACAGCTTGTTCAGACCTTTCATGTCCTGATATGTCTGGACATCTTCACTCCTGAACAAACAATAGTCTGTACAAAGCCATCAAGGCTGTGTACTAAAATATGGGTGAGTAAATATATTAATAGTTTAATGCTTTTATTATTAAGGGCCAATACACACAGTGCTATTCTTAGGGATCATCATTCAGAAAAACAGCCCCATTGATTTCTATGGGGTTCACCACATGCAGTGTTTTTGGAAACACTCAAGAGTGAGTAAATCAATGCTTGAACTACTTTTTAATCGCTGCAATAAACGCAGCATTTATCATTTATATAAAAAAGGTGCCATTTTTTTCACTAGCGATTAAAAAAACTAACGCATATGTGGTAAAAACTTGGTAGAAAAACAAGCTGCCAAAACTGCAGCGTGTATCTGCAGACAGAAAAAAACTGTGCGTGCTAGCCCTAAAACTCACTTTATAGTAATACAGTTCTATTTCAAGTGTACTGTAAATCTTTATTTTTATTACCTATCTTCCTTACTTAATATTAACTGTATTTTTCCCCACACAGCAATGGCTGCTACTTCTCAAGAACCTGCATTTTATCATAGACACTGTTGCAATCCATTTGAAAAAATATGAATATGATTGGCGCTGGTGGCTGGCTGCTGTACTCTCCAAAGATTGTGAAAATGAAGAAGTAGAATTGACTTTATTGCATCCTTCTGGTCCAGCGCCATCCTTTGTGTATCCAAGAAAGCCAGACATTTTAAAAGTGCACAAAAATCAGATATTAACTCAGGCGGAGCCTAACACCGTGACAGGCCGGACATACTCTTTGACACACAAGGAAATGGCGATTGCTAGTAAGCGTTTATGGACAAGATTACATTTCACTCACTAGAAGGGACAAATTGATAAAATGCCACTTTAAAAACATACTATTAATTGTTTGATTAGTTCATAATTTATAGAACGATGATTTAACTACTGTAGTATTCTTATTAAACACTTCATAAATCACATGTTTAGTGATAGAATAGAAAACAAATTTATATGTATAAATAGGGGTTAACATTTTTGGTTCTTTTAATCTTGTTTAATCAAACCTGAGGATATGATCACCTTTCTTCTTTTGGTTTGTTCAATACATTCAAGTTGAAAATGCTGAGCGTTGTGATCTGATGATTAAGATGTATTTATCCTGGCACTTATAAGATTTGTTTTTTGTGTTTCTTTTTTGTTGCATATAAATGTTTTATTCAATAAGTTGTGATAACTCATACAACCATAAAATAAAAAATATATAAATTTGACAGGTCCCAAGTTGAATCTCTGCACAAATATAACCAAGAACACAATCAGTCATTTTTTCACAATTGCCCGTCAATAGTTTGAATTTGTTATAAAGAAACATACTCTTGTGACATATCAAATGAAAGCTGTTACCGTTCTGAGTAAAATGATGCCTCTCCCACTTCATTATCTTATTTCTAGCCTGAGATAAAAAAAATGTAAAGCCATACCAGGCCAAAATTCACCCTTTTTTTAAACTTTAAAAATCTGTAAAAAATTAACTGATGAAGAAAAAAATTCTAAACTTTTAATTTGTAATTAACTAAAGTTGTACTTCATAAAGAAAAAGAATAAAAAAAATCTAAAGACGTCAGGTAAAAAAAAATATTCATATTTAGATCACTTGATATAGAATGACCCATTGATGCTATTAATATTAAAATATTTTAAAATATGATCCCATCGCGATCCCAACTTGAAATTTGGTACAGATGTGGCTAAGAGCATAGCAGACACATGGGCAGTTTTTTAAATATTTAAAGCGCGCCGATTTTTCAGAAATGCGTTTTAAAGTTTTGCGCTTGCGATCACATGGGTAAAATATTAACAAAGATCCTCTTGTGACATATCTGGTGAAAGCCTGCACAGTTCTGAGTAGATTGGTGTTTATTTTGTTTCTCTATCTTATTTCTAGCCCGAGATATGATAGAAAGTGTAAAGCCATACCAGGCCAAAATTCGCACTTTTTTAAAACTTTAAAAATCTGTAAAAAATTAACTGATAAAGAAAAAAATTCAAAACTTTTTTTTTGTAATTAACTAAAGTTGTTCTTCATATAGAAAAAAAATTAAAAAAATCTGAGGACGTCAGGGAAAAAAAATATTCATTTTTGGATCACTTGACATGGAATGACCCATAGACAGATGCTAATACATGAGTTAATCAAACTTCAAGTTCATTGGTTACATTCTCAATTCTTCACATTGATTGGTTCTCCAACAATATCTGCTATATGGTGATTGACTCCATATGGTGTCAAGAGTTGGAAGAGTAAATGAGGTTATTGAGGGACACGGAAAGTCCACAAAAGCTCTTAGTAGGGCGTATAGCTCTACACCCTTATCTTATCTTGACCAGATGGGGCCACAAAGGGACATGTCTTTTACATGTTCCTACTCAATAACAACTTAGTGGATGCCATCTTATAATTCATATTAAAAGTTCAAACTGGAGACTTCAGTAAATCAAACAATTACTCACAATGACATATAATTGCCGTGACATTAATTCCTCCTCTAATTGTTTGAATTTCTGAAGATACATGAATTATTATCTTATGTAACCTGAGCTGCTATTCTGCCTATAGAAAGAATGACCCCCTTGACAGCCCATATATTACAGGATACACAGATATGCTGTATAAACTGTGGGACATACGTACCATTCTGGACTGCCCACTGGTTGTCACTCTTGTAAGCATTCACACATGTTTATTTTCATTTGCAACATGCATTCTCTAATCCCTATGTTCATGTATCCAGAGATGCACCCCACCACAGGCTTAGATTAGTGTACCAACTGGCAAAACCGGTGGTCACACCTGACTACCCTCTAGTAATGACAAAAGGGTACTGACCCAAACTGTGGGGGTGCAACTGTAGAATCATCTTCACCTTCCAGGGACATGGTTCTTAGTCCGTATCCCTAGTGTTACCCTTGAGTCTAAATGAGAAGCCACAATGGGAATGTAACAAGTGTAAATGCATATTCAGTTTTACTCTCATCATAGTTCAGTTAGAGTCTTGAGTTCAATCAAAGTCTCAGCAATAAGGTGCACGATGCTCGCCAGCCATCTGGTCAGCACCTTGAGTCAATTGGAAGGGTTAGGCCATCTGAAGTCCCAACCTTGTTCTTTCAAGAGTTCTAGCGTGCTTGTCATCAGGTGTAGTTCTTATTGTGATGGAGACATTCATGCATTCCCCCATCATCAGCTTATGGAGCTGGAATACTTCATTCTATTAAATTAAAAGAAAAACAAATGCTTTAGTTCACTCATATATGTAAGTATATACTTATTCACTGCACACTTCAGCATCTAGGATTTAAATGGGATCCTTTAAAACTTTAGAATACTTTTAGTTATTGTCGCTGCAAGAGCTGGATAGCATTGGACTCCTCAGTCTATATCGCTTAGCAAAATCTGGAGAGGAGCAAACAACATCATGCCATTTCTTGTACACTGATTTTTCTGTACCTGGTGCCAACCCTTTAGTGGCCTCGTGCACAGAGTCTTAGCCTATAAAGATCAGCCCCAGCATGGACAAGGTTCCCCAAATCCACCCCCAAGCGCCTCCAAACAATCCTAGGGTTTAGAGTACTCCTTCCCACCAAACAGTTTGGTTGTTAGGGTGCCAGGCACCCAAGTGGGATGTTGTGAAGTGGAGAGAGGCAGTAGCTCCAACTTGGCCAAAGTGCATTTCCCTTTTCCCCCAGGTGGTACTCATTCAAAGGCTTTGTGGCCACACACCAGATATATCCCTGGGGACAATGTGCAGGCTTTCATTTGGGGCACAGTATACATTACTTTATCCATAAGACAATATAAATAGTTTCAGATCCCCACCATTGGGACCTTGGCACACCAAGATCTTTGCAGACCGTCCAGTGCCAGACAGTGGGGGATCATGTTGACTTTTAATACATAGTGTGTAATGATCTATTGGTAGGGGTTCTCCTAAGAACCATGTTATTCTTGTGTTGAGGTCTAAGTCTGGACTTACTTCTGGTTCATAAAATAGAAATCCTGTATTGCTAATAGTGTGCTCAATCTGTGTTGGTGTTGTCATAGTGAAATACACCTTGTCTGTAGGTATTCCCCCCCAAATCTACTACATCATCTTTCATATTTGGGATATTTAGCTTGGTAGTTTTATTGAGTCTTGAATATGTATGTCTCCTCTTTGTCAAATCCAATAGAAGCCATGGATACTCTTTCCAGCTGACTACGTTCCTGGAGACCCCCGTAAAATCCTTTGGGTCATACAGGTCATCCCAAATAATGTTAAGGAAACAAGACTTATTAAAGACCTCTTTTGGGTCTAATGGTATTGCTGTGTAAGCATCATCTGTGTCTTTTTTGTGTATACTAGTGACCCTTGTTAACAACATAGTTTGAATTATCAGCAGTAGAATCAAAAACACCACTCTCATTTTGATTTGGTGGACCCAGGACCCTCTTGCAATGTGTCGCGTGCACCCACACAGATCTTCCTTCTGGTCTGATAGCAATAGATGTGATCAGCTGCACTTGATATGGCCCATCAATTCTGGGTTTAAGGGTCTTCTTTTTTTTTTGGATAAATATGATTTTATTAAGCAAGTAAATTTATTTAAACAATACAGTTATTGTATTACAGATACAATATTCAATTTTCACAAAAACTGAACAATAGTATGCTTAGCACTTAACGCTCTTTCATTATGATATAGTGGATAGATTTATCTATGATTTAAAGTTTTGTCTTTATAACGAAACTAGCTGTACTACCCGGCTACGCCTGGGTTAATAAATAACTGCTGTTAGCTATAACAAAATAGAATTTGAATATGTCATATTAATGACCTGTAAGAAAATAGAAGCTGAGCTGTGATTGGTTGCTATAGGCAGCCTAATAAATCTCCAGCCAACAGTAAACCCTCCCCCGACCGGGCAGTATATGTTACCTCACACATACACATAATAGACAGCTCATGTGACTGACATCTGCCTTAATTCCCTATATGGCACATGTGTTGCACATTGACTGTTTTTAATCAGATGTTTATGTTTGGAAATTAAAGATAGCACACGTATGAGGCGAGTTGTGTGAGGTGATTTGTGCACATCTGTGTCTGTCTGTGTGGTGTGTGTGTGTGTCCCTGAGGTGTGTGTGTGTCCCCGTGGGGTGAGTGCATGTGTCCCTATAGGGTGTGTATGTGTGTGTGTCCCTGTGGGGGGGTCTGTGTTGTGTGTGCCTCTTTGTGGTGTGTGTGTGTGTTCCCTGTGGGGTGAGTGCATGTGTCCCTATAGGGTGTGTATGTGTGTGTATCCCTGTGGGGGGGGTCTGTGTGGTGTGTGTGTTTCTGTGTTGTGTGTGTCTCCTTGTGGTGTGTGGGTGTCCCTGTGGGGTGAGTGCATGTGTCCCTATAGGGTGTGTATGTGTGTGTGTCCCTGTGGGGGGTGTCTGTGTGGGGTGTGTGTGTCTGTGTTGTGTCTCTTTGTGGTGTGTGTGTGTGTCCCTGTGGGGTGAGTGCATGTGTCCCTATAGGGTGTGTATGTGTGTGTGTCCCTGTGTGGGGGGGTCTGTGTGGTGTGTGTGTGTGTCTCTGTGTTGTGTGTCTCTTTGTAGTGTGTGTGTGTGTGTGTGTTCGGGTGCGTGGTGAGTATCCAATGTTGGGGCTGCACCTTAGCGACTATACACTTGCTGTTACTCTTTGTGTGCGTGAGGTGTGTATACATGTCCCCGTGCGTGGTGAATATCCCATGTTGGGGCCCCCCTTAGTGACTATATGCTAGTATATGCTGTTAGTCTTTGGCGCTGTCATTAAGCCCCTCTCATTCACAACTGTCAACTGGTAACTGTCACTTTTTCCCCATTATGTAGATAGGGGCAAAATTGTTTGGTGAATTGGAATGTGCGGGGTTAAAATTTCACCTCACAACATAGCCTATGACACACTCGGGGTCCGGACGTGTGACTGTGCAAAATTTTGTGGCTGCAGCTGTCAGCTGTCGATTTTCCTCCAACACTTTTCCATTCACTGTTTCCCCATTATGTAGATAGGGGCAAAATTGTTTGGTGAACTGGAATGCGCAGGGTTAAAATTTCGCCTCACAACAAAGCCTATGAAGCTCTTGGGGTCCAGACGTGTGACTGTGCAAAATTTTGTGGCTGTAGTTGCGACGGTGTAGATGCCAATCCCGGATATACATACACACACACATACATACATCTAATATATAAAGCTGAATGTGTGTGTGTGTGTGTGTATCCGGGATTGGCATCTACACCGTCGCAACTACAGCCACAACATTTTGCACAGTCACACATCTGGAGCGTCATAGGCTATGTTGTGAGGCGAAATTTTAAGCCTGCGCGTTCCAGTTCACCAAACAATTTTGCCCCTATCTACATAATGGGGAAAAAGTGACAGTTACAAAGTTGACAGTTGTGAATGAGAGGGGCTTAATGACAGCGCCAAAGACTAACGGCACATAAAAGCATATAGTCACTAAGGTTGGGCCCCAACATGAGATATTCACCACGCACGGGGACATGTATACACCACACGCACACAAAGAGTAACAGCAAGTGTATAGTCGCTAAGGTGCAGCCCCAATATTGGATACTCACCATGCACCCGAACAAGCACACACACACCACAAAGAGACACACACAACACAGAGACACACCCCCACGGGGACACACACACCCCCTATAGCGACACATGCACTCACCCCACAGAGACACACACCACAAAGAGACACACACAACACAGACACACACACCACACAGACCCCCCCCACAGACACACACACACATAGCCACCCTATAGGGACACATGCACTCACCCCACAGGGACACACACACCACAAAGAGACACACACACCACACAGACCCCCCACAGGGACACACACACATACACACCCTACAGGGACACATGTACTCACCCCACAGGGACAGACACACACACACCACAAAAAGACACACACAACACAGATAAACACACACCACACAGACCCCCCCACAGGGACACACACACATACACACCCTATAGGGACACATGAACTCACCCCACAGGGACACACACATACACACACCCAAGGGACACACACACCACACAGACAGACACAGATGTGCACAAATCACCTCACACAACTCGCCTCATACGTGTGTGATCTTTAATTTCCAAACAGAAACATCTGATTTAAAACAGCCAATGTGCAACGCATGTGCCATATAGGGAATTAAGGCAGATGTCAGTCACATGAGCTGTCTATTATGTGTATGTGTGACGTAACATATACTGCCCGGCCAGGGGGAGGGTTTACTGTTGGCTGGAGATTTATTAGGCTGCCTATAGCAATCAATCACAGCTCAGCTTCTATTTTCTTACAGGTCATTAATATCACATATTAAAATTCTATTTTGTTATACCTAACATCAGTTATTTATTAACCCGGGGGTAGCCGGGTATTACAGTTAGTCTAATATATAAAGCTGAATGTGTGTATGTGTGTGTGTGTGTATGTATGTATATCCGGGATTGGCATCTACACCGTCGCAAACTACAGCCCTAAAATTGTGCACAGTCCACACGTCTGGACCCCGAGAGCGTCATAGGCTATGTTGTGAGGTGAAATTTTAACCCTGCGCGTTCCAGTTCACCAAACAATTTTGCCCCTATCTGCATAATGGGGAAAAAGTGAATGGAAATGTTTTGGAGGAAAATCGACAGCTGTCAGCTACAGCCCCAAAATATTGCATAGTCACATGTCTGGACCCCGGGAGCGTCATAGGCTATGTTTTGAGACATAATTTTAACCCCGCGCATTCCAATTCACCAAACAATTTTGCCCCTATCTACATAATGGGGAAAAAGTGACAGTTACCAGTTGACAGTTGTGAATGAGAGGGGCTTAATGACAGCACCAAAGACTAACAGCATATACCAGAATATAGTCACTAAGGTGGGGCCCCAACATGAGATATTCACCACGCACGGGGACATGTATACACACCACACGCACACAAAGAGTAACAGCAAGTGTATAGTTGCTAAGGTGCGACCCCAACATTGGATACTCAAAACGCACATGAACAAACACACACACACCACAAAGAGACACACAGAGACTGTTGAAACATGAATATCTTCATTAATATTTACTTCAAATATTGGGTATAATTATTAAATATTCATTTATTCGTATATACATATCTGCTGATATATTTAACTTACAAGTAGAAGTATACGTGATATGGCCATATATAGCTGGAATACATACAGGCTATACATATAGCTAGAGATTGCATCATCCCAGAATTGTCTAGAAGTATCCATGTATAGTAAAAATGTACAGTATGTCGCTGTCACTCAATAAGAATGAGCCATACCATGTGTTCTGTCCTCACTAAATGGGCCGAGGGCTCATGTAGCTATACAGGCAGGTAAACAGCTGCACCGAGGTCCAATAAGGAGATTGTGGTCGAATCTGTGTTTTATTGAACATAACAGTACATTGGTGCAGTAAAACTGAAAGCAATCAAATACAGACAATTAGTGGAGGGTACAGTAAACATGCATTTTCCACATAGTTTCACAATATACATTAACATTTTAAACTAGTAGCTAACCTAGGGTGCAACTGGCTAAGATAGGCTAATATTAGAGAGGAACACAGCTAAAGAAGATATAGCTACATACCGGCAATGCAATCTTGTGGGAACTGTAGTACTGAGTGTCTTCTTCCTTCCAGATATAAGGGTAAAATGGAGGCTGAGCTACCAGAATGTATTGCAAGGGGGAGGAGAATTAGACATAGAGATAGACTACAAACATAGCATTGGCCGCTAGAGGGAGCCAGAACAGTACATATGAGATAAGCTCATTAAAAATTTACAGCTATACAAATTAATAACAAATTATACAGAAACAAACATTTGGAGATGGATTGAATGTCAGAACACTCCCTGTCTGGCATCACCGGATGTCACTATCTCTGTCTTCTGAGGGTAACAGCAAGACCAGTTCAGAGTTTTGAGTTTGAGCGGAACCACGAAGCCTACGACAGGTAACGCATTTAAAGATGACATTACTGATGAGCTTCTTTGCACCGACAATCCACAGACCGGCGGTTCTGATGGCTCCTTCTGTAAACAGTCTGCCTTGGTGCTTCACCAAATTGTAGTAGTAGTGTATTGTACGATCAAGTAGGCAACATGACATTTTCCGGAAAGTATAAGAGGGAATTTCTCCACAAACTCCATTTTAGCTTCTTTCAGTCGGCCTCCTACTCTCAGCAGGCCGCTGTTGTCGATGAATGGGTCGAGCTTTCTCAATACGCTGCTCGCTGGTATTGGAACTTTGTTAGTAAGACATTGGATTTCTGTAAAGTAGGTTTCTCTTTGAACAGTATGGATGATGTGGTTTTTAGAGAAATCCAAGTCAGAGGTAATGTAGGTATTTTTACAAAGATGCCAGCCTTTACATTTGTCTGTATCACAAGTTCTGTCAGTTCTGAATGAGCGAGCTATGTGGGTTAAGCAGGTAATGGCTCGAATGAGTGACTTTCACCTTGAGAATCTATTGAACCTGTGAGATCCAAGTGGGATAGCAGAAGTCATTGCATGAAGTGTAGACACCTGAGGGCGGATTTCAGCATCTGTGTCCTCTCCTACTAATTCAAAGGTGTCCGGAAAGTGTTCTTCAGCGTATAACAGTTTTGGTCCTGAAAGCCACGTTGAATTCCATAGCTGACTTGCGTTAACTGCTCTAGTTGCGCGATCTGCAGGGTTCTGCTCTGTGGATATGTAATGCCAATGTTTTGGATGAACTGATCTCCTAATTCGTTGCACTCTGTTACTAACATAAACATAGAATCGTCTGGTCTCATTGTGGATATATCCCAAGACTACTTTGCTGTCCGAGTAGAATTTGGCCTGCGTCAGGTCAATATCCATTTCGGATGTGATTAATTCAGCTAACTCAACGGCTAAGACTGCGGCACAAAGTTCTAACCTGGGTATAGTGTGCTCTGGTTGTGGTGCAAGTTTGGCCTTCCCCATAACAAACCCAATATGGCTCTGACATTTGGAGTCTACAGTTTTAAGGTAGGCAACTGCGGCAATTGCTTTGACAGAAGCATCTGCAAATACGTACAGTTTTTGGCTTTGTATTTCTGTTGATGGTACAGGGGTGTATGGTCTCGGCACATACAGGTTGGAGAGGGCTGCTAATGGGTTCTTCCAATCTTCCCACTGGATTCTTTTACTCGGTGACAGAGGTGCATCCCAGTCAGATGTTTGCCTAGTTAAGTCTCTTAGTAGTGCCATGCCTTGTATCGTGACAGGAGCTGCGAAACCCAATGGATCGTACAGACTGTTGATGGTAGACAGAACACCTCTACGTGTGAAAGGCTTTTCTCCTTGGCTGACTTGAAAGGTGAAACTGTCTGACCGTAGATTCCAGAGAAGGCCGAGGCTACGTTGCATTGGTGTGGGGTCTGACCCTAAGTCCAGGTCTCTGAGGCTGTTACATAAGTCTTCAGAAGGGAATGCATCCATGAGTTCCTGGCTGTTTGAGGCTATTTTGTGAAGCCTGAGGTTTGAGACAGTAAGCATTTCCTGGGCTATCCTGAGAAGGCTGATGGCGGTTTCATTTGAAGGCATGGCTTTCAGACAGTCATCAACATAAAAGTCTCTTTGTATGAATTGTCTGACATCTGCTCCGTATTCTGTTTCTCCTTCCTGGGCCGACCTTTTGAGTCCATAAATGGCGACTGCAGGTGAAGGTCTGTTTCCAAAGATGTGCACTCTCATGCGATACTCTGTGACTTCCTTAGTAGGATCATTGTCTCTGTACCAGAAGAATCTTAGGAAGTTCCTGTCTCTCTCTCTCTCACAAGAAAACAATGGAACATTTGCTGGATGTCAGCGATGAAGGCAATGGAATCCTTACGGAAGCGCATCAGTACTCCCAGTAGTTTGTTATTGAGATCTGGACCTGAAAGTAGAACGTCATTCAGGGAGACATTATCAAACTTGGCACTGGAATCGAATACCACTCTAATCTGGCCTGGTTTCTTAGGGTGGTACACTCCAAACATGGGTAGGAACCAGCATTCTTCAGAGTCTTTGAGAGTGGGAGCTAACTCTGCATGACGGTTTAGGAAAATCTGTGACATGAAGGAGAAAAAGTGATCTCTCATCTCTGGTTTCTTTTGCAGATGGTGCTTGAGAGAGGAGAAACGCTTTAATGCTTGATTCCTGTTGTTCGGTAGACGTGGTCTGTTGGTTCTGAAGGGAAGGGGTGCGACCCAGCTGTTGGTCTCATCCTTAACAAGCCCCTTACCCATCATCTCTAGGAACAACTTATCCTCTACCGACATTGCTACTTGGTTGTCCTGTTCAGTTCTCTGAAAGACTATGCACCCTAACTCCTCCTCACAGCCTCCCGACACTATACTGTTGTCGTGTGTAAAGTCTATTAGATGCTTGGGCAGTTGGATGCTGTGTGGCAATTCTCTGATGTGAAACTCATTATTACAAGGGTGAAACAGAGATGGGCGTCCTTTCTCCAGAGTATTTGTTAGCATGCTTGTCACAGAAGAGGGAGCGTGCATGCGTCCCAGGCATACGTTTCCTATTATGACCCATCCTAGGTCTAGCCTTTGGGCATAGGGAGCATTGTAGGGTCCGTTGATATGACGTCTCACTTTATGAACCTGCAGGATATCTCTTCCCAACAGCAGGGTTATCTGGGCCTGATGGTCAAGTTCAGGTATAAGGTGTGCTATGTGTCTTAAGTGAATGTGGTGAACTGCTACGTCTGGTGTGGGAATTTCAGATCTGTTGTCTGGGATCTGGTTACATTCGATGATCTTAGGTAGCGATAGGCAGAATTGCCCATCTAAGGACTCGATTTGATAGTCAGTAGCTTTCCTGCCTGCTGTTGTCACAGTACCTGCACACGTTTTTAATGAGTAGGGAGTGCTTGGCCCTTTGATGTTGAATAGGTCAAAGAATGTTGATCTAGCCAGGGATCGATTACTTTGATCATCCAAGATAGCATACAGTTTTATAGCTTTGTCTCTGTGGCCCTTTGGGTACACTCTGACGAGGCATATCTTAGAACAGGACCTACTGTCTATTGTTCCTTTGCAGACTTCTGTACATTGTGAAGTGATCTCTGGCGTAGGTGTACCAGTGTTCCTTTCCTCCCCGCCATGCTCACTGTCAGCTGATGTGTTTTGTGTATTCCATGGAGCTGGGTCAGGGTGTAGAGCTGTGTTATGGTCTGTGGTGCCACACTCTGTGCATTTTACACTGACCTTGCAATCCTTGGCGAGATGAGCCGTGGACGAGCAGCACTTATAGCAGATACCGTGTTCTTTCAGGAAGCTTTTGCGATCTGGCATAGATTTTCCTCTGAAGGTCCTGCATTCAAGAAGAGGATGAGGCTTCTGATAGAGCGGGCACTGCTTGTCAGGGTCCTGCATCTTTGTCTCTGATTAGGAGTAGTCAGCAGACCTGTGATTGGAATCTGAAGAAGAAACATTAGTCTTGTGTACAGCCACAGACGTTCTGCGTGGATTTGCTGCTGGTGGCGGTGTGGCATACGACATTGTAAAGTCGAAGCTGGGATCATTTCTAATTCTTGCTTGTTGGTGTATAAAGTCTACAAAAACAGAGAAGAGAGGGAATGGAACACTGTGCTTGTATTTGTATGTGGAACCATGTGTGAGCCACTTCTCCTGCAAATTGTAGGGTAACTTTTGGACTATAGGGTTCACACCTCTGGCTGTGTCGAGGAATGCAAGTCCCTGTAGATCATCTTCATATTTGGCAACTTGGACTTTCATTAGCAGGTCGCTAAGTTCTGTAAGTTTCTGTAGCTCTTTGTTAGATATTTTAGGGAAGCCATCGATTCTTTTGAACAAAGCGCTTTCTATTACCTTTGCTGAGCCGTAACGCTCATCCAGCCTCTTCCAGATCTCTCTGAGGCCAATCTCAGGGTGGCTTATATTAGCGTTTCTGATCCTTATTGCATGTTTGACTGACTCTTCTCCCAGGTACTTAACTAAGAGGTCTATCTCTTCCCTGTGTAGCAACCCAAGTCTCTAGTGACATTTTGGAAAGAGGCTTTCCAAGCTCTGTAGCTTTCAGCTTGGTCGGTGAATTTCATGAGTCCTTTGGCAACCAGCTCACGTCGCGTCAAGAACTTTGCAAATTCTGTTGTGAAAAGGTTGTCAGCAGAGTATACTAGTGATGGGTGCACCGGTAAGGGTAAGTGGTGTGAGGTATGTTCGTACCTGTTAGTATCCTCTGGGTGGCACCAGCCGGTGTCATGTTGCTTTGGTCTGATGTACGATGTGTCAGCAAGGTGGTTTACGTTGGTTACCTGTTGAGGGGCAAGGTAGTCATTAGCAGAGTTGTTTTGTGCAACATTTTCGAGTTTGCGTCTGTTCTGGAGCTGAGGCTCATGATGGCTCCTGCTTTCTTCACTGGAGGTGTCGTGTTCGCATTTTGGGTCCAGATCAGGATTGTAGTTTGGATCAGGGAGTTCATTAACGTACTGAGATGTGCGTTGTGGAGGATCTTGCAGTGGAAACTCCAGACTCAGCACACTGTTTCGCCTATGCAGCTCTGGGTTTTGAGCGGCTTCTAGTGACTCTGCTTCTGCGAAGGCGGCTGCAGCCTCCCTTTTCGCTATTAGATTTTCTAAGGCGGCATCCAGGCGTGCCTTCTCTAACTGTGACTTTCTCTCTTGGTCAGCTCTCTCATTCTGTAGTGATGCCTCTAAGTGTGCCTTCTCTAACTTAAGTTGCATCTCTTGTTCAGCAAAGCTTGCTCGCATTTTGGCGGCCTTGGCATTTGCGCGGGCAATGGCAACCGCAGTGCTGATGGATGTTGTCTTTGAGGAGGTAGAAGTAACGGATCTTGTCCTGTGTGATCTGTGGGACATGGTGTTCTAGGGAAATTCTTGGCTGTGCAGAGATTGCTGTAGCTGTACAAAGTCTCTGTGTAGCCGGTGACTTGTATCCTACTATCTGGATGGCGGCTGCTTCACTGTTCCCCAGTAGGATGACTGCCGTTTTACTGTTCTGTCCTCACTAAATGGGCCGAGGGCTCATGTAGCTATACAGGCAGGTAAACCGCTGCACCGAGGTCCAATAAGGAGATTGTGGTAGAATCTGTGTTTTATTGAACATAACAGTACATTGGCACGGTAAAACTGAAAGCAATCAAATACAGACAATTAGTGGAGGGTACAGTAAACATGCATTTAACCTAGGGTGCAACTGGCTAAGATAGGCTAATATTAGAGAGGAACACAGCTAAAGAAGATATAGCTACATACCGGCAATGAAATCTTGTGGGAACTGTAGTACTGAGTGTCTTCTTTCTTCCAGATATAAGGGTAAAATGGAGGCTGAGCTACCAGAATGTATTGCAAGGGGGAGGAGAATTAGACATAGAGATAGACTGCAAACATAGCATTGGCCGCTAGAGGGAGCCAGAACACTACATATGAGATAAGCTCATTAAAAATCTACAGCTATACAAATTAATAACAAATTATACAGAAACAAACATTTGGAGATGGATTGAATGTCAGAGACAGAACACCATGGGAGGGGGGCTCTCTCCCTGCTGGGGACAAGCTCACTCCACTCCAGGCTTACCATCGAAGACAACGTAACAGACTCATCATGCCATGCAGGAACCATATGCCTTGGAGAGATGGATACCCCAAGACCAATTGACTACAAACTCAAGAAAGCAAGTATGACACAGACTTATAAAGGATAAATGGACTATTTTCCTATAACTACCTGAATAGGTTACTTTACTGTGATGCCTTTTATTATTGGTTCATTTTGACCAATAAAAGCCAACAAGATATTTTTTATATACTTTTACGTCTCTTCTCAATAATTTGCACTTGACGATAATTATGCACGTATAGCGGTATTTAACATTGGCAAGCCTCCAGTCACCTCTGATGTGATTTTTTGACGGACATTCTTGTTTTTTCATTTCATTTTTTTTTCTCTTCTTTTGTGCTATTTTTGGTCCATAGTCCTTCATTGTACAAAGGGGGGAAGAGTATTGGCTTGTTTATACAACTGTTTGTACAATTCAGGACTTTGACAAGTGGCAAGACCGTCATAAATCTTCAGAACAAAGAACCATTAGAAGTGAAGAAGTGTGAATTCTGTTGGAACCACACAGCGAAGTCGGATGAGTTTTTTTAATCTTAAGAAGTAAGGACTATATTTCAAGCAAGACTGAGAAAGGACGGACTACAAGTGCCAGAAGTAAGACGTGCCTGCAAGAAGTCACAGAGAAGCAATGAGCAGGATCCAATTTTAAGGTAAGACAATGGATCTAATAATTTCATATGCAAAGCATAGTGACTTAGATTTTAGTTCTTTAGATCAGTGCCGGGACAAGGCATTTTGGTGCCCTAGGTAGGTAAGGCAAACCGGGCCCCCCCCCCCCCCCCCCCGAAATATGTCTGGGAATAAAAATGTCAGCATACTTTGAAAGTAAATTTAATTTAACGGGGACCTATAAAAGGTTCGTCCAACCACACTACAGAGACATACTGATAGGATGTTTACATTGTGAGCCCCAATGGGGACAGTGTTCATGATGTATGTAAAGTGCTGTGGAGTTCATAGTGTAATATAAATGCAAAAAGTATTATTCTTAATATTATGTCACAATACCAGGATCTGAGGATCTTCTATTTCGAGGTCAGGGACTCTCTGATGCCATGTTGCTGCTTGTCTCTTGTCCTCTTTTGACACTGCAGTGCGGTGGACAAGAGAGCATTAACTGGTTAATAACAAGAAGTATGGAGTGTGTACTGAGCCATAAACCCTCCCCTTACCATGAAGTATGGAGTGTGTACTGACAGAGCCATAAACCTCCTCATACCATGTCCAGCAGACATTGTAGGATTACTACTCGTATATGCTCGTGTATAACCCGACCTGTGTATAAGCCGACCCCCCTACTTTTGCCTACTTTTGCCCCCAAAACCTGGTGTATAAGCCGAGGGTGGACCCCAGCACAGGTATACAGCCCCCAGCAAAGTGGTATACAGCAGCCTCCCCAGTGGTATATACAGACCCCAGTGGTAATACAGCAGCCCCAGTAGTAATACAGCAGCCCCGGGGTAATACAGCAGCCCCAGGGGTAATACAGCAGCCCCAGGGGTTATACAGCAGCCCCAGGGGTTATACAGCAGCCCCACAGGTTATACAGCAGCCCCAGGGGTAATACAGCAGCCCCAGTGGTAATACAGCAGCCCCAGGGGTAATACAGCATCCCCAGGGGTAATACAGCAGCCCCAGGGGTTATACAGCAGCCCCAGGGGTTATACAGCAGCCCCAGTTGTATATACAGGCCCAGCAGTATATACAGCAGCCCGAGTGGTATATACAGGCCCCAGCAGTATATACAGCAGGCCCAGTGGTGGTGTATACAGGGCCCAGTGGTGGTGTATACAGGGCCTAGTGGTGTATACAAGACCCAGTGGTGTATACAGGGCCCAGTGGTGTATACAGGGCCCAGTATGCGGGGGCCGGGGGGGGAGGCGCGCGCCTTTGCACACTCACCGCGGCCGCCGTCACCGTGCGTCTGCTGTAAGGCTGCTTTCACACTGCGTTTTTCTGTGATCCGTGGCTGTCCGTTGTAAAACGGACAGCCACGGATGAGATTTTGGCCCCATGTTATCCTATGGGCATGGATCACATCGGATTTGGCCTTATTGGCATCCGATTTTTGTCGGATACGATTCTGGCCGATTTTTTGCTGTGCCCAAAATCGCAGCCTGCTGCGATTTTTGGCACAGCGGGTCAAATCGGACCAAATTGAATCCGACCTGATCCGTGCCAAATAAGGCTGCTTTCACACTGCGTTTTTGTGCTGTCCGAGGGGATCAGACTTTTTGCAGCTCCCCTCGGACAGCAACTGATCCAAACTGATGACTGCAATCGGATGCCAAATAGGCATCCGATCCCGATGTTTTGCAGCATCAGTTTGGATCCTCCCCCTGCTCCTCCTGTCACCTTGTCCCCCTTCTGTCACCCTCCTGTCACCCTTCTCCCCTCTGTCTGCCCTCTGTCTCCCCTCTTTGTCCCCTCTGTCTCCCCTCTTTGTCCTCCTCTTTATCCCCCCTCTTTGCAGCCCCTCTTTGCAGCCCCTCTTTGCAGCCCCTTTGCACCCCCTCTTTGGACCCCCTCTTTGCAGCCCCTCTTTGCCCCCCTCTTTGCCCCCCTCTTTGCAGCCCCTCTTTGCAGCCCCTCTTTGCAGCCCCTCTTTGCACCCCCTCTTTGCAGCCCCTCTTTGCCCCCCTCTTTGCAGCCCCTCTTTGCACCCCTCTTTGCCTCCCTCTTTGCAGCCCCTCTTTGGACCCCCTCTTTGCAGCCCCTCTTTACACCCCTCTTTGCACCCCCTCTTTGGACCCCTTCTTTGCAGCCCCTCTTTGCACCCCCTCTTTGCCCCCCTCTTTGCAGCCCCTCTTTGCAGCCCCTCTTTGCCCCCCTCTTTGCAGCCCCTCTTTGCAGCCCCTCTTTGCACCCCCTCTTTGGACCCCCTCTTTGCGGCCCCTCTTTGCAGCCCCTCTTTGCACCCCCTCTTTGGACCCCCTCTTTGCAGCCCCTCTTTGCAGCCCCTCTTTGCCCCCCTCTTTGCAGCCCCTCTTTGCAGCCCCTCTTTGCAGCCCCTCTTTGCCCCCCTCTTTGCAGCCCCTCTTTGCAGCCCCTCTTTGCAGCCCCTCTTTGCAGCCCCTCTTTGCACCCCCTCTTTGGACCCCCTCTTTGCAGCCCCTCTTTGCAGCCCCTCTTTGCAGCCCCTCTTTGGACCCCCTCTTTGCAGCCCCTCTTTGCAGCCCCTCTTTACACCCCCTCTTTGCAGCCCCTCTTTGGACCCCCTCTTTGCAGCCCCTCTTTGCACCCCCTCTTTGCCCCCCTCTTTGCAGCCCCTCTTTGCAGCCCCTCTTTGCCCCCCTCTTTGCAGCCCCTCTTTGCAGCCCCTCTTTGGACCCCCTCTTTGCAGCCCCTCTTTGCAGCCCCTCTTTGCCCCCCTCTTTGCAGCCCCTCTTTGCACCCCCTCTTTGGACCCCCTCTTTGCAGCCCCTCTTTGCAGCCCCTCTTTGCACCCCCTCTTTGGACCCCCTCTTTGCAGCTCCTCTTTGCAGCCCCTCTTTGCCCCCCTCTTTGCAGCCCCTCTTTGGACCCCCTCTTTGCAGCCCCTCTTTGCCCCCCTCTTTGCAGCCCCTCTTTGCACCCCCTCTTTGGACCCCCTCTTTGCAGCCCCTCTTTGCAGCCCCTCTTTGCCCCCCTCTTTGCAGCCCCTCTTTGCAGCCCCTCTTTGCACCCCCTCTTTGGACCCCCTCTTTGGACCCCCTCTTTGCAGCCCCTCTTTGCCCCCCTCTTTGCAGCCCCTCTTTGCACCCCCTCTTTGGACCCCCTCTTTGCAGCCCCTCTTTGCAGCCCCTCTTTGCCCCCCTCTTTGTCCTCCTTCTTTGCAGAGCTTAAAAAATAAAAAAATCATCATTCTCACCTCTCCACGACACCCGCGGTGCTTCCAGCTTCTCTTCTTCTGATGCACAGGACCTGGCGTGATGTCACAGTCACATGACCGGTTACCGCGGTAACCGGTCATGTGACTGCACTGTGACGTCAGGCCAGGTCCTGGAAGCACAGAGCCGAGCGCAGGAGGCATCGCTGGATCGTGGAGAGGTGAGAATAATGATTTTTTTTATTTTTAACCCTTTCATTTCACTGGATATCACTTCTGCAATGTATGAATATACATTGCAGAAGTGATATTAGATGGCACACAGCGATTTTAGTGTACTGAGCATGCTCAGTACACTAAGATCGGGTCCGAGGAGACATCAGCTGTTTCCTTGGATCCGCGCTCCATAGGCCCCATGTTGGAGGAGAGGAGGGGCGGGCACCGGGCAGAGCTGCAGGACAGGAAGTCCCCTCCTCCCTCCTCTCTGGCCGGCGCGGCCGCCGGCGGCCAGCACGGGGCCCTCCAGGGGGTGCGGGGCCCCCCCAGGGGGCGGGCAATGGGCCCCTAATGCGGCTAAAATGCGCCCTCCACAAGATGGCACCCTAGGCAATCGCCTAGGGTCGCCTACCTATCGTCCCGGCCCTGCTTTAGATAGTCTTGATTTAGGAAAATTATGGCTAAAAATGTATGCAGAATGTCAGTCTGCAAATGTAACATTAGATTCATGAGTAATGTCTTTGAAGAAAGATAAGGGAAAGATACGCAACATTTTAAAAATGGTTAATGTGTTTCATGATTTTGTAACATTGAAATCACAGGATAGTGAAATTGTCACTATAGAAGTTATTCCCCAAGATGGCGGACGCCATTTGACTAATGACCATGTGCTCCGTATAGATGACCTTCAAGATGAGTCAGGAACAGACTTGGTAGAAGGGGGAGGAAACAAGGGAGAAAATTAGGTAGTCAGACAAGTGGGAGAAGTCAGCTTAACTGATGTAGCTCAACCAAAAATAGACAAGACTCTTCAGCTTAAAATCAGAAAGAATCTGCTGAAATTAAGAAAATGATTCCCGTTACACGTCGCAACACTGCATGCAATTTCACAGGCAATTTGCTGGTTGCAGTGAAATCATAGACACATTGTTCTATTTTCTTGCTGTGTACAAATGGAACAATGTGTCCATGATTTCACTGCAACCAGCAAATTGCCAGTGACATTGCATGCAATGTTGCGACGTGTAACGGTACCCTAAGTGACATTTTAGCAATACCAGAATTTTTTGCTCAATCTAGTAAAGTACAAATTATGATCTTCTTGTAGTAATGTCCCCACCCTGGTCTCCATCTTGTAGTAATGTCCCCATACTGGTCCCCATTGTATATTAATGTCCCCCAAACTGGTCCTCATCATGTAGTAATGTCCCCATCCTGATCACCTTCTTGTAATAATGTCCCCATCCTGGTCCTCTTGTAGTAATGTCCCCACCCTGGTCTCCATCTTGTAGTAATGCCCCATCCTGGTCCCCATCCTATATTAATGTCCCCCATCCTGGTCCTCCTCTTGTAGTAATGTCCCAACTTTTTAGTAATGTTCCCTCCCTTGTCATCTTGTAGTAATGTCCTGGTCTCTGTTCTTTTTGTTCTCTCGCTCACACACACACTCACATAGGGCTTGTCCACACACCTGCGCTCTCAGTATTTAGCGCTTCTGCGCTAAATACTTAGGTTTTGACAGAGAAGCAGAGGTGCGTGTATGCGGCCGCTTTCAGCAAACGCTGTCCCTGGTTACCCGATGTGTATCGTGGTAACCAGTTCATACAGCAGGCTGCATAGTGTGCGCTTATCCAGAGCGCACAGGGAAACACTGCAAGCAGCGTTTCCCTGTGCGCTTGAGATAAGCGGACAGTGGGCAGCCTGCTGTATGAACTGGTTACCACGATACACATCGGGTAACCAGGGACAGCGTCTGCTGAAAGCGGCCGCATACACGCACCTCTGCTTCTCTGTCAAAGCCTAAGTATTTAGCGCAGAAGCGCTAAATACTAAGAGCGCAGGTGTGTGGACAAGACCATATATACACACCCGCACATTCACACACACTCACATACATACACACATACATCCTCGGACATATTCACACAAACACATACACACTCACACATTGACACACTTACATAGGGCCATATTTGGAGTTCCTGCCACCCTAGGCACTTTCAGCGGTCTCGCCCCCCCCCCTAGGCTGCTATCTTCGGCTGTAACAGCGCCTTACCTGACTCCACTCTTCTCATTCCGGCAGCTTCTTCCTCTGTGGCTCCCGGTCTTCTGCTTGCTGGCAGCAGCCGGCACCAGCCTGCACCCGGCAGCCGGCACCAGCCAGCACGTGGCACCAGCCTGCACCCGGCAGCCGGCACCAGCCAGCACCCGGCACTAGCGATGTGCCGCTCAGGCGACACAGGAATACACTCACACATATACATACACTCACACACATATACACACTCACATACAAATATACACGCACACACATATACACACTCACATACAAATATACACGCATACACATATACACACTCACATACAAATATACACGCACACACATATACACACTCACATACAAATATACACGCACACACATATACACACTCACATACAAATATACACGCACACACATATACACACTCACATACAAATATACACGCACATACATATACACACTCACACATATTCACACACACATACACTCACACATACACACTCACTCACATATACACTCACACATATACACATACACACTCACATATACACACAAATAGACTCACTATTATACACACAAATACACTCACACATATACACATACACACTCACATATACACACAAATACACTCACTATTATACACATACACACACTCACATATACACACAAATACACTCACTATTATACACATACACACTATTATACACACAAATACACTCACTATTATACACATACACACACTCACATATAGACACAAATACACTCACTATTATACACATACACACACTCACATATACACACAAATACACTCACTATTATACACATACACACTATTATACACACAAATACACTCACTATTATACACATACACACTATTATACACACAAATACACTCACTATTATACACATACACACACTCACATATACACACAAATACACTCACTATTATACACATACACACACTCACATATACACACAAATACACTCACTATTATACACATACACACTATTATACACACAAATACACTCACTATTATACACATACACACACTCACATATACACACAAATACACTCACTATTATACACATACACACACTCACATATACACACAAATACACTCACTATTATACACATACACACTATTATACACACAAATACACTCACTATTATACACATACACAGTATTATACACACAAATACACTCACTATTATACACATACACACAAATACACTCACTATTATACACATTCACAGTATTATACACACAAATACACTCACTATTATACACATACACACACTCACATATACACACATATACACTCACTATTATACACATACACACTCACTCACATATACACTCACACATACTCACACTCTCTCTCTAACACTCACTCATACACACCTGATGCCCCGAGCTCATTACACATGCAGCCGCCGCGGTACCGCTTTATTGTGACTACTGTGACAGGTGCCGCCGGCTCAGCTCACACAAGCGCCTTCACGCATGTACATTCACGGAAGCAGGCGGCCGGCGGACCAATCAGAAGCCTCCTGTGACGTCACAGGCGGCTTCTGATTGGTCCACCGGCCGCCTGCTTCCGTGAATGTATAGGCGCGAAGGCGCTTGTGTGAGCTGAGCCTGCGGTACCTGTCACAGTAGTCACAATAAAGCGGTACCGCGGCGGCTGCAAATATAATGGCCCGGGGCATGCATTTTTCTTTCATGGTGCCCCGGGCCGCACTGGGGAGCGTGGCGGGCCGCGAGTTTGAGACCCTGGTCTAAACCAAATGGTTTTCATGACAAAGTAGGAAAATTCAAATTTCTTACAATTATTATAATTTGATCCGAATGTCGTTAAATCCTTCTTCACAGGAGTTAATTAATAATCATTTTGACACTCCAAAATGTCAGAATACTTCAGCCAGGCTTGGTGGTCCCCCACTGCTTGCAAATTCTAAACATAGGACAAGGGAATCATGTTTCTCTCTGGCCTGAGTAGAAATAGTCCATTAGTTTTGTTATGACATTGCTCATGTATAGAGTTTAATTGTGGTATGTGAGTATGTATATATATATATATATACTCGCATGTATTACTCGATATTATGAGTAAAGTTATTAAATTATTAAATTGTATACATGATCATAATAATGAAAGATTACATTTAAATTCATTAGTATATTGCTTACCTAATGCAAGTAAAATTGACAGGATTGATGTAGAACAGCAACTGGGGAGAGGGTTCACCATAAAAAGAATCTCATTCATTTAACCTTTTGGACAAAAGGAAAAGATGAGATCTCCTAGGGTTTAAAATGTTGTTAAAATATATATATATAATCTATTATATAATTGCCTAGAATTCTACTTCCGGCCAAAAGCCAACTTCCGTGGCTTTGTCCGGAGATAAATGTCCGGAGATAAATGTCCGGATATAAGTGACGTCACCAGCGTCACCAGCGTTTACTACACCCGCTCAGGGTGGACCAAGATGGCGGCCCTAAGCGGAGCGGACCTCCGCTTAGGGCCAACCACCGGCGGACATTTATCTCCGGAGCGGCCGCAAGGTAGCCGGGAGCCGAGCTCGGCTCCGGGCTACCTCGCGCCGTCGGAGTGAGCCGGGGATCTCCGTGCCGGCCAAATGGCGGCATTGCGCCCGCCGCTATTCTGATTGGTCGGCGCGCTGAAGGCGCCGACCAATCAGAATAGCGGCACGCGCAATGCCGCCATGTTTGAAATACACTGTAGTCAGTGTATTTGAAGTATGGCGCCATACAGCTCGCCGCTATTCTGATTGGTCGCTGGCAGCGACCAATCAGCATAGCACTGCGCCAAACGGCGCCAACGGCGGAGGAGCCGCGATGTAGCCGGGAGCCGAGGTCGACTCCCGGCTACCTCGCGCCCGCTCCGCCGGCGCGACGTTGCCGGGACCCGACTTCGGCTCCCGGCTACCTTGTGACCGCTCTGCCGGCGCGAGCTAGCCTGGAGCCGACTTCGGCTCCCGGCTACCACGCGCCCGCTCCGTGCCCCGCTCCGCTATTCTGATTGGTCGCTCGCGGCTGCCGGCGACCAATCAGCATAGCGCCGCGCCGAACGGCGCCATCTTTAAAACCTATTTTGTAACATCAGATTAAAAACATGGCGCCGTTTCTCGCGGCGCGCTTCTGATTGGTCGGCACCTGCCGCGAGCGACCAATCAGAATTGCGCCGCAATGCGACACACTCTGCCCGCCATTTTAAGGCGCGCATTTTGATTTTTTACCTCAGACACAGTTTCTACTGCGTGGAGGCGGTCCCAGTGACATCACACTTCAAGCTGCTGCCTAATTTCGTCAAAAAAGAGCTAAGGCTATTTACCTACACTATATATATTTCGTTGTGAAGTGGTTCCGTGACATTTTCACACCAATATTGAACTTCTGTTTGGTGTTTTCTCTATATTTACTGCCTATTGTTCACTGACTGTTATACTGAGAGACTGCCGTTTATTAACCTCTTCTGTGCCAACTCTGCACACTGGGTGTATTGCTCTATTATTTGCCACATAAGGACATTGTCCATTATTGCTGGGCAATTTCTCTGCAATATAAACTGCCTATTGTTAATATCTGCATTTCTGCAAAGAACTATTGCCTATTATTAACTGGCTATTTTCCTACTACCTGACGCTGCATCTTATTAACCTGTTGTTTGCCACTACCACGTTTAAAGCTCTTTACCTTTGCCAACAAGAGCTCTAATAGCAAGTATACTAATGACACACAGCTAAAAGCTGCTGATGCCGCACGTAAGATCAGGTGTGATAGAAAGTATATTAATGATGCAGAGCTAAAAGCCGCCGATGCCGCACGTAAGGCCACACAGCTTGCTAACGAGACAACAGAGGACAGATGCAAGCGCCTGAACACTGTTAGTGCTGCTTTCATTAAACGCGTCACTAATGAGTCTTTTGAAGAAAAAACTAATCGATTAACTAAAAAAGCTGCTGCTGCACGCCGTCAACGTTGCAAACATAATATTTCCACGTCCTCAGTCATAGATTCTGCCCACAATACAGCTTATAGGTCTGCATTCATTGAAAGTCAGCTGCACACCGTTAACTCTGCTTATAATACATGCTTCACACCTGACTCTTCTAAGGCAACAAACAATCCATTACCAAATGCAGCTGCTGCACGCCGTGAACGGCGCAAAAAAAAAAACGCTTGCACCTCCACATTGATAGACCCTGACCACGATACACCTTCCAACTCCTCAGTGATTAAATCTGTGGACAGTAAAGATCCTCCACCAGGTCCACGCTTTATATATGTTGGCTTACAGAACCATTCCAATGCTCCGTTACCACAACCTCTACATCCTACAGGTTTTACTAATGATGACAGTACTGTAGTAGAACACACCTGTGGTTCTATGAACTATTTATGTCAACATTGTGAAGCATTCCATTTTAATGCTGAGATACCAGCAGATAAAAATTTTACTCTGTGTTGTCACAAGGGTAAAGTCCATATACCTATACCCCAATATCCCGAGGTCTTTAAACGATTGCTGACAGGGAGAGTGAGTTCAGTAAGAATATCATGGAAAACATCCGTAGTATTAACAGCTCATTTGCTTTCGCCTCCATGGGTGCCAATATTTCCTCTCCACCTGGACATGGCCCTTACTGTTTCCACATACATGGACAAATATATCATCGTACTGGAACACTACATCCCTCTGATGATCAAGTTCCAGCTTATGCCCAACTCTATATTTTGGATACCGATACTGCGAATGAACAACGTTTAAACTGTCAACAAAATCAAAAATGTCATCCCACTTTGATGAGTATAATTGCTCTTCAATTACACAATGTAAATCCCTTTGTTGCTGCTTACAAAATGTTACGGGATGTGGAACATGAAGAACATCCTAAAGCTGAAGCTAATGGCACTCTCATGCCAAATATCATCATGGCCCTTAAACAAGATCGGAATCAAGACCCTCGCCGATATAATAATCCAACTGTCAATGAAGTTGCTGTCGTATTTGAAAATGACAATGGAGAGCCACCATTCCATCGTGATATTTTAATACATTTAAAACCTGACCCCAAAAATCCTTTGGCGCCAAGAACACAACAGGTCAGCATTCTGCACAGTAATTTAGATGCTTTACTCTATCCTTTATTTTTCCCTTACGGAGACCAGGGCTGGCATGATGGACTCAAACATCAAGGGCAAAGTCCATGCAGGATTACACAACTCTAATATTATTGCTATGTGCTGTCTGTCCGTAATCAGTTTAATCCAATCCTGAATGGTGACAAACTCACTCAGCAGTACTTAGTGGATGCTTATGTGAAAATCGAGGCTAATCGCCTAAATTATATCCGTCAACACCAAAAGGATTTGAAAGTAGAGGATTATTGCATACTCCAGGAACATCTCCAGAAAAAAATCCATTGAGAAGGGCATCCCCATTGGAAAAACGGTCATTTTACCATCCTCGTTTGAAGGCAGTCCCAGGAATATGCAGCAGCGGTATCAGGATGCATGGCTATTGTGACTAAATATGGTCGCCCTGATCTATTCATCACCATGACCTGTAATTCGAAATGGAGTGAGATTACTCAGAATTTGGAACCTTGGCAGCGTGTGGAACACAGACCTGATTTGGTGGCACGTGTTTTCAAAATAAAACTGGAAGCACTCTTCAAAGACATTCACAACGGATTATTTGGGAAAGTTTGCGCTATGGTTCATGTAATTGAATTTCAAAAACGTGGCCTTCCACATGCTCACATTTTAATTATTGTAGACAGCAACTCAAAATTAAGAACTAAGGAGGACGTAGACAATACCGTCTGGGCAGAAATTCCTCATCCTACCGACTACCCTCAGCTCCATAAAATTGTTATGCAACATATGATACATGGTCCCTGTGGAGAACACAACCCCAACTCTCCCTGTATGGATAATGGAAAGTGTACGAAAGGTTTCCCAAAAGATTTACAACCATCTACCATCATTGCTAAGGATGCCTATCCTACTTATCGCAGATCCATGGGTCCTTCATTTGAACACCATTCCAAGATGATTAATAATTCGTGGGTAGTGCCATACAATCCTTTCCTAATATTAAAATACAAGTGCCATATTAATGTCGAAGTTTGTGGTTCCATTCAAAGTGTGAAATATTTATTTAAGTACGTGTATAAAGGACATGATAAAGCCAATCTTGAAATTTGCCAGACGAACATAGAACATGATGAAACACATCAATTCATGGATTCAAGATATGTTAGTGCACCAGAGGCTGCTTGGAGAATCTTTGCTTATCCTATGCATAAGCAATCTCATAGCATAATTCGCCTTGCCGTCCATCTGCCTCATTCTCAACAACTCTATTTTCATGAGGATGACTCCATTCCAAACATCAAACAAAAGCTTCATACCAATTCTACACGTATGGCCTACTTTAATCTTAATAAGGACGACCAACATGCTCATAAGTATTTTTACCGCGAAATTCCTGAATGGTATGTTTGGCAACAAGGATCTTGGGAAAAAAGAAAACGATCAGGTAGCTCTATTATTCGCAGAATGTATACTGTAAGTCTCAAAGACCAGGAACGCTACTATTTACGGTTGTTGGTATTGCATGTGAAAGGTGCAACCAGTAGGGATGGGCGAATCTACTCGCTAGGACTCGTTACTCGGCGAGTAGTAAGGGACTCGCAGGACTCGGTACTCGGCGAGTTTCCCAGTGATGACTCGCACGAGTCCAATGCAAATCAATATCAATCCTAGTTTTGTCAGAAACGCTGACAAAACTACGATTGCCATTGTTTGCATTAGACTCGTGCGAGTCATCACTGGCTACTGTGCCAGTGATAGCAGGGAGACTCGCAAAGTAACTGCTGTTTCTTTGCGAGCCGAGTCCAGTTGTCTTCTCTGTGCAGCTCCAGGGTCCTAGAGCCCGCCTGCTCACAGACATTATGTAGCAGTGCTGAGATTATTCTCAGTCTGCTCATTCCCTGTGCATGTAGCAGAGAGGACATCGCGTTTTGGACTACGTCGGACGGAAGAGGATTTTTTTAATTAAAGATGGAGTCCCTAATGGCTTTTTTTTTTATTTCAAATAAAAAATTTTCTCTGTGTTTTTTTAACCCTTTATTGGAGATTCTTAGTGGCTGGGTCAAACGTGGCCTGACATTAAGAATCTCGGGCTTAATACCAGCTTGTATAACAAAGCTGGTATTAACCCCTTTATTACCCAGCGTGCTACCGCCACCAGGGCCGCTGGAAGAGCGGGGTTCAGCGCCAGAGGATGGCGCTTCAATGAACGCGCCATCTTCTGGGGCGGCTGCGGGCTGCAATTTGCAGCGGGGGGTGCCCAGAAAGCTTGGGCATCCCTGCGCTGCGGATTCCAGCCCTCAGCTGCTTAGCTGTACCTGGCTAGACATAGAAATTGCGCGGAGCCCCACGCATTTTTTAAAAATTATTTAATGAATTTCAGAGTCAGAGTCTCAGAGTCAGAGTCAGAATCTCAGAATTTCATGAAATAATTTAAAAAAAATGCGTGGGGCTCCGCGCAATTTCTATGTCTAGCCAGGTACAGCTAAGCAGCTGGGGGCTGGAATCCGCAGCGCAGGGATGCCCAAGCTTTCTGGGCACCCCCCGCTGCAAATTGCAGCCCGCAGCCGCCCCAGAAGATGGCGCGTTCATTGAAGCGCCATCCTCTGGCGCTGAACCCCGCTCTTCCAGCGGCCCTGGTGGCGGTAGCACGCTGAGTAATAAAGGGGTTAATACCAGCTTTGTATTATCAGCTGGCCCTAAGCCCGAAATTTATGGCGGTCACGCCAATATTAGACATGACCACCATGAATTTCTATTAAATTGTTTTAAAAAAAACACAACACAAAGAAAATTTTTTATTAGAAATAAAAAAAAAAGCCATTAGGGACTCCATCTTTAATTAAAAAAATCCTCTTCCGTCCGACGCAGTCCAAAACGCGATGTCCTCTCTGCTACATCCCCTGTGTATAGATATAGATCTCTATGCACAGGGAATGAGCAGACTGAGAACAATCTCAGCTCTGCTACATCATCTCTGTGCACAGACATTCATGTCTGTACACAGGGATTGAGCAGACTGAGAACAATCTCAGCACTGCTACATCAGGCAGCAGGCAGGCTCTAGGACCCTGGAGCTGGCAGCCAGCACAGAGGAGACAGGACTCTTATCTGTGCGAGTCAGCGATTACTTACAAAGTAAACGAGCAATGCAAATAAATGACAAAACTAGGATTGCTTCAGGCTGAAGCTTCCGAGACACATCTGCGAGTTGTAAATCTCACACTACTCGCTATTACTCGCTTCCCCATTCATTAACATTGGACTCGCTAGACTCGCAACGAGTAGCGAGTCCTGGGCTCGGACTCGCTAGAGTCAAGCGATTCCGAGTAATTTAGGATTCGCCCATCACTAGCAACCAGTTTTGAGAGTGTTAAAACTGTCAATGGAGTCATACATCTAACCTTCAAAGAAGCAGCATTAGCACTTGGATTACTATTCGATGATAGTGTCTGGAGAAATACCTTACTTGATGCCTGTATTCTTAATATGCCTGCACAGCTTCGCGACCTCTTTGCCTATATCTGTATATTTGGCCCTCCAGCTAATCCTCTTGAGTTGTGGGATGAATTTAAAGAACACTTTGTACAAGACTACTGCCGTGCATACCACTCCAACAATGAAGACTGTATAAATTGTAAAGGATATGCTATGACAGATGTCCAAGATGTTCTAAAAGTTCACGGGAAAAGTTATACTGATTTCAATTTACCACGCCCAGCTAAGAAACCACAACTGCTCCCCCAGTATGATAAGGATTATGAGCTAAGAACAGCTGCTGAGATGAAAGCTACTCTCAATGAGGAACAAGTTTTGGCCTATGATAACATTAATCAGGCTTTAGAAGACAATAATGTAACACCCAAGTGCTTTTTCCCTGACGGTCCTGGTGGTAGTGGAAAAACCTATCTATATCATCTCCTCCTACGTCTTCTAAGGGGACAAGAAAACATTGTATCACCTGCTGCCACTACAGGAATTGCGGCTAATTTACTACAAGGGGGACGAACAATACATTCTCTCTATGACATTCCAATACCTGTGAATGAAACATCTGTTTCCAGGATTAAAAATGATACCGATGCGGCTAAGCATTTGCATAATACAAAACTTTTTATTATTGATGAGTGCACAATGCTATCTAAACATGCCTTGAATGTCATCGATAGACTTTTACAAGACATCATGACAACGAATGTGGCTAAGAAAGAGAAAACACCATTTGGAGGAAAAGTTATTGTTCTTGGAGAAGACTTTAGACAATGTCTTCCTATTATTGCTCATGGATCAAGAACAGATATTGTAGAGAGCTATATTAAATATTCACAAACATGGCAACTTTTTGCTCGACTGTCGCTTATCAACAGCATGCGCTCCATTGATCCTGAATACAGCAGTTGGTTGCTTCGACTGGGAAATGGACAGCTGTTAAATGAAGATAACCTTGGAGACGGTGTATTTGAAATTCCTCCAGACATGGTGTGCACTGGCTGTTTAATCACTGATATTTTTGGAGATAAACTTTCTATTGATGTGAATGACACCGAGAGAATAAATATTGCTGCTTCTCATGCTATTTTATGTCCAAAAAATGAAGACGTTGAGAAAGTCAATTCTAACGTCATAGATCGCTTGCCAGGTGACTATAGTGAATATATCAGTGATGATTCCATCGATCCTGATGAAGCTGATGACCTCGACCAATACCCAGTGGAATTTTTAAATTCACTAACACCAACTGGAATGCCTTCACATCAGCTAAAACTTAAAGTTGGCACCATTGTCATGTTATTACGAAACATCAACACCAAGAAAGGTCTCTGCAATGGTACTAGGCTGATTGTCACTGCGTTACATGGCAATATCATACAAGCTAAAGTAATTTGTGGCTCAGCAGCAGGAAATGTGGTATTCATTCCACGAATTGATTTGTGTCCATCAGAGACTGGATTGCCTTTCAAATTACGACGTGGACAATTTCCAATTAAGCCAGCATTTGCAATGACCATTAATAAATCCCAAGGGCAGACCCTCAATCGAGTTGGGATATATCTACCAGAACCAGCATTTGCCCATGGTCAACTCTATGTTGCATTTTCCAGAGTCAAACAGCGTTGCAATGTCAGGGTCAAAGTAGTCAATACACCACTTCAAGGACAATTACTGCCTGATAGTCCCAAAGTTTTTACACGAAATATTGTGTATAAAATGTTTTAGTTTAAATTTTTTTTTTTTTTTTTAGTTTAGTCATAGATATATTTAGTTTAGTGATAGATATATAAAAAAAAACAAACAAACAAAAAAAATTAGTTTAGTCATAGATATATAGGACAAAAAACAAACAAACAAAAAATTAGTTTAGAGGGGGCGTGACCTGGCCATGGAAGTGTGAGGAAGCACCTCCATCAGCTCTGCAGACCCGGGACTTTATAGAGCTATTCAACTTCACAATCTCTGCTCCAATGTCACGGAGAAAGAAGCCTGAAGATGCTGTGACAGCCCTGACACCTCCTGAGAAACAAGGGAGAGAGGCAGGCATGGCAAAACTGTTTGGGACAGCAGGAAGAAAGACAGCACACTCCTCTGTAATGGCACAGGGAAGACCTCATGCTCAGAAGCTGCAGGCACAGTCACCTTCACAGCTGCCACAGAGAAACCCCCACAAACAAAGCACTGGAAGCCAGGTAACAGCTGTTATCAGCTCCTCAGATAAGGGGAAGGAGAGATCAAGGGAGTCTGCAGTTGTGGAAACATTAGAGGAGATTGCAGACACTGGAGAGGAGACCGAGGAGACATGGAGGGATACTCCCCCCTCCCCTACACAGGCTGCAATAATGGTGCCTGCTTCAGACCAGTCCAACAGCTCATACTCTGAACTGAGGGCTATTAGGAGCATGATTGCTGCTCTACCCACCAGACAAGACCTAGACTGTTTAATGGCCCGCATGGAGGCATCCCAAGCCAAAGCCCTGAGCCCCATTAAGGAGGATATAGACACTCTAAAGTTACAATCCACTGCTGTGTCTGAGACCATAGCTGCCATTGGAGAGAGAGTCACTGCCTTGGAGAGACATGCTACACGCTCTAATGCACATATTGTTGCCCTGATTCTACAAGCAGATGACCAGGAGAATAGGGAAAGGCGCAACAACATACGCCTGAAAGGATTGCCTGAGACCATTACAGCTAATATGCTCCTTGACAGGACTCTAGACATCTTTAATACGGTAACACAAAGATCACCAGGCTCATCATATAAAATTGATAGGATACATAGAGTATCTCGCCCTGGCCCAATTGACCCAGACAACCCCAGAGATGTTCTGTGTAGATTTCATAATTTTACAGACAAGGATGCTCTGATACAAGCGGCTTGGTCTTTTGGCGACATTCTGATTGACAACGTAAATGTACGCCTCTTCCCAGATGTTTCTAGTCGCACCTTGTATATGCGACGGCAGCTGCGCCCCTTACTTGTGAAGATCAAAGAACGGGGAGCCACGTACCGCTGGGGTCATCCCTTCCATCTTATAGTGAGAAGAAACAACAAGACATATTATCTTTGGCATAGGGATGACCTTCCTGGACTATTTTCGTTCTTGGATATCCCATCCATCCCGATCCCGGATTGGCTCTCTTTGGAAGGATTTCAGAGGTTCACAACAATGGGCCGCCAACGCAGTTCCCTTTCAGATGCTCTCCGCAAGAGGAAGACACGGAGTGGCAATGCTCCACGTACGCCCTCGTCACAGCCTGGCAGCCCGAGGGGCGGAAGAGACGAGGCGTTTGCAGAGGACTTACCAACATGAGACTCCTGATCCACCTTTGTTGGAACTGATTGAGCTATATGAGGTTGATGCCTCAGACCTCATCCAGAATTGCTCTGGACTGGTCTGCCTGGTAACAATTGTTATATAAAAAGATAGTGCATACGTTCCGTATAACAAATTTATTAAGGGTTTTGTGTTGCTTTTTCCCTTTTATCGATTGCAACTTTTTCTTGTTGACTTTTAAAGAAGTTGATAATGTGGTGTAAAGAGATGATCTTGATGATATACAAGAGTCCTGGGTCTGTAGATCGTTGCCTTTTGGTCAGTTACGGTCCCTACGACTCTCTCTCTTTCTCTTTTCTGTTTTCTTAGAGAGAGTTGATTTGCTGGCTTGACCGGCTTAGACTAAAATAGTCTTATCTTCCCTTTAATCTTTTTTTCTCAATCTCTTTGTTTTACACTCCTCTACACCTCCCTCCCCTCTTACCTCCCCCTCTTTCCTGTACCTTGGTCCCCCTTTTTTCTTGAAGTTCCTAGTTAGCAGAAGGGAACACTATGACACATAGCACCCTATCTGCTATACAAATTGGCACGCTGAATGTGCAAGGTCTACATGATGCAGGGAAAAGATCTATTTTGTTTAACTATTTGAAAACTAACAAAATTCATGTTGCTTTTCTTCAGGAGACTCATATGTGCGAGAACAAGCCTTATAAGCTCTCCAGTCATTGGTTTCCTTCATCATATCACAGCTTATCTAATAATTCACACTCTTCTGGTTCCAGTATCGTGATATCGAGGTCGATACCATGGGAATTTGTGGACTCCTGCAGTGGTGGCAACGGAAGACTCCTTATGGTAAAAGGTAAGATCGCCTCCAGAACATATACATTTGCCTCGCTATACCTCCCTAACTCTGGTCAGATCACAACGCTCCTGCAGTTTTTAGATAAAATTGAGGTCTTCGCAGAGGGAACGCTGGTTCTAGGGGGAGATTTCAATGTTACACTTGACCCCGACCTTGACACGTCTCGAGGCAGGTCTAGTATGTCTAAAGCAGCTATTAGAAGGTTGAACAGAGCGCTCCATGATCACCAATTACTAGATGCTTGGCGCCTCTTGTTCCCTACTTCTAAAGACTATACCTTTTACTCCCCAATACATGACGTATATTCTAGACTTGACTTCTTTCTCCTGAGACACACTGATCTGACACAACTAATAGATGCTTCTATTGAGCCGATTTCCTTTTCAGACCATGCCTTGGTTAAGATTTCCCTTATGCTCCACTCCCCGATCCCAAGACAGTGGCAATGGAGGCTAAACGCTTCTTTATTAGAAGACACAGTAGTCCTAGCGGACGTCTCTAAATCATTGAAGGATTACTTTGATTTAAATGTTTCCACAGATGTGACACCTGGGGGAGTGTGGGAGGCTCACAAGTGTGTAGTTCGAGGCATTTTAATCAAACATGGTGCCCGACTTAAGAAAATTAGAGATACAGAAATCCAAGATCTAATGGTTAGTCTGAGAGACCTCGAAACTAGGCATAAACGTCACTCTCTCCCTGATCTGAAGAGAGAACTATTAGATGTTAGGGAGAAGCTACGCACTACTTTACTATATAAGGCAAAAGGGGTACTTACCAGATGCCGTAGACATTTCTATGAATATGGGAATAAGTCCGGTAGAGCTTTGGCGAGGGCCTCTAGAATTTGCAGAGCTACTACGTATGTTTCTGAAATATCACACCCAGATACCTCAAAACGCTCAAAGTTTCCCCACGACATAGCTGAGGCATTCAAACATTACTATACCGCTTTGTATAATCTTGACACGAATAAAGCGCCGGTAGCATTGAATGCACTTACATCACGCATAAGAAAATATATTACATCTTCGGCTATGCCGAAATTGGCGGATTCAGTTTCGCAATCCTTAGAGATGCCTATCTCAGATCAGGAGATTGAAGATGCGTTGTCCTCATCTAAATCGGGGAAAGCACCTGGCCCAGATGGGTTTACGGTTGGTTATTATAAAAAATTAAAAGAAGCTCTATTGCCACACCTAAAAGCCTTTTTTAATGCCTTGGCGATATCTACACCACCCAAAGATGCATTAAGAGCTAATATAACAGTGATTCATAAACCAGGGAAAGATCCTCTGCTATGCTCCAGTTACCGCCCAATATCCCTGCTGAACGTAGATATTAAGCTTTTTGCAAAAATTTTGGCGGCAAGACTCTCCCCGTTCATACCGGACTTGATTCACCCAGATCAGACGGGATTTGTCACGGGTAGGGAGGCCAGAGACAACACCACCAAAGCTATAGACTTAATTTATACAGCCAAGACATCTAAAACCCCGCTGATGTTACTATCTACAGACGCAGAAAAAGCGTTCGATCGCGTACATTGGACTTTTATTAAAGAGACACTGTCTCACATCGGATTGGGAGCTAAGATGCTTGGTTGGGTGCTCTCTCTGTACTCCGTCCCGTCGGCAAGAGTGCGGGTCAACGGGATCCTTTCGGAGTCATTTGATATTAACAATGGCACGCGTCAGGGATGCCCGTTGTCCCCATTAATTTTTATTTTGACTCTCGAACCGTTATTGCGTCATGTCCGAATGAATGGAGATATTTCAGGCATGCAAGTAAAATCAGGTGTACATAAAATTGCGGCATATGCAGACGATCTCCTGTTCTTTCTAACAAATCCAGAGGTTTCTCTCCCCATTTTATTGAAAGAATTGGAGACATATTACACTCTCTCCAATTTTAAAATAAATAGATCAAAATCTGAGGCCCTAAATGTGTCGCTTCCCCTGAGTCGAATTACTAGAATACAGAACGCCTTTACATTTCATTGGTCTCCTAAATCTCTTCGCTATTTAGGGGTACAGATTACTCCAGATGTTAGAGATCTGTATGGTGCAAATTTTCCTTCACTGCTGCGGTCAATTACAGTAGACTGTGAGAGATGGCTATTGTCTACTTTCACATGGGCTGGTAGATGCCAACTTTTCAAAATGAATATCCTTCCGAGGATATTATATTACCTACAGACATTACCTATCACCATTCCATTATCCTTCTTTAAGACAATTGCACAACTGCAGACAAAATTCATCTGGAATAACTCGAAACCACGTCTAGCGAGATCAATCCTGTATAGACGCAAAAAAGATGGTGGTGTGAATCTCCCAAATATCAAACTGTATTACATAGCCACCCACCTCACGCGGGTAATAGATTGGTGCAGGCATGGTACAAATAAATTGTGGGTACAAATCGAACAGGATTTTACTCCTTTCAGACTTCAGACATTACCCTGGGTGTCACTTCGAAAAGAAGAGTTATTATATGACCATCCGACAATTGGGTCTACTCTCAAGATTTGTGATCACACGTTAGTTAGATCCTTAATGATACCATCTGCCTCTGTCTTGAGTCCGATCCTTAGTCACCCGGACTTTCGACCAAGTCTTGATGACCCCGTGTTCCAACGTTGGATAAAAGCAGGTCTGGATAGGATTGAAAAATGGAGTGAGGGAGAAGCGTGGCCAACCATTGAACAACTTAATTCAATTACCTACCCGACGGCTCTGGGTTTCTGGAGATGTGTACAACTTGTACATTATCTTCATAGACTCCCTCCTAAGAGGACGTTTTTAAATCCTAAGACACTGTTTGAATCTCTATGCTCTACCACAGTTGACTGTAGGCATGCTTTATCACAGACATACGCGTGTTTGATTTCTCCACCGGACCTCCCGACTCCCCATTTCATGCTGCGATGGGAGACAGATCTTGGTCTCAAACTGTCTACAGAACAGAGATCTGCAATTTATTCTTTAGCTCACTCTACCTCGATAAGCTCAAAGCTGCAGGAGGCAAATTATAAATTATTGACGAGATGGTATAGAGTCCCAGCTTATTTGCATAGACTCTTTCCTTCTATAGACCCGAAGTGCTGGAGGTGTGGTGGGGCGGATGGTACAATACTACACGTGTTCTGGGAGTGTGCGAAGCTCCAACCATTCTGGTCGGAGGTGAAAAAGATTACAAGGCAAGTTACGGGATACACGGATGAGTTAGATCCTGGCCTCTTCATGTTGCACCACTGTAGGATTCCACCAAACAAATATAAACATACACTGTTGAGGTTCTTAGTCATGGCTGCGAGATCCTGCATTCCGATACTTTGGAAAAAGGAGACATGTCCTTCTGTGGCTATGTGGATAGAGAAGGTGAACGACCTCATGCTTCTCGAAGACCTGACATCAGCTATACATGATTCATATGAGAAGTTCAGAAACACGTGGTTTAATTGGATGAGTTTCCAACAATCTGACCTGTATAAGTCTCACAGAAGCTCCTGAGGAACTTGCTCTTAAGAACTGGTTAGTAAATGGGTGCGATTGAGAGTTCCTTTTACTCCATTGAGGTTTGGTAACTTCACGAGACCCCTACCTTACCCTCCCTTCTACCCCTCTTCATACCCCACCACCCATCCTATCCCCCGTTCTGGTCTATTCTACTCTTTTCTTTCTTTATGTGTTTCCTATCTTTTCCTTTCTTTTTTGTTTTTTTTTTGTCTTTCATTGTCATTATTATTGGTAATAGACGGATACCTATGGAGTACGTTATGCTTGTTTTATAATTATGACTGGCAAACAACTCCGATGTGTTATACTAGACAGCTTGTTTTTCATGCCAGAGTTAGTTTTAATATTGCTATAGTAAATTGAATACTTTTATCAAGCTTATTGACTATTAGAAACTGATTCGTGATTCAATTAATGAGAATACATTTTATTAAGAACAGTTCTTTGTACTTGCAAGATGATTGAATCTGTAAGTTTGGTTCTTTTTTCTATTGTTACTATAAAACGAAAAATAAAGAATTATAAAAAAAAAAAAAAAAAATTAGTTTAGCCATAGATATATAGATTTCAAGTACCCGTATATACTCATGTATAAGCCGACCCGTGTATAAGCCGACCCCCCTACTTTTGCCCCCAAAACCTATGAAAACCTATTGACTCGTGTATAAGCCGAGGGTGGACCCCAGCACAGGTATACAGCCCCCAGCAGTGTGGTATACAGCAGCCCCAGAGGTATATACAGCAGCCCCAGTGGTAGTATACAGCAGCAGCCCCAGTGGTATATACAGCAGCAGCCCCAGTGGTATATACAGCAGCAGCCCCAGTAGTTAGTATACAGCAGCCCCAGAGGTATATACAGCAGCCCCAGTAGTAGTATACAGCAGCAGCCCCAGTGGTATATACAGCAGCAGCCCCAGTAGTTAGTATACAGCAGCCCCAGAGGTATATACAGCAGACCCAGTGGTAGTATACAGCAGCCCCAGAGGTGTATACAGCAGCCCCAGTGGTAGTATACAGCAGCCCCAGAGGTATATACAGCCCCAGTGGTAGTATACAGCAGCCCCAGAGGTAGTATACAGCCCCCCCATCAGTATACAGCAGCCCCAGAGGTATATAGAGCCCCAGTGGTAGTATACACGCAGCCCCAGTGGTATATACAGCCACAGTGGTAGTATACACGCAGCCCCAGTGGTATATACAGCCCCAGTGGTAGTATACAGCAGCCCCAGAGGTAGTATACAGCCCCCCCATCAGTATACAGGCCCCCCCGCCTTGTGCACAATCCTGTAAAGGAAAAGAATAGTATACTTATCACTGTCCCGCTGCCGCTGTCCCGCCGCCGCCATCGCACTCCTCCGTCTTCTTCCGGTTTCCTCCTCGGTCGCGCAGTCAATGACGTCATTGCCTGTGCCGACCGGAGGAAACCGGAAGAAGACGGAAGAAGACGGAGGAGCGCGATGGCGGCGGCGGGACAGCGGCAGCGGGACAGTGATAAGTATACTAATCTCTTCCTTTACAGGATTGTGCACAAGGCAGGGGGGCCTGTATACTGATGGGGGCGGGCCTGTATACTGTATACACTGTATACAGTGTATACAGTATACAGTGACTCGCGTATAAGCCGAGGGGGGGACTTTTCAGCCCAATTTTTGGGCTGAAAAACTCGGCTTATACGCGAGTATATATGGTACTTATTTAGGAAATAGCCACGTAACATATATAGTTTTTAGTTTTACATCTTAAATCCTTAATTTAGACAGTTCATAGTATATATATATATATATATGAACACACATTTAGTAAAAGATGATAGATGTGTATCATCCAAATTTATGGATTTGGTGATATGAACCACAATCTTAAGCTCCAGCACTATAGGTGCTGGGAAATTTGCATTTCTTTTTTCACTGGGACAGGTTTTTGTGAACAGCTAAGAGACGGGTGGGATGGCTGTTCACACACATCTCCATCTCAAGGTGTGTTCTGTATATATAGATACATAGTTTCAGATATAGATAGAAAAATATAGATTTAGCTTTAACATCAGCATTTTTCGGCTATTTGTGGAAGTTTTGGTGGAAAAAAACACAATTTCTGCATTTGCTGCCTAAGGCCTCATCTACAGCACACTTGCCGTAAGCTGCATGCAATTTATATGGAATTTGTGGTTCACTTGCGGCAGGTGCCACATACGTGGTTACGGCAGTTTCGGCCGCAAAAACCGCACTGACCTGCGGTTTTGTAGCAGCTGCTTTTTGTGCACCTGCCGAGGCCATGTGTGCCGCATTTACGACAGGTTTACCGCAAGTTCCATATACATTGCATCAGAATTGCTGCAAGTGTGTCGCAAGTAAGCCCTTAGGTGTCAAGTGCGGAAATTGTATTTATTATATCCCCACCTACAAATAGCTGAAAAATGCTGCTCTAAAACAGCTTTTAGTCTTCATATATAGGAATTAGTTAGAATAGGGACCCATGAGACGTAGGGCCACCTTGACGTGGTTGATGGGCAAACACAAACTGGCTGATTCGCAGAATATCAATAGTAATTTTTTAAATCAAGCTACTTACTGAGTATCAAGTATTAACCAGTCGGTGTACCAAGAGCCCTACAATATAATAATTCAATTGTCCAAAAATAATATTCATCCTACAACTATACATAGTTCATGAATAGATATCGTGGATTAATTGTATTATTCTTAATTTTTTAACAATAAACTATATATAGATTCTAGACTACCCAATTCTTTAGAATCGGGCCGCCATCTAGTATATATATCTAATATATAATTCCCCTAACGCACTTCCGTAAGTTTCGGCGCTGTTTCCGTTGTTGTGGCCGTGGGCGTGCGGCGCCCATGTGACCTGTGAAGCATTGCCCGCGCAGCGGCCATTGTGAGTCTCCCGCCCCGGCGACGACCGACGACAGCCGAGCGCCGTGGCCGAAAATAGAACCAAGTGCCTGGCCATGCACAGCTCTAAAGACCGCTATGTATCTCAATGGTAAGTGAGGCGCTATGCTCATTGGTCGGCCCCAGCACACAGCGACCAATGAGCATAGCGCCTCACTTACAGCGGTAAATTTGAAACTCAAAGTCCTCCATGTATCTCAATGGCCAGTGAGGCGCTATGCTCATTGGTCGGCGCCAGCACACAGCGACCAATGAGCATAGCGCCTCACTTACAGCGGTAAATTTGAAACTTAAAGTCCTCCATGTATCTCAATGGCCAGTGAGGCGCTATGCTCATTGGTCGGCGCCAGCACACAGCGACCAATGAGCATAGCGCCTCACTTACAGCGGTAAATTGTACTGCCACTGCAAAGTTAACCCCTTATATGCCATTTCTGGTCGCTGTGTGCTGGCGCCGACCAATGAGCATAGCGCCTCACTGGCCATTGAGATACATGGAGGACTTTGAGTTTCAAATTTACCGCTGTAAGTGAGGCGCTATGCTCATTGGTCGCTGTGTGCTGGCGCCGACCAATGAGCATAGCGCCTCACTTACAGCGGTAAATTTGAAACTCAAAGTCCTCCATGTATCTCAATATGAAGTGAGGCGCTATGCTCATTGGTCGGCGCCAGCACACAGCGACCAATGAGCATAGCGCCTCACTTACAGCGGTAAATTTGAAACTCAAAGTCCTCCATGTATCTCAATGGCCAGTGAGGCGCTATGCTCATTGGTCGGCGCCAGCACACAGCGACCAATGAGCATAGCGCCTCACTTACAGCGGTAAATTTGAAACTTAAAGTCCTCCATGTATCTCAATGGCCAGTGAGGCGCTATGCTCATTGGTCGGCGCCAGCACACAGCGACCAATGAGCATAGCGCCTCACTTACAGCGGTAAATTGTACTGCCACTGCAAAGTTAACCCCTTATATACCATTTCTGCCTTAATTCCATACTTTGTAGTCTCTATTACTACTGCCAGTAGGAACATTAACCCCTTATATTCCATTATTGTTGTTATTTCTATTACACAGTGTATAGTTGTAATGACACTGTGAAATTAACCCATTATATACCAGTTCAGCATTAACTGCATATTTGGTAGTGTTTATAACTACTGCCACTGGTACATTAACCCCTTGAACACCATTTTGGATATAATTTACAGCGCTGAGTCTGTTGTGGGAGTACCTGTGGGACATTAACTCCTTCAATAACATTTTTGATATCATTATAAGTTCCTACTCTGTTATAGTCCTGTTAGTCGGACATTAACTCTATCTACTCCTCCACTATATTGCTACCCTCACAGTTCTGCCTACATCGGCTACTTAGTCATATATCTTATTATTTAAAACTCTTAAAAAAATTATATACAGATTCTAGACTCCCGATTCCTTAGAATCGGGCTCACAGCTAGTATATATATATGTATATAAGTATTTTTTCCTCTGTTTCATGGAAAATAATAATTAGAAGTTTATTATAATCAATATATATATGATTATATAAAAATGGTGTTATTTGTTATTAATATTATTTTTATATTTATCAAGAAGTTCAAGTCAAGATGGTGGAACATGTATCCTCTCCTTATAAAAAATGTATAATATTTTTCTTTTTACATGGGAAAAGATAAGTATATTTCAACTATTAATATTTAGTTCTTGTGTAATGCATGTAACTAAGGATGTGTGAAGTGTGGTATGAAATTAACCTCTTATGTACCAGGCATAGAAGCAGAGACACAGCTGTCATTTCTTATCATAGAACCTTCAGAAGGTGTCAAGTATCCAGGATCACCTTCCCCTCAACTACATTCTTTAGAAGTAAAAGTTAAGTGTCATAACTCATATGTGTGTCTGTCTATATACCGGTATATGGTCTGTTAGAGTTATATATTTTAAAGGAAAATTCAGAAGCAACAATTTGTTTAAGATGCATCTAAAATTTGTTGATTGCTCTCAGTGAGAGAAAAAAAAATAGTTTTGTAGTCATGACTTGTGTCAAAGTCTTTGTTATATGTAATGTTTAGTGAAAAGTGTCCTTGTTAGAAACATAGGAATGTATGTGAGCAGAATAGCTGAGCCGACATAGCAGGTGAAGAGTGTGTGTGAGTGTGAGGCCTCTCAAGTGATTGACGTGTGCAGATGTAGCAGGAAAGCTGAGTGCATATGGAAAGTTGGGTTTTAGTAAAAAGAACTGAAAAATAACTTACAGTAAATACATTTTCATATTTGAAATAATTCAGTAAACACATCAAGATAATTCATTCACATTATTAGAATAATTATTTGATATGTCTTACATTTATAAGACTTTATATTTTTTTTTATAGATAATGGATCCAGTCATAGATAAACATTTTCTTTTTTAAATTATGGTTTAAATTGAACCCAAGTAGGTGAATATTTTATTTTCACACAAATCTAATATATAAAGCTGAATGTGTGTGTGTATATATGTGTGTATGTATGTATGTCCGGGATTGGCATCTACACCGTCGCAACTACAGCCACAAAATTTTGCACAGTCACACGTCTGGACCCCGAGAGCGACATAGGCTATGTTGTGAGGCGAAATTTTAACCTTGCGCATTCCAGTTCACCAAACAATTTTGCCCCTATCTACATAAAGGGAAAAAAGTGAATGGAAAAGTGTTGGAGGAAAATCGACAGCTGTCAGCTATAGCCACAAAATTTTGCACAGTCACATGTCTGGACTCCGGGAGCATCATAGGCTATGTTGTGAGGCGAAATTTTAACCCTGCGCTTTCCAATTCACCAAACAATTTTGCCCCATCTACAAAATGGGGAAAAAGTGACAGTTACCAGTTGACAGTTGTGAATGAGAGGGGCTTAATGATAGCGCCAAAGACTAACAGCATATACCAGCATATAGTCACTAAGGTGGGCCCCAACATGAATTATTCACCACGCACAGGAACATGTATACACACCACACGCACACAAAGAGTAACAGCAAGTGTATAGTCGCTATAGCCCCAACATTGGATACTCACCACGCACCCGAACAAAACACACACACACCACAAAGAGACACACACAACACAGAGACACCCCCACAGACACACACACACACCCTATAGCGACTCATGCACTCACCCCACAGGGACACACACACACCACAAAGAGACACACACAACACAGACACACACACCACACAGACCCCCCCCACAGGGACACACACACATAGCCACCCTATAGGGACACACACACACCGCAAAGAGACACACAAACACCACACAGACCCCCCCCCCACAGGGACACACACACATACACACCCTATAGGGACACATGCACTCACCCCACAGGGACACACACACACCACACATGCACTCATCCCACAGGGACACACACACACCACAAAGAGACACACACAACACAGAGATACACATCACACAGACCCCCCCCCACAGGGACACACACACATAGCCACCCTATAGGGACACACACACACCACAAAGAGACACACACACACCACACAGACCCCCCCCACAGGGACACACACACATACACACCCTATAGGGACACATGCACTCACCCCACAGGGACAGACAAACACACACCACAAAGAGACACACACAACACAGAGATACACACACCCCACACAGACACCCCCCCCACAGGGACACACACACATAAACACCCTATAGGGACCCATGCACTCACCTCACAGGGACACACACACACCACAAAGAAACACACACAACAGAGACACACACCACACAGACCCCCCCCTACAGGGACACACACACATACACACTCTATAGGGACACATGCACTCACCCCACAGGGACACACACATATACACACCCCAGGGACACACACACACCACACAGACAGACACAGATGTGCATAAATCACCTCACACAACTCGCCTCATACGTGTGCTATCTTTAATTTCCAAACATAAACATCTGATTAAAAACAGCCAATGTGCAACATATGTGCCATATAGGGAATTAAGGCAGATGTCAGTCACATGAGCTGTCTATTATGTGTATGTGTGAGGTAACATATACTGCCCGGCCAGGGGGAGGGTTTACTGTTGGCTGGAGAATTATTAGGCTGCCTATAGCAATCAATCACAGCTCAGCTTCTATTTTCTTACAGGTCATTAATATGACGTATTCAAATTCTATTTTGTTATAGCTAACATCAGTTATTTATTAACCCGGGCGTAGCTGGGTACTACAGCTAGTACATGATATAAGGCTGATACTGGAAACGTATTCAAAGGTTTAACAAATAATTATCTTTAACTAGATGGCGGCCCGATTCTAAACAATCGGGTAGTCTAGAATCCATATATAGTTTATTTACTAATAGTTAGGGGAGTACGGTGAAATGAATTGTGTGTATACAGGTGGCTCAGTGGGTAGCAGAGTATACGGTGGCTCAGTGGTTAGCACTGTATATGGTGGTTCAGTGGTTAGCACTGTATGGTGGCTCAGTGGTTAGCACTGTATACGGTGGCTCAGTGGTTGGCACTGTATACGGTGGCTCAGTGGTTATCACTGTATACGGTGGCTCAGTGGTTAGCACTGTATACGGTGGCTCAGTGGTTGGCACTGTATATGGTGGCTCAGTGGTTAGCACTGTATATGGTGGCTCAGTGGTTAGCACTGTATATGGTGCCTCTGTGGTTAGCACTGTATATGGTGCCTCTGTGGTTAGCATTGTATATGGTGGCTCAGTGGGTAGCAGAGTATACGGTGGCTCAGTGGTTAGCACTGTATACGGTGGCTCAGTGGTTAGCACTGTATACGGTGGCTCAGTGGTTAACACTGTATATGGTGGTTCAGTGGTTGGCACTGTATATGGTGGCTCAGTGGGTGGCAGAGTATACGGTGGCTCAGTGGTTAGCACTGTATGGTGGCTCAGTGGTTAGCACTGTATGGTGGCTCAGTGGTTAGCACTGTATATGGTGGGTCAGCGGTTAGCACTGTATGGTGGCTGAGTGGTTAGCACTGTATATAGTGGATCAGTGGTTAGCACTGTATATGGTGGCTCAGTGGTTAGCACTGTATACAGTGGCTCAGTGGTTGGCACTGTATATGGTGGCTCAGTGGTTAGCACTGTATACGGTGGCTCAGTGGTTGGCACTATATATGGTGGCTCAGTGGTTGGCACTGTATATGGTGGCTCAGTGGTTGGCACTGTATATGGTGGCTCAGTGGTTGGCACTGTTTACGGTGGCTCAGTGGTTAGCACTGTATATGGTGGCTCAGTGGTTAGCACTGTATATGCTGGCTCAGTGGTTATCACTGTATATGGTGGCTCAGTGGTTGGCACTGTATACGGTGGCTCAGTGGTTAGCACTGTATATGGTGGCTCAGTGGTTAGCACTGTATATGGTGCCTCTGTGGTTAGCATTGTATATGGTGGCTCAGTGGTTAGCACTGTATATGGTGGCTCTATGGTTAGCACTGTATATGGTGGCTCAGTGGTTAGCACTGTATGGTGGCTCAGTGGTTAGCACTGTATTGTGGCTCAGTGGTTAGCACTGTATATGGTGGCTCAGCGGTTAGCACTGTATGGTGGTTGAGTGGTTAGCACTGTATATAGTGGATCAGTGGTTAGCACTGTATATGGTGGCTCAGTGGTTAGCACTGTATACGGTGGCTCAGTGGTTGGCACTGTATATGGTGGCTCAGTGGTTAGCACTGTATACGGTGGCTCAGTGGTTGGCACTGTGTATGGTGGCTCAGCGGTTAGCACTGTATGGTGGCTGAGTGGTTAGCACTGTATATAGTGGATCAGTGGTTAGCACTGTATATGGTGGCTCAGTGGTTAGCACTGTATACGGTGGCTCAGTGGTTGGCACTGTATATGGTGGCTCAGTGGTTAGCACTGTATACGGTGGCTCAGTGGTTGGCACTGTACATGGTGGCTCAGTGGTTGGCACTGTATACGGTGGCTCAGTGGTTGGCACTGTACATGGTGGCTCAGTGGTTGGCACTGTATATGGTGGCTCAGTGGTTGGCAATGTATATGGTGGCTCAGTGTTTGGCACTGTATACGGCGGCTCTGTGGTCAGCAGAGTACGGCGGCTGTGTGGTCAGCAGAGGACAGCGGCTCTGTGGTCAGCGCAGGAAGGAGGCAAAGTGGTCAGCGCAGGAAGGAGGCAGAGTGGTAAGCGCAGGAAGGAGGCAGAGTGGTGAGCGCAGGACGACGGCTCTGTGGTCAGCAGAGAACGGGGCTCTGTGGTCAGCAGAGGACGGGGGCTCTGTGGTCAGCAGAGGATGGGGGCTCTGTGGTCAGCAGAGGACGGCGGCTCTGTGGTCAGCAGAGGACGGGGGCGCTGTGGTCAGCAGAGGACGGGGGCTCTGTGGTCAGCAGAGGACGGGGGCTCTGTGGTCAGCAGAGGATGGGGGCTCTGTGGTCAGCAGAGGACAGGGGTTCTGTGGTCAGCAGAGGACGGCGGCTCTGTGGTCAGCAGAGGACGGCGCTCTGTGGTCAGCAGAGGACGGCGGCTCTGTGGTCAGCAGAGGAGGTGGCTCTGTGGTCAGCAGAGGAGAGCGGCTCTGTGGTCAGCAGAGGAGGGCGGCTCTGTGGTCAGCAGAGGAGGGCGGCTCTGTGGTCAGCATAGGAGGGCAGCTCTGTGGTCAGCAAAGGAGGGCGGCTCTGTGGTCAGCAGAGGAGGGTGGCTCTGTGTCAGCATAGGAGGGCGGCTCTGTGGTCAGCAGAGGAGGGGGCTCTGTGGTCAGCAGAGGAGAGCGGCTCTGTGGTCAGCAGAGGGAGGGGCGGCTCTGTGGTCAGCAGAGGACGGCGGCTCTGTGGTCAGCAGAGGACGGCGGCTCTGTGGTCAGCAGAGGACGGCGGCTAGTGGTCGCAGAGTATCAGAGGACGGCGGCTGAGTGGTCAGCACAGGATGTGAGTGGTCAGCACAGGATGGAGGGTCAGTGGTCAGCTAAGAGGAGGCTCAGTGGTCAGCAGAGGACGGCGGCTCTGTGGTCAGCAGAGGACGGCGGCTCTGTGGTCAGCAGAGGACGGCGGCTCTGTGGTCAGCAGAGGACGGAGGCTCTGTGGTCAGCAGAGGACGGCGGCTGAGTGGTCAGCACAGGATTGAGTGGTCAGCACTGGATGGAGGCTCAGTGGTCAGCACAGGATGGAGGCTCAGTGGTCAGCACAGGATGGAGGCTCAGTGGTCAGCGCAGGAAGGAGGCTCAGTGGTCAGCGCAGGAAGGAGGCTCAGTGGTGAGCGCAGGACGGAGGCAGAGTAGTGAGCGCAGGACGAAGGCAGAGTGGTGAGCGCAGGACGGAGGCAGAGTGGTGAGCGCAGGACGGAGGCAGAGTGGTGAGCGCAGGACGGAGGCAGAGTGGTGAGCGCAGGACGGAGGGTCGGTGGTCAGGGCAGGACGGAGGGTCGTGTGGTCAGCAGAGGACGGCGGCTCAGTGGTCAGCAGAGGACGGCGGCTGTGTGGTCAGCAGAGGACGGGGGCTCTGTGGTCAGCAGAGGAGGGGGGCTCTGTGGTCAGCAGAGGAGGGGGGCTCTGTGGTCAGCAGAGGACGGCGGCTCTGTGGTCAGCAGAGGACGGGGCTCTGTGGTCAGCAGAGGACGGGGGCTCTGTGGTCAGCAGAGGATGGCGGCTCTGTGGTCAGCAGAGGACGCGGGTCTGTGGTCAGCAGAGGAGGGCGGCTCTGTGGTCAGCAGAGGAGGGCGGCTCTGTGGTCAGCAGAGGAGGGCGGCTCTGTGGTCAGCAGAGGAGGGCGGCTCTGTGGTCAGCAGAGGAGGGCGGCTCTGTGGTCAGCAGAGGAGGGCAGCTCTGTGGTCAGCATAGGAGGGCGGCTCTGTGGTCAGCAGAGGAGGGCGGCTCTGTGGTCAGCAGAGGAGGGCGGCTCTGTGGTCAGCAGAGGAGGGCGGCTCTGTGGTCAGCAGAGGACGGCGGCTCTGTGGTCAGCAGAGGACGGCGGCTCAGTGGTCAGCACAGGATTGAGTGGTCAGCACAGGATGGAGGCTCAGTGGTCAGCACAGGATGGAGGCTCAGTGGTCAGCACAGGATGGAGGCTCAGTGGTCAGCACAGGATGGAGGCTCAGTGGTCAGCGCAGGATGGAGGCTCAGTGGTCAGCGCAGGAAGGAGGCTTAGTGGTCAGCGCAGGAAGGAGGCTCAGTGGTGAGCGCAGGACGGAGGCAGAGTGGTGAGCGCAAAACAGAGGCAGAGTGGTGAGCACAGGACGGAGGCAGAGTGGTGAGCGCAGGACGGAGGCAGACTGGTGAGCGCAGGACGGAGGCAGACTGGTGAGCGCAGGATGGAGGCAGAGTGGTGAGCGCAGCGAGGAGGAGCGAGTGAGTCAGGCCAGGAAGGAGGAGGTCGGTGGTGCAAAGGGAAGGCGGCTCTGTGGTCAGCAGAAGGGACGGACGGGCTTGTGGTCAGCAGAGGACGGGGCTCTGTGGTCAGCGCAGGAAGGGGCTGTGGTCAGCAGAGGGAGGAGGGGGCGCAGGGGAGCAGAGGTGAGCGCAGACGGCCTCTGTGTTCAGCAGAGGACGGCGGCTCAGAGTGTCAGCAGAGAGGAGGCAAGTGGTCAGCGCAGAAAGGAGGCCAGTGGTCAGCGCAGGACGAGGCAAGTGGTCAGCGCAGGAAGGAGGCTAGGTGGTGAGCGCAGGACAGCGGCTCTGTGGTCAGCAGAGGACGGCAGCTCTGTGGTCAGCAGAGGACAGCGGCTCGTCACAAGTGGTCTGCAGCAGAGGAGGGCAGCTCTGTGGTCAGCAGAGGACGGCGGCTCTGTGGTCAGAGAGGACGGCGGCAGAGTGATCAGCGCAGGAAGGAGGCAGAGTGATCAGCGCAGGAGGAGGCAGAGTGGTGAGTGCAGGACAGCGGCTCTGTGGTCAGCAGAGGAGGGCGGCTCTGTGGTCAGCAGAGGACGGCGGCTTGTGGTCAGCAGAGGCGGGGCTCTGTGGTCAGCAGAGGAGGCAGAGTTGTGGTCAGGCAGGGAGGGGGGAGCTGTGGTAGCAGAGGACGGCGGCTCTGTGGTCAGCAGAGGACGGCGGCTCTGTGGTCAGCAGAGGACGGCAGAGTGTCAGCGCGGCAAGGCAGAGGATCAGCGCAGGAAGGAGGCAGAGTGTCAGCGCAGGAAGGAGGCAGTGGTGCAGGCAGGACAGCGGCTCTGTGGTCAGCAGAGGACGGCAGCTCTGTGGTCAGCAGAGGACGGCGGCTCTGTGGTCAGCAGAGGATGGTGGCTCTGTGGTCAGCAGAGGAGGGCAGCTCTGTGGTCAGCAGAGGACTGGCGGCTCTGTGGTCAGCAGAGGACGGCGGCAGAGTGATCAGCGCAGGAAGGAGGCAGAGTGATCAGCGCAGGAAGGAGGCAGAGTGGTGAGTGCAGGACAGCGGCTCTGTGGTCAGCAGAGGAGGTCGGCGGGCGTGCTCTGTGGTCAGCAGAGGACGGCGGCTCTGTGGTCAGCGCAGGAAGGAGGCAGAGTGGTCAGCGCAGGAGGGGGCAGAGTGGTGAGCGCAGGAAGGAGGCAGAGTGGTGAGTGCAGGACGGCGGCTCTGTGGTCAGCAGAGGACGGTGGCAGAGTGATCAGCGCAGGAAGGAGGCAGAGTGGTCAGCGCAGGAAGGAGGCAGAGTGATCAGCGCAGGAAGGAGGCAGAGTGGATGAGCGCAGGACAGCGTGGGTCAGCAGGGACCGGCAGGGCTCTGTGGTCAGCAGAGGACGGCGCTCTGTGGTCAGCAGAGGACGCGGTCTGTGGTCAGCAGAGGATGGTGGCTCTGTGGTCAGCAGAGGAGGGCAGCTCTGTGGTCAGCAGAGGACGGCGGCTCTGTGGTCAGCAGAGTGACGGCGGCAGAGTGATCAGCGAGGGGAAGGGAGCAGAGTGATCAGCGCGGAAGGAGGCAGAGTGGTGAGTGCAGGACAGGGCTCTGTGGTCAGCAGAGGAGGGCGGGCTCTGTGGTCAGCAGAGGACGGCGGCTCTGTGGTCAGCGCAGGAAGGAGGCAGAGTGGTCAGCGCAGGAGGGAGGCAGAGTGGTGAGCGCAGGAAGGAGGCAGAGTGGTGAGTGCAGGACGGCGGCTCTGTGGTCAGCAGAGGACGGTGGCAGAGTGATCAGCGCAGGAAGGAGGCAGAGTGATCAGCGCAGGAAGGAGGCAGAGTGATCAGCGCAGGAAGGAGGCAGAGTGGTGAGCGCAGGACAGCGGCTCTGTGGTCAGCAGAGGACGGCGGCTCTGTGGTCAGCAGAGGACGGCGCTCTGTGGTCAGCAGAGGATGGTGGCTCTGTGGTCAGCAGAGGAGGGAGCTCTGTGGTCAGCAGAGGACGGCGGCTCTGTGGTCAGCAGAGGGACGGGGCAGAGTGATCAGCGCAGAAGGAGGCAGAGTGATCAGCGCAGGAAGGAGGCAGAGTGGTGAGTGCAGGACAGCGGCTCTGTGGTCAGCAGAGGAGGGCGGCTCTGTGGTCAGCAGAGGACGGCGGCTCTGTGGTCAGCGCAGGAAGGAGGCAGAGTGGTCAGCGCAGGAGGGAGGCAGAGTGGTGAGCGCAGGAAGGAGGCAGAGTGGTGAGTGCAGGACGGCGGCTCTGTGGTCAGCAGAGGACGGTGGCAGAGTGATCAGCGCAGGAAGGAGGCAGAGTGATCAGCGCAGGAAGGAGGCAGAGTGATCAGCGCAGGAAGCAGGCAGAGTGGTGAGCGCAGGACGGCGGCTCTGTGGTCAGCAGAGGACGGCGGCTCTGTGGTCAGCAGAGGACGGCGGCTCTGTGGTCAGCGCAGGAAGGAGGCAGAGTGGTGAGCGCAGGAAGGAGGCAGAGTGGTGAGCGCAGGAAGGAGGCAGAGTGGTGAGCGCAGGAAGGAGGCAGAGTAGTGAGCGCAGGACGGCGGCTCTGTGGTCAGCAGAGGACGGCGGCTGTGTGGTCAGCAGAGTACGGCGGCTGTGTGGTCAGCAGAGTACGGCGGCTGTGTGGTCAGCAGAGTACGGCGGCTGTGTGGTCAGCAGAGTACGGCGGCTGTGTGGTCAGCAGAGTATGGGGGCTCTGTGGTCAGCAGAGGACGGCGGCTCTGTGGTCAGCAGAGGAGGGCGGCTCTGTGGTCAGCAGAGGAGGGCGGCTCTGTGGTCAGCGCAGGAAGGAGGCAGAGTGATCAGCGCAGGAAGGAGGCAGAGTGATCAGCGCAGGAAGGAGGCAGAGTGGTGAGTGCAGGACAGCGGCTCTGTGGTCAGCAGAGGACGGCGGCAGAGTGATCAGCGCAGGAAGGAGGCAGAGTGATCAGCGCAGGAAGGAGGCAGAGTGATCAGCGCAGGAAGGAGGCAGAGTGGTGAGCGCAGGACAGCGGCTCTGTGGTCAGCAGAGGACGGCGGCTCTGTGGTCAACAGAGGAGCGGCGGCTCTGTGGTCAGCAGAGGAGGGCGGCTCTGTGGTCAGCAGAGGACGGCGGCTCTGTGGTCAGCAGAGGACGGCGGCTCTGTGGTCAGCGCAGGAAGGAGGCAGAGTGGTCAGCGCAAGAAGGAGGCAGAGTGGTCAGCACAGGAAGGAGGCAGAGTGGTCAGCGCAGGAAGAAGGCTCTGTGGTCAGCAGAGGACGGCGGCTCTGTGGTCAGCAGAGGACGGCGGCTCTGTGGTCAGCAGAGGACGGCGGCTCTGTGGTCAGCAGAGGACGGCGGCTCTGTGATGAGCAGAGAACGGTGGGTCTGTGGTGAGCAGAGGACGGGGGCTCTGTGGTGAGCAGAGGACGGGGGCTCTGTGGTCAGCAGAGGACGGGGGCTCTGTGGTCAGCAGAGGACGGGGGCTCTGTGGTCTGCAGAGGACGGGGGCTCTGTGGTCAGCAGAGGACGGCGGCTCTGTGGTCAGCAGAGGACGGGGGCTCTGTGGTCAGCAGAGGACGCGGGCTCTGTGGTGAGCAGAGGACGGGGGCTCTGTGGTCAGCAGAGGACGGGGGCTCTGTGGTCAGCAGAGGACGGCGGGTCTGTGGTCAGCAGAGGACGGCGGGTCTGTGGTCAGCAGAGGACGGCGGCTCTGTGGTCAGCGCAGGAAGGAGGCAGAGTGGTCAGCACAGGAAGGAGGCTCTGTGGTCAACAGAGGACGGCGGGTCTGTGGTCAGTGCAGGAAGGAGGCTCTGTAGTCGAGTGGTCAGCGCAGGAAGGAGGCTCTGTGGTCAGCACAGGAAGGAGGCTCTGTGGTCAGCAGAGGACGGCGGCTCTGTGGTCAGCGCAGGAAGGAGGCTCTGTGGTCAGTGCAGGCTAGGTGGGCGGAGCCATGGTGGGAGTCCCACAAAGTGGGCGGAGCCATGGAGGGAATCTCGCGAGGTGGGTGGAGCCATGGCGGGAGCCCTGCGAGTTGGGCGGAGCCATGGCGAGAGCCCCGCGAGGTGGGCGGAGCCATGGCGGGAGCCCCACGAGGTGGGCAGAGCCATGGCGGGAGCGGTGTAGCGGGATGGCGGCGGGGTAAGTATACTGCAGTGTGTGTGTGTGTGTGTGTGTGTGGTGTGTGTGTGTGTGTTGTGTGTGTGTGTGTGGTGTGTGTGTCCCTAACGCACTTCCGTCACTTTGGCAGCCACATCCACGACGACGGAAGTAGCGCCGAATATGACGGAAGTGCGCTACGGCAATTATATATTAGATTTGGTTTTATATAAGAATTTTTCATTAAGTCATATCTCATGATATGAAAGGAAAATAGATTTTTATAAATAATGACATTATTACATCTGAATAATATATTTTCAGTATATTTTCCAGTTTGATAAATGAGGAATATCAATAAGGTACAAGGACATGATATTAGAGATAACAATATCTTATATATACCTAGTAAAAAGGTATTAGACACATAATTATATAATTTTGGTAATTCAATATTGGGACAGATATATGATCACACAAAGTATGAGAACATTAAGGGTATACATTATCAATATTATAAATCTGTCATTCGTGTATTTTTATTCCTCTTTTTATTATCAATTTTAATTGATTGTAATTTTAATTTTTTCATTTTATTATTATCATTTTGATTGTTGTTTTATTTTTTTCATTTTTATTAGTTTTTGAATATTTCTATTTTTAATATGAATATTCTTTCAATTTTATATTTTAACTTATTTTGATTTTTTATATGAAAACTTCTTTTTGTCATGAATATTCTAGCAGGAGGGCTCTTGGTTAGCAGAGGACGCGGATGTGTGGTCAGCAGAGGACGGGGGCTCTGTTGGTGTCAGCAGAGGACGGGGCCTGTGTGTCAGCAGAGGACGGGGGCTCTGTGGTCAGCAGAGGAGGGCGGGCTCTGTGGTCAGCAGGAGGACGGCGGCTCTGTGGTCAGCAGAGGACGGGGCTTGTGGTCAGCAGGACGGCGGCTCTGTGGTCAGCAGAGGACGGCGGCTCTGTGGTCAGCAGAGGACGGCGGCTCTGGGTCAGCAGGGTGGCGGCTCTGTGTCAGCAGAGGACGGCGGCTCTGTGGTCAGCAGAGGACGGCGGCTTGTGGTCAGCAGAGGAGGCGGCTCTGTGGTCAGCAGAGGACGGCGGCTCTGTGGTCAGCAGAGAGGAGCGGCGGGTACGCAGGTAGGTCAGCAGAGGATTCGGCAGGAGAGCATAGTGTGAGGCAGCAGCGGCTGTGAGCGCAGGAGGCGGCTCTGTGGTCAGCAGAGGACGGCGGCTCTGTGGTCAGCAGAGGACGGCGGCTCGTGGTCAGCGCAGGAGGACAGGTAGGAGGAGGCAGAGTGGTGAGCAGGAGTCGTGGTCAGCAGAGGAGGGGTGGAGCGCAGGAGGTGGTGGTGCAGGACGCGGCTCTGTGGTCAGCAAGACGGGCGTGTCAGCGCGGGGCGTGAGGTGTGCAGCGAAGAGCGGTGATCGAGGCAGGGGATGGCAAGTGGTGAGCAGCAGGACGGCGGCTCTGTGGTCAGCAGAGGAGGAGGCGTGTGGTCAGCGCAGGAGGAGGCAGAGTGTCAGCGAGGAAGGAGGCAGAGTGGTGAGCGCAGGAAGGAGGCAGATGTGGGTGAGCGCAGAGAGGGCGTGGTCAGAGAGGACGGCGGCTCTGGTGGTCAGCAGGAAGGGCAGAGTGGTGAGTGCAGGCAGGAGGCAGAGTGGTGAGCGCGAAGGCAGGAGGTGGAGCGGCTGTGTGTCAGCGAGGAGGGGCTGTGTGGTCAGCAGCGCAGGAGGCGGCTTGTGGTCAGCAGAGGACGGCGGCTCTGTGGTCAGCAGGACGGCGGCGTGTTGGGTCAGCAGAGAGGGGTCTGTGGCGCAGAGGAGGCGGCTGATGGTCAGCAAGGAGGGGTTGAGGTCAGCGAGAGGGGGTGCTAGCGGTCAGCGACGGGGTTGCTGAGTGTCAGCAGAGGAGGCGGTGGTGTCAGCAGAGTACGGCGGCTGTGTGGTCAGCAGAGAGGCGGCTGTGTGGTCAGCAGAGTACGGTGGCTTGTGGTCAGCAGAGACGGCGGCTGTGTGCTCAGCAGAGTACGACGGCTGTGTGGTCAGCAGGAGTACGGCGGCTGTGTGGTCGCAGAGTATGGGGGCTCTGTGGTCAGCAGAGGACGGCGGCTCTGTGGTCAGCAGAGGAGGGCGGCTCTGTGGTCAGCAGAGGAGGGCGACTCTGTGGTCAGCGCAGGAAGGAGGCAGAGTGATCAGCGCAGGAAGGAGGCAGAGTGATCAGCGCAGGAAGGAGGCAGAGTGGTGAGTGCAGGACAGCGGCTCTGTGGTCAGCAGAGGAGGGCGGCTCTGTGGTCAGCAGAGGACGGTGGCTCTGTGGTCAGCGCAGGAAGGAGGCAGAGTGGTGAGTGCAGGAAGGAGGCAGAGTGGTGAGCGCAGGAAGGAGGCAGAGTGGTGAGCGCAGGACGGCGGCTCTGTGGTCAGCAGAGGACGGCGGCTGTGTGGTCAGCAGAGTACGGCGGCTGTGTGGTCAGCAGAGTATGGCGGCTGTGTGGTCAGCAGAGTACGGCGGCTGTGTGGTCAGCAGAGTACGGCGGCTGTGTGGTCAGCAGAGTACGGCGGCTGTGTGGTCAGCAGAGTACGGGGGCTCTGTGGTCAGCAGAGGACGGCGGCTCTGTCGTCAACAGAGGAGGGCGGCTCTGTGGTCAGCAGAGGAGGGCGGCTCTGTGGTCAGCGCAGGAAGGAGGCTGAGTGATTAGCACAGGAAGGAGGCAGAGTGATCAGCGCAGGAAGGAGGCAGAGTGGTGAGTGCAGGACAGCGGCTCTGTGGTCAGCAGAGGAGGGCGGCTCTGTGGTCAGCAGAGGACGGTGGCTCTGTGGTCAGCAGAGGACGGCGGCTCTGTGGTCAGCGCAGGAAGGAGGCAGAGTGGTCAGCGCAGGAAGGAGGCAGAGTGGTCAGCGCAGGAAGGAGGCAGAGTGGTGAGCGCAGGACAGCGGCTCTGTGGTCAGCAGAGTACGGCGGCAGAGTGATCAGCGCAGGAAGGAGGCAGAGTGATCAGCGCAGGAAGGAGGCAGAGTGATCAGCGCAGGAAGGAGGCAGAGTGGTGAGCGCAGGACAGCGGCTCTGTGGTCAGCTGAGGATGGGGGCTCTGTGGTCAGCAGAGGAGGGCGGCTCTGTTGTCAGCAGAGGACAGCGGCTCTGTGGTCAGCAGAGGACGGCGGCTCTGTGGTCAGCGCAGGAAGGAGGCAGAGTGGTCAGCGCAAGAAGGAGGCAGAGTGGTCAGCACAGGAAGGAGGCAGAGTGGTCAGCGCAGGAAGGAAGCTCTGTGGTCAGCAGAGGACGGCGGCTCTGTGGTCAGCAGAGGACGGGGGCTCTGTGGTCAGCAGAGGACTGGGGCTCTGTGGTCAGCAGAGGACGGGGGCTCTGTGGTCAGCAGAGGACGGCGGCTCTGTGGTCAGCAGAGGACGGGGGCTCTGTGGTCAGCAGAGGACGCGGGCTCTGTGGTGAGCAGAGGACGGGGGCTCTGTGTTCAGCAGAGGACAGGGGCTCTGTGGTCAGCAGAGGACGGCGGGTCTGTGGTCAGCAGAGGACGGCGGGTCTGTGGTCAGCAGAGGACGGCTGCTCTGTGGTCAGCGCAGGAAGGAGGCAGAGTGGTCAGCGCAGGAAGGAGGCTCTGTGGTCAGCAGAGGACGGCGGGTCTGTGGTCAGTGCAGGAAGGAGGCTCTGTGGTCGAGTGGTCAGCGCAGGAAGGAGGCTCTGTGGTCAGCACAGGAAGGAGGCTCTGTGGTCAGCAGAGGACGGCGGCTCTGTGGTCAGCGCAGGAAGGAGGCTCTGTGGTCAGCGCAGGCTAGGTGGGCGGAGCCATGGCGGGAGTCCCGCAAAGTGGGCGGAGCCATGGAGGGAGTCTCGCGAGGTGGGCGGAGCCATGGCGGGAGCCCTGCGAGGTGGGCGGAGCCATGGCGGGAGCCCCGCGAGGTGGGCGGAGCCATGGCGGGAGCCCCACGAGGTGGACGGAGCCATGGCAGCAGCGGTGTAGCGGGATGGCGGCGGGGTAAGTATACTGGAGTGTGTGTGTGTGTGTGTGTGTGTGTGTGTGTGGTGTGTGTGTGTGTGTGTGTGTGTGTGATGTGTGTGTCCCTAACGCACTTCCGTCACTTTGGCAGCCACATCCACGACGACGGAAGTAGCGCCGAATATGACGGAAGTGCGCTACGGCAATTATATATTAGATTTGGTTTTATATAAGAATTTTTCATTAAGTCATATCTCATGATATGAAAGGAAAATAGATTTTTATAAATAATGACATTATTACATCTGAATAATATATTTTCTATATATTTTCCAGTTTGATAAATGAGGAATATCAATAAGGTACAAGGACATGATATTAGAGATAACAATATCTTATATATACCTAGTAAAAAGGTATTAGACACATAATTATATAATTTTGGTAATTCAATATTGGGACAGATATATGATCACACAAAGTATGAGAACATTAAGGGTATACATTATCAATATTATAAATCTGTCATTCGTGTATTTTTATTCCTCTTTTTATTATCAATTTTAATTGATTGTAATTTTAATTTTTTCATTTTATTATTATCATTTTGATTGTTGTTTTATTTTTTTCATTTTTATTAGTTTTTGAATATTTCTATTTTTAATATGAATATTCTTTCAATTTTACATTTTTACTTATTTTGATTTTTTATTATGAAAACTTTCATTTTTGTCATTATGAATATTTTTATTATGAATTTTTAATTAGATTTTTTTTAAGTTTTGACATTTAAATCAAAATTTCATAATATTTTTTAATTAAGAAGAACATATGAATAATGTCTGTTATAACAATATTATATTATTTGCGAAGGGAAGGTTATTCATATATACAAAAAAGGGAAAGTTTCATTTCATTATGGAAAATGATTTAATTTAATGGTTTAATCTATTAATTTATTTTAATTTATGGTCATACATTATTGGTATTGTTAGTTTAATATATATAGAATATATATATATATATATATATATCTAATATATAATTGCCGTAGCGCACTTCCGTCATATTCGGCGCTACTACCGTCGTCGTGAACGTGGCTGCCTCGCAGCCACGCGACCCATGAAGCATTGGCCGGCGCGAGCAATGGCCGCGAGGCCATTGCGAGCCGTTGCCGGAGCGCGAGCAATGGCCGCAAAGCGGCCATTTCGAGTCTCCGGCCCCGTCCAACGACCGACCACAGCCGAGGCCCGTGGCCGAAAATAGAACCAGGAGCCCGGCCAGAGCGCGAGCAATGGCTGCGAAGCGGCCATTGCGAGTCTCCGACCCCCTACAACGACCGACCACTGCCGAGCCCCGTGGCCGAAAATAGAACCAGGGGCCCGGCTATACTTTGCTTGAAACACCGCTATTATTCTCTATGGGAAGTGAGGCGCTATTCTGATTGGTCGCTGTGTCCTGCCGGCGACCAATCAGGATAGCGCCTCACTTCTCATAGAGATACATAGCGGTGTTTCGGCGAATTTATGGCCGGGCCCCTGGTTCTATTTTCGGCCACGGGGCTCGGCTCTGGTCGGTCTTTCCACGGGGCCGGAGACTCGCTTCGCGGCCATTGCTCGCGCCTCAGCAATGGCTCGCAATCATTGCGAGCCGTTGCTGAGGCGTGAGCAATGGCCGCTAAGCGGCCATTGCGAGTCTCCGGCCCCGTGGAACGACCGACCAGAGCCAAGCCCTGTGGCCGAAAATAGAACCAGGGGCCCGGCCATAAATTCGCCGAAACACCGCTATGTATCTCAATGGGAAGTGAGGCGCTATTCTGATTGGTCGCTGTGTCCTGCCGGCGACCAATCAGAATAGCGCCTCACTTCCCATAGACGTATAATGGACGACTTTCTGTTTCAAATTTACCGCTGAAAGTGAGGCGCTATTCTGATTGGTCGCTGTGTGCTGCCGGCGACCAATCAGAATAGCGCCTCACTTCCCATAGAGATAGAATGGACGATTTTTCGTCCATTATATCTCTATGGGAAGTGAGGCGCTATTCTGATTGGTCGTTATATTCTGAAATAACAATGGGGTGTGACTCTATACACAAATAATAATAATCTCCAAAGAGTGCACATTAAAATGAATTCTTTATTTTAGTCATTACTAAAAGCAGTCAATAGTGTGTGTAACCCTACACCTGTATCTACTAAAACAAAGGGATGAACAGTTGTAGGGGAGGATCCCTATATCTCTATCCTTATCCTACCAACTGTCCCTGCCTGACTACGGAGATTTAGACACGTTAAGTAAATGGTGTCCCCGTTCCACGGCGGCTCACCCTGAGTGTCCCTATGTCCTCACTCAGGGCAACTTGCTACCGGCAGAGTACCTATCAATTATATCTTGAATGTGCTAGAATATGAGCCTGGGTCAAACCCCAGTGCCCTTCCTGCGTGTGTGTGTGCAGCTTGGATGTATACGTTTTTAGGGGAGTGTTCTACTTGATGTTACCATCAGCCCAGTATAGCAAATCTCAAGGTGGGGTACCATCTATCCCTTGAAACTTCCTCACATCACTAGCATATATGTAAACACACAAATTCACCCCTATTCTGCTCAGATAGTGGGCAATAACGCAGGTTCAGCAGTCATCACAAGTAGACAGGTTAGTAACCCATTCAAGCAGAGTTAGAACTTATCATTTCACTTATCTGATGTTATAGATGTTCTATCAGTCCCAGTCTCTGTCATACAGCGTACGACCTCTCAGTCTCTGTCATACAGCGTACGACCTCTCGACGCGTTTCTGCTCGCTATTGTAGCTGGGCGTCCTCAGGAGCGACTGTGCTGTGTTGGTTACCAGGTGGTTCCATATAAGTCACCCGGGGCGCTGTAAGAGGTGGTATGGTAACCTACCCTCTTCTCCTCATTGGTGTCAGCAGCAAGGGGCGCCTCCAGGAACCACCTTATATACCTAGTGTCCTTCCATTAGTGAGGACAGGTGTCCCAGCCTGCTTCCCCGCCTTAGAAGCGCTACTTCCGGTTCCGCGACGCGAACCGGAAGTGCGTCACTCCAGGTATTAGGGCGGCCGCAGTAATGCTTGCATTCCACAGGCTGTACTCGCGACTTCCGGTGTGCGTTCCACACACCGGAAGCGCGTCATCTAAAGCTCAGATGCGGCCCGCCCCACAGAAACCTGGGCTAAACAGGACGGTGCAGCAGTAAAATACTGCCCGCATCTCCTGTGCACCCCGGATAGGGGCTAGATGGGAAACATGTATGGGGATACATTGGTTCCACCACAAGGACCCTCACATTCAGCAGGGTCCAGGGTGAAGCCCTACCTGCAAATATCGGTACAAAGGACCCATATATACATATAGATGATATTACCTCAAGATTAAACGGTTGTCATGTCCTTTTCTTTATTTTACATCTACAGGTAATCCAGTTGCCCCATACCTTCCCCATCAATCATTCTATATCACATTTATACGGTTTTTGTCTTGGCGGTGATGAACAGTCACACACAGTTAGATCACTGCGCGTCACTCATCTCCATCATAGTTCAATCATGTGAATAAAATGATATTGTGCCATATATATATACAATGGTCACCTTTCAAGGGTATGGTTACACACACTATTGACTGCTTTTAGTAATGACTAAAATAAAGAATTCATTTTAATGTGCACTCTTTGGAGATTATTATTCTGATTGGTCGCCGGCAGCACACAGCGACCAATCAGAATAGCGCCTCACTTCCCATAGACATATAATGGACAACTTTGAGTTTCAAATTTACCGCTCAAAGTGAAGCGCTATTCTTATTGGTCGCCGGCACCACACAGCGACCAATCAGAATAGCGCCTCATTTCCCATAGAGATACATAGCGGTGTTTCGAACAATGCATGGCCGGGCCCTTGGTTCGATTTTCGGCCACGGCGCTCGGCTGTCGCCAGACTTACCGCGGCTGCAAAGACTCACCCATCTATCTATCTCTATCTATTTATCTATCATCTATCTATCTATCTATCTATCTATCTATCTATCTATCTATCTATCTATATCTATATCTATCTATCTATCTATCTAGCTCTATATCTATCTATTTATCTATCTATCTATCTCTATATCTATCTATTTATCTATCTATCTCTATATCTATCTATTTATCTATCTATCTCTATCTATCTATCTCTATCTATTTATCTATCTATCTATCTATCTATCTATCTATATCTATCTATCTATCTATCTATTTATCTATCTATCTATCTACTACCAATGATGCATAAGTGCTAACAAGCCATATATGTTTGAGGAAAAAGTTAAAAACTTACGTTTTTTCAAAAAACTCAATAATCTTATCTTTTAATTCTGGAGTTCTTAGTACATACATTGGCCAATGTCTGCTTGCTCATCAACTAAGACAAAGTGACTCCAGGCATAATGAGCCCTATCTGACATCCCTGCCCTCCTTGTCCACCCCCCACTGTTCAGTGGGCAGGCACCATCTATACCCTCGATCACCTGTAGGTTTAATGAGGGTGCACATTGCAGCAAAGGAGCCTGCAACTCCATATAACAAATAATCAGAAAAGCTGCACAGCACTCAGCAGACCAGTGTGAACTGGTGCAAGCAAGGATGCAGAATCAAACAACTTGAGAAAAATCCTTGCAGCACACAGCTACTACCAATGATGCATAAGTGCTAACAAGCCATACATGATGAGCAAGCAGACATTGGCCAATGTATGTACTAAGAACTCCAGAATTAAAAGATAAGATTATTGAGTTTTTTGAAAAAACGTAAGTTTTTAACTTTTTCCTCAAACATATATGGCTTGTTAGCACTTATGCATCATTGGTAGTAGCTGTGTGCTGCAAGCATTTTTCTCAAGTTGTTTGATTCTGCATCCTTGCTTGCACCAGTTCACACTGGTCTGCTGAGTGCTGTGCAGCTTTTCTGATTATTTTCTGATTATCTATCTATCTATCTATCTATCTATCTATCTATCTATCTCTATATCTATCTATTTATCTATCTCTATCTATTTATCTATCTATCTATATCTATCTATTTATCTATCTATCTATCTATCTATCTATCTATCTCTATCTATCTCTATTTATCTATCTCTATCTATTTATCTATCTATCTCTATCTATTTATCTATCTATCTCTCTCTCTCTCCCTCTCTCCCTCTCCCTCTCTCTCTCTCTCTCCAGATTCTAGACTCCCGATTCTTCAGAATCGGGCTCACAGCTAGTATATATATATTCAAATAGAGAAACAAATTGGGAGGCTCCTCTTTGTCCCTGGATAGAGACGTGCAGGAGGCCCTGTAACCCTCAAGTGGGTGTATTGTAGTATAGCCCTTTGGTCAAGGCAGTCCAAAATTGGGAGGCTCCTCTTTGTCCCTGCATAGAGACGTGCAGGAGGGCCTGTAACCCTCAAGTGGGTGTATTGTAGTATAGCCCTTTGGTCAAGGCAGTCCAAAATTGGGAGGCTCCTCTTTGTCCCTGGATAGAGACGTGCAGGAGGGCCTGTAACCCTCAAGTGGGTGTATTTTAGCCTAAGCCTTTGGCCAGGGCAGCCAAAAATTGGGAGGTTCAACAATGACCCATGCATACAGACATGTAGTAGGGCCTGTATCCCTCAAGTGGGTGTATTGTAGTATAGCCCTTTGGTCAGGGCAGCCAAAAATTGGGAGGCTCCTCTTTGTCCCTGCATAGAGACGTGCAGGAGGGCCTGTAACCCTCAAGTGGGTGTATTGTAGTATAGCCCTTTGGTCAGGGCATCAAAAATTGTGAGGCTCCTCTTTGTCCCTGCATAGAGACGTGCAGGAGGGCCTGTAACCCTCAAGTGGGTGTATTGTAGTATAGCCCTTTGGTCAGGGCAGCCAAAAATTGGGAGGTTCAACAATGACCCATGCATACAGACATGTAGTAGGGCCTGTAACCCTCAAGTGGGTGTATTTTAGCCTAGGCCTTTGGCCAGGGCAGCCAAAAATTGGGAGGTTCAACAATGACCCATGCATACAGACATGTAGTAGGGCCTGTAACCCTCAAGTGAGTGTATTGTAGTATAGGCCTTTGGCCAGGGCAGCCAAAAATTGGGAGGCTCCTCATTGTCCCCGGATAGAGACGTGCAGGAGGGCCTCAAAACATTTTTCACATTGAAAAGATGCGGGTATCCTGTCTTTGTAATGCCCATTCAAAAAGAATGGGCGTAAAAATTTACCACTGGGGGTATACCTGAAACAACAGCCAAACTATTGTAACGGTCATCATGGTGGCACATGAGGAGAAGGTGGAGCAGTCCAGCGATTAGCCAAGGAATAGGAAGACGACGTGGTGGATGATCCAGTAGCTGACCCAACCTGGCAGGAGTATATGCAGAGCGAGGACAGCAGTGCACAGGGTGAGGGAGGCGTAGCATCCCAACAGGCAGTACGAAGCAGGGTCGGGTACGCAGGCAGAAGGCAGGCAACCGTTCGCCGGAACAACAACACGACACAAGGTGCCTGTGCAAATGTTATGTCTTCCCGAGTCTGGCAGTATTTTAAGTTGGCTTTAGATGACTCTAAAAAGGCCATTTGCAACACCTGCCATGCCAGCATCAGCAGGGGTACGAAAACTAGCAGCCTGACCACCACCAGCATGATCAGGCACATGTCAGCCAAGCACCCGACTTTGTGGGAAGTACAACAGAGTCGAGGAGCGGTGCTTGCTGATGTCACTGCTACGTCTTCGCCTGCTGTGCGTGCGAGCCAATCCCCTGTCCATGCTGGCCACGAACAAGCCTCCGGCCCTGCACCTGAAGTTGCCCACGCACAAATTACACCACCATCAAGCACGTCCTTGTCCCAGCGCAGCGTTCAATTATCCATTCAGCAAACATTGGAACGCAGGCGCAGATACGCTGCCAACGCCCCACATGCCACAGTCCTAAATGATCACATTTCGCGACTCATAGCGCTACAAATGTTGCCTTTCTGGCTGGTGGAGACGGAAGCATTCCGCGACCTGATGGCGGCTGCTGTCCCAAGTTACTCGGTCCCCAGCCGCCACTATTTCTCCAGATGTGCCGTCCCCGCATTGCATAACCACGTGTGCAACAGCATCACACGTGCCCTCAACAACGCTGTTTCAGCCAAAGTCCACCTAATAATAATAATACAGCTTTATTTATATAGCGGCAACATATTACGCAGCGCTTTACAATGTAGGGTTAGAGTACAGAAAATATAATACAGTAAGTAATTACAGTAGAGAACAAATACAGTACAATAATTGGTTACAAAACAATAGGCATAGAATCAATGTAAAAAAGAAAATACAAAAAATAAAGCAAGAAATGAAGGTGACCCTGCTCAAAAGAGCTTACAATCTACAACAAGATAGGGGTTGCACAAGGTACAGGGGCTTATTGCACTGATGGTCCAGGCATCTTGAGGAAATGGGGCATAGAACTAAGCTTACATGGATGGTCATTATACAGTCTGTGTAGACCTTTTTGGTTTGGTGGAGTTTGTAGAAGAGTAATGTCCAGAGGGATAGCCCATTCACTATCTACAGTACAAAGGACTTCTATTAGGGAGTATGATAGGCCGCCTTAAAAAGATGCGTTTTTAGGGATCATCTGAAGCCATGCAAGTTGTGGATAGTCCTGATTTCTTGAGGTAAAGCATTCCAGAGGTTTGGTGCAGCTCTGGAGAAGTCTTGGAGCCGGGAGTGGGAGGATCGGATTATTACAGATGTCAGTCAAGTGTCATTTGAGGAACGTTGAGCGCGAGTGGGGTGATAGACAGAGATGAGGGAGGAGAGGTAGGGGGGTGCTGCACTGTGAAGAGCTTTGTGGGTGAGAAGAAGCAATTTGAATTTGATCCTGTAGTATACGGGCAGCCAGTGCAATGACTGGCACAGAGCAGAGGCATCTGAGTAACGATTGGCCAGATGGGTGATCCTGACTGCTGCATTAAGGATGGACTGGAGAGGAGAAACTCTGGTGAGGGGGAGGCCGCTTAATAGAGAATTGCAATAGTCAAGGCGGGAATGGATTAGGGCCACGGTCAGGGTTTTTGTTGTTTACAGGGTGAGAAAGGGACGGACTCTGGAGATATTCTTCAGGTGGAAGCGACATGAGCGGATGAGACATTGTGTGTGGGAGGAGAAGGAGAGATCGGTGTCAAATATAACACCCAGACAACGAGCCTGCTGCCTAGACGTTATCGTGGTGCCACAAACTGAGAGAGAGATGTCCGATTTAGGAAGGTTAGTGGATGGGGGGAACAGAAGAAGTTCAGTTTTGGAAAGGTTTAGTTTCAAATAGAGAGTGGACATGATATTGGAAACTGCAGCTAGACAGTCATTGCTGTTCTTTAATACCGCAGGGGTAAGGTCAGGGGCTGAAGTGTATAACCACAGACACGTGGACAAGTGCTTGTGGGCAAGGCCGCTACATCTCCTTGACAAAACACTGGGTTAATATTGTGGAGGCTGTGACACAGTCTGAGCGAGGGACGGAACACGTCCTTCCCACACCAAGGATAGCAGGCCCTACCTCTGTCAGGGTTTCACCGACACTCTACAGCTCCGGAATGTCATGCTCTTCAGCCTCCTCCTCCTCTTCCTGCGCATCCTCATCCACTGTACCCTCCACACCAGTCCCAAGCTGGAAGCACTGCAGCACAGCCTCTGCGAAGCGGCAACAGGCTGTGCTGAAGTTAGTCTGCATAGGTGACAAACCCCACAATGCAGAAGAGGTGTGGACAGCTCTGAAACAGCAGGCAGATCACTGTCTCACACCTGTGAACCTAAAGCCAGGAAAGGTCATGTGTGACAATGGCCGGAACCTGGTGGCAGCTTTGAGGCGAGGCCAGCTGACGCATGTTCCATGCGTGGCCCACGTGCTCAACCTGGTGGTTCAGAGGTTTGAAAAGTCATACCCAGAGCTGTCTGAACTGCTGGTAAAAGTTCGCCGTCTGTCTGCACATTTTCGCAAGTCACCTGCTGCTTCAGCCGGCCTTGGCGGATTTCAGCGCCGTTAGCGTCTTACGGCACACAGACTGGTGTGTGATGTCCCCACGCTTTTGGAATTCAACTCTGCACATGTTGGTCAGGATATGTGAACAGAAGAGGGCAGTTGTTGACTACCTGCATCACCTAAGCCGTCGGGAAATGGTTCAAACTCCACACATAACACCTGAGGAGTGGAGATGGATGTCCGACCTATGTACCGTCCTCCAAAACTTTGAGGACTCCACCAAGATGGTGAGCGGCGAGGACGCCATTATTAGCGTCACCATACCACTACTCTGCCTTCTAAAACGGTCTCTGCTGAAAAACAAAGAGGATGCATTGCAGGCCGAGCGCGATGACTTGGAGCAAGAAACAGTAGTGGGTGTGGGGTGAAAACACACAGTCCAGCCTCATCTCATCACAACGTGCAGTGGAGGACTATGACGAGGAGGAGGAGGATGAAGACATGGAGCAACTATCTGGCCAAATTGAGGATATGACATGCACACCAGTCATACCCTCGATTAAAGCGTGGCTGGCCAGAGGACAGGGGAGATGAGGAGGAGGAGGAGGACAGCATGTTCAGTCATCGTGGTTGGTCTGGATACTGAAGTGATGGCTGTTAAGAGTCTGGCGCACATGGCTGACTTTATGGTAAGCTGCCTGGCTCGTGACCCTCGCGTTCAGAACATCTTGGCCGACAATCTGTACTGGTTGGCAACACTGTTAGACCCACGCTACAAGGAGAACTTTATGTCTGTCATTCCTGAGGCGGAGAGGTCAGCCAAAATGCAGCAGTTCCAGAAGGCCATAGTCACGGAAGTAGGCAAATCATTCCCCTCACAAAACGCTAGCGGCATAGGTCAGGAATCGGTGGACAACCAAGACGTACGGCCGAGAGGGGCACAAGTCCAATCCGCCAAAGGTAGGGGAACAGTCTTTACGAGGTGGGACAGTTTTCTCAGCCCCTCACGTACCACAGCCCCTGAGGTGCGGGGTAGTGCAACAAGAAATGCTAAGTTTGGCCAGATGCTGAAGGAGTACCTTGCCGATCGAACAACTGTACTGCGAGATTCCTCTGTGCCTTACAATTATTGGGTCTCCAAGCTGGACACGTGGCATGAATTGGCTCTCTACGCCTTGGAAGTCCTGGCCTGCACTGCCGCTAGCGTTTTGTCAGAGCGTGTTTTCAGTGCCGCAGGTGGAATCATTACTGATAAACGCAACCGCCTGTCAACTGAAAATGCTGACAGGCTGACTCAATCAAGATGAACAAGGGTTGGATTGGGCCAGACTTCACCACACCACCAACAAATGACAACTGAATTTAAATTTTGTAATGGGAATTTGCCATGTACCTCCACTGACCCATGGGTACACACTTCTGGACTTCCGAGTGTCCAAGTGTGGATCAGCAATGTCCGTGGACGTGTACTCGGCCTGTTGGTAGAAGGAGGATCAGGTTGGGAAATGTGCGGTGCAGTATCACGGCTACTGACACTTGACCGTGTGGAAGACAAGGTGTTTGTGGAGGTGCCAATCAGACTTGAAGCATTATCCGCTATCCAAGTAACAAGCTGTAGACACTGGTGTTGGTTCAAGAGCGGTGTACTGCAGCGGGCACCAACAATTTGGACAGGACGTGTGAGCGAGTAGATGTGCCACTTTCTTGTTGCGAAATTAGTGCTTGCACACGACCTCGGCCTCTGCCTGCACCACCATCACGTTCACCTCCTTGTTCTTTGCCAACGCCCTTGCGCATTTTGCTTGTATACAGCGACAACAGTCACAGTAGAGGATTTTAGTCCCTAACCTGTATTAAGGTATGACGAACACCAGTCTGGTGACTGTTCAGATCACAAGAGATTAGGATTTTAGTTCGCTAACCTGTACAAGGTATGACGTACACCAGTCTGATGACGTTTCAGATTTACAAGAGATTAGGATTTTAGTTCGCTAACCTGTATCAAGGTATGACGTACACCAGTCTGGTGACTGTTGAATCACAAGAGATTAAGATTTTAGTTCCCTAACCTGTATCAAGGTTGACGTACACCTGTCTGGTGACTTTAATGGGTTTTTTGGAAGAGATTTAGTCCCTAAACTGTATCAAGGTATGACGTAAAAACAGTCTGGTGACTTGAATGGTTTAGGAGAGGATTTTAGTTCCCTAACCTGTATCAAGGTATGACGTACATCTGTCTGGTGACTTTAATTTGGTTTCAGGAGAGGATTTTTGTCCCTAAACTGTATCAAAGGTATGGCGTACACCAGTCGGGGGACTGTTGAGATCACACGAGATTAGATTTTAGTTCCTAACCTTATCAAGGTATGACGTACACCATCTGGTGACTGTAATTTGGTTTCAGGAGAGGATTTTAGTCCCTAACCTGTATCAAGGTATGACGTAACGTCTGGTGACTGTAATGGTTTCGGAGAGGATTTTAGTCCCTAACCTGTATGAAGGTATGACGTACACCAGTCTGGTGACTGTTGAGATTTACAAGAGATTAGGATTTTAGTTCCCTAACCTGTATTAAGGTAGTACGTACACCTGTCTGGTGATTTAATGGTTTCAGGAGAGGATTTTAGTCCCTAACCTGTATCAAGGTATGACGTACACCATCTGGTGACTGTTCATCACAAAGGATTAGAATTTTAGTTCCTAACCTGTATCAAGGTATGACGTACACCAGTCTGGTGCTGTTGAATCACAAAGAGATTAGGATTTTAGTTCCTAACCTGTTTAAGGTAGTACGTAAAACCTGTCGGTGACTTTAGGTTTCAGGGGAGGATTTTAGTCCCCAAACTGTATCAAGGTATGACGTACACCATCTGGGACTGTTCAAATCACAAGAATTAGATTTAGTTTTCCTAACCTGTTCAAGGGGATACGTACACCAGTCTGGTGACTGTAATGGTTTCAGGAGAGGATTTTATCCCCTAACCTGTATCAAGGTATGACGTACACCAGTCTGGTGACTGTTCAGATCACAAGAGATTAGGATTTAGTTCCGCTAACCTGTATTTAAGGTATACTACACCTGTCTGGTGACTTTAATGGTTTCAGGAGAGGATTTTTTGGAAGGATTTTAGTCCCTAAACTGTATCAAGGTATGCGTACACCAGTCTGGTGACTGTTGAATCGGTTTAGGAGAGATTTTAGTTCCCTAACCTGTATCAAGGTATGACGTACACCAGTCTGGTGACTGTAATGGTTTCAGGAGAGGATTTTAGTCCCTAACCTGTATCAAGGTATGACGTACACCAGTCTGGTGACTGTAATGGTTTCAGGAGAGGATTTTAGTCCCTAACCTGTATGAAGGTATGACGTACACCAGTCTGGTGACTGTTTGAGATCACAAGAGATTAGGATTTTAGTTCCCTAACCTGTATTAAGGTAGTACGTACACACTGTCTGGTGACTTTAATGGTTTCAGGAGAGGATTTTAGTCCCTAACCTGTATCAAGGTATGACGTACACCAGTCTGGTGACTGTTCAGATCACAAGAGATTAGAATTTTAGTTCGCTAACCTGTATCAAGGTATGACGTACACCAGTCTGGTACTGTTGAGATCACAAGAGATTAGGATTTTAGTCCCTAACCTGTTTTAAAGGTAGTACGTACACCAGTCTGGTGACTTTAATGGTTTCAGGAGAGGATTTTAGTCCCTAAACTGTATCAAGGTATGACGTACACCAGTCTGGTGACTGTTTCAAATCACAAGAGATTAGGATTTTAGTTCCTAACCTGTATCAAGGTATGACGTACACCAGTCTGGTGACTGTAATGGTTTCAGGAGAAGGATTTTAGTCCCTAACCTGTATCAAGGTATGACGTACACCAGTCTGGTGACTGTTCAGATCACAGAGAGATTAGGATTTTAGTTCGCTAACCTGTATCAAGGTATACGTACACCAGTCTGGTGACTTAATGGTTTCAGGAGAGGATTTTAGTCCCTAACCTGTATCAAGGTATGACGTACACCAGTCTGGTGACTGTTGAGATCACAAGAGATTAGGATTTTAGTTCCCTAACCTGTATTAAGGTAGTACGTACACCTGTCTGGTGACTTTAATGGTTTCAGGAGAGGATTTTAGTCCCTAACCTGTATCAAGGTATGACGTACACCAGTCTGGTGACTGTAATGGTTTCAGGAGAGGATTTTAGTCCCTAACCTGTATCAAGGTATGACGTACACCTGACAATCTGGTGACTATTCAATCACAAGGAGATTAGGATTTTAGTTCGCTGACCTGTATCAAGGTATGACGTACACCAGTCTGGTGACTGTTCAGATCACAAGAGATTAGGATTTTAGTTCGCTAACCTGTACAAGGTATGACGTACACCTGTCTGGTGACTTTAATGGTTTCAGGAGAGGATTTTAGTCCCTAAACTGCATCAAGGTATGACTTACAACAGTCTGGTGATTTGAATGGTTTTGGGAGAGGATTTTAGTTCCCTAACCTGTATCAAGCTATGACGTACACCTGTCTGGTGACTTTAATGGTTTCAGGAGAGGATTTTAGTCCCTAACCTGTATCAAGGTATGACTACACCAGTCTGTTGACTGTAATGTTTCAGGAGAGGATTTTAGTCCCTAACCTGTATCAAGGTATGACGTACACCAGTCTGGTGACTGTTGAGATCACAAGAGATTAGGATTTTAGTTCGCTAACCTGTATCAAGGTATGACGTACACCAGTCTGGTGACTGTTCAGATCACAAGAGATTAGGATTTTAGTTCGCTAACCTGTATCAAGGTATGACGTACACCTGTCTGGTGACTTTAATGGTTTCAGGAGAGGATTTTAGTCCCTAAACTGCATCAAGGTATGACTTACAACAGTCTGGTGATTTGAATGGTTTTGGGAGAGGATTTTAGTTCCCTAACCTGTATCAAGGTATGACGTACACCTGTCTGGTGACTTTAATGGTTTCAGGAGAGGATTTTAGTCCCTAACCTGTATCAAGGTATGACGTACACCAGTCTGGTGACTGTTCAGATCACAACCTTATAAGTATACGTACACCGTCTGGTACTTTAATCAGGAAATTTTAGTCTAACCTGTATCAAGGTATGACGTACACATCTGTGATTGAAGGTTAGGATTTTAGTCCTAACCTGTATCAAGGTATGACGTAACCTGTCTGGTGACTTTAAGTTCAGGAAGGATTTTAGTCCTAACCTGTATCAAGGTATGACGTACACGTCTGGTGATTTAGTTCAGAGAGATTTAGTCCTAACCTGTATCAAGGTATGACGTACACAGTCTGGTGATGTGGTCAGAGATGATTTAGTTCCTAACCTGTATAAGGTATACGTACACCTGTCTGTGACTTATGGTTCAAGAGGATTTTAGTCCCTAACTGTATCAAGTATGACGTACACCAGTCTGTGACTTTAATGGTTAGATTTTAGTCCTAACCTGTATCAAGGTATGACGTACACCAGTCTGGTGACTGTAATGGTTAGGATTTTAGTCCTAACCTGTATCAAGGTATGACGTACACCAGTCTGGTGACTGTCAATCAAGAAGGATTTTAGTCCTAACCTGTATCAAGTATGACGTACACCAGTCTGGTGACTGTTAGATACAAGAGATTAGGATTTTAGTTCCCTAACCTGTATTAAGTATACGTACACCTGTCTGGTGACTTTAATGGTTTCAGGAGAGGATTTTAGTCCCTAACTGTATCAAGGTATGACGTACACCAGTCTGGTGACTGTAATGGTTTGACTAACCTCGTGATTTAGTTCAGGAAGGATTTTAGTTCCAACTGTATAAGTAGACTACACCTGTCGGGACTTATGTTTCAGGAAGATTTAGTCCAACTGTACAAGGTATGACGTACACAGCGGTGACTTTAAATACAAGATTAGATTTTAGTTCGCTAACCTGTATCAAGGTATGACGTACACCAGTCTGGTGACTGTAATGGTTTCAGGAGAGGATTTTAGTCCCTAACCTGTATCAAGGTATGACGTACACCAGTCTGGTGACTGTTCAGATCACAAGATTAGGATTTAGTTCGCTAACCTGTATCAAGGTATGACGTACACCAGTCTGGTGACTGTTTGAGATCACAAGAGATTAGGATTTTAGTTTCCTAACCTGTATTAAGGTAGTACGTACACCTGTCTGGTGACTTTAATGGTTTCAGGAGAGGATTTTAGTCCCTAAACTGTATCAAGGTATGACGTACACCAGTCTGGTGACTGTTCAAATCACAAGAGATTAGGATTTTAGTTCGCTAACCTGTATCAAGGTATGACGTACACCAGTCTGGTGACTGTAATGGTTTCAGGAGAGGATTTTAGTCCCTAAACTGTATCAAGGTATGACGTACACCAGTCTGGTGACTGTTCAATCACAAGAGATTAGGATTTTAGTTCCCTAACCTGTATTAAGGTAGTACGTACACCTGTCTGGTGACTTTAATGGTTTCAGGAGAGGATTTTAGTCCTAACCTGTATCAAGGTATGACGTACACCAGTCTGGTGACTGTAATGGTTTCAGGAGAGGATTTTAGTCCCTAACCTGTATCAAGGTATGACGTACACCAGTCTGGTGACTGTTAGATCACAAGAGATTTAGTCTACTGTACAAGGTAGAGTACACCGTTGGTGACTTTAGTCAGAATTTGTCAACTTATCAAGTAGACTCACGTTGGTGATTAATGTTTGAGAGGATTGTCCCAACTATCAGGACTACACTCTGGATAATTTCGAGAGATTTATCCTAACTTATCAAGTATGACTCACCTGGTGACTTTAGTCAGAAGTTTAGTCTACTGTATCAAGGAGACTACTCGGTGATTTGAATAGGAGGATTTTGTCCAACGTTAAGGTAGCGAACCTTGGATTATGTTCGGAGAGGATTAGTCCTACGTATCAAGTATGAGTACACCAGTCTGGTGACTTCAATCAAAGAGTTAGATTTTAGTCGCTAACCTATCAAGGTTGCTACACCGCGGGATGTATGTTTCAGAGAGATTTAGTCCCTAACGTATCAGGATGCGTCACCATCGGTGACTGTAAACAAAGATAGATTTTAGTTGCTAACTGTACAAGGTTGCTACACCAGTCTGGGACGTGAGTCACAGAGATAGATTGTTCCCTAACTGTTAAGTGTACGACACCTGTTGTACTTTAATGTTTAGAAGGTTTAGTCCTAACTATCAAGTATGACTCACATCGGGACTGTAAGTTAGAGAGGATTAGTCCCAACCTGTACAGGTATAGTACATGTGACTGGAGACACAAGAATAGGATTTTAGTTTCTACCTTACAAGGTTGACTACCCGTCGGGACTTAATGTTGGAGATTTAGTCCAACTATCAAGGTATGACTTAAACGTTGGATTTGAAGTTTCGGAGGATTAGTCCCACTGATCAAGGTATAACACCTGTCGTACTTTATTTCGGAGAGGATTTTAGTCCTACTGTACAAGGTTCGACACAGTCTGGCTTCAGATCACAAGAATTAGATTAGTGCACTGTATCAGTATGACGTACACCGTGGGACTGTAGATCACAAAGGAGTCAGGAAGGATTTAGTCCAACTGTATCAAGATGACGTACACCGTCTGGTGACTTAATGGTTAGGATTTTAGTCCAACCTGTATCAAGGTATGATAACAGTCTGGTGATTAATGGTTTCGAGAGGATTTTAGTCCCTAACTGTACAAGTATGCTACACCGTTGGTGACTTTATCAAGAGAGGATTTTAGTCCCTAACCTGTATAAGGTATACGTACACCTGTCTGGTGACTTTAGTTTCAGAGAGGATTTTAGTCCTAACTGTATCAAGGTATGACTTACAACAGTCTGGTGATTTGAATGTTTCAGGAGAGGATTTTAGTTCCCTAACCTGTATCAAGGTATGACGTACACCTGTCTGGTGACTTTAATGTTTTCAGAGAGGATTTTAGTCCCTAACCTGTATCAAGGTATGACGTACACCAGTCTGGTGACTGTTAGATCACAAGAGATTTAGGATTTTAGTAGTCACCTTCGGGACTAAGTTCAGAGAGATTTAGTCTACCGTATAAGGATATACCATGGTATTCGATACAGGATTAGATTAGTTCGCTAACTGTATAGGTATATACACCTTGGTGACTGTAGACACAAAGATAGATTTTATTCCCTACTTATTAAGTAACGTACACCTTCTGGTGATTTAATGTTCAGGGAGATTTTAGTCTAACTGTATCAAGTAGACTCACCATCTGTGACTGTCAAATCACAAAGATTGATTAGTTACCTTATCAGATAGTACACATCGGTGAGTAATGGTTAGAGATTAGTCAACCTACAGGTAGACGTACACCATTGGTGACTGTTCAGATCACAGGATTAGGATTTAGTTCGTAACCGTATAAGTATGACGTAACCAGTTCTGGTGACTGTTGAGACCAAGAGATTGGATTTTATTCCTAACCTGTATTAAGGTATAGTACCTACCTGTACTTAATGGTTTCAGAGAGGATTTTAGTCCTAACTGTTTCAAGGATGATTGTCCCGTAACCTGTATCAGGTATGAGTAACAGTCTTGACTGTTCAGTCACAAGAGTTAGGATTTAGTTCCGTAACCTGTATCAAGGTTAGATTCACCAGTTCTGTCTGACTGTAATGAGTTACAGAGCTGGATTTTAGTCCCTAAATCTGTATTAAGGTATAGTACGTACACCGTCTGGTGACTTTAATGGTTTCAGGAGAGGATTTTAGTCCCTAACCTGTATCAAGGTATGACGTACACCAGTCTGGTGACTTAATGGTTTCAGGAGAGGATTTTAGTTCCCTAACCTGTATCAAGGTATAGACGTACACCGTCTGGTGACTTTGGTTTCAGGAGAGATTAGTTTTAGTTCCGTAAACCGTATCAAGGTATGACTACACTGTTCTGGTGATGATGTTTCAGGAGAGGATTTTAGTCCCTAACCTGTATCAAGGTATACGTACACCTGTCTGGTGACTTTAATGTTTTCAGGAGAGGATTTTAGTCCCTAACCTGTATCAAGGTATGACGTACACCAGTCTGGTGACTGTTCAGATCACAAGAGATTAGGATTTTAGTTCGCTAACACTGTATCAAGGTATGACGTACACCAGTCTGGTGACTGTTGAGATCACAAGAGATTAGGATTTTAGTTCCTAACCTGTATTAAGGTAGTACGTACACCTGTCTGGTGACTTTAATGGTTTCAGGAGAGGATTTTAGTCCCTAAACTGTA